>CM075978.1:6914935-6987328 GCA_038087875.1 Malacoraja senta
CTGTGAATCAACTGAACACACTGAATGTCTACTGAACTGAGTTTGGTGTTTTGTGTGGTTTATGGTGGTTTTACCCTGCTTGAAATGGTATGAAACTGCATTTGAATGTGGTGGCCTTGCACCCTGCATGAAATGGTATGAAACTGCATTTGAATGTGGTGGTATTGCACCCTGAATGAAATGGTATGAAGCTGCATTTGAATTTGGTGGCTTTGCACCCTGCTTGAAATGGTATGAAACTGCACTTGAATTTGGTGGCCTTGGATCCAGCTTGAAGTGGTATGAAACTGCATTGAATTTGGTGGCCTTGCACCCTGCTTGAATTGGTATGAAACTGCACTTGAATTCAGTGGCCTTGCACCCTGCTTGTAGTGGTTGGAAACTGCACTTGAATTTGGTGGCCTTGCACCCTGCTTGAAGTGGTAGGAAAGTGCACTTGAATTTGGTGGCCTTGCACCCTGCTCGAAGTGGTAAGAAACTGCACTTGAATTTGGTGGCCTTGCACCCTGCTTGAAATGGTAGGAAAATGGATTTGAGTTTGGTGGCCTTGCACCCTGCTTGAAATGGAATTTCAAGGAATAGCCATGAGTCAACTGCCAGCCCACCAGCCGTGAGTGAGCTGCAAGCACATCAGGCTTGAGGGACTGAGCTGCCAACCCAAGAACCCATACCAGCACTCCAGAAAGCCCCCCCCACTGGCCACCAATATTGGAATTGGTGGAGAGGTGGAATATTGCGTTGGGGGACCACCCCTCCCGTGTGAACATGGGACTCAACGGGTCCCACTTAGTCTAGTGACCTTATGAATGAATGAATAAGTTTATCGGCCAAGTATTCACATACAAGGAATTTGCCTTGCTGCTCGGCCCACAAGTGACAACATGACATGCAGTCAGTTAGGAATAATAACCAAAAATCTATAGCCTCCTTTTGCTCTGGTATTTTATTTAATTCACACGTTTAATCGATAATGTTTTATTATTAATGTTTAACTTTTATGTGTCATTCCTAACTGTGACTGTATGTCATGTTGTCACTGTGAGGGCAGGCAATAAAGTTCAGACATCTTCCTCTTTGTTCACCCATGGTCGGGGCCTTTGAGCCCTCCGCAGTTGCCGCTATGGGTGGCCCGATGTTCAGGCCCCCTCGCCGGGATGATGGAACTCCGACGTCGGAATGGAAGAACCCTCTCAGCGGCTTGGAGTTTCCAAATCGGCCGCTTCCTACCGGAGACCGCGGTTCCCGAAGTCCACAGGCCGAGCTGGACGGAGCTCCAACACTGGGGACCCCCGGCAAAGGATCCCAGGACTCTACGATGGTAAAGTCAGCGCCGTCTGCAGCTGGAAGCTCTGCAGACCACAGCTCCACGCCAGCTGGCCCAACACTCCACACGGCGATCCCCGGTAAGGCATCGCCCGCTCCACGACAGTAATTCAGTGCTGCGCCGCCGCTGAAGCTCTGGCCGGTCTCCAGTAGGAAAGGCCACGGCAATCCAGATGGTAGGCCGTGGGGGGGTGGGGGGCGAAGTTGTGACTCGGAGAATAGACGCATCCCGACCAGGAAGTGACTGGGAATCCAGTAATTTCATGTTACCATTAACAAAACCACCATTTATTGTCAAATCCAGATTAATTTAATTACTTGAATTTTGTTTCTCCACTTCCCACGGGGGGGATTCAAAATTCATGACTCTGGAAAAATGGTACAGAATTCTCACTGTTACTCTCGTAACTTGACCACTACACCAACACTCCCCATATTCCTCTACACTGCAGAGAATATAAAAACAGTAAAGATAAATATTTCTCATATTGTGCCTGTTTTATAAATAGTTAACATAAAAATCTGAATGCAAATTTACCTGGCCTGGTATAATAGATTCTGTTTCTATCAGTTATGAAGATCACAGCATTAGTACGGGGACAAGCAATGGCCTTGATAACATGATCATCTTTCAATTTGAGTAACAATTTAAATGAATTACCGCCATCCTTTGAATACCAAACCTGAAAAAGGGAAATTGTTGGATTACATAATTTCCTGCATAATACTGCAATTCTCCACAAAGCATCACTACTGAGTTAAAAAAGTTCAGTAAGTGAATTCAAAACCAATGACTTATCTTGAAGTAAGTTCACTATGGTTGGCATTATTAAATGTTATTTTCAACAATATTGTCAATTTAGTGTCAATTAGGAATCTTTAATCCTATAAACAAACTAATAGAAATTATATAGATTAAGGACCTTTCTATCTGCAGAAACAAGAGATTTTCATTCCATTTATATAAAGAAGAGTCATGGATGAACGCTATGTTTCCTGATAATGATGACAGAGGTGCTTCAGGTGTCTGTTTGCTCAGATATTTGTCAAATATAGCTTAATGACAAGGATCAATATAGGTTAAGAAGTATTTCTCAGATAAAGAGTCTGTCATTTTTGATTACGGAGAATAACCAAATATGTAATTACTGTAATGCATAATTTTATACAGAATACAATTACACAAATCATTGTTCCATGTTAAATTGTCTGCTCATTGCCATCACTAAACATTCATCACAAGGTTTCGTATGGCTTAATTTTATCAAGGTATTTGGCAAATACTCAGATAACTATTGGCAGTGAAGCAGTTGCTTGAAGCTCCACCACACCTGCATGTTATTGTGTCAACTATCCCAATAATTCTATTCCCGATTTTTTTTAACTTTTAAGCAACCAGTGTATAAATGATTGTGGAAATGGAATTAGTTAAGAGAGACCTGCAGGGAAATGGTGCTCATTGGAGTCAATGTTGAAACAATGTGGCTTATTCTGTACTGATGTTATCTTGGCATTAATTCTCACCACTTCATATTCATAAATAGAGATTTGCAAATGGTGCTTCTTAATGTCTACACTATTAAAATTAGCGCTGGAAAAATCGATGACCTACATTCCTTTACCCTCTTGTAATTTATTATCCATCTTCTATTTGTCTCTGCCTTTTTTTACTGCTAGATGCTTTCGGTAACTCATTAGGTCCTTCCTCAATGCATTCTAACTTTTTAAGTGCCTTTGCAAATGATAATCTACATTATCTTTGTGTCCTAAAATTTCTGGAATTGCTTTAAAGTGTACATTTTCAAGAGTACGATCCGGAAATCTCCACTCTCTCAGCTTCTGTGAAGTCAATATCTTTTCGGCAGAAATACATTAGTTCATACAATAAAATACACTCATACCAAATGTAAACTATGGATGCAAATAATATTCACAGCCCAAGACAACAATAAAATATATATGCACTTCACCTGTGATCCGTACGCATACAGATAATACATGGTTGGGTACAAAAACAATCCAGTTGGAGCAAACTCTGGATCTGGGAAATAAAATTGCTGAAATGCTTTCATTTCCATAATATTAAAGTCTTTATCCCATTTGCACACGGTAATAGCAGCTTTAATCTGGGAAGAAAAAGAAAACAATCTCTTTGTTTAAAATAATTTCAAAATGTGCATTTCAATAATACCCTTTTACTTTGAACTAACTTTTACTTTGAATTTTATTGAGGTGAACAATCAGAACATAGAATTTTATAGGGTCAGTGCGGCCTGTGGACTTCGGGAGCTGCGGACTCCGGTAGGAGATGGCCGATTCGGATGTCCAAGCCGCTGAGGATGTCCTGCAGTCCCGACGTCGGACTTCCATCACCCCGGCGAGCGGGCCTGAACATCGGGCTGCCCATAGCGGCGACAGCAGGGGGGTTCGGGAGCTCCCCCGACCACGGGAGGAGAACAGAGGAGGATGACTGAATTTGGAGCCTTCCCTCACAGTGGGAAACTCTGTATGGGAATGTCTGTGTTAAATGACTATCGTGTTATGTGCTCTTTATTATTTGTATGGCTGTATGGCGACCACACATTTCACTGTACCAATTGGTACATGGGACAAATAAATGTATCTTGTATCTTGTATCTTGTATCGACAGAGGCCCGAGAGCCGTTGGAGCGGTTGCAGAGGGAGGAGCTACACCCGAGTGGTAGGAGTTAAAGTGGAGCGCGGGGCTTGCTTCTTAGAGGCCCGAGAGCCGTTGGAGCGGTTGCAGAGGGAGGAGCTACACCCGAGCGGTAGGAGTTAAAGTGGAGCGCGGGGCTTGCTTCTTACAGAGGCCCGAGAGCCGTTGGAGCGGTTGCAGAGGGAGGAGGAGCCAAAATCTGTAACGTTCCAAGTTCCACTCGCACTTCAAAAACAAGTGGGCTTAAGGAAGCCGCTGATTGGTGGAAGCAGACAAGAGGGAGCAGCTGATTGGGAGTCAGATCCCTGCTGATTGTACTGTATTGTAGCAGTTTGTTTTGTATTGTACCCTAGGTAATGGGGAGTATGAGGGCCAGGGCAGTTTACTGTTCTGGATGTCAGATGTGGGAAGTCATGGAGTCTGATAGCCCTCCAGACGTCCACATCTGCGCCAGGTGTATCAAGATGGGGCTCCTAATGGACCGTATTAGGAACCTGGAGCAGCAGCTCGATGACCTCCGTCTGGTCAGGGAGAGCGAGGAAGTCATTGAGAGGAGTTACAGGGAGGTGGTCACTCCAAGACCACATGAGGCAGGCAAGTGGATCACGGTTGGGAGAGGCAAGGGGCACAGGCAGGGACTAGAGAGTACCCCGGTGGCTGTACACCTTGACAATAAGTACTCCTGTTTGAGCACTATTGGGGGGGACAGCCTACCTGGGGGTAGCGACAGCGGCCAGGCCTCCGGTACAGAGACCGGTCCTGTTGCTCAGAAGGGTAAGGAAAAGAAAAGGAGGGCAATACTAATAGGGGACTCTATAGTTAAGGGGTCAGACAGGCGATTCTGTGGACGCAGTCGGGAGACCCGGATGGTAGTTTGCCTCCCTGGTGCCAGGGTCTGTGATGTGTCTCAACGTGTCCAAGATATCCTGAAAGGGGAGGGATAGGAGCCCGAGGTCGTGGTACATATAGGTACCAATGACATAGGTAAAAAAAGAGAAGAGGTCCTGAAAGGAGAATTTAGGGAGTTAGGAGGGGAGTTAAAGAAAAGGACAGCAAAGGTAACAATCTCGGGATTACTGCCTGTGCCACGCGACAGTGAGAGTAGGAATGGAGCGAGGTGGAGGATAAATGCGTGGCTGAAGGACTGGTGCAGAGGGCAGGGATTCAAATTTCTGGATCATTGGGACTTCTTTTGTGGAAGGTGCAACCTGTACAAAAAGGATGGGTTGCACTTGAACCTGAGGGGGACCGATATCCTGGCGGGGAGATCTGCAAAGGCTACTGGGGAGACTTTAAACTAGAATGGTTGGGGGGAGGGACTCAAATAGAGAAAGCTATTAGACAGTGTGTGAGGCAGGAGGCAGAGAAGGAAAGCACTGAGACCCAACATGTAGGGGGGAAAGAAGAAAACAATAATAAACAGAGAATAAGAGGTGGTGGGGTTCTTAAATGGGTGAGCAGAGAAACAGAGGGGTGTAAAATGCGGGCGGAAGCAATAGGTAGCAAGGTGAAAAGTAAAAGTGGCAGGCAGACAAATCCAGGGCAAAAATCAAAAAGGGCCACTTTTAAACATAATTGTATAAGGGGTAAGAGTGTTGTAAAAACAAGCCTGAAGGCTTTGTGTCTCAATGCAGGGAGCATTCGTAATAAGGTGGATGAGTTGAACGTGCAGATAGCTATTAATGATTATGATATAGTTGGGATCACGGAGACATGGCTCCAGGGTGACCAAGGCTGGGAACTGAACATCCAGGGATATTCAATATTCAGGAGGGATAGAGAGAAAGGAAAAGGAGGTGGGGTAGCGTTGCTGGTTAGAGAGGAGATTAACGCAGTGGAAAGGAAGGACATTAGCTTGGAGGATGTGGAATTGGTATGGGTAGAGCTGCGAAACACTAAGGGGCAGAAAACGCTGGTGGGTGTTGTGTACAGGCCACCTAGCAGTAGTAGTGAAGTTGGGGATGGCATCAAACAGGAAATTAGAAATGCGTGCAACAAAGGCAAATCAGTTATAATGGGTGACTTCAATCTACATATAGATTGGGTGAATCAAATTGGCAGGGGTGCTGAGCAAGAGGATTTCTTGGAATGTATGCGGGATAGTTATCTAAACCAACATGTAGAGGAACCAACGAGAGAGCAGGCTATTCTAGACTGGGTATTGAGTAATGAGGAAGGGTTAGTTAGCAGTCATGTTGTGCGTGCCCCCTTGGGCAAGAGTGACCATAATATGGTTGAGTTCTTCATTAGGATGGAGAGTGACATTGTTAATTCAGAAACAACGGTTCTAAACTTAAAGAAAGGTAACTTTGAGGGTATGAGACGTGAATTGGCCAAGATTGACTGGCAATTAGTTCTAAAAGGGTTGACGGTGGATATGCAATGGAAGGCATTTAAAGACTGCATGGATGAACTACAAAAATTGTTCATCCCAGTTTGGGAAAAGAATAAATCAGGGAAGGTAGTGCATCCGTGGATAACAAGGGAAATCAGGGATAGTATCAAAGCAAAAGATGATGCGTACAAATTAGCCAGAAAAAGCAGCATACCAGAGGACTGGGAGAAATTCAGAGACCAGCAGAGGACAAAGGGCTTAATTAGGGAAGGGAAAATAGATTATGAAAGAAAACTAGCAGGGAACATAAAAACTGACTGCAAAAGTTTTTATAGAAATGTGAAGAGAAAGAGATTAGTTAAAACAAATGTAGGTCCCTTGCAGTCAGAAACAGGTGAATTGATCATGGGGAACAAGGATATGGTGGACCAATTGAATAACTACTTTGGTTCTGTCTTCACTAAGGAAGACATAAATAATCTGCCGGAAATAGCAGGGGGCCGCGGGTCAAAGGAGATGGAGCAACTGAGTGAAATCCAGGTTAGTCGGGAAGTGGTGTTGGGTAAATTGAATGGATTAAAGGCCGATAAATCACCAGGGCCAGATAGGCTGCATCCCAGAGTACTTAAGGAAGTAGCTCCAGAAATAGTGGATGCATTAGTGATAATTTTTCAAAACTCTTTAGATTCTGGAGTAGTTCCTGAGGATTGGAGGGTAGCAAACGTAACCCCACTTTTTAAGAAGGGAGGGACAGAGAAAACGGGGAATTACAGACCAGTTAGTCTAACATCGGTAGTGGGGAAACTGCTAGAGTCAGTTATTAAAGATGGGATAGCAGATCGTAATAAGGTGGATGAGTTGAACGTGCAGATAGCTATTAATGATTATGATATAGTTGGGATCACGGAGACATGGCTCCAGGGTGACCAAGGCTGGGAACTGAACATCCAGGGATATTCAATATTCAGGAGGGATAGAGAGAAAGGAAAAGGAGGTGGGGTAGCGTTGCTGGTTCGAGAGGAGATTAACGCAGTGGAAAGGAAGGACATTAGCTTGGAGGATGTGGAATTGGTATGGGTAGAGCTGCGAAACACTAAGGGGCAGAAAACGCTGGTGGGTGTTGTGTACAGGCCACCTAGCAGTAGTAGTGAAGTTGGGGATGGCATTAAACAGGAAATTAGAAATGCGTGCAACAAAGGCAAATCAGTTATAATGGGTGACTTCAATCTACATATAGATTGGGTGAATCAAATTGGCAGGGGTGCTGAGCAAGAGGATTTCTTGGAATGTATGCGGGATAGTTATCTAAACCAACATGTAGAGGAACCAACGAGAGAGCAGGCTATTCTAGACTGGGTATTGAGTAATGAGGAAGGGTTAGTTAGCAGTCATGTTGTGCGTGCCCCCTTGGGCAAGAGTGACCATAATATGGTTGAGTTCTTCATTAGGATGGAGAGTGACATTGTTAATTCAGAAACAACGGTTCTGAACTTAAAGAAAGGTAACTTTGAGGGTATGAGACGTGAATTGGCCAAGATTGACTGTCAATTAGTTCTAAAAGGGTTGACGGTGGATATGCAATGGAAGGCATTTAAAGACTGCATGGATGAACTACAAAAATTGTTCATCCCAGTTTGGGAAAAGAATAAATCAGGGAAGGTAGTGCATCCGTGGATAACAAGGGAAATCAGGGATAGTATCAAAGCAAAAGATGATGCGTACAAATTAGCCAGAAAAAGCAGCATACCAGAGGACTGGGAGAAATTCAGAGACCAGCAGAGGACAAAGGGCTTAATTAGGGAAGGGAAAATAGATTATGAAAGAAAACTAGCAGGGAACATAAAAACTGACTGCAAAAGTTTTTATAGAAATGTGAAGAGAAAGAGATTAGTTAAAACAAATGTAGGTCCCTTGCAGTCAGAAACAGGTGAATTGATCATGGGGAACAAGGATATGGTGGACCAATTGAATAACTACTTTGGTTCCGTCTTCACTAAGGAAGACATAAATAATCTGCCGGAAATAGCAGGGGGCCGCGGGTCAAAGGAGATGGAGCAACTGAGTGAAATCCAGGTTAGTCGGGAAGTGGTGTTGGGTAAATTGAATGGATTAAAGGCCGATAAATCACCAGGGCCAGATAGGCTGCATCCCAGAGTACTTAAGGAAGTAGCTCCAGAAATAGTGGATGCATTAGTGATAATTTTTCAAAACTCTTTAGATTCTGGAGTAGTTCCTGAGGATTGGAGGGTAGCAAACGTAACCCCACTTTTTAAGAAGGGAGGGACAGAGAAAACGGGGAATTACAGACCAGTTAGTCTAACATCGGTAGTGGGGAAACTGCTAGAGTCAGTTATTAAAGATGGGATAGCAGCACATTTGGAAAGTGGTGAAATCATTGGACAAAGTCAGCATGGATTTACGAAAGGTAAATCATGTCTGACGAATCTTATAGAATTTTTCGAGGATGTAACTAGTAGAGTGGATAGGGGAGAACCAGTGGATGTGTTGTATCTGGACTTTCAGAAGGCTTTCGACAAGGTCCCACATAAGAGATTAGTATACAAACTTAAAGCACACGGTATTGGGGGTTCAGTATTGATGTGGATAGAGTACTGGCTGGCAAACAGGAAGCAAAGAGTAGGAGTAAACGGGTCCTTTTCACAACGGCAGGCAGTGACTAGTGGGGTACCGCAAGGCTCAGTGCTGGGACCCCAGCTATTTACAATTTATATTAATGACCTGGATGAGGGAATTGAAGGCAACATCTCCAAGTTTGCGGATGACACTAAGCTGGGGGGCAGTGTTAGCTGTGAGGAGGATGCTAGGAGACTGCAAGGTGACTTGGATAGGCTGGGTGAGTGGGCAAATGTTTGGCAGATGCAGTATAATGTGGATAAATGTGAGGTTATCCACTTTGGTGGCAAAAACAGGAAAGCAGACTATTATCTAAATGGTGGCCGATTAGGAAAAGGGGAGATGCAGCGAGACCTGGGTGTCATGGTACACCAGTCATTGAAAGTAGGCATGCAGGTGCAGCAGGCAGTGAAGAAAGCGAACAGTATGTTAGCTTTCATAGCAAAAGGATTTGAGTATAGGAGCAGGGAGGTTCTACTGCAGTTGTACAGGGTCTTGGTGAGACCACACCTGGAGTATTGCGTACAGTTTTGGTCTCCAAATCTGAGGAAGGACATTATAGCCATAGAGGGAGTGCAGAGAAGGTTCACCAGACTGATTCCTGGGATGTCAGGACTTTCATATGAAGAAAGACTGGATAGACTTGGCTTATACTCGCTAGAATTTAGGAGATTGAGAGGGGATCTTATAGAAACGTACAAAATTCTTATGGGGTTGGACAGGCTAGATGCAGGAAGATTGTTCCCGATGTTGGGGAAGTCCAGGACAAGGGGTCACAGCTTAAGGATAAGGGGGAAATCCTTTAAGACCGAGATGAGAAAAAACTTTTTCACACAGAGAGTGGTGAATCTCTGGAACTCTCTGCCACAAAGAGTAGTTGAGGCCAGTTCATTGGCTATATTTAAGAGGGAGTTAGATGTGGCCCTTGTGGCTAAAGGGATCAGGGGGTATGGAGAGAAGGCAGGTACGGGATACTGAGTTGGATGATCAGCCATGATCATATTGAATGGCGGTGCAGGCTGAAGGGCCGAATGGCCTACTCCTGCAGCTATTTTCTATGTATCTATGTATCAAAGAAGTAAGTTCCAGTGTTCAGCAAATTAATATCAAACAACTGCAAATGTACTGTAACCCACATGTCTACATAGGCACTCAGAATTGTGTTTCAAACAATGCTATAGCGATGACACTACAATCATTAGCAGTTAATACCTGAAATGACAAAATAATAATTGTGTTTCGCTGAGTGTCCCGGACAGTAGCGATAATTCCTATAATAGGTATTTGGGGAGGAAAGCACAAATTCCATATTTTGAAAGGAGACAGACTAAAGCGACAAGATTTGATCTGAAAAAAGATAAAAAGAACAGATTACATTCTCTGTCCTCATTTGAATAGTTCCACCTCTCCCACCTCTATGAATTTTAATCTACTGATTCCATCTCATCACTACCTATCTCCCAAAGATTTAAAACATTCTTTCATTCATCTTTCTTCAGAATTTCCATTAAAAATAGTGGCTCCAAATGACTCCATCACAAACTTGAAAAATAGGCTGTGGGCCAAGGTGCTTTTTCGTTTAAGTTCGCGACCAAAATCACGTAACTACCTGAATTATTAACATATTGTGTAAAAATATTATATAAATCATACCTGAAACTCATAAAGAACAAAACCTGCATTTATTTTTAAAATATGAGAAAAACCTCCAATTTTCCGAGTAGTAATTGTCCAATCAATGCATGTTTGACGTTGCGTCGGACGCCAATTTACCAATCACGCGCTTTGTTTCATGGTAGCTAGGCAGCGAGCACTGGGATCATGGCTGCCTCTAATTACATCAAAACATTAGCAAGGTTTCGAAGGAATAAAGGTAATGCTAACCTTGCTGATAATTTAGTTTTACAATTGATTTATCTTTGTAAAGTTATGATGTGAACTGTTAAATAAAAATAAAAATGATAAATAAATATGTAGAGCTAGGCTTAGGATTAGGGTCGGTCAGTTGGCCGGTCGGTCAGTCAGTCAGTCAGTCAGTCAGTCAGTCGATCAGTCGGTCGGTCGGGCTGTCGGTCAGTCGGTGGATGCTGTGAAGGATCGGTCGGGCTGTCGGTCGGCTCAGTGGATGCTGTGAAGGATCGTTCGGGCTGTCGGGCCGCTGGTGAGTGCTGCAAAGGATTGGTTGGGCTGTCGGGCCGCCGGTGAGTGCTGCGAAGATCGGTCGGGCTGCCGGGCCGCCGGTGAGTGCTGCGAAGGATCGGTCAGGCTGTCGGGCAGCCGGTGAGTGCTGCGAGGGTTCGGTTGGGCTGTCGGGCCGCCGGTGAGTGCTGCGAAGATCGGTCGGGCTGTCGGTGGATGCTGTGAAGGATCGGTTGGGCTGTCGGGCCGCCGGTGAATGCTGCGAGGGGTCGGTTGGGCTGTCGGGCTGCGAGGGTTCGGTTGGGCTGTCGGACGGCCGGTGTTGCAGCGAACGAGCGGGCGGACTAATGGAGTCGGCGCTATGGGGGTACTGAAGGCAGCCTAGGCAGCGTGCTCCCCACCATCATCACCATGATGATCCAGAAGGGCATGCTGGCTGAGGTGGACACGCTGAACGGCCACACGTACGGAGCCTGCAACCGGTCCCAAAGCAGCTCAAGCTCCAGTCATGGGCAGCTCAAGAAGGGGGGCGAGTTAGGATTAGGCTTAGACATTACCTCTCTTCTTTCAGTTGTCTTTATGTAGGTGGTTTCACAGTGGAAGATGCCATTCTCAAAGGAAGATACCTTAGCCTTCCCCCAGTCTGGCATTGCCCCAGTCCCACTATAGCCGTGACCCCCACTTTCCCCACTGGCAGTCAGTGGGGTTCAGTAAACGGGTGAACCTACAGGAATTTCCCTCACCCATTAATTAGGCTGGTTCAACTGTGAGTGCCCTTAATGTGGTTTGAAAATGAAAATATGGTTGGTTTGAAGTAAAAAGGCACTGCCTGCAAATGGTGGTTTGGGTGCTTTGGCTTGAAGTTAAAAGGCACTACTGCAAATGGTGGTTTGGGTGCTTTGGCTTGAAGTTAAAAGGCAGTACTGCAAAGGGCGGTTTGGGTGCTTTGGCTTGAAGTTAAAAGGCACTACTGCAAATGGTGGTTTGGGTGCTTTCGGTAACTTCCTGTTTGCACTGTATATTGATTTTAGATAAAACGCTACCACTTACGGCTGTGATTTTTGGCCATCTTACTCAGTCCCCCTCCGCTCAGCAGGTGCAGAGGATTCTTCCCATCAATGAAAAATAAAAGTGTTATTAGTGTTTAAAAAATGTTGAGAATCTCTCTCCTGTCAATCACGCCATGAAGTCCACACCTTTTCCGGTGCGAGGGGGAGGGGTTATAAAACCCGAAAGTGTGGGTGTGGCTCAGTCTCTGCATGATGGGGGAGGGAGAGGTCACGTCTCTGTCTGAGCTGTGAATCAACTGAACACACTGAATGTCTACTGAACTGAGTTTGGTGTTTTGTGTGGTTTTATGGTGGTTTCACCCTGCTTGAAATGGTATGAAATTGCATTTGAATGTGGTGGCCTTGCACCCTGCATGAAATGGTATGAAACTGCATTTGAATGTGGTGGCGTTGCACCCTGAATTAAATGGTATGAAGCTGCATTTGAATTTGGTGACTTTGCACCCTGCTTGAAATGGTATGAAACTGCACTTGAATTTGGTGGCCTTGGATCCAGCTTGAAGTGGTATGAAACGGCACTTGAATTTGGTGGCCTTGCACCCTGCTTGAATTGGTATGAAACTGCACTTGAATTCGGTGGCCTTGCACCCTGCTTGAAGTGGTAAGAAACTGCACTTGAATTTGGTGGCCTTGTACCCTGCTTGAAATGGTAGGAAAATGGATTTGAATTTGGTGGCCTTGCACCCTGCTTGAAAAGGAATTTCAAGGAATAACCATGAGTCAACTGTCAGCCCACCAGCCGTGAGTGAGCTGCCAGCACATCAGGCTTGAGGGACTGAGCTGCCACCCCAAGAACCCATACCAGTGCTCCAGAAAGCCCCCCCCCCCCCCACTGGCCACCAATATTGGAATTGGTGGAGAGGTGGAATATTGCGTTGGGGGACCAGCCCTCCCTGTTGAACATGGGACCCAACGGGTCCCACTTAGTCTAGTATGGTAAAATAATATATGGTTTAAGTAGACAGCAGCACGGAATTAAGCTCCCCATGGAGTAATATGCGCATTGAACACTAGATGGCACTTACTTTTTCGATCTCATTTTCTAATTAGCTTAATTAATTAATGTGCAACTCTTGGCACTGACGAGTTATGACTTCCTTCTCAATTATATTTTATCTAAATCTGTGCCAAATTTCAAGTAGTTCCCAGACATGGGTCACGAAAGTTAAATTCTAGACACATTTTCGACGCTCGGCCCACAGCCTAAAACTAGAGGTGTAATTTAAAGAAGAAGAAATTCCACTTACATTACTATGAGATGTAAACTCTGTAATACTCAAATATTCTACAAAGAGAAACAAATAAAAACATTTTAAAACAAATGGGAAAGAAAGGTTAAAATACATTGGACTGAATCTTGACACCATTGACATGGATCGTGTGTCAGGAAACTTGCTCAAGCAGTGAGTTCCAACATTGACTGGAGCACACTGGTTTTCAAGGACACAACTACTTCCAGGGAGCTGGAAGAGTGACAGATGAGGTGGGTAGTGGCATCGGCGGTATTGGCTATTTCCAAACAAATCCAATTAAGCAGTTCAACTTCAGATCAATGTCACTGCAGCTTCCTGAAACTCTTCAGTGAAACCACCTACATAATGACAACTGAAAGAAGAGAGGTAAGTTCAAGTGAAGTTCCACAAACAACGAGCACTTATAACTGTTTTCTTACCAACGAATTGGAAAATGTCTTCATCTAACTTCTGTTCAGAATTTACCTGTATGTAATCTTGAGTACAATTCTTACTAATTGAAGAATTGCCCCATCATGTCAGGTTGGGTGTTGCTTCAGCTGCCTTAGATTGGATCAAGGTATCCAGCAGAAGCCTCCTCCTGACTGACGCTAGGCTGCAAAGAGGCAACAACCTGAGAGATGACTGCCAAAGGATGGCCAGCAGTGAGTAAATTAGCGAGATGAAGATCTGTTGGGAAGTGCACCTTGCAGGAGCCACTGTCTATAAAACCAGAGTTTTATACCAGAGTGCCAGAGGTGTCGTTTCTTTGATATACCAGGAAAATCCGTGTCGCAAGAGGCTCAAGATGTCATTTCAGATGTAGCAGACAACTGCAACCTGCGGGCAAATGTATATTGGATTAAGAAGTAATATATTTTCCAAGTGTTTCCAAGTGGATTTCAAAGTCACCACCAATGTTTAAGAAGGAACTGCAGATGCTGGTTTGAACTGAAGGTAGACACAAAAAGCTGGAGTAACTCAGCGGGGCAGACAGCATCTCTGGAGAGAAGGAATGGGTCTGAAGAAGGGTCTCGATCCGAAAAGTCACCCATTCCTTCTCTCCAGAGATGCTGTCTGTCCCGCTGAGTTACTCCAGCTTTTTGTGTCTATCTTTTTGCATCTATATCTTTCCTGGCCTCTACACCAAGCATCTGAAGGATCATTTTGTATGTAGTTATATAAATGTCATGTGTGTAAACTGGCTAATTACAGTCCATTCAAAGACACAAAGTGCTGGAGTAACTCAACGGGTCAAGCAGCATCTCTGGAGAACATGGATAGGTGACATTTCAGGCCAGGAGTTTTCTTCAGACCTAAAATGAAAAGTCATCTATGTTCTCCAGAGAGGCTGTCTGACCCACTGAGTTACTCTACCACATTGTGTCTTTTTTTGTAAACTAGCGTCTTCAGTTCCGTTTGCCATTCAGTCGAGTCACAATCATCAGTGAAGGATAGAAGCTATGTAAAAAATGCTGCCATACAGCCCATAGTGTTAATAACCTACTCATTCATGTCTAGTCTGAGTTTTACCAGCAACATACAGTTCCAGATGCCATCACAACCACGTAGCAAGTATGGACACAAAGCTAGATACTTGAGTTCAAAAGAGAGTGATTGCCCTTAGCATCAAAGAAGCAGATGACTATACTGCCAGATAATCCTGGTAAGTATAAAGACAAAGGCCATAGTTTTCTGAGAACAGGAGTTTTAAAGGGGACATCAGGGGTAAGTATATCATATGACTTCTTCACCAGTTTATCTACTTGTATTCCATCTTCAGGGAGTTTTGGACTTGGACCCCAAGATTCTTCTGCACATTCTTCTGCAGGGTCTTGCCTGAATATATTCCCTTTACAATGGACCTCCCAAAGTGCAACACCTTAAACTCCATCTGCCGTTTCTCAGGCCATTTCAGCAACTGATCTGCATCTCGCTAAATACTTTGACAGCCTTTCTCATGGTTAGCAACCTCAGCAGGTTGCTAACCACGGGAGTTCTGTATTCATTTAGGAACTGTGCCATTTCCAAGCCAGTTACAGCTCATCATTTTTCACAACATTTTAAGCCACTTTTTTTTAAGCGGAAAAAATAAAGTTTGTTTAACCTTAATTTTCCCAATAAGTACATAAAACAGATGTTACCCCTCATGTCTGTTTTCTGGGCAAAGCACTCTTCAGTATGCCACAATATTACTTTATGTGTGTCATCCTGTTGAAGAAAAAAAGATCTTTTACTTATAATACAAGAATTTTACTCCAAAATTGAACTTCATCACACAACTGCACAATCACGCCACAAAGAAATTAAAAGAAGGTCTTGTGTAGGAAAGAACTGCAGACGCAGGTTTAATCGAAGGTAGACACAAAATGCTGGAGTAACTCAGTAGGACAGGCAGTATCTCGAGACGAGGAATGGGTGACGATTCAGGTCGAGACCTTTCTTCAGACTGATATCAGGGGAGTGGACGAGGTACAGAGATAAAATGTTGTCGGAGACAGTGAGACTGGTAGGAGAATTGGGAAGGGGGTGCAAGCTACCCAAGCGAAATATGAGGTGCTGTTCCTCCAATTTGAGCTGGGGCTCACTCTGACAATGGAGGAGGCCCAAGACAGAAACATCAGTGTAGGAATGGGAGGGGGAGTTAAAGTGTTGAGCAACTGGGAGATCAGGTAGGTGTTCAGCGAAACGATCGCCAAGCCTGCGCTTGGTTTCGCCGATTTACAGGAGTCCACACCTGGAACAGCGGATACAGTAGATGAGGTTGGAGGAGGTGCAAGTGAACCTCTGCCTCACCTGAAAAGACTGTTGGGGTCCTTGGATGGAGTCGAGGGGGGAGGTATAGGCACAGGTGCTGCATCTCCTGCGGTAGCAGGAGAAAGTACATGGGGAGGGGGTGGTTTGAGTGGGGTTGAGTTGACCAGGAATTTGCGGAGGGAATGGTCTCTGCGGAAAACAGAAAGGGATGGAGATGGGAAGATGTAGATGTAGATAGTAGTGGGTAAGGGACGAGTTGACCAGGGAATTGTGGAGTAAGGGACGTGTTGGCCAGGGGTCCATTTAGTGGAGTAGGGTAAGAAACTGGGGAAAGAACAAGTGGAATGGAATACATGTAATGTAAATAAAAGCTGCAGCAATGAAAAAAGAAAAAAATGCTTTCATTTTACTCTCCCCTTATCTGTCTCCACCTATCACCCACCAGCCACCGTCCCCCAGTTCCACCCCTGCACTTCCTTGTTTAATCTGCCCATTATCGCACTCTTCATCTAGGTTTCACATATCACCTGCCAGCCTCTGCCTCACCCCTCCCTCTTGGGTCTTTTTGTTGGCCATCTCCCCTCTAAACTCTCAGTCCTGAAGCAGAGTCATGACCTGAAACTTTGCCTCCACAGGCACTGCCTGATCTGCTGAATTCCACCAGCAGTTTGTTTTTTGCTCCAGATCCAAGAACATATTACCACTGTGAAATTAAAAAATACTCAATAAAACAGTGGGGGGTTTCAACTCATAGCAACATACATAATGTTTGTAGACTGGGCCAAGGAATTCTGCATTGGAATCTATCATATCTAACATCCTTAGAAATAATTCCCAATGGCATTTTGCACTAAAATGACTTAATGAAAATCATGTATATGCTATCCAGGACAAGGGGTCACAGTTTAAGGATAAAGGGGAATTTTTTTTTTTTGTTTTTTTGTTTTTGTTTTTGTTTTTTTTGTTTTTGAAAATATTTTTTATTGGAGATAAGTACATAACCTATTAACATCATTACAGTCTTACATTTTTAAATTGATAATATTATCAATTATTATTACATTGTCTCCAATACCTTTTGCCTTTTTTTTTATTTTAAACTAGATAGAACTAAAAAGATAGATAGAACTAAAAAGATAGATGAAGTAAAGAAAGAAAAGAGAGAGAAGAAAAAGAGAAAAAAAACAAAAAACAAAAAACAAAAAAAACAACAACAAAAAAGAGAAAGATAGTTAAAGAAGAGTGGAAAAATTTATTAAAATAAAAAACTTCATTCGAGATATATTTGTACATTTCAGAATATAGCATTTCATCCATTTTTTAGCCCGAGCATTAGTCAGGTTCCCGTGCTGAACCATTCTGACCCTCTAAATAATCAATAAAGGGAGACCATGTTCCAACGAATAATTCCTGTTTGTCCAACAGGGAAAATCTGATTCTTTCCACGTTTAAGGTCTCCGTCATTTCTATAATCCACATTTTGATTGTGGGGGCCGTAGGGCCTTTCCAAAATTTTAGAATTAATTTTTTTCCTGTTATTATACTATAATCAATAAAGTTTCTTTGTGTTGTTGTAAATGTTTGATTTAATTCTGATGTTCCGAGTATTATAAATTTTGGATCCGGGTCCACTTGTGTGCTGGTCACTTTAGATATTATACTAAAAATATTTACCCAGAATTTTTTAATTTTTATAGTTTGCAAACATATGAGATAAGGTAGCTTCTAAATGTTGACATTTATCACATATAGGTGAGATATGTTGAAAGATTTTATGTAATTTTGTTTTTGAATAATGTAATCTATGTATTACTTTAAATTGTATTAAAGAATGTCTGGCATTTAATGAACATTGATGTATATGTTGTAAACTTTCTTCCCAAGTATCTTTCGTTATTATTTGATTTAATTCTTTTTCCCATGTTTGTCTGTGTAAGTCCGTCGATGGAATGTCACTGTCTAATAAGATATTATATATATAAGATATTAATTTTTCTGTATTAGGATGTTTATTCCAACATTCGTCAAGAATTTCTGAATTTCTAATTCGAAAGTTTTGAGTATTCGATTTTACATAATCTCTGAGTTGAAGATATCTGAAATAATCATTTCCTCGAAGTCTATGTCTGTTGCAACTCCTGAAATGTCAGAAAAGTGCCTTCCTTATAAAGTTGTCCCATATTTTTAATTCCATAATTCTTCCATTGTGTAAAACCCCTGTCCAACCATGAGGGTTTAAACAAAGGGTTATTCACAATTGGGAGAAAAAGTGATAAATTATCTAATTTTAATGTCTTTTTTAATTGTTTCCAAATTCGTATGGCACTAAATATTATAGGGTTTTCCCTATAATTTTTTTTGTTTAATTTAGATGTAGCAAATAATATCGAACCGATATCAAAAGGCAAACAATCTTCCTTTTCCATTTTTAACCAATCTGGTTGTTGTTCTATTTCTTCCAACCAGAAATTCATATTTTTAATATTAACTGCCCAAAAATAAAACAGAAAGTTGGGTAAAACCAAACCTCCATTTATTTTTGATTTACACAAATGTCTTTTGTTTATCCTATGATTCTTATAATCCCAGATAAAATCATTAACAATAGAGTCCAATTTTTATGGCATTAATTTTGCCAATCATTGAGATAGGAAGTGTTTTCCAGTATTGAATATTCTTATGTAGTTTATTCAGTAATGGGGGAAAATTTGCTTTAAATAATGATGTATATATCTTAGTTACATAGATACCTAGGTATTTAAATTTTTCGTTTACTATTTTAAATGGAAATTGTTGTATTATGTGTTTGTTATGTTCCCTTATTGGCATAATTTCACTTTTATTCCAATTTATTCTGTATCCTGAGAGTGAACCAAATTGGGTTATTAGCTCTAATAAGTTTGGAATACTAATTTCTGGTTTTGTAATGTAAATTAGTACATCATCTGCGTATAGAGAAATTTTATTCAATTCAATTCAATTCAATTTATTTGTCTTTTGGACAAATTTGTCATTTGGACCCCTTGAGGTCCAAACGAAATGTCGTTTCTGCAGGCATACAATACAAAACGAAGAAGACCTGAGACACAACACAATTTACACATACATCCATCACAGCGCTGTGATGGAAGGCAAAAAAACGTATCTCTCCACTGCACTCCCCCCCCCCCCGATGTCAGAGTCAAAGTCAAAGCCCCCGGCGGGCGATGGTGATTGTCCCGCAGCCATTAAAGCCACGCCGGGTGATGCAAGGTCGCGCACCGGGTCTTGGTGTTAGAGCCCCGGCGCGCGCCCGCAAAGTCCGGCGGCCATTCCAAGCCGCGCGGGGGGATAAAGCCCCGCTCCAGGTGCGCTTCAACCCCGCAACTCGGGCGGGAGAAGTCGCCGCTGCGGAAGCCCCGAAAAGCGGTCTCCCACCAGGGACCCGCGGGCTTACGGTGTTGCCGTCCGCCAGACCCGCGGTTGTAGCCTCCGAATCTCCGGCGGTCGGGTAGCAGCAGCGCTCCACCACAGCTCCACCCGCTCCGGACTCGGCCAGCCCCGCGACGGTGAGTAGTCCGCAGCTCCACGGGAGCCCCAGGTCGTTCCTGCTGGAGGCCGCTCCACGTTGCCCAGCCCCAACGACAACGGAGACCCGACAAAGAAAAGGTCGGGTCTCCCGTGCAGCGGAAAGATTTCAAAGTTCCCCCCCCCCCACCCCCCACACACATACCCCGACAAAAAATAATAATAAAAAACTACATAAAAACGAGACAAAAATAATAAAAAGACAGACGGACTGCAGAGGCTGCTGCAGACGAAAGTCGCGCCGCCCACCGAACTGTGTCCTTTGTGATATACCCATATATTTCCGGATGACCCCTAACTCTTTCTGCAAGTGGCTCAATAGCTAGCGCAAATAATAATGGAGATAACGGGCATCCTTGTCTACAACCTCTAGATAGGCTGAATTTTGATGACAACCTTTGATTTGTTAATATTCTAGCCGTAGGGTTTGTATATAACAGTTTTATCCATGTACAGAATTTCTCCCCTTGTTGCATATTTTCCATCACTGAAAATAAATAAGACCATTCAACCTGATCAAATGCTTTTTCAGCATCGAGTGAGATTATTGCTAGATCTTCATTAATAATTCTCTTAGAATAAATAATATTAAATAATCTTCTTAGATTATAATATGAGTACCGTTTCTGAATAAAGCCTGTTTGGTCAGGGTGTATTATTTTATTCATCACTGTACTTAATCTATGCGCTAGTATTTTAGTTAATATTTTCTGATCTGTATTTAAAAGTGCAATTGCTCTATATGATCCCGGATCTTCCGGATCTTTATCAGCTTTAGGAATAAGTGTTATTATAGATTCATTTAAAGTATCTGGGAGTTTCTGTTGAGTATAGATATGCTCATACAGCCTACGTAAACGTGGGCATAGCAAGTCATAATTTTTTTTATAAAATTCAGAGCCTAAACCATCTGGTCCTACTGCTTTACCATTTTTTAAAGAGCCAATAGACTCCTCAATATCCTTTATCGTAATCTCCCTTTCTAATAATTCTCTATCATTTGAATCTAAACCTTTTAAATTACATTTTAGTAAAAACTCTGCTATTCCTTCCGTTTGTGTTACAGTTTTAGTTGAATAAAGGTTATGATAGTATTGGAGAAATCTTTCATTTATGTCCTTGGGCATTTTTAATAATTCTCCTGTCTCTGTTCTAATTTTATGAATTATTTTTTCCCCTTCCATTTTTCGTAACTGACGTGCTAATAGTTTTTGTGGTTTGTCTCCAAATTCAAAATGTAATTGTTTGGTTTTTTGATAAAGTTTTATTACTTGTTCTGAATACATTTTATTTAATTTATATTTCAATACAGCAATTTTATTATGTTTTGAAATAGATGGCATTCTCGCATTGTCTAAATCTAGTTGTTTGATTTCCCTTTCCAATGTTTGTTGTTTAATCCTGTTCTCTTTATTATAAAATACTTGAGCAGAGATTACTGCACCTCGAACAAACGCTTTAAACGTTTCCCACATAAGAGAAGTAGGTGTGTCAGGGTTATCATTTACCTCAAAAAATATTTGAATCTGTTTAATAATATATTCCTGGCATGATCTTTCGTTCAAAATTTGTGGGTTAAATCTCCAATATGTTTGTTTCTCGGACATTCCATTTAATTTAATCATAAATGTTACAGGTGCGTGGTCTGAGATTATAATATTATGGTATTTTGAGTTATAAGTAAATGGGATAAACGTGGAGTCAACTAAAAAATAATCTATTCTTGAGTATGTTTTGTGTACTGGAGAGTAAAATGAATATTCCCGTCCAGTTGGATTTTCTATTCTCCAGACATCCTTAATATTAGTGGTATTAATAAATGAATTTAGAAATACACTTGATTGAGATTTTACTTTTTTTTGCCTTGATGATCTATCTAAGTATGAATCTAATGTACAGTTGAAGTCTCCTCCAATTATTAATTTATATTGTGTAAATTCAGGAATTTTATTAAATGTTTTATTAAAGAACATAGGGTTATCAAAATTAGGCCCATATACATTCAGAAGAATCACTTTTTCTCCATTTAGCTCTCCAACTAATATAATATATCTACCATCAATATCCGCTATTGTTGATAAATTCGTAAAAGGTATTCCTTTACGAATTAATATTGCAACTCCTCTGGACTTATGGGAAAAGGAGGAATGATATGATTCAGCGATCCACTTAGCTTTAAGTCTGTGTTGAGATTCCTTTTTAAGGTGTGTTTCTTGAAGGAATATAATATCTGCTTTGATTAAATTTAGATGTGCCAAGACTTTACCTCTCTTAATTGGTTCATTGATTCCCTTGACATTCCAACTACAAAATGTTATTCCCTGACCCCCTCTTGTCATATTAACATCTTGCATATTGTTTCTAAGGTGGTCTATAACCGAGCAGAAGGTGCAACACATAAAACCTGACCTTGCTCCTGAACCTCAAATAGATGAATTTTAAATCATATACATCGTTCTTCCGAACACATCTCCTTGTATTATTCTTGTTTTTCCATTCATTTTTTTTTTTTTTTTTTTTTTTTTCATTCAAACATTAAGTTATAAAAATATTTAAAGTGAAAAAAGTGATAGAATTGGTTAGTATAGGGTGAAAGAAAAAAAACTACATCTACAATTAGTGTAGTTAGTGATAGCCACACTAACGTGGCTAGAATTCTAAAGACTTCCGTAGCCTTTGTAAAAAAAAAAATTCCCAGCTCCGTGCTGAAAAAAAAAAGATTATTTCTAACAATCAAATAATTTCTTTGGGAGTATCAAACATATATACATACCCATACATACGCACACATATACATACATATATACACATACATATATATATATATATATATATATATATATATATATATATATATATATACCCACATGCACACATATATAAGCACGCATCCCTGCAGAAAAGTCCGAGAACAGCATAAATTCATAATGTTATTATTCTCTACATATCATATTAATATCCTCGCTAAATCTATAAATTTAATTTTAAATTGAGAAATAATTAGTTATTAATCATTGTTATCAATCATACCCAGTATTAAATTTTTATGAGTAATATAAATGTTAATAATTTTAGTAGTAATATAGATATTTAATAAGTATTAGTTATTACATATATAGTTAGATATGAATATACAGATAATAATAGTGATTAATAAAAATATTTTAAAAATTAATTAAAAAACCACGGTTTTCTCCAATGTCCACCGTCCATTCGGTTTTCAAATGTCCTTAAAGCTCTTAAAAGAACTTTAAAGATCCTTTTAGATCTGGCGGTCCCGTTAATCCTTGACTCCTGAGGGGTAATGTAAATTCTTCAGTCTGCGGTCACGTTCCCAATTTCTTTGGCGAATTCCAGTGCTTTTTCATGGTCTGTAAAAAATTGCTCCTTGTTCTTGTAGGTGACTCTTAGTCTTGCGGGGTAGAGCAGGCCGTATCTCAAATCAGGTACATTCTTCAGTATTCTTTTTGTCTCAGTGAACAGCGCCCTTTTCTTGAAGACCTCTGCCGGATAATCTCGGTAGATACTGAACCTCGCACCTTCAAAATGGAGCTGTCCGCCTCGGACGATTTTCTTCATTATATCGTCAAATTCATGATCCAGTTGCACCTTTACGATAATTTGTCTTGGATGGGCATCATCTTGTGTACGACGCCGCTGCGCTCTATGAGCTCGACCGAGTAAAGGTTTTTGATCCAATTTTAAGACTTTTTGTAGTAGGTCTGCCACAAAATCCCGAGGGCCCATTTCCCTCTCACTTCCTTCTTTCACCCCTACAATTCTTAGATTCTTACGTCTTTGACGCCCCTCCAAATCGGTACATTTATCACTTAATTTGATCACCATATCGGTGAGGCGTTGGTTTTCAATAATGAGTCGACCTACAGTTTCCCCAATTGTCGCCGCCCATTTCTCAAGTTCGGTTATCGCTGTTCTATGTTGTTCGAGTTCTTGATGAATGGGGTCAACCTCCATTTTAACGCTCGCTTCCACCAAAACGAGCCTTGCTTCCAGCACTTCCATCTGTTCCTTGACCTCCTCCTCCCTCGACCTCTTCCAGACTTCCAGTATTTCTTGAACGGTAGAAAGCATTTCTGCTTTAAAATCTACCTTAAAAGAGTTAAGTTCCTCTTTAAAATTCTCTCCAAAGGTTTTCAATTCAGCAGCGAGAAAAGCTTTAAGATCATCCATTTCAGTCTTTTTCTGCTTTGTTTTCTTCGGAGGGTCTTCCTGGGCAGTCAGTTGGGCCTTCCTCTTCCATCGGTGGGGGTTTCCCTTTAGCGGGTTTTTTTTGTGTCCCACGGGAGGGGGGGGGGAACGTTGTAACGACATACCGTCCAAGTCGCGCTCCTGATGACGTCACGCGGCAGGCAGCCGTTCAGATCGCGATCGCTGCAGGTAAGACCCGATTTTCTCCCGTTTTCAGTTTTCTTCGGCACGGAGCTAGTTGGCGCTGGACTCAAGCCTCCATAGCGCCACCGGGAGTTAGATGTGGCCCTTGTGGCTAAAGGGATCAGGGGGTATGGAGAGAAGATAGGTACAGGATACTGAGTTCGATGATCAGCCATGATCATATTGAATGGCGGTGCAGGCTCGAAGGGCTGAATGGCCTACTCCTGCACCTATTTTCTATGTTTCTATGTATATGCTAAGTACAGTGCTGTTGTTGTCATGTTTTTAAACTTTGGATTACCTATTCTATAATGAATTTGCAAATCTTTAGGAAATATTGTACACCACCTCCCACCCAACACCATACTCTGCATTTGTCCTCTATTATCGGCAACACAAAAAGGAGGTTTGATAAGACAAATATAGTTAGGAATGCTGAATGTATGATCAAGAGAATGTATGATCAAGTTCATCTCGCCTGTTCAGGTTTCCCATATTACCTATACAGTTCTTCTCATAGACCAGGTAAAATGGTTCCTTTCACATTTTGGACTGCAGAAGAACCCAGTGACAGGGAAAGAGGAAGTGTTCATGGGTTATCAGCTCTCTCTGATATTACTATATGCATTTCAGTCAAATAATCAAAGGCAATGTGTGCAAAGATCCACCAGCCAAGCATTAGCTGAATGTAAGGAGTTCCTGATCCAAACCTGTCAAGGGAACAATTGCAATTTTTACTTATATAGTACATATTGCTTTGAATCTGGGGATGGATGGCTCCAACTATCTAATGTAAGTATGAATTTTAGTAAGGTTAACAACATCCCACAATAGCAGGGAAATTTGATAAAGTGTGTTGGAGGAACTGCAGATGCTGGCTTACACCGAAGATAGACAGAAAAAGCTGGAGAAAAGGAATAGGTGACGTTTTGCATCGAGACCCGAAACGCCACCTATTCCTTTTCTCCAGAGATGCTGTTTGACCTACTGATTGACTCCAGCTTTTTGAGTCTACATTTTATGGAGTCCTGGATATTGAGTGTAGAATGTCATTGTCAATGAGCAGCTTCCTCCTTCAGTGTCTGGGATAACACGTTATATAAATAAGAGATGCCCTTCTTGGCAACATTTGTGCTATTTTGTTATTTCAAGCATGAATTGACACATGCATATCTGATTCCACGCATTTCTTTTAAACCAGCTTATCTGTCTGTTCCTGTAACCTGTGTAGCTGATGCAATGTTGAGAAGTTACCCTTTTAAGAAATGTATTAAAGCCCTGTCTCACAGTGCGAGCTGACCCACGAGGTACTCCGAGTGAAAGACTCGTGGTTGTGTACGAGATTCCAAGTTTATGATCAAGAGTTTAACCGAGTTCCCACGGGTATGACTAAGTTTGCCGTTTACTTGTCATTTCTGCGATGTTCCAAGTTCATCTCCCGAGTTACCTAGTTCCTCTCACGAGTTACTCTTGAGCCAATAACGTCTACCCAAGTGTTGAAAAATCATCACATGGTCAAAATGATGTAATGCTGGGTTTTTTGCACTACAAAAAGCCTCCCTTGTTTAAATCGGCTCACTTGGAAACATGGCTGCAAGCAGGCAATTGGAGTCCAGGATGGTGATGTTTTTTATTCGAGTGCTGTATGCAGCAGCCCTTGATGTCATGCAAGGACGTTTGTGCAATGAAGGCAGAAGGGAAAGAGTACTCTGTTTCTCTCTCTCTCCACGGACCTGTTCAGTGATTCCAGCCCTTTCTGTTTTTACTTCAGATTTCCAGCAGCTGCAGTTCTTTTGTTATTTAATTAACGTTGACCCGTGACTGTGTGTGCGTGACTCACTCTCTGTGCAGCCTGAGTTGTGAAGCATTTTCTACTCTTTTCTCTATCTTTTTCTGATTTTCAGTATCTGTAAGTTGCTTTTGACTCTTATTATTAATGTGTGAAGTGTTGATTTTAGCCAGAGCCATTTTACTGGCGTATCTTCCCGAGCAGAAATAGTCTACAAATAAATAAACCTCAAATATTTCAGGAATAATCTGTATAAATATGTCTCATTTTAAAATAAATGCTGCTTGACTTCTGAGATATTTGTACTGACCAGAGGCGCAGCACGTTTTAACAATGTTTTTCCTAATGGTACAACACTACCGCCCAGTGATTGGGTTAAACATAATCCTTTACTGTATTGTAACCTATGTTGTTTACATTTTTTTTTAATGTTGACTTAAACCTTGTGCTATTTGTGGGAATTCAAAAAGCAGACGCTTCTAACCGCAGGGATTGGGGTCCTGCTTGGAGTGTTTATGTCCTTCTCAGGGGGGGTTTGTGCTTCCAATTAGCCATCATCCTACAACTTGCTCCCAAAGACAACATAGCTTATTATCCGATTACATTACATCTGCTGGAAGAACCGACTTCAACGCTGGATCAAAATGTCAGCAGTCCTCTCAATGAGTTGATGCAAAGCCTCTTGGTCACTAACTCCACACGGACAGCAGCTGAGCTCAGGATCGAACCTGAGACCACGAGGCAGCAGCATTAACTGCTGTACCACCATGCAGTGGAGATGCTCCAGATCTAATCCAATGTGATTCCTGATGTCTGAGGGTCAGGGGAAAATGATCTCTCGTCTCCCTTTCCCCTGACTCACAGTCTGAAGAAGGGTCTCGACCCGAAACATCACCTATTCCTTTTCTCCAGGGATGCTGTCTGACCCGCTGAGTTACTCCAGCTTTTTGTGTTTATCTTCGGTTTGAACCAGCGTCTGCAGTTCCTTCCTGCACATGATTCCTGGTCTAAGAAGACGTCCAGAGAGCTTCCAGCTGTGCTCCAGTACAATTCCAGCTGTGCTCAGGCATCGTCCCAGGGCTATTTCTGTGTGATTCCAGATGTGCTTCTGTAGGCTTTCAGTCACAACCGTGACCAGGTCTTGCTTTGTGCTGCCTTTGTCCCAGTTTCTGCTGACAATCCCCTCCATCTTCCGCAAGGATCTCAGGAAGTTCCAAATCGCGAGGGCTTATTATGATCATGGGGTGGGGGCAGGAGGAAAGGTGAGACATGGGCCTGGACCAACTAATTCCAGCACAACACGATCACTGCAAATTCCTCCCCACACTGCTGTCTGCATCAACTGCAAGTTGCAGAATGACGATTTAATCTGATTTAAACTTTTATTTCTCTGTCCAGCTGCCGAGTTCAGAGTGCCCACGAGTTAACACAGTAGACTCAAGAGTCACTAAGTTTAACTCACGGGCCACCAAGTTCTTACAACAAGTTTAAATGTTTCAATTTTTAACTTCAACAGTACATTTTACTCGTGGAAAACTTTAAACATGTTTGAATTTTTTCAAGAGTTATCAAGTTTCACGGGTACCTGCCGTTAGCGCCACGAGTCGCTAAGTTGCGTCCACGAGTTCCGACGTTACCTCTACGTTAATTGTACGTGATTACCATGAGTTAAATTTGTTTTAAACTCGGGGTACCTCGTGGGTCAACTCGCACCGTGAGACAGGGGTTTCATGCTGTGGCAGGCGATTAAGCAAGCCACGCGTGGTGAATCAAAGAGATCTATATTGTCAAAGCAAAGAGAACACACATGCAAATGGGGGGAAGATTGACCCGGGATTCATTATATATACTAGGGCACACCCCTAAACCTCGTGACAACTCCTTCCTGCCATTACCGTCACGTGACCCTACCCCTGACTACCGAGCATTCGCATAGTAAATGGCCTAACCACTGGGTGGCGCCACAGGACCCCGCCCCAGAACCGGAGGCATGAAACCGAAAGGGTAGACGAACGAGGCGTGCCCACGCACATCCACCAAGAGATTGGGCCCGGAAGAAATCTGCGTCCAGCAATGGCTGGGAAACGTCTGCCACCGTAAATTTCAAATTTCATCGGGGCTGGGATCTTAATATTCAGGGTTATACATCCTATAGAAAGGACAGGCAGGTGGGCAGAATAGGGGGGCTAGCTCTGCTGGTGAGGGATGGAATTCAGTCCCTTGCGAGGGAAGACATAGGGACTGACGAGGTAGTCAATGTGGATTGAGTTGAGGAATTGTAAAGGCAAGAAGACACTAATTGGTGTTATCTACAGACCCCCAAATAGTAGCCCGGATGTAGGGTGTACGTTGCAGCAGGAGTTAAAACTGGCATGTAACAAAGGTAATTCCACTGTGGTGATGAGGGATTTCAATATGCAGGTAGACTGGGAAAATCAGGTTGGTTCAGGACCCCAAGAAAGAGCGTTTGTAGAATGCCTCCGAGATGGATTCTTAGAGCAGCTTGTAATGGAGCCGACCAGAGAAAAGGCAATTCTGGATTTAGTGTTGTCCAATGAACCAGATATGATAAGAGAACTCGAGGTAAAGGAACCGCTTGGAGGTAGTGATCATAATATGATTAGTTTTAATCTGCAATTTGAGAAGGAGAACGTTAAATCGGAAGTGTCAGTGATGCAGTTGAACAAAGGGGACTATGAAGGCATGAGAGGGGAGCTGGCCAAGGTAGACTGGAAAGGGATCGAAGCATGAATGACGGTGGAACAGCAATGGCAGGAATTTCTGGGCATAATCCGGAAGGCGCAGGATCATTTCATTCCAAAAAGGAAGAAAGATTCTAAGGGGAGTAGGAGGCAAGCGTGGCTGACAAGAGAAGTTAGGGATAGAATAAAACTAAAAGAAAAGATGTATAACACAGCAAAGAGTAGCCGGAAGCCGGAGGATTGGGAAACTTTCATAGGACAACAGAAGGAAACAAAACGGGCAATCTCGGCTGAAAAGATGAAGTACGAAGGGAAGCTGGCCAGGAATATAAAGAAGGACAGTAAAAGCTTCTTTAGATATCTTAAGGGAAAAAGAGTAGCAAAGTCAAATGTGGGTCCCTTGAAGGCAGACAAGGGTGAAATTATTATGGGCAACAAGGAAATGGCAGAAGAGTTGAATAGGTACTTCGGATCTGTCTTCACTAAGGAAGACACAAACAATCTCCCAGATGTACTGGAGGACAGAGGATCTAAGGGGGTAGAGGAACTGAAAGAAATTTTCATTAGGCGAGAAATAGTATTGGGTAGGCTAATGGGACTGAAGGATGATAAATCCCCTGGACCTGATGGTCTGCAACCCAGGATCCTCAGGCAGGTGGCTCTAGAAATAGTGGACGCATTGGTGATCATTTTCCATTGTTCAATAGATTCAGGATCAGTTCCTGTGGATTGGAGGATAGCTAATGTTATCCCACTTTTCAAGAAAGGAGCGAGAGAGAAAACGGGGAATTACAGACCAGTTAGCCTGACTTAGGTGGTGGGAAAGATGCTGGTCAATTATTAAAGAGGTAATAATGGGGCATTTGGATAGCAGTAAAAGGATTAGTCCAAGTCAACATGGATTTATGAAAGGGAAATCATGCTTGACTAATCTTCTGGAATTTTTTGAGGATGTGACAAGTAAAATGGATGAAGGGGTGCCAGTGGATGTAGTGTATCTAGACTTTCAGAAAGCTTTTGATAAGGTCCCGCACGGGAGACTGGTGACTAAAATTAGAGCACATGGTATTGGTAGGTAGGGTGTTGACATGGATAGAAAATTGGTTGGCAGACCGGAAGCAAAGAGGAGGAGTGAATGGGTCCTTTTCAGAATGGCAGGCAGTGGCGAGTGGAGTGCCGCAAGGCTCGGTGTAGGGGCCGCAACTGTTTACCATATATATTGATTTGGAAGAGGGAATTAGGAGCAACACTAGCAGGTTTGCGGATGACACAAAGCTGGGTGGCAGTGTGAGCTGTGAAGAGGATGTTAGGAGGTTGCAGGGTGACCTGGACAGGTTGAGTGAGTGGGCAGATGCGTGGCAGATGCAGTATAATACAGATAAATGTGAGGTTATCCACTTTGGCGGCAAAATCAATTGTGAGAGTTGTGAATTTATGGAATTCCCTGCCACAGTGGAGGCCAAGTCACTGGATGGATTTAAGAGAGAGTTAGATAGAGCTCTAGGGGCTAGTGGAGTCAAGGGATATGGGGAGAAGGCAGGCACGGGTTATTGATAGGGGACGATCAGCCATGATCATAATGAATGGAGACTCTCCTAGTAGCAGCATGCTGTAAGGTTGCAAACTCATTTGCTCCCATAACTTTTAACTTCCACTGACCACTCTTTCAATGTTACTGGTGACTATTTGACTTCAAGACACCGTCTAACTGTTCATAAAGTGTTGATAACACTTTTACACGCCTTAATCGTGAAAAGGATGGAGACAAGGAAAGGAGGATCCCCAAAGAAGGAACTGGGGAAAGCCACAACCACAGCTGCAGCTTCTGATTCCATAGAAGCAATATCGAAAATGAACGATGAATTGAAAAATGAGCTGAAAAATGAAATGAAAACAAGATTTGGCAATTTGGAAGAAATGGTGAAAGGAGTTTCGACCAAATTGAAGGAAGTCCAAGGAAAACTGTCTTTGTTACAAGATGAACCGTGAACAAAAGGATCAAATTGATATCTTGCGCACCCTGGGACAGGAGAGAGATTTGAAGATTGAAAAATTGTAACAGAGAATGAATGAAAACACTCGAGCACTTCAGCAATATAAGTCTAAAAATATGGACTTAGAAAACAGAAGCCGTCGTTTGAATTGACGAATTGTTGGTTTGCCGGAAGGCCAAGAAGGAGATAACGTTATAAAATATGCTTCTAAAATGATAAAGGAAACATTCAACATTGAGCACAATGAAAACCTTCCATTCCTGGATAACGCACACAGGATTGGGAAGAAATCCGGTAATAAACCAAGACACTTGATCATTCGGTTTCATTTTTTTCAAATGAAGGAGAATATTCTCCAGGCAGCAAAAAAGTTGGGTGTGGTTGAATATGAAGGATGTAAGTTTCGGTTTGTCCCTGATTATAGTTACGAGCTTTTGGAAATAAGAAAGACTTTTTATAATGTAATGTCTGATTTGTATAAGAAAAAACTGCGCCCAGCTCTATTATTTCCAACTAGATGGCGTATTCGACTTTTCAATGGTAACTTTCGATTTTTTAACAGTCCTCAAGACGCCTCCAGCTTTCTGGAGAGCTACGACGAGGAAGGGGAGTAATTGATAGCTGATTAAGTTATGATTGGAGATTTATTGTTCCTATTTTGACAACATTTCGTTTGGTAATGATTAAGAATTTAACTGGACGAGTTGTTTTTCTTTTATATATATTCTTTTAAGAATTTCTTTGTTAATTTGTGTTCTCCTGTCGTTAGACAAACTAAGAGAACGCAGTTCTTGTTTTTCATATCTTGACCTTGGATAATAATAAGCAGCATTCCATGCCAGTCTGTATTTTTTTCTTCTTCTCTCTCAAAGAGATAATAACGAATGTGTTATGACGTAGTGGTTAAATATTTTTCTTTTTATGCTGAGCGCTGTTACTGTGAGAGATGGGATCGGGGAGGGGATTAGGTAGCTTTCTGACTGTCTATTGGTCAGTTTGGGGTTCTACAGGGGTGGGAGAGGGGAGGGGGGAGGGGGTCTTTTGTTCCCTATTTAGTGATCTCCATTTGTGCAAATTCTGAACTACAAAATTGGCTGAAATTGGCTCCGCCCTAGATTTTTCTTCTTCCAGTATTATGAACTTTTAGGCTTCAAGAAATTAACCCATTACATCCCACATGATTTTTACAAGCAATATGGATAAAGTTACTAATTTCCTTTATTGGAATGTGAATGGCTTGAACCATCCCATGAAGAGGATTTTTTTTTTTAAAGTTCTTCACAGACTAAATGCTCAGATTATCTTTGTTCAGGAAACTCATGTAAGGCAAGATGACAAGTCACGATTTTTCAAGTTTTGGAGAGAACAGCAGTTTCATTCAAATTCACAGGCTAAGGTGAAAGGAGTCTCTATTTTTATTGACTCCTCAATTCCGTTTGTTCACCATGAAACAATTTCTGATCCATATGGCAGATTCTTGGTGATTACTGGTGTCCTTTATTGGCAAAAAGTCGCTATGGTGAATGTCTATGCACCAAATATTGATCACCCTGAGTTTTTTAAACAGTTAATTGCATCCTTTCCTAATTTAAATGAACACTTTTTAATAATGGGTGGAGACTTCAATTGCTGTTTGAATCCCTCGATTGATAGGTCTACATCTGATCATGTGCTTCCAAATAAATCAGCTAATTTTATTAATTCTTTTTTACTTGACTCGGAAATGTTAGAAATTTGGAGATTCTTAAACCCCTGTCTCACGGTGCGAGCTGACACACGAGGTACCCCGAGCTTAAAACAATTTTAACTTGTGGTAATCACGTACGATTAACGTAGCGGGGACGTCAGAACTCATGGACGCAACTTAGCGACTCTTGGCGCTAACGGCAGGTACCCGTGACACTTGTTAACTCTTGGAAAAATTCAAACATGTTTAAACTTTTCCACGAGTAAAATGTACTCTTGAGGTTAAAATTTGAAACATTTAAACACGTTGTAAGAACGTAGTGGCCCGTGCGTTTACCTTAGTGACTCGTGAGTCTACCGTGGGAACTTTAACTCAGCGGGCAGGCAGCATCTCTGGAGATAAGGAATGGGTGATGGGATGACATTTCCAAATTGGGGGGGGGGGTGGGAGGAGGGAGGGGGGGTGGAGGAGAGAGGGTGGAGAGTGGAGGGAGAGGAGGGGGAGACAGATGGGGGTGTCTTCATTCACTGGCTGCGGGTGCCTGTCACTGAAACAGGCAGGTGAGATTTAACATCCACCTTGCGTGTGTGTCTCTCTCTCTCTCCCTCCCTCTCACACAGGCTGAGAGACTCTGCCTCTGTGAGTGTACGTCTCTTCCTCCCCCTCCCACACACAGTAAGACCGAGGTAAGTCCATCTGTGTCTCCCACATACACAGTAAACTCTGCTTTGTGTGTTTATACACGTCTCCCCCATTTCTCTTTCTCCCCCCCACCTCTCTCTTTCTCTCCCCCCACTCTCTCTCCCCCCACACACAATAAGACCGATGTATTCTGCTTAGTCTCTCTTCCCTCCCACACACAGATAGACCGAGGTCCTGTGCGTTCTTTCTCTCTCCCCCAGTCACGCCGAAGTACACCATACTGCCTCTGTGCCTCCCTCTCTCCTTCATACAGTCAGAGGTCCACACTGTCTCTGTCTCTCTCTCCTCCCTACACACACACAGACTGAGGTACACACAGCCCATTGTGTGTGTGTGTCTGCCTCTGTCTCTCTCCCACACACACAGTTAAAGGTACTCCACGCTGCCTGTGTGTGTGTGTGTGTCTCTCTCTCTCACTGTCCCACCCCCCACACCCACACACAGTCAGTCAGTCAGAGGAACTCCACACTGTGTGTGTGTGTGCCTCTGTCTCTCCCTATCACAGTCAGAGTGAGGTACTCCCCCCCCGCAGTCTCTCCGCGGGCTCTCCCCGGGCAGGGCGCATCTGCTTCAGGCTGCCCAGGCAGTCAGACACGACTCCGGTGGCGGGCTCCATGCACAGCTCCTGCCGGCCGGTTGGGAGCGGCGATGGAGGACAGGGGGAAGCTGACCACCAGCGGGGCAGTCTCGGCTCTCCATGCAGTCTGAGTCTCGCTGGATCCTCGTAATCCTCTGCCTCTGTCAAATGGGTGAGTTTAACCTGACCCCCCCCCCCCCCCACCACCTCAACTCACGCCTGGGCACCAAAGCAGCTCAGGAGGCGAACCCTGAGCTCCGTCTCCCAACAATCTGATGTGCGCATCTGTGCACATTCAAAGATTTCATCTCCAGTCTCCCCGCAGTGTGTAGACCTGGCAGTAAATTCAATTAAAATATAGCAAACCTCCACCTGATGGTGTGTGTGTGTTTCAAACAAATCTTCAGTATAACTGCTCTGGCACTGGACGGTGCGCATTTTCCCTTTGTAGGTCACATCAATAGATGCAGCCTTCAAAGCCGCAGGATGGAGATGTTGCTTATTAAAACAGATCTTCATTGAAGGTTGGCTCAAGAGTAACTCGGGAAAGGAACTTGTTAACTCGGGAGACGAACTTGGAACATCGCAGAAATGACAGTTAACGGCAAACTTGAGTCATGCCCGTGGGAACTTGGTTAAACTCTTGATCATACACTTGGAATCTCATGCACAACCACGAGTCTTTCGCTCGGGGTACCTTGTGGGTGAACTCGCACCGTGAGACAGGGCTTTTACACCCAAATGACAAAGAATTTTCATTTTTCTCTCATGTATATCATAGTTATTCTAGGATCGACTATTTTATACTCGATTCTCGGCTAGTTCCATCGGTCATTGCATGTGAGTATGATGCAATCGCTATTTCTGATCATGCACCATTGAAACTATTGATCAATCTACCTGATTCCAAGTTTAGTGCTAAACAATGGCGAATTAATGCTACCTTGCTTCAAGACAAACTTTATTAAGTTTATGAAAGATCAGATTGCTTTTTACTTCTTTACAAACTCTACTGAAGAGATACCCAATGGTGTAGTCTGGGATGCTTTTGAGGCATATATTCGTGGACAAATTATTTTATACTCCGCAGGATTAAAAAAACAAACACAAAAAGAAATATGCACATTGGCTGACGAGATCAAAGAAATTGATAAAAAATATTCAAAAGCTAGTTTAGAGCTCTATAAGAATATAGTTGAACTTCAATTGAGATATGATTTGTTATTAGTATCACCGATTGAGAACCAGTTACTTAAAACCAAAAGTCAATTTTATATTCATGGTAAATTACTTGCTAATCAATTGAAAGCAGTGTCGGCCAAGCGTCAGATTACTAAAGTGAGTAAACGTGATGGTACAGTAACTGTAGACCATGACGAAATTAATAAATCCTTTCAGGAATTTTATACCTCCCTATACCATTCAGATTTTCCTACTGATTCCAATATAATGCATGAGTTTTTAAAGAAACTGAACTTACCAAATTTACCATATAATGAGTCTCTGTTGTTAGATGAACCCATCACGGAAGAGGAAATACAGAAAGCAATTTTTTCAATGAATTCTGGTAAAGCTCCCGGTTTAGATGGGTTTACAGTAGAATTTTTAAAGTATTTATTAAATTTATTGTCTCCATGGCTATGCAAGGTATTTAAAGAAGCCTTTTTAAGGAATAGATTACCACAATCTTTTTATGAAGCTTCTATTTTTTTAATTCTTAAAAAAGATAAAGACTCTACTGAAGTGACATCATATAGACCTATATCAATGTTAAATGTTGATTTTAAAATTCTTTCCAAAATATTAGCTATGAGATTGGAAAAGATTTTACCGCAAATTATCTGAAGATCAGACAGGTTTTATTAAAAATCGTTACTCATACTTTAATGTTAGGAGATTAATGAATATTGTATATACAGCGTCTAATAAAAACCCAGAATGTGTCATCTCACTTGATGCCGAGAAGGCGTTTGATAGAGTAGAATGGGAATACTTATTCAATATACTTGAAAAATATAAGATTGGCCAAAATTTATCTCTTGGATCAAACTGATATATCTTATACCTCAGGCTTCTGTATTTACTAATAATTGGAGATCCCCTTTTTTCAGGCTCTTTCGAGGTACTAGACAGGGCTGTCCCTTAAGAACTTTACTATTTGATATTGCTTTGGAACCTTTAGCCACCGCTATTAGGGAATCCCCTAATATTTTTGGTATTGTCCGCAGGAATAAGACACATAAGCTATCTCTTTATGCAGATGATCTGTTATTATTTATTTCTAACCCTGAGAAATCCATTCCGGCAATAGTAGCATTACTTAATCAATTTAGTAGTTTTTCTGGTTATAAATTAAATCTTAGTAAGAGTGAGCTTTTCCCATTAAATAATTTTGTTTTGAGTTATGGACAGTTTCCATTTAGATTGACTACCGAAAGTTTTACTTATTTAGGTATTAAGATCACCAAGAAACACAAGGATTTATTTAAAGCTAATTTTATGCCTTTAATTGACCATATTAAACATCAGTTCACTAAATGGTCACCATTGTCCTTATCCTTAATTGGCCGAATCAATGCTATTAAAATGTACATTTTACCTAAATTTCTGTATTTATTTCAGATGATACCAATTTTTATTGCCAAATCTTTCTTTCATATTATAGACTCCAAAATTTCTTCATATATATGGCAGAATAAAAATCCCAGACTAGGTAAAAAATACCTACATAAATCAAAAAAAGTTGGTGGTTTGGCATTGCCGAGCCTTAGACTACTATTGGGCAGTCAATGTTCGTTATTTAACATTTTGGACAAAAGATTTAAAAGATACCCAATGCCCTGGATGGATAAACCTAGAACGTGATTCCTTACAAGGGCTATCATTGGCTTCTATTCTAGGGGCCTCGTTACCGTTTACAATTACGAGATTGAATAAATATACGACGAACCCAATAATAAGACATACGTTCTGAATATGGTTTCAATTTCGTAAGTTTTTTGGACTAAATGATTTTATCTTATCGAGTCCTATTTTATCCAATTTTCTCTTCCAACCATCTAGTACTGATCAAGTTTTTTTGTTATGGAAGAGGAAGGGATTAGTAGCTTTTCGTGATTTGTTTTTGGAGGGTTGTTTTATGTCTTTCGAACAACTCTCCAATAAATATAACTTGCCTAATTCACACTTTTTTTTAGATATTTACAAAGACATTTTTTGAAGGCTACTCTACCCCTTTTTCCACTACCACATCAACCCGAAATTTTGGAATTCTTTTTACAGTTGAACCCTTATCAGAAAGGATTAATAACGACTATTTATGAGTTGATTTTGAAATTACAAATAGATACATTTGATAAAATTAAGAATGACTGGGAAAGAGAACTCCAAATTTCTTTATCTATAGAGAAATGGGAGAGGATTCTTCAATTAGTTAATACCTCTTCAATGTGTGCAAGACACGCTTTGATACAATTCAAGGTGGTTCACAGAGCTCATATGTCAAAAGATAAGTTAGCTCGTTTTTATGGTCATATAAATCCTACCTGTGATAGATGTACTGTCTCCAATACATTTTGCCTTTTTTTGTTTTTTTTTAAACTAGATAAAACTAAAAAGATAGATGAAGTAAAGAAAGAAAAGAGAGAGAAGAAAAGGGAGAGAAAGAAGAAAAAAAAAGAAAACAGAAAAGAAAAAGATAGTTAAAGAAGAATGGAAAAATTTATTAAGATAAAAAACTTTGTTCGAGATATATTCGTACATTTCAGAGTATAACATTTCATCCATTCTTTAGCCCGAGTGTTAGTCAGGTTCTTGTGCTGAACCATTCTGACCCTTTAAATAATCAATAAAGGGAGACCATGTTCCAACGAATAATTCCTGTTTGTCCAACAGGGAAAATCTGATTCTTTCCACGTTTAAGGTATCCGTCATTTCTATAATCCACATTTTGATTGTGGGGGTTATAGGGCCTTTCCAAAATTATAGAATTAATTTTTTTCCCGTTATTATACTATAATCAATAAAGTTTCTTTGTGTTGTTGTAAATGTTTGATTTAATTCTAATGTTCCGAGTATTATTAATTTTGGATCCGGGTCCAATTGTGTGCTGGTCACTTTAGATATTATACTGAAAATATTTACCCAGAATTTTTTAATTTTTATACAGTTTGCAAACATATGAGATAAGTTAGCTTCTAAATGTTGACATTTATCACATATAGGTGAGATATGTTGAAAGATTTTATGTAATTTTGTTTTTGAATAATGTAACCTATGTATTACTTTAAATTGTATTAAAGAATGTTTGGCATTTAATGAACATTGATGTATGTGTTGTAAACTTTCTTCCCAAGTATCTTTCGTTATTATTTGATTTAATTATTTTTCCCATGTTTGTCTGTGTAAGTCCGTCGATGGAATGTCACTGTCTAATAAAATATTAAATATATAAGATATTAATTTTTCTGTATTAGGATGTTTATTCCAACATTCATCAAGAATTTCTGAATTTCTAATTCGAAAATTTTGAGTATTCGATTTTACATAATCTCTGAGTTGAAGATATCTGAAAAAATCATTTCCTCGAAGTCCATAAGTCTGTTGCAACTCCTGAAATGTAAGAAAAGTGCCTTCCTTGTAAAGTTGTCCCATATTTTTAATTCCATAATTCTTCCATTGTGTAAAACCCCTGTCCAACCATGAGGGCTTAAACAAAGGGTTATTCACAATTGGAAGAAAAAGTGATAAATTATCTAATTTTAATGTCTTTTTTAATTGTTTCCAAATTCGTATGGCACTAAATATTATAGGGTTTTCCATATCCTTTTTTTTTTTAATTTAGACGTAGCAAATAATATCGAGCCGATATCAAAAGGTAAACAATCTTCCTTTTCCATTTTTAACCAATCTGGTTGTTGATATTTCTTCCAACCAGAAATTTATATTTTTAATATTAACTGCCCAAAAATAAAACAGAAAGTTTGGTAAAACCAAGCCTCCATTTATCTTTGATTTACACAAATGTCTTTTGTTTATCCTATGATTTTTATAATCCAGATAAAATCATTGACAATGGAATCCAATTTAAAAAAAATGTTTTTTGACAAATATATCGGAATTGTCTGAAAAAGGTATCATTTTTATGGCATTAATTTTGCCAACCATTGAGATAGGAAGTGTTTTCCAATATTGAATATTCTTATGTAGTTTGTTCAGTAATGGGGGGAAATTTGCTTTAAATAATGATGTATATATCTTAGTTACGTAAATGCCTAGGTATTTGAATTTTTCGTTTACTATTTTAAATGGAAATTGTTGCATTATATGTTTGTTGTGTTCCATTATTGGCATAATTTCACTTTTATTCCAATTTATTCTGTATCCTGAGAGTGAACCAAATTGGGTTATTAGCTTTAATATGTTTGGAATACTCATTTCTGGTTTTGTAATGTAAATTAGTACATCATCTGCGTATAGAGAAATTTTATTCACTGTATTCTTTGTGTTATACCCATGTATTTCCGGATGACCCCTAACTCTTTCTGCGAGTGGCTCAATAGCAAGCGCAAATAATAATGGAGACAACGGGCATCCTTGTCTACAACCTCTAGATAGGCTGAATTTAGATGACAACCTTTGGTTTGTTAATATTCTAGCTGTAGGGTTTGTATATAACAGTTTTATCCATGTGCAGAATTTCTCCCCTAGCTGCATTTTTTCCATCACCGAAAATAAATAGGACCATTCAACCTGATCAAAAGCTTTTTCAGCGTCAAGTGAGATTATTGCCAGATCTTCATTAATAATTCTCTTAGAATATATAATATTAAATAATCTTCTTAGATTATAATATGAGTACCGTTTCTGAATAAAGCCTGTTTGGTCAGGGTGTATTAATTTATTCATCACTGTACTTAATCTATGCGCTAGTATTTTAGTTAATATTTTCTGATCTGTATTTAAAAGTGCAATTGCTCTATATGATCCCGGATCTTCTGGATCTTTATCAACTTTAGGAATAAGTGTTATTATAAATTCATTTAAAGTATCTGGAAGTTTCTGTTCAGTATAGATATGCTCATACAGCCTTTGTAAACGTGGGGAGAGCAAGTCATAATTTTTTTTATCGAATTCAGAGCCTAAACCATCTGGTCCTACTGCTTTACCATTTTATAAAGAACCAATAGACTCTTCAATATCCTTTATCGTAATCTCCCCTTCTAATAATTCTCTATCGTTTGAGTCTAAACCTTTTAAATTACATTTTAGTAAAAAATCTGCTATTCCTTCTGGTTGTACTACAGTTTTAGTTGAATAAAGATTATGATAGTATTGGAGAAATCTCTCGTTTATATCCTTGGGCATTTTTAATAATTCTCCTGTATCTGTTCTAATTTTATGAATTATTTTTTCCCCTTCCATTTTTCGTAACTGACGTGCTAATAGTTTTTGTGGTTTGTCTCCAAACTCGAAATGTAATTGTTTGGTTTTTTGATAAAGTTTTATTACTTGTTCTGAATACATTTTGTTTAATTTATATTTCAATACAGCAATTTTATTATGTTTTAATATAGATGGCATTCTCACATTTTCTATATCTAGTTGCTTGATTTCCCTTTCCAATGTTTGTTGTTTAATCCTGTTCTCTTTATTATAAAATACTTGGGCAGAAATTAATGCACCTCGAACAAACGCTTTAAACGTTTCCCACATAAGAGAAGTAGGTGTGTCAGGGTTGTCATTTACCTCAAAAAATATTTGAATCTGTTTAATAAGATATTCCTGGCATGATCTTTCGTTCAAAATTTGTGGGTTAAATCTCCAATATGTTTGTTTCTCGGACATTCCATTTAATTTAATCATGAATGTTACAGGTGCGTGATCTGAGATTATAATATTATGGTATTTTGAGTTGTAAGTAAATGGGATAAACGTGGAGTCAACTAAAAAATAATCTATTCTTGAGTATGTTTTATGTACTGGTGAGTAAAATGAATATTCCCATCCAGTTGGATTTTCAATTCTCCAGACATCCTTAATATTAGTGGTATTAATAAATGAATTTAAAAATACACTTGATTGAGATTTTACTTTTTTTTGCCTTGATGATCTATCTAAGTATGAATCTAATGTGCAATTGAAGTCTCCTCCAATTATTAATTTATATTGTGTAAATTCAGGAATTATATTAAATGTTTTATTAAAAGACATAGGATTATCAAAATTATCCGCTATTGTTGATGAATGCGTAAAAGGTATTCCTTTACGAATTAATATTGCAACTCCTCTGGACTTATGGGAAAAAGAGGAATGATATGATTCAGCGATCCACTTAGCTTTAAGTCTATGTTGAGATTCCTTTTTAAGGTGTGTATCTTGAAGGAATATTATATCTGTTTTGATTGAATTTAGATGTGCCAAAACTTTACCTCTCTTAATTGGTTCATTGATTCCCTTAACATTCCAACTACAAAATGTTATTCCCTCACCCCCTCTTGTCATATTAACATCTTGCATATCGTTTCTAAGGTGGTCTATAACCGAGCAGAAGGTGCAACACATAAAACCTGACCCTGCTCCCGAACCTCAGATAGATGAATTTTAAATAATATACATCGCTCTTCCGAACACATCTCCTTAAATTAATCTTGTTGTTCCATTCAAACATTAAGTTATAAAAATATTGAAAGTGAAAAAAGTGATAGAATTGGTTAGTATAGGGTGAAAGAAAAAAAACTACATCTACAATTAGTGTAGTTAGTGATAGCCACACTAACGTGACTAGAATTCTAAAGACTTCCGTAGTCTTTGTAAAAAAAAAATCCCAGCTCCGTGCCCGAAAAAAATATATATATTTCTGACAATCAATTAACTTCTTTGGGAGTAGCAAACATATATATATACACATACATACACATATACATACATACATATATATATATATATATATATATATACACATACATATATACGCACATATCCCTGCAGAAAAGTCCAAAAACAGCATAAATTCACAACGTTATTATTCTCTACATACCATATTAATATCTTCGCTAAATATATAAATTTAATTTTAAATTGAAAAATAAAGAGAAAAACCGTCAAACCTTATTATGACGTAGGCTGAATTACCTCTTACACATATTCCTATAGAATATAAGTATGTAACTCATTTCTACGTTAACCAGAGACTGTTAGTTATTAATCATTGTTATCAATCGTACCCAGTAATAAATTTTTATGAATAATATAAATGTTAATAATTTTAGTAGTAATATAGATATTTAATAAGTATTAGTAGTTACATATATAGTTAGATATGAATATACTAAATAGTAATAGTGATTAATAACAATTGGTCATAACTATGATATTATTGTTCTTAGAATTTATACTAAAAATAAAAAAAGATAAAAAATAAAAAACCACGGTTTTCTCCAATGTCCACAGTCCATTTCAGTTTTCGAATGTCCTTAAAGCTCTTAAAAGAACTTTAAAGGTCCTTTTAGATCTGGCGAAGTCCCGTTAATCCTTGACTCCTGAGGAGTAATGTAAATTGTTCAGTCTGCGGTCACGTTCTCGATTTCTTTGGCAAATTCCAGTGCTTTTTCGTGGTCTGTAAAAAATTGCTCCTTCTGCTTGTAGGTGACTCTTAGTCTTGCAGGGTAAAGCAAGCCGTATCTCAATTCAGGTACCTTCTTCAGTATTCTTTTTGTCTCAGTGAACAGCGCTCTTTTCTTGAAGACCTCTGCCGGATAATCTCGGTAAATACTGAACCTCGCACCTTCAAAATAGAGCTGTCCGCTACGGACAATTTTCTTCATTATCTCGTCAAATTCATGATCAAGTTGCACCTTTACTATAATTTGTCTTGGATGGGCATCATCTTGTGTACGACGCCCCTGCGCTCTATGTGCTCGACCAAGTGAAGGTTTTTGATCCAATTTTAAGGCTTTTTGTAGTAGGTCTGCCACAAAATCCCGAGGGCCCATACCCCTCTCACTTCCTTCTTTCACCCCTACAATTCTTAAATTCTTGCGTCTTTGACGCCCCTCCAGATCGGTACACTTATCACTTAATTTGGTCACCGTATCGGAGAGGCGTTGGTTTTCAATAAGGAGTCGATTTACAGTTATCACACTTGTCGCCGCACATTTCTCAAGTTCGGTTATCGCTGTTCTATGTTGATCAAGTGCTTGATGAATGGGGACCACCTCCATATTAGCGTTCGATTCCACCGAAACGAGCCTGGCTTCCAGCACTTCCATCTGTTGCTTGACCTCATCGTCCCTCGACCTCTTCCAGACTTCCAGTATTTCTTGAACGGTAGAAAGCATTTCTGCTTTAAAATCGACCTTAAAAGAGTTAAGTTCCTCTTTAAAATTCAATTTTCCTTCAAAGGTTTTCAACTGTAGTTGAATCTGTTTAATTTCAACAGCGAGAAAAGTTTTAAGATCTTCAATTTCAGACTTTTTCTGCTTTGATTTCTTCGTTGGGTCTTCCTGGGCCGTCATTGTACCTGAGGCCGAGGCCTCAGTTAGGCCTACCTCTTCCATCGGTGGTTCCCCTTTAACGGATTTTTTTGGCCCACGACATACCGTGAAAGTCGCGCGCCTGATAACGTCACGCAGCAGGCAGACGTTCAGATCGCAATCGCTACAGGTAAGACCCGATTTTCTCCCGTTTTCAGATTCTTCAGCACGGAGCTAGTTGGCACTGGACTCAAGCCTCCATAGCGCCACTGGAAGTCGATAGATGTAACTCTGAAGTGGCATCACTGACCCATATGTTTTGGTCCTGCCCTCTTTTGGAAAAATATTGGAAATACATTTTTGATACTATTTCGGTAGACTTAGGTATAGATTTACAACCTCATCCTATTACTGCAATTTTGAGGTTACTAATGTTAGATTCTAGACATTTTGGTGCCTTTCCCTCACAGTGGAGAGTGTCGACTCTGCTGTGGGGGGATGTTCGTGTTGAATCTCTAATAGTGTGTTGAGTCTTTTTTTCTACCTCTTTTTTTTTCATTTGTATGGATAATTTTCTCTGTAAAGCACTTTGGCTTCATTGATTGAAATTGATTGAAAAGTGCTATATAAATAAATTTACTTTACTTTACTTACTTTACTATTCATTTGTCCCGCTCCGCCCATCGGTTGATTGCTTTTACCACATTAATTGCCAGAAGATTTATTTTATTTAAATGGAAAGATTCCAACCCTCCGACCACACTCCAGTGGTATTCTGAAACAATATCATGTTTAAATTTATAAAAATCAGAAGTGACATTGTTGAACCCTTGGTTAAATTTGATAAGACTTGGGGAAAATTTATTGAACACTTGAAATGACATTGTTATCCCGCGAAAATGCGTATTTCCTTTAATGGTCTTGAAAAGTCATTTGTTAAGCCTGAAGACGCATTCAAATATGCCCAAACTATCGTTGAAAAACAGAAATGAAAGGGAGTTTTGGCAGACCTGAACCATTCTAAGCAATGCTTTGTCTGGGGATAGTTACACTGTTATCTTTGGAATGTTGAATCAAGGACATTTTCTGTTCAAAACGTGTAAACAACTGAACAGTTGGAATATAAACCAGAAAATAATTGCTTATTGATTAAAATATTATAACCAATTGTAAGAACTTATCCTATTAACAACTTAACAAGTTATGCAGGTTAGATTAGAATACTAACAAAAACAAAAATAAAAAATAATGAACTAACATACTAATATGAATTTTTAATAAATTGTAACCTTATCTATAAGTGGGAGGAGGGGATGAGAAACGAGCACCTGGCTTATGTCCAGGGGCACGTCTCGTTAACCCCTTCAACCAACAGTTGATTCTTATTGAAGTCAAAAATATTGGTTTAATAATTAAACTCCGATATATATATATGTTATAAGGAAATATCAGGGTAAAATTGTATTATATATCTGAATGTGAGGCCTCGTTTTAATATTTTAATATGTTATGATTAACTAAGAGAGCGGAGCTATTTGTGTAACAACGCAATGGAAGTCAAAACAAGGTTTTTCCCACCTACAGGTGGGACACTCGCTACAGTGCCGACTATATCAGACACTGTAGCCTCACTTTTTTAGTTTTTTTTTTACCACATAAAATCACTTGTTTGTGTTTTGTGTTTAGTGATAAGCGTAAAATGGACATACCAGCAAAATTTAATAATTCAAAAACTCCCCCAATACCTAAAGACCTGGGATATGGACGCACCACAAGATTCAAAGGTACTATAATTATTCAAAATGCATGACACCACACAAAAGAACCTAGGAGGAATCTCATTTTGTAGTTGGAATATAAGAGGTATTAAAGAACCTATTAAAAGGGGTAAGATACTAGCTCAGCTGAAACTGTACAACTCTGACATTACCTTCCTACAAGAAACACACCTAAAACCTCAGGATCAAGTTAGACTGAGGGCGAAATGGATAGGTCAAACATACCATTCTTCATTTACTTCAAAATCTAGAGGCACGTCAATCATCATAAGAAAAGGTATACCATTTAAAGCAAAGAATATTATAACAGATATAGAAGGGAGATACCTAATAGTTAATGGAGAAATCCATGACACTCCACTTACTTTGGTAAATATATATGCCCCTAACTTTGATAACCCCCACTTTTTCAATAAAATTTTCAACATAATTGCAGAGTCAAACTATCAAAATGTTATAATAGGAGGAGACTTTAACTGTGTTTTAGATCCGTACTTAGATAAATCAAGTCAAAAACAGAGAGGGAATATGAAATCGAAAACTGGGGAACTCCTCAATACCTATATAAATAACACTAATATAGCAGATGTTTGGAGAATTGTTAATCCAACTGGCAGGGAATATTCGTTTTACTCAATGGTACATAAGACATACTCACGTATAGACTACTTTCTGCTGGATACAAAATTAATCCCCCAAACATCTAATGCAATATACCATACAAATTCAATTTCAGACCATTCCCCACTAACTTTCTTCTTAAAATTGGAAGGATTGTCTAAGAATAAATCGTTCTGGAGATTTAATTCTCAAATTTTAAAAGATCCACAAGCGAGTATATATTTAAAAGAACAAATGGAGGTCTTTTTTCAAACAAATGATACTTCAGATATATCGCCGACTTTATTTTGGGAATCTTTTAAAGCATACATTAGGGGTATTATAATTTCATATCAAGCTTTTCAAAATAAAAAGAATAAGAATGAACAAAGACAGTTAGAAGAACTTATTAGACAAATGGATATAGATAATGCTAAAGATCCATCAATAGATAAACATAATAAAATAATAATTTTAAAATTTAAATTAAATAAATTATTATCTGCCAAACTTATAAGACTTTTTCAAATTACAAAACAAGAGCACTTTGAATTTGGGGATAAACCGCATAAACTTTTGGCTCGCCAGCTAAAAAAACGAGAAAAGGAACATACTATACCAAAGATCAAATCAGATAAAGGGGAATTATTAACAACACCGAAGGATATTAATAAAAGATTGGCGCAATTTTACGAGAATTTGTATACATCTAAAACGACAATTGATTCCAATAATATCACAAAGTTCTTGGATACCTGTAATCTTCCAAAGTTAGAGCTGAAGGAACAAGAGGAACTGGGTGCACAAATCTCAATTAAGGAATTAGAAGATACAATAAACTCATTAAAGAATGGAAAAACACCAGGCCCTGATGGATTTACTAATGAATTTTATAAAAGCTTTTATGAAAAACTAATACCAAGATTACAAAAAATGTACCAATACGCTTTTAAAAAACGAATACTACCTGATACATTAGCGGAATCAACGATTACATTAATACCTAAGAAAAATAAAGATTTAGAAGAACCTGGTTCATATAGAGCTATAGCATTGTTAAACACAGATCAAAAAATATTAGCGAAAACATTAGCTAGAAGATTAAGTAAATACATTAGTAAATTAATAAACCCAGATCAGACAGGGTTTATACCTAAGAGATACTCTTCTAATAATATGAGACGTCTACTCAACATAATGCACTCACACAAATCTGAAGATCAAGAATTATCAATTATTTCGCTGGATGCTGAAAAAGCATTTGATCAAGTAGAATGGAAGTATATGGACAAAGTATTACAAAAATTTCAACTGGGAGAGAATTTTATTTTATGGATTAAGTTACTATATAACAAACCTACAGCTAGAATACTAACTAATAACATATTATCCTCGAAATTTCAACTATCAAGGGGAAATAGACAAGGATGCTCATTATCACCACAGCTGTTTGCTCTCATTAGTGAACCGCTAGCAGAAAAAATTAGAATACACCCTGATATTCATGGATATAATACTAAAGACATATAATAAAATATCTTTATACGCGGATGATATATTACTGTATATTACAAAACCTCAAATCACTATACCAAATATATTAAATTTAATTGAAGACTTTGGATCTTTTTCTGGATATAGAATAAATTGGAATAAAAGTGAAATTATGTCAATAAAACCGAAAGATTCAACACATCTTTTAAAATTCCCTTTTAAAATAGCTACAGAAAAATTTAAATATTTGGGAATCGAAATTACCAGAACATATCAAGGTATGTTCAGGGCAAATTTTGACCCCCTACTTAATAAATTAAATACACTAATTAAATTCTGGAAAATGCTCCCGATGTCTTTAATAGGCCGAATAAACGCAATAAAAATGATCTTTTTACCACAAATTTTATACCTATTTCAATCAATTCCTATATACTTACCTAAGAAGTTTTTTTAAAAACTCGACTCAGATATCACTAATTTTATATGGGACTATAAATCACATAGAATACAAAAAACTCATCTGAATAAACCTAAAGTATTGGGGGGTTTAGCACTACCTAATTTTATGTATTATTATTGGTCAGTAAATATTAAAAACATGATTCAACTGATGGATAACTCCGCCCAGCAAGTAGACTGGATTGTAATGGAGAAAGAGGATTGCTCCTCTAGAAACATTGGAGCGATCCTCCTCTCTCCAATGAAACTGAATAACATAAATTATAATAAGAACCCAATTATTCATAGTACAATCCGTATTTGGAAACAAATAAAACAAAATTTAAAATTAAGAAATTTATCACTTTTATTACCTATAGTCAATAATCCTTCGTTTAGTCCTTCTATTATAGATAAAGCTTATACACAATGGGATAGACTAGGAATTAAAACGCTTGGTGACTTGTATGAAACTGGAAAATTACTTTCATTTCAACAATTACAAATAAAATATAAACTCGGAAATAATCAATATTTTAAATATTTTCAAATATGCGACTATTTGAAAAAATATACAAAAGATCATTATAATAACCCAGTAGATGTATTGGACGAGGCAATGCAGATAAAAGCGGAATCAGCAAACTTAATATCATATTTGTATAATATTATTTTAAATGTACAAATACCACCTACGGAGGGTATTAGAAGAGACTGGGAACAAGAGTTAGCTATTAAAATTTCAAAGGAAAGTTGGAATGAATACTTATTAAACGTGCATAAATGCTCGATTAATGTAAGACACACTTTAATACAATTTAAAATTTTACATAGATTATATTATTCGAAAACTAAAATTCATAAAATTTTCCCAAACGTATCATCTATTTGTGATAAATGTCAATCCCAAAAAGCTACTATAGCGCACTCATTCGTCTTCTGTACAAAAATTCAAAAATTTTGGAATGAAATTTTTGAAATCTTTACAAAGTTATTTAAAACAAGACTGATACCCAAAGCAGAATGGATTATCTTCGGAATAACGGAAGATGATCCAGAACTAAATGTGTTTCAAAAGAAATTAATGGACTATGGGTTAATAACTGGAAAAAAGCTAATTCTAAAATTTTGGAAGAAGGCTCCAATACCAACTATAAATATGTGGATTTCAAATATGTTTGAAACATTACACCTAGAAGAGATAAGACTCCTCCTAGCAGGTAAACCAGATCACTTCCACCTGACGTGGTCTGCATTTATAGAATTATTACAAACATAGGGTGCAAAATTACTTTAAAAAAAATAAAAAATTGAGGTCAGGTAAGGGGGGATGATAGTTGAAGTGTTGGTATGTCCTATTTACGTAATGCTCAAAAAAACATTTGTTTTTCTTTTTTTTTTCCTCTCTCTCTTTCTCTTTTTTTTCCTAGGGCCTATTTCTTAACTCTTTTTCTTTTGTTTTTAATTTCGCTCTTATAGGGTCTTCGTCCTTTTTTGTAGTTACATTTTCTACACTTTTCTACACTTTCACTTTTTCCTTCACTTTCTTCTTTCTTTCAATCTTTTCCTTTTCTAGTGTAAAAAAATAAATAAAGGGAGTACATTAATTGTAAGAAGATACAAATGACGAGTATTAATGTATGTGGTTGTAAGATTTATTTTATTTAAATGGAAAGATTCCAACCCTCCGACCACACTCCAGTGGTATTCTGAAACAATATCATGTTTAAATTTAGAAAAAATCAGAAGTGACATTGTTGAACCCTTGGTTAAATTTGATAAGACTTGGGGAAAATTTATTGAACACTTTCATATAACATAAATTGTACCTTCTTTAACCGTTATAAAAATTATTTTACCTTCATAGGGTGGAACGAACTTGACGACAAACAGACTTAAATTGTTGAATTTCGCAGTTCAGATTCGGTTTTGCTTTGTTTTGCTTTATTTATTTATTTTATTTTTATTCTTATTTTATTATTATACATTTTTATTTTTTATTTCTTTAGTTTAGGGGGGTTTTGTTTTTTCTTTTTCTTTTTGTCTTTTTATCTTTGCTTTTTTTTACATTTATAAGTTTCCTTTTAAAGATTTAACTATATTTACATAGAGACCGGGGAGGTCTATATTCATCGTGTATTTTGACACTGGTCTCATATTAGGTTATACATGTTATTAATGTAATCCTGATCCCTATGTATCAATACCATTCTTATGTTTATCATTATTATTTTTGCTCTGTTTTTTATGTTATATTTTTGTTTCTGTTTTTTGGAAAAAAAACAATAAAAAGATTTTAAAAGAAAGAAAGAAAAAGACAATGAATGGTGGTGCTGGCTCGAAGGACCGAATGGCCTCCTCCTGCACCTATTTTCTATGTTTCTATGTATAGATCCAGGTGAAATGGCAATGGTCAAAGACGAGCGGGATCGTGCTAACCCCATTCGTCCGTATAGAGCTGCCGTTGATTGCAGTCAGAGAAGGCCCCCACTTGCCAAAACAAGTGTCAACCCCCCGACAGGGGTAAAACGCTAACCCCCTTGCCCGTATCAACCAGGAACCGTCGTCCCGAGTGTTGATCCCAAGCGTAGAGGCAATGTTTCAGGACGACCGTCACAGCGACCACAGGCGGCCGGCCCCAGCATTTCCCGGATACAAGCAGGGCGGACGGTACTGACCCCAGCGCTGGTAGTAACAGCACTTCCCCTTACTGGGATCGCTCGGGACAGGTGGCGCAGCTGAACTTCCGGTGGACGCAGGGCCTGGTTTCTGGGCCCTCCAAGGCATCGCTGATACTCGATCGAGCCACCTCGCTGCTGCTTGCTTAGCCACAGCTCGTCCGCATGCTCCGCTAGCAGCAGGGGGTCTGCGAAATCCTCACCGGTGAGAAGCAGGCGGATGTCGTCAGGCATCAGTTCCAAGAAAGTGTGTTCGAAGAGTAGGTAGGGCCGATGACTGTCCATGAGGGTGAGCATCTTGCTCATGAGCACCGACGGCTTGCAATGGACGAGGCTGCCCGTGTGCATGAGCTGCGCTGCACGGTCCCGGCGGCTGAGACCAAATGTCCGCAAAAGCAGCGCTTTAAGGCCCTCGTATTTGTCCTGATCCTGTGGTGCACGTAGGTAAGGGACCAGGTTACCGGCCGTCTACTGATCCAATGCGCCGACCACATAGTAGTACCGGGTGTCATCAGCAGTGATGCGTCAAACGTGAAACTGGGCCTCGGCTTGTCGGAACCAGACTTGGGGCTGCGATGTCCAGATCACGGGCAGGTTCAGGGAGACAGCATTCTGCTGGGCTGGATTTTCAGCGACCTCGGGCTGTTGAGGTTGATCGTTGGCTGCAAACATCGTTTAAATCCCAAATGACCGTTTTGGATCGTTGGGGTCACCAATATGGCGGGCGAATAAGCAAGCCACACACGGTGAATCAAAGAGATCTTTATTGTCGAAGCAAAGAGAACAACACACACGCAAATTGGGGAAGGTTGACCCGGTGTTCATTATATATTCTAGGGCATACCCCTAAATCTTGTGACAACTCCTTCCCGCCATTATCCAGTCACATGACCCTACTCCCGACTGCCGAGGGTTCGCATAAGCGAAGAACATTACTAGATTTTAAAAAGAGATTATGTGTAATCTGGGGGTTCGCCCAATGGAATGGCAACCAAATGGGTGCCTGTGTGTCTGATGTAGTATACATGGTCATTAGTAAGGCCTGTGACCAGTCCCCCATGGGAGACATTCAAAACGTTAAAGCTCATGAGAATAAAAAGATGTTGGCAAATTGGATCCAAATTTGACATGGTAAAAAGAGGCCAAAGCTGATGGTGAAGGGTCCTGAGCCTATTTGGTGTCAAATTCCTTGTTGTTCCTTCAGGGTGAGCATAGGCTTTTTGAAAGGTGACTAGTTTTATGCTTACCTATCTTGTGGTAAAGACGGGCTGTTCACTTGATCTATGCCCCTCGTGATTTCATAAAACTCTATTAAGTTCACCCTTCAGCATCTTACCAACCAGGGGAAAAAAAACCCAGCTTCTCCTTATAATTCAAACATTCCTAACCTGTTAACATCCTAGTATTTTTGTTAAACCATAGGCTTAAAAGGAAGCAGGGCAGTGAACATACACCAATCATGCTTCAAAACAACACAGGAAACGTACAACTTACTAAACATTAAGGCAAAAATACTTTTTTTTCCCAATTACAAGATCCAATGAAAAATGTTCCCTTACCTCAGAAATAGCAACACTTCTAAAAAAAGTAAGCTGTCTTCCACGCTAGGAGAAACAGTATAGAATTTTAGATCTTATCCTGCGAAAATTGCAAAATCTTGATTAACAAGCAGTTTATAAAATGAGTGGGTCCAGACATTTATACCGTATTAACATATTTCAGAAAATATAAAATGTTTAGACAGCCAGTATATCCATTTTTAATAAGGTAAATAGATATATTTACTCAGAATACTGAATCTTCAAGAATAATCTAGAAGAGTATAGGATAGAACAGGGTAGAAAGGACAAAGGAACAAAAGAAGGAAATTAATAACAGAATTCTGGAAATGCTCAGTAGGTCAAACAGCATCTGTGCAAAGAGTAATAGAATAACCATGTCAAGTCAATGGTCGTTCAACAAAATTGAAAAGGGTTAGAAATCAAATGAGTATACAATCACAGAGGAGGTCTTGTACCAGCGCATTTTTGATTAATGGATCACAAACAGTAAGCATCTGAAAAGTACTGGAGAAATACTCCCATACAGTTTCCGAATAAGCTTCAAACCCAGTGGCAGCTTCAGTGGAATTAGTGTAAGAACCATACTCTGCAAGTAAACATAGAAACATAGAAACATAGAAATTAGGTGCAGGAGTAGGCCATTCGGCCCTTCGAGCCTGCACCGCCATTCAATATGATCATGGCTGATCATCCAACTCAGTATCCCGTACCTGCCTTCTCTCCATACCCTCTGATCCCTTTAGCCACAAGGGCCACATCTAGCTCCCTCTTAAATATAGCCAATGAACTGGCCTCGACTACCCTCTGTGGCAGAGAGTTCCAGAGATTCACCACTCTCTGTGTGAAAAAAGTTCTTCTCATCTCGGTTTTAAAGGATTTCCCCCTTATCCTTAAGCTGTGACCCCTTGTCCTGGACTTCCCCAACATCGGGAGCAATCTTCCTGCATCTAGCCTGTCCAACCCCTTAAGAATTTTGTAAGTTTCTATAAGATCCCCTCTCAATCTCCTAAATTCTAGTGAGTATAAACCAAGTCTATCCAGTCTTTCTTCATAAGACAGTCCTGACATCCCAGGAATCAGTCTGGTGAACCTTCTCTGCACTCCCTCTATGGCAATAATGTCCTTCCTCAGATTTGGAGACCAAAACTGTACGCAATACTCCAGGTGTGGTCTCACCAAGACCCTGTACAACTGCAGTAGAACCTCCCTGCTCCTATACTCAAATCCTTTTGCTATGAAAGCTAACATACCATTTGCTTTCTTCACTGCCTGCTGCACCTGCATGCCTACTTTCAATGACTGGTGTACCATGACACCCAGGTCTCGCTGCATCTCCCCTTTTCCTAGTCGGCCACCATTTAGAAAATAGTCTGCTTTCCTGTTTTTGCCACCAAAATGGATAACCTCACATTTATCCACATTATACTGCATCTGCCAAACATTTGCCCACTCACCCAGCCTATCCAAGTCACCTTGCAGTCTCCTAGCATCCTCCTCACAGCTAACACTGCCCCCCAGCTTAGTGTCATCCGCAAACTTGGAGATATTGCCTTCAATTCCCTCATCCAGGTCATTAATATATATTGTAAATAGCTGGGGTCCCAGCACTGAGCCTTGCGGTACCCCACTAGTCACTGCCTGCCATTGTGAAAAGGACCCGTTTACTCCTACTCTTTGCTTCCTGTTTGCCAGCCAGTTCTCTATCCACATCAATACTGAACCCCCAATGCCATGTGCTTTAAGTTTGTATACTAATCTCTTATGTGGGACCTTGTCGAAAGCCTTCTGGAAGTCCAGATACACCACATCCACTGGTTCTCCCCTATCCACGCTACTAGTTACATCCTCGAAAAATTCTATAAGATTCGTCAGACATGATTTACCTTTCGTAAATCCATGCTGACTTTGTCCAATGATTTCACCACTTTCCAAATGTGCTGCTATCCCATCTTTAATAACCAACTCTAGCAGTTTCCCCACTACCGATGTTAGACTAACTGGTCTGTAATTCCCCGTTTTCTCTCTCCCTCCCTTCTTAAAAAGTGGGGTTACGTTTGCTACCCGCCAATCCTCAGGAACTACTCCAGAATCTAAAGAATTTTGAAAGATTATTACTAATGCATCCACTATTTCTGGAGCTACTTCCTTAAGTACTCTGGGATGCAGCCTATCTGGCCCTGGGGATTTATCGGCCTTTAATCCATTCAATTTACCCAACACCACTTCCCGACTAACCTGGATTTCACTCAATTCCTCCAACTCCTTTGACCCGCGGTCCCCTGCTATTTCCGGCAGATTATTTATGTCTTCCTTAGTGAAGACGGAACCAAAGTAGTTATTCAATTGGTCCGCCATATCCTTGTTCCCCATGATCAACTCACCTGTTTCTGACTGCAAGGGACCTACATTTGTTTTAACTAATCTCTTTCTTTTTACATATTTATAAAAACTTTTGCAGTCAGTTTTTATGTTCCCTGCCAGTTTTCTTTCATAATCTATTTTTCCTTTCCTAATTAAGCCCTTTGTCCTCCTCTGCTGGTCTCTGAATTTCTCCCAGTCCTCTGGTATGCTGCTTTTTCTGGCTAATTTGTACGCATCATCTTTCGCTTTGATACCATCCCTGATTTCCCTTGTTATCCATGGATGCACTACCTTCCCTGATTTATTCTTTTGCCAAACTGGGATGAACAATTTTTGTAGTTCATCCATGCAGTCTTTAAATGTCTTCCATTGCATGTCCACCGTCAACCCTTTTAGAATTAATTGCCAGTCAATCATGGCCAATTCATGTCTCATACCCTCAAAGTTACCTTTCTTTAAGTTCAGAACCATTGTTTCTGAATTAACAATGTCACTCTCCATCCTAATGAAGAACTCAACCATATTATGGTCACTCTTGCCCAAGGGGGCACGTACAACAAGACTGCTAACTAACCCTTCCTCATTACTCAATACCCAGTCTAAAATAGCCTGCTCTCTCGTTGGTTCCTCTACATGTTGATTTAGATAACTATCCCGCATACATTCCAAGAAATCCTCTTCCTCAGCACCCCTGCCAATTTGATTCACCCAATCTATATGTAGATTGAAGTCACCCATTATAACTGTTTTGCCTTTGTCGCACGCATTTCTAATTTCCTGTTTGATGCCATCCCCAACTTCACTACTACTGCTAGGTGGCCTGTACACAACACCCACCAGCGTTTTCTGCCCCTTAGTGTTTCGCAGCTCTACCCATACCGATTCCACATCCTCCAAGCTAATGTCTTTCCTTTCCACTGCGTTAATCTCCTCTCTAACCAGCAACGCTACCCCACCTCCTTTTCCTTTCTCTCTATCCCTCCTGAATATTGAATATCCCTGGATGTTCAGCTCCCAGCCTTGGTCACCCTGGAGCCATGTCTCCGTGATCCCAACTATATCATAGTCATTAATAGCTATCTGCACATTCAACTCATCCACCTTATTACGAATGCTCCTTGCATTGAGACACAAAGCCTTCAGGCTTGTTTTTACAACATTCTTACCCCTTATACAATTATGTTGAAAAGTGGCCCTTTTTGATTTTTGCCCTGGTTTTGTCTGTCTTCCACTTTTACTTTTCACCTTGCTACCTATTGCTTCTACCCTCATTTTACACTCCTCTGTCTCTACGCTCACACATTTAAGAAACCCTTTCCCTTTAACTCCATCCTCCACTATCCCATTCGAAACCCCACCCCCCTTATTCAGTTTAAAACCATCCGTGTAGCAGTGGCAAACCTGCCTGCCAGAATGCTGGTCCCACACCTGTTAAGATGCAATCCGTCCCTTTTGTACAGTTCCCCCTTACCCCAAAACAGATCCCAGTGATCTAAAAATCTAAATCCCTGCCCCGTGCACCAGTTCCTGAGCCACACGTTCAGGTCCCGTATCTCCCTGTTCCTGCTCTCGCCAGCACGAGGAACTGGAAGCAAACCGGAGATAACAACCCTGGAGGTCCTGCTTTTCAGCATTTTTCCGAGCTCTCTAAAGTCACGCTGCAGAATATTCATCCCCTTCTTTCCGACATCGTTTGTGCCGACATGCACTACCACTTCCGGATGTTCACCTTCGCCCTTGAGGATTTTCTGCACTCTGTCCGTGACATCCTGGATCCTGGCACCAGGAAGGCAGCACACCATCCTCGCATCCCGTCTGTTGCCACAGAAACCCCTGTCCGTACCTCTCACAATGGAGTCTCCCACTACAATGGCGTTGCCTGCCTTAGGCCTTTTTGGTTTTGGCTCAACAGCCCTATTCGCATCGCAAGCCAGTCCGCCGCTCAGTGTAAACACGTCTTCTGTCCCAACAGCTTCTAAGTGGGTGAACCTGTTCACAAGAGGTACAACACCCGGGGACGTTGGCATTCCATGCTTCCCTCCCTTTCTCACCGTCTCCCACCTTCTCTCTTCCAGTACCTTAGGTGTAACAATCGTACTGTAGGACTTGTCGAGGAACGACTCCGTTTCTCGGACGAACCGGAGGTCATCCACTTGCTTCTCCAGTTCCCCAACACGGCCCTTCAGGAGCTCTACCTGGATGCACTTCTCGCATTTGTAGCAGCCAGAGGCACCAGCGGTGTCCTTGACCTCCCACATACTGCAAGCATCGCACTGAATCAGCTTGCCTGACATCTTCTTTCGTCTCTACCTCTCAAGCGTATTGCGTGGTCTCCTCTCCTAAGACTCTCGAGCCAAAGACTCACACTTTTCTCACAGGGCACTTCCCTCACAAGGCCGCTCACTCACTGCCGCTCGCTAAGAGCCGTCTTGCTTAAATTGACCGATTTACCACTTTACAAACAAAATTCCTCAGTTTTCAACTGTTTTCCCGGCACTGACTCACTTCTCTCCTCCCACTCGGGCTAGAGCCAATCAGTCGTATCTCTTGCTAATCTCCTGCTGCTGTTGCTCCCAAATCTACAGCAGTTCTGAATAAAGTCTGCCTGTGCTTGGCTTCTACTTTTCAACTGTTTTTCCCCCCTCTGACTCACTTCTCTCCTCCCACTCGGGCTAGAGCCAATCAGTCGTATCTCTTGCTAATCTCCTGCTGCTGTTGCTCCCAAATCTACAGCAGTTCTGAATTCTTATCATTGAGGCCTCAACTATACTCTGTGGTTCCTATTAGAAGGCAACATCATTCAAATGGCTGAGACCAGCCTGAGGAAACACAAAATCTTTCAAACTCCATATCAAGAGATTACCAGGTAGACAAGGGTACGGGTTGCACCTAAACTGGTGGGGGACCAACATCCGAGCGGGAAAGTATTCTAATGCAACACGGGAAGGTTTAAACTAGATTGGCAGGGGGGTGGGATCTCGTGCAGGACAGAGGCACAGGAGAGGCTAGAAGTTGTTATGGAGGGTGGTGTGGGTAAGGTTAATTGACAGGATAGGCAAAAAGCCAGAGAACGAGAAAGGAGGGTTGGTTTAAATGGCACGTATTTTAATGCAAGGGGTTTGACGGGTAAGGCAGATGAGCTTAGGGCGTGGATAGGTACAAGCGACTGGGAACGTTGTAGCCATGACTGAAACCTGGTTAAGGGAGGGGCAGGGCTGGCAGCTCAATGTTCCAGGGTACAGGAGCTTCAGAAGAGACAGGGGTGAGGAAAAAAGAGGAGGGGGAGTTGCATTGTGGTTAAGGAGGATGTCCCGGCTGTGTTCAGAGGTGACATTGCGGACGGTTCGTCTAGTGAGGCTATATGGGTGGAGCTGAGGACCAAGAAAGGGATGATCACTGTGGTGTATGTAAATAGAAATGGTATTACCTGCCTCCAAGTTAAGGGCATCCAGAGGCAAGGAGCCTGAACTAAAGAGGGCAGGGAGTCCCTCAAAGGACAAACGGCAAGTGCAAAGTGACAAAAGTCAAGTGCAAAAGGACAAAGGTCAAGTGCAAAAGGACAAAGGTCAAGTGCAAAAGGACAAAGGTCAAGTGCAAAAGGACAAACGTCAAGTGCAAAGGGACAAAGGTCAAGTGCAAAAGGCAAAAGTCAAGTTCAAAAGGACAAACGTCAAGTGCAAAAGGACAAACGTCAAATGCAAAAGGACAAACGGCAAGTGCAAAGTGACAAAAGTCAAGTGCAAAGTGACAAAAGTCAAGTGCAAAAGGACAAAGGTCAAGTGCAAAAGGACAAACGTCGTGCAAAAGGACAAACGTCAAGTGCAAAGGGACAAAGGTCAAGTGCAAAGGGACAAAAGTCAAATGCAAAGTGACAGAAATCAAATGCAAAGGGACATTGCCATCCAGAGGGCAACCCTAAATATTCAAGCTGCATTCAGGGGTATGAAGGTACGGAGAGAGATCCGGAACAAACAGAAGGCAGCAACGGTAATACAAGCAGCATTTAGAATGCACAGAATATACCGTCCATACAGGGCAAAGAGATTGGCAGCTATACTAGTACAAACCATTATAGGGCACACCTTCAAATGGAAAGTAATCGCAAAACTTACATGAAGGTACACAGCAGCGTTGTGCTGCTTCAGGCTGCCTACCGAGGAATAGTTGTTCGAAAGCAATTGCGGTGCATGCACAAATCTGCCAAGGTCATACAGACTTATTATCAGATGCATAAACAGCGTCAGTTTTTCAAGAAACTACGCTGGTCTGCCTTTGTGGTACAGCAACGATACAGAGCTTGCCAGATAAGAGATGTCCATGTGAGACATTATAATAGTTTGAGAAAAGCAGTGGTTTGTATTCAGGCCTTCTACCGGGGGATTAAAGCCAGAGAATTGGTTGAGAAAATCAAGGCAGCACACCATATTGTCATTCTTAATGATGTGCATTACAAGAAAACATTTAGTGATGCAAAAGGCGGCTGTAGTCACTCTGCAAGCTTCATTCCGTGGGTACCGATCAAGGGTACGCTACAGAGCTATGCAACCAGCAGTCATTTCGATCCAGAGATGGTACAAAGCATGCAAAATAGGGCATTCCCAGTTGGTACAATATCAGTCAATGAGGTATGCAACCATTAGCATTCAGGCTACCTACAAGGGTATGGTAGTTAGGCAGTGGGTTAAGCAAAAGAGAGGTACTGTAAAAGTACAGTCAGTACTCTGTATGAGTTGGTATCGAAAAGACTTAAGACAAATAGATGCACAACAGAAAAGGCTTAAACAATACAAAAGGCTTAAACGATATATGAAAGACTTCCTCCAACTGAATTATACAACAGTTGTAGTGCAGTCTCACTATCGTGCTTATAAAGCAAGAAAACTATACAGAGCACAAATCAAAGCCACTGTTGTATTGCAAAGACAATATAGATCTTACTTCTTGATGAAGAACCAGAGATGTGACTTAAGTAGACAAATAGATGAACAACAGAAAAGGCTTAAACGATACAAAATGCTTAAACGATACAGGAAAGACTTCCTCAAACTGAAATATACAACAATTGTAGTGCAGTCTCACTACCTTGCCTATGAAGCAAGAAAACTATACAGAGCACAAATCAAAGCCACTGTTGTATTGCAAAGACAATATAGATCCTACTTCTTGATGAAGAACCAGAAAGGTGACTTAAGAAGACAAATACATGAACAACAGAAAAGGCTTAAACGATACAAAGAACGGTTAAATAAATGTGTGACAATGAGTAAAAAGCTGCTAATAGAAAAGTCTAAAGAAGAGAGGCTTGTCGGTCGAGACAAAAGTATGCAGGACCGATTGTGATTAGGACACTTCACTCTAGTCCAGCATGGAGCCTCCTTCACTGAGCAATGGACAAATGGTTATGCATTGCAGAATCTCATTAAACAACAAGAGCAGATAAATACGCAGGGCCAGGAAATTGAGCGACAGAGGAAGCTGCTAGAAAACGAAAACTTGCAGCCATGGGTCAGATCCCACCTACAAAGAGGAAAACAAAGCAAATACATGAACCAGAAAATGAAACGCAGAATATCAGGAACAGGAAGAAATTTGCAAATTAGATTAGGACATTTAAAAAGGGAAGAAGCAGAGATATAGGCAGAGCCAGAGCAATTAGAAAGTGTTCGCAATTTACACATAAAGGAACGGAAAATGATAACACATAAAGGAAGGGGTAATGTATTTGGTTTAAGGAAGATGGGTGGAATGAAAAAATTATAATTGCTAAGTTTAGAGATGATTATTAGTTATGAGGATTTATTGTAGGATGACTGTAATAATACAGGTGTACAACAGTGTATTAAGCAATGATATATTAGGTAAAGAGCATATACTGTGAAATTGAGTTAAAAGGGGAGGAGTGTGGTGTGTGTAAATAGAAATGGTATTACCTGCCTCCAAGTTAAAGGGGGAGGAGTGTTAGGTATGTGATATAATTAGCATATGTGATGTCTTGTGCAAGGACGCATGCGCAGGGGAGACACAAGGTGGTGTCCTGGAATAAAGAAGCTTGTTAATTAACTCCCGTGTCCGAGTGTTATTTTAAGTCTGTTCCAAGCACTCAAATACACAACAATCACCTTGTTGGGGGCGTACTACATACCCCCGAATAGTCAACGGGAATTAGAAGAGCAAATGTGCCGGGAGATTGCAGACAGCTGCAGGTCAAATAAGGTTGCTGTAGTAGGGGATTTCAACTTTCCCAATATAGACTGGGAAAATCATAGCATGAAGGGTTTAGATGGGGTGCAATTCCTCAAAAGTGTTCAGGAGAGTTTTCTTTAGCAGTATGTGGAAGCCCCCACACTTGAGAGGGCAACGCTGGATCTAGTATTGGGAAATTGGAAAGGGCAAGTTAATGAAGTGTGTGTGGAGGAGCCTTTTGGGATAAATGACCACAGTTCGATTAGGTTTAAGATAGTTATGGATCAGGACGGAGAGGGTCCACGTGTTAAAATGCTCAACTGGGGTAAGGCCAACTCTGAGGGTATGAGAGAAGGTCTCGCTCAAGTTGACTGGAGCAGGTTATTTGAGGGGAAAGGAACATCGGCCAAGTGGGATGTTCTTAAAAGTGTTCTGAAGAGAGCTCAGGATGTGTATGTCCCTGTTAAGAGTGAAAGGCAATGCAGGCAAACGTAAGGAAGCTTGGCTGACGAGGGATATAGAGGCATTGGTTAAGAATAAAAAGGAGGCATGGGACAGGTATAGTAAGCTGGGATCAAGTGCATCCCTGGAGGATTTTCGGGAACTAAGGAGCAAACTAAAAAAGGAGATCAGAAGGGCAAAAAAGGGCCAAGAGATAGCTCTGGCGGGTAGCATAAAAGACAATCCCAAAAGATTTTATAAATATATTAGGGGGAAAAAGGTAACTAGAGAGAGAGTGGGACCTCTCAGGAATAAAAGCAGTCACCTCTGTGCGGAGCCACAGGACATGGGAAAGGTCTTCAATGAGTATTTCTCCTCTGTATTTACCAAGGAGAAAAACAGTAGGATGGAGGAAATTGGACGCAGTCACTGGAAGTGTCATGAGAGCAGTCAGGGTTACCGTTGAGGAAGTACTGAAGGTACTGTCGTCTTTGAAGGTAGACAAATCTCCGGGGCCTGATCAGATATATCCGAGGACATTGCGGGAAACGAGAGAGGAAATTGCAGGAGCCCTGGTTGAAATTTAAGAGTCGGCCTGAAATACAGGAGAGGTGCCAGAGGATTGGAGGGTGGCAAATCCTCTGGCACCCTGGTTATGGATCAGGACGGAGGGGGTCCACGTGTTAAAATGCTCTGGCAGCCCTTCTTGAAAATCCTTTTCAAGTAGGGCTGCAGGGAAAATGCTGGGAACTATAGGCCAGTGAGCTTAACATCTGTAGTTGGTAAGTTACTGGAGAGTATTCTGAGGGATAGGATATGCAGGCATTTGGATGGGCAAGGGCTGATTAAGTTTGCTGATGATACAAAAGTTAGTGGTTTTGCAGATAGTGAAGCTGGTCGTGAACAATTGCAGCAGGATCTGGATCGATTGGCCAGGTAGGCGGAGGAATGGTTGATGGAATGTAATACAGGGAAGTGTGAGGTTTTGCATTTTGGGATGTTGAACAAGGGCAGGACCTACACAGTAAATGGTAGGCCTCTGGGTAGTATTGTAGAGCGGAGGGATCTAGGAGTACAAGTGCATGGTTCCATGAAGGTCGAGTCGCAGGCAGATAAGGTGGTAAAAAAAGGCTTTTGGCACTTTGGCCTTCATCAGTCAGAGTATTGAGTATAGAAGTTAGGAGGTCATGTTGCAGTTGTATAAGACGTTGGTCAGACCACATTTAGAATATTGTGTTCAGTTCTGGGCATCATGTTGTAGGAACAATATTGTTAAGCTTGAAAGGGTTCAGAAAAGATTTACGAGTATGTTGCCAGGAGTAGAGGGTGTGAGCTATAGGGATAGGTTGAGTAGGCTGGGTCTCTATTCCATGGAGCGTAGGAGGATGAGGGGAGATCTTATAGAGGTATACAAAATCATGAGAGGAATAGATCAGGTAGATGCACAGAGTCTTTTACCCAGAGTAGGGAAATCGAGGGCCAGAGGACATAGGTTTAAGGTGAAGGGGAAAGGATTTAATAGGTATCCGAGAGGTAACCTTTTCACACAGAGGGTGGTGGGTGTATGGAACAAGCTGCCAGAGGAGGTAGTTGAGGCTGGGACTATCCCATCGTTTAAGAAACAGTTGGACAGGTACATGGATAGGACAGGTTTGGAGAGTTATGGACCAAGCGCAGGCAAGTGGACTAGGGTAGCTGGGACATTGTTGGCCGGTGTGGACGAGGTGGGCCGAATGGCCTGTTTCCACACTGTAATACTCTATGTCTCTATGACTCTATGACATTAAAAAGTGTTCAATGATGATTTCAAAGCCTCTTTGAAAAAGCATAATATCCTCAACAATTAAATTTCTAGCTCACAATTGCTCAACAGGGAGAAGGAGCTTTGGAATGGTACTGAGAAACATGGGAAGTATACATATAAATGACTACCTCCCAAACCATTACCACACGTGCTGTTAAGCCACTCCTGCATTACCCGCGGCAGAGTCTGCAAACCCCACGGTGGCTACAAAGTAATCTCAGCACTACAAAACTAGAATTAAGCAAGTCATCCATGATTTCAAGGGATTGCCAAAAAAAAAGCAAGTATCAATGACATTTCGAATGGAATCAGTGACCTGTATTTAGGTTTAGTTTACTTTGGTTTAGTTTAGAAATACAGCTCGGGAACAAGCCCTTCGGCCCACCAAGTCCGCACTGACCAGCGATTCCCGCACATTAACACTATCCTACAGACACGAGGGACAAACAAATAATAGCTCTAGAATGAAAAGAGAAAATGGTGGGACTATTCAGCAGGTCAGGCAGCATCTGTAGACAGAGAATAATGATAAATTGGCAGAATAATCCATTTATATTGCGGCAAAGCTCATTTTTGTTATCATTTCACAAACTTAGATATGAGCAAATCCATTCGCACAAGTCTTAGGAAACCCTTGGCCTAGGTCTTCAGTATTTTTCTAAACATTATTTATGGATAACTCACTGAAATGCTGTGGACTTGGATTCCAATGCATGAATGTACATACCGGTAAATCCTTTCCTGGTTGGAACAGCATGTCTTCGCTTATAAAAAGGCCATGGTTTGTCAATAGTACCAAATGTCGATTTGTCAGGATAATATCCAGCAATGAAATATTACAAACTGATGACAAAAACATTGTGTAACAATTAATCAACTGAACAACTATGAAACAAGAATTGTTTTATGCATCAAATTAAGAAAATTCTATCAGGTGTCCTAATTTTGTTTTGAAACATTTTAAAAAGTAAGTATTCACCCTCTAAAAAATAAGGTTGAAGCAATTTTTCATCTCTCTCGGGGTATCATGAGTCTTTTGATGGTCAAGGATGCTGGAAAGAAAGGCCTTTAATATTTTTAAGGCAGAGATAGCCAGATTCTTGATAAGCAAGTGGGTAAAAAATTACTTGAGGCTGAGTTGAGCATATAATCAGAATAGTCGTAATTTTATTGAATGAGAGATTATGGTCAAGGGGCTTCCTAGCTCCTGAATTACATGTTTGCGTGTATGTAGATACACATATACTTGGAATATAGTATACATAGTAGAAAGAAGAACCAATATATTTTACACAATGAACAATCTGTATCTTTTCAAGTACATTTGTTTTAGCTTTAATAAATATCTAAATCATTCAATTTGGGGGATAGGTTCTTGACAATTTCTTGTATAATTATTGTGCATGTTCAATTTCAATGGTAAATAGACCAAGTGGGACCTGTTGGGTTGCGGAGGGGGGGGCGGCCTGCGGCATCACACACACTAACCACCCCCCACACACACAGACACTAACTACCCCCCCGCACACACGCACACTAACCACCACCCTTGAAATTATATTAATATATTATTCATTGGCTCCTTTTACCCCATCCCTGCCCGATCCACTGACGCATGGCCTCCAACTCGCAGGCACGTCTAGAGAGGGAGCGGGGATTGAGAGCGAGGGTAGAGAGAGAGGAGGCAGAGACGGAGAGAGAGGGGGAAGAAAAAGAGAGGGGGAGAGGAGGGGGAGGGAAGAGAGGGGGAGAGAGAGGTGGGGGCGAGAGGGGGGGAAGAGGGGTGGGGAAAGAGGGGTGGGGGGAGGGGAGGGAGAGGTGGGGGAGAGAGAGAGGGAGAGGTGGGAGAGAGTGGTGTGGAAGAGAGGGGAGATGGGGAGAAGAGGGGGTGAAGGGTGGAGAAGGGGGGAAGAGGGGGAGAGAGGGAGGGTAATGGGGGGAGCAGGAGGGGGGAGGAGGAGGGGGGAGGAGGAGGGGGGGAGAGTGGGCGTGGGGGGAGAGAGAGGGGGAAGAGAGGGGGAGAGAGATTGGGGGAGAGAGAGGGGGAGAGAGAGGGGAGAGGCCCGGGCTGAGGGGGAGAGAGTGAGAGGGGAGGAGGCTTGGGCCGAGCCGAGGGAGAGAGGGGGGGGAGGCCCGGGCCGAGGGGGAGAGAGGGGAGGAGAGAGAGAAAGAGATGGGGGGGATAGAGAGGAGGGGGGAGTCCCGGGCAGAGCCGAGGGGGCGAGAAGGGAGGAGAGAGAGAGAGAGAGGGAGGAAAGAGAGAGACAGAGAGAGAGAGAGAGAGAGAGAGAGAGAGAGAGAGAGAGAGAGAGAGAGAGAGAGAGAGAGAGAGAGAGAGAGAGAGAGAGAGGGGGCGGAGAGGAGAGGGAGGGGGCGGAGAGAGAGGAGGGGAGGAGGGGGAGAGACACGAGCCGAGGCATGAGCGAGTGTTGACCAAAGGAGCGCATGTTGTAGGAATGTTACAAAATTTTGAGATTTAAAAAATCTAGTCTGCAATTTATCCCATCAGATAAAGCATAAAAATAAGTTTAATTTGACACCTAATTCACTTTCATATCTTCAGTATTAAAATAGTTATGGCCATTTTCATACTTGGAAATTAGCATCTTGTTCCCTATTGCTTTTCCATTGACTTAACAAAAAAGCTGTGATCAAGGACAGTCAAAAGCCCATAACTTTCTTAAAAATTAAGAGAACTGAATGAAATTTTCAGTTATTATAGATTTAAGCATTCTGAAACAAATATGAAACAATGTTACTTGGATGACCTGAAATTAAAGCATATAATTAGTTAGTTACCCAATTGTAGCTAATTACAAAATTCAATTACTAGATCTAAACATCTATCAATTTCTTAAGAAAAGGTTAACATTTTTAAAAAGCCTGTGTCCAAATAACATTCACACAAGAATTCACAATATAACATGATTTTTAAATCTCATTGTCATGAATTTATAGGCCAAATGGAAGGAATTTAGTGTTTAATTCCTGTAAATTAATGGCCATTTAAATCACCTTGCGAGTGGGATTTTGTGGAACGCGCTGGTTTGGAACGTTGCATTTGCACTGAATTAAACCCCAATATCGGCAGGAAAAATACTGCCGGTTGGTATATTTACATAATGACATTTTCGCAACTTGAAATTTTTATTAAAGGCATCCTAAGAAGCTAGTTTATATGAAAAAATAAACGCCTTTTTTTACCTGTCCCGTGTGTGAAATCCGTCCCCGTTGTCGGCTTTGACGGCTTTAGAAGATGCTTTTTAATTTACTCCTGTTATGAAATTATCCAGTCCACTTTAAAATAAATTTAATAAAACCGATGTCGAAGCGATTTTTTTTCAGCTTCTAAACAGCCTTTTCAAAATCGATTTGAATAGTCTGGAGAAATACCGCATTTTAAACCCGCCCCCCTCTCAAAGGCGCCAAAGTCGCGCACACGGGCAGTGACAAAACTGCAGCGCCGCTGAAGGTAAGTTTTGTAACATACCTACATGTTGGGCCGAAGCAGTCTGGGCGGGCTGTGGGCGGGCCTGGGCTGGGCAGGCTGTGGGCGTGCGTCGACCAAAGCTCTCGGCAGCTCTCAGGAGTTGTCTGGAAACACGAGCCGAGGCACGGGCGTGCTTCGACCAAAGCTCTCGGCAGCTCTCGGCTGCTCTCGTGTGCTCTCGGGAAACCCGAGCCGAGACACGAGCGTGCTTCGACCAAAGCTCTCGGGAGTTCAACTGGGCGACTTTTGAAAAACGGGGGGAGGGGGGTGGGATGTGACGTCAGTCGCAGCGCGAGCAGACGGCAGATCCATTGACACGTCATCAGCGGGGGAAAAAAACCCCCAGCTGTTTTAAATTGAAAGTTGGATCGGATTTGTAAACATTTTTATTAATTACTCTAGAAATAAAGCAGGACATTTTCAGCTAAGCCTATTTTTGACTCCAGGGGGTAAATCTTTACCGGAATATGTAAGCGCGTTGTTTCTTCGAGTAGATGTGATAACACACAAACAAATAAATACACACACACACACATCCAAGATCAGAGTTTTATAGGTATAAGGATTCTGCTGGAAGTATTTCCTATTCAATGTGGAGCTTTTAAATTGTTTTCCCTGCAATTCAGTGAATTTTTCAATCTTTCCTCCAAAGTACCAAATCAATTCTCTGAGTACCATAATTTGCCCCAATTGTGCTGTACACAGCAAAAAATGATTTGTTTTCCATTCACAGATGCTGCCTTACCCATTGAGTTCCTTGTGCTTATTGCTCAAGGTTCCATATTCTAGTCTCTTGTGTCTGCCCTATGCACAGACAAGTTTCATACTTGTAACCTACTCCACAACGGATAATCAGCCCAGGTGCAGGTTCTCGACCCGAAACATGTACTGGAGAAGCAACTTGATGACCTCAGGATCATCTGGGAAAACGAGAGTTTCCTGGACAGGACCTACAGTAAGATTGTTACACCGAAGATACCCAAAGAGAGAAGGTGGGTGATGATGGGGAAGGGAAGGAAGCTTGGAGACCCCGGGGGATGTACCTCTTGAAAACATGTTCACCCTCTTGGAAGCTGTGGGGACAGGAGGCACTGCCATTATGAGCGGGGGACAGGTCTGCGAGTCAAAATGTGGCGCTGAGGCAAAACCGAAGAGACCGAAGTCAGGCAGAGCCTAGGTAGTCGGGGACTCCATCGTGAGAGGTACAGACAAGGGTTTCTGCGGCAACAGGCAGGATTCAAGGATGATGTGTTGCCTCCCTAGTGCCAGGATCCAGGACATCGCAGGGCATCCTCAAGGGTGAAGGTGAGCAGCCGGAAGTGGTAGAGCATGTCGGCACAAATGACGTCGGGAAGAAGAGGAAAGGCATTCTGCAGCGTGACTTGAGAGAACTCGGAAGATGAAAAGCAGGACCTCGAGGGTGGTTATCTCCGGTTTACTTCCAGTTCCTCGTGCTGGTGAGGGTAGGAACAGGAAGATAGGGGATCTGAATGTGTGGCTGAGGAGCTGGCGTGGGAAGCAGGGATTTAGATTCTTAGACCACTGGGATCTGTTTTGGGGGAAGGGTGAATGGTACAAAAAGGACGGGTTGCACCTTAACAGGAGGGGGACCAGCATTCTGGCAGGCAGGTTTGCCACGACTACACGGGTGGGTTTAAACTAAATAGTGGGGGGGGGGGGGGAGGAGACCAACTGGAGATATAAGGATGGAGTTAAAGGGAAAGTGAATATAAGAAAAGTTAAGAAAGACACCAGAATTAACAGGGCAGAAAGCTCAGGAAGGGAAATAGGAATCGATGTGAAAGGTGAGGGGAGTAATGGATTAAAAGTATTATATATGAATGCACGAAGTATAAGAAATAAAGTAGGTGAGCTTGAGGCTCAGTTAGAAATTGGCAAGTATGATGTTGTAGGAATTACAGAGATATGGCTGCAAGAGGACCAGGGCTGGGAAATGAATATTCAAGGGTATACGTCCTATCGAAACAACAGAGAGGTGGGCAGAGGGGGTGGGGTAGCTCTGTCAGTGAGGAATGAAATTCAGTCCCTTGCGAGGGGTGACATAGAATCAGGAGATGTACAGTCAGTATGGATAGAACTGAGGAACTGTAAAGGTAAAAAGACCCTAATGGGAGTAATCTACAGGCCAACAAACAGTAGCCTGGATATAGGGTGCAAGTTAAATCAAGAATTAAAATTGGCATGTCGCAAAGGTAATGCTATGGTTGTTATGGGAGATTTCAACATGCAGGTAGACTGGGAAAATCAAGTTGGTGCTGCACCCTATGAAGGGAGTTTGTGGAGTGCCTCCGTGATGGATTCTTAGAGCAGCTTGTACGACCAGGGAGAAGGCAATTCTGGATTTAGTGTTGTGTAATGATCCGGATTTGATAAGGGAACTTGAGGTAAAGGAGCCATTTGGAGGTAGTGACCATAATATCTACAATTAGTTTTAATCTACAATTTGAGAGGGAGAATGGAAAATTGGAAGTAACAGTATTACAGTTGAACAAAGGGGACTCTGGAGCCATGAGGGAGGAGCTGGCCAAAGTTGACTGGAAAGATACCCTAGCAGGGATGACAGTGGAACAACAATGGCAGGTATTTCTGGGAATAATACAGAAGGTGCAGGATCAATTCATTCCACAGAGAAAGAAAGATTCCAAGGAGAGTAAGTGGCGAACGTGGCTGACAAGGAAAGTCAAGGACAGTATAAAAATAAAAGATGAGAAGTATAACATAGCAAAGATGAGCGGGAGGCCAGAGGATTGGGAAACTTTTAAAGAGCAACAGAAGATAACTAAAAAGGCAATACGGGTGGGGGGGGGGGGGGGGGAGATGAGGTACCAAGGTAAGCTGGCCAAGAATATAAAGGAGGATACAAAAAGCTTCTTTAGGTATGTGAACAGGAAAAAATTAGTTAACATCAAAGTTAGACCCTTGAAGACTGAAAGGTGAATTTATTATGGGGAACAAGGAAATGGCAGACGAGTTGAACAGGTACATTGGATCCATCTTCACTTCGGAAGACACAAACAAACTTTATAAATTTTGGAGTGATATTTTTGAAATATTTACAAAATTATTCAAGATAAAAATGGAACCTAATACTGAAATGATTATAGGTACACAAAAATGCTGGAGAAACTCAGCGGGTGCAGCAGCATCTATGGAGCGAAGGAAATAGGTAACGTTTCGGGCCGAAACCCTTCTTCAGTCTGAAGAAGGGTTTCGGCCCGAAACGTTACCTATTTCCTTCGCTCCATAGATGCTGCTGCACCCGCTGAGTTTCTCCAGCATTTTTGTGTACCTTCGATTTTCCAGCATCTGCAGTTCCTTCTTTAACACTGAAATGATTATAATTGGAGTAATGGAAGACGGGAATAAATTGAACTCATCTCAAAATTGATTTTTAAATTATGGTTTAATAATGGCAAAAAAAACGAATACTTAAATTTTGGAAAAATACACCAATACCAACGCTTAAAATGTGGATTTCAAGCATGTTGGACACCGCACACCTTGAGGAAATGCGATTCCTCCTAATAGATAAATCAGACCAATTCTTAACGAGTTGGTCTCCATTTGTCGTCTTTTTGGAAGTTTTTGGAAGCATATGGTGCAACACAATTGTAGAAGCTAACTGTTCCAGGACTGGGTGAGGGATGGTCAAGATTATAAATAATGATCTCCTTAATCTTCTTACTTTCTACTCTTTTTCTTTCTATCTTCTTTTCTTCACTTCTTTCATCCTTTTTTCTTTCTCACACACTATATATCACACGTTTTTCTATCTTTTATTATCTATTCTCTCTTTTTCTTCTTCATTATAATAAAAATAAAAAAATAAAGAAAGCTGTACATAAAATGTAATATGTCAATATATATTAGGCACTTTGGTGCCATATGATTGTACTTACTTCTAATAAAATTAAAATATTTAAAAAAATAAAAATAAAAAAAAAACAATCTCCCTGATATACTAGTGGCCAGAGGATCTAGGGTGACAGAGGAACTGAAGGAAATTCGCAATAGGCAGGAAATGGTGATGGGTAGACTGATGTGACTGAAGGCTGATAAATCCCCAGGGCCTGATTATCTGCATCCCAGGGTACTACAGGAAGTGGCTTTTGAAAATGTGAACGCATTGGTGATCATTTGCGTGATCACCTTTAACTAAGATGGCGCCTGCCTGTGGCGACATTTTGCCAGCAGTTCAACAGAAGATAATTCTTTATAACTTCACTCAACTCACCTGGATCAGAGAAATGGCAGAAATCGGCACCATAATGGACAAGCTGCTAGTGCACTTGAATGCACTAGCGATATCGCGATCTCCGCAGCTGCGGAAGCCCCCGACTGTAAACGACCCCTCGATCGCTGGAGAACACCAGACCCGACTGAGGATCACATGTACTGTACCTGGAAACACCGGGAAGACCTCCGGAGCCGACGGGCAGGATCTTCCAGGAGAAACGGAGCTGGAGCTGCCGACTGTGAGGGAATCCCCGATCGCAACGCAGCTGGAGCTGCTGTCTGCAAGGGAATCCCCATTCCAGTGCAGGTTCGCAGAAACAGCAGGTACAGTAAACACAGTACCTGGAAACAACGGAGAGGCCTCCATTGTGTCCGGAAACGTGGCCGTCGGGCAGGACTTCAGGTCAGACTGAAGCGCAGGGGACTTCGACCCCCTCTCCCTACCATCCTACTGGCCAATGTACAGTCCCTTGAAAACAAAGTGGAGGACTTAAGGGCAAGGCTGCTTTACCAAAGGGAGCTGAGGGAATGGTCTGTGCTGTTTCACAGAGACATGGCTCACCCCCAGCTCCCCAGACTCAGCAGTCCAGCCTGAAGGTTTCTCCATCCATCGCATGGACCGTACACTGGCATCTGGGAAAGGGAGAGGAACAACTCCAGGACTGTTTGTTGTCAGTAGACTGGGCAATGTTCAGGGACTCGGCAACAAAGCATCCCAACAAAAACCTTCCCAGTGTTTCCAAACCAGAATCCTTGGATGACCCATGAGATCCACACTCTTCTGAAGTCCAGATCCCAGGCATTCAGGTCTGGAGATACAGAGGTCTACAAGAAGTCCAGGTAAGGCCATCAAAAAGGCCAAAATGGACTTCTGCTCCAAGCTGGAGGACGAGACGGATGTTTGGCAACTGTGGCAGGGCTGGAATGCCATCATCTCCTACAAGACTTATACTCGCTAGAATTTAGGAGACTGAGAGGGGATCTTATAGAAACGTACAAAATTCTTATGGGGTTGGACAGGCTAGATGCAGGAAGATTGTTCCCGATGTTGGGGAAGTCCAGGACAAGGGGTCACAGCTTAAGGATAAGAGGGAAATCCTTTAAGACCGAGATGAGGGAAAACTTTTTCACACAGAGAGTGGTGAATCTCTGGAACTCTCTGCCACAGAGGGTAGTTGAGGCCAGTTCATTGGCTATATTTAAGAGGGAGTTAGATGTGGCCCTTGTGGCTAAAGGGATCAGGGGGTATGGAGAGAAGGCAGGTACGGGATACTGAGTTGGATGATCAGCCATGATCATATTGAATGGCGGTGCAGGCTCGAAGGGCCGAATGGCCTACTCCTGCACCTATTTTCTATGTATCTATGTATCTAAGACAAAATCAGGAGGCAGCTCAATTGTCAGCGAAGCATCACTCCCCGATGAGCTCAATGCGTTTTACGCACGCTTTGATAGGGAGAACACTGATGTGCCTTCCCAAGCCCCCATTCGCCATGATGGTATTTCAGTCACAGAGGCTGACGTCAGAAGATCCTTCAGGGGGGGTGAAACCTCGAAAAGCTCCTGGACCTGATGGTATACCCATCCGTGTTCTAAAAACCAACTGGCTAGAGTTTTTATGGACGTCCCAAGAAGAGCAAGGTGACGTGCCTCAATGACTATCGACCAGTGGCACTAACACGTCTGTGGTGATGAAGTACTTTGAGAGGTTGATTATGGCGCATATCAACTCCTACCTTGATAAGAACCTCGACCCACCGCAGTTCGCTTACCGCCACAACAGATCAACGGTGGATGCGATCTCATTGGCTCTCCACTCCGCTCTGGACCACTTGGACAACAGAAACTCATGTCACGCTGTTATTCATTGACTACAGCTCGGCGTTTAACACCATCATCCTCTCCAAGCTGGTTACCAAGCTCTCAGATTTGGGTCTCTGTGCATCCCTCTGCAATTGGATCCTCGACTTCCTCATCCACAGACCATAGTCTGTTCGTATTGGTGGAAATGTGTCATCCTCGATAGCAATCAGCACAGGAGCACCTCAAGGCTGCGTGCTCAGCCCCCTGCTGTACTCCCTCTGTACTCATGACTGGACATAGCTGGACAAAGTGCGAACTCCATCATCAAGTTCGCCGACGATACCACTGTTGTGGGACAAGTCACTGATGGTGACGAGTCAGAGTATAGAAGTGAGATCGACCGATTGACAAATGGTGCCAGCACAATAACCTGGCTCTCAACACCAGCAAA
>CM075978.1:6987528-7024511 GCA_038087875.1 Malacoraja senta
TAGGGACAGTCCATCTGTTACCCATTCCCTATCACCCCCAATCCTCTTTCTCTATTCACACACACGTGACGACGCACTTCGACACAGGCTGCGGTGGTGGTGGGGAGGGGACTGGGCTGTGGCTGTGGCTGCTGCAAAGGCATATGTAAAAGGATTCATTCCGATTTGTCATATGTGAGCATTCGGCATTGTGACATCACAAAACGGAACCTTCATTAACATTCTATTGCTGAGAGCTGTTTTTTTAACATTTTGAAATTTTCCCATTCCCTATCACCCCCACACACGTGGCGACGCCCTTCGACACAGGCTGCGGGGTTGGGGGGGAGGGGCTAGGGCTTGGGCTGCTGCAAAGGCATATGTAAATGGATCCATTCCAATTGGACATTTGCGAGCATCGGGCATTGTGACATCACACAACGGAATCTTTACTAACATTCTATGGCTGAGCTGTTTTTTTAATCATTTTGAAATGTTTGGGGGTGGGGGGGGAGAAGTATTTTATTTAAAAAAGTGCACATAAACACGATCAAATTTAATCAGGAGTGTCTATTCGTAAAGATAAATGTAATCTCTTTAGAAACGGTTAAAAATATCGGCGTTTCCGCGCGCTGCGTGGGCGTAGGGCGGTATCAAAGGGGCAGCGTGGCACAAGTCAAGCAGGACGTTGGACGTACAGACGGATGACAGCCACAGAGTTTTATATAATAGATAGATAGATAGATAGATATATGATAAGATGGTATTGTGGGTGGGGTGCTGACATTGAAAGAAAATTGGTTGGCAGACAGGAAACAAAGAGTAGGGATTAACGGGTCCCTTTCAGAATGTGACAGTGACTAGTGGGGCACCGCAAGGCTCGGTGCTGGGACCGTAGATATTTACAATATACATTAATGATTTAGATGAATGGATTAAAAGTAACATTAGCAAATTTGCAGATGACACAAAGCTGGGTGGCAGTGTGAACTGCGAGGAGAATGCTATAAGGATGCAGGGTGACCTGGACTAGTCAATAGTCAGATATATTCGTCACATACACAATGAAGTGCAGTGAAATGAACTTGCCAGCAGCAGTACAATAAAAAAGAACACACAATACACAATAAAAAATGTAACACAAAACATCCACCCAGCATTCATCACTGTGGTGGAAGGCACAAGTTTAGTCAGTCCTCCTCCATTTTTCCCTGTGGTCGGGACCATAAACCTCCGCAGACGCCGCTGTGGGCGGCCAGATGTGCAGGCAAGGTAAATCCTGATTTGGTGCTTCCCAACCTTGAAGGTGTTGTAGGCAGCAGGCCGATGGTCGGAGCTCTTCTCCAAGGATTCCCGGCGAGGGATCCCGCTCAGGATGGTAAGTCCCCGCCGCGCCCGCCTCAAGATGATGTAGGCCGTAGGTAGGCGGTCGGAGCTCTTATCCTCCGGGGATCCCCAACGAGGGATCCGGACGCCGTGGCCGCTGCTGAAGCTCCAGGCCCCTCCGGGAAAGGCCGCACCGATCCTTGGTGATAGGCCGTGAGGGAGGCGACATGCAAAAAGTCGCTTCTCCGTGGAGGAGGCGACCGAAAGCGGTTCCCCCCTTACCCCCCCACACCACATCCCACATAAGACACACCGAGAAACATTAAAAACACACAATTGGACATATTAAAAAAACAAAAAAAGTAGAAAATGACTAACACGCTGCTGGCAGGGCAGCCGTCTCGCAGCGCCCCCACCGACCTTTTGTGAATGGGCAGATGCATGGGATATGCAGTTTAATGTGGATAAATGTGAGGTTATCCACTTTGGTGGCAAAAAAGGGAAGGCAGACTATTATCTGAATGGTGTCAAGTTGGGAAAAGGGGAAGTACAATGAGATCTGGGGGTCCTTGTTCATCAGTCACTGAAAATAAGCATGCAGGTACAGCAGGCATTGAAGAAAGCTAATGGCATGTTGGCCTTCATAACAAGAGGAGTTGAGTGTAGGAGCAAAGAGGTCCTTCTGCAGTTGTACAGGGCCCTAGTGAGACCACACCTGGAGTATTGTGTGCAGTTTGGTCTCCAAATTTGAGGAAGGCCATTCTTGCTTTTAGACAATAGACAATAGGTGCAGGAGTAGGCCATTTGGCCCTTCGAGGGAGTGCATCGTATTGAGGGATTGTACTCAATCGTATTGAGTGCATCCCTATTCAGGGAGTGCATCGTAGGTTCACAAGGTTAATTCCCGGGATGGCGGGACTGTCATATGTTGATAAAATGGAGCTGCTGGGCTTCTATATTCTGGAATTTAGGATGAGAGGGTATCTTATAGAAACATATAAGATTATTAAGGGATTGGACACGCTAGAGGCAGGAAACATGTTTCCGATGTTCGGGGAATCCGGAACCACGGGCCACAGTTTAAGAATAAGGGGTAGGCCTTATAGAACGGAGATGAGGAATAACTATTTCACCCAGAGAGTTGTGAATCTGTGGAAATCTCTGCCTCCGAAGGCAGAGGAGGCCAATTCGCTGGATGCTTTCAAGAGAGAGTTAGATAGAGCTCAAAGATAGCGGAGTCAAGGGATTTGGCGAGAAGGCAGGAACGGGGTACTGATTGTGGATGATGAGCCATGATCATATTGAATGGCAGTGCTGGCCCGAAGGGCCGAATGGCCTACTCCTGCACCTATTGTCTATTGTATATTGTCTTTGTCTATCCCTTTGCTTCCACAGATGCTGCTTGACCCACTGAGTTCCTCCAGCAGTTCACTTTTTGTTCTGGGTAACTTGCCCCTGGATGAAGAGGCAACAAAGTCTCTGCACTTTCATGCACACCTGACTCCAATCAATTTAACGTTTTTAGATACGACTTTCAGAGACATTTAAAAATATTTTTATAAACAAAACAATTTGAAACTAGAATTCATTAAAGAGATAATACCCCAAAAATAACCTTGTTCCCTGTTTACTGTAAACTTACTGTCCCATTTTAAGAATTTCTACCAAACATATTGATAAAAAATAATGAATGAATAAAAATTACCTCCTGTGATTAAAGCACAAATGACTGGTTTGATATCATACCACTGGTCATATGTTGATGTGAACGCACTCTTTGTTACTAAAAGAAAAATACCTGAAACGAAACATAAGAGATCAGTCAATAAATATTGCAAAAAATGTTTTTTTGCTTAAAAGATTAAGGACTAAAATATAATTTACCCAAAAAAATCTAAGCTAAAATGGCACCACGTGACAACAATACTGTACAAATTTTCTGCATGTATCTTCTGCAAAGGGCTTGATCTCTGAAAAAAATATTCTGATGTATTATTAGTCCCATATTATTCGCATAAAGAAATTTCAAATAGTTTCAAGGGCTGTGTACACCCGTTGAAAGTAAGATGTGCAGGCGGACGATTATGCCTCTCTCTTTAAACAGGAGGTGGCCATTGAATCAATTCTATGGAGCCTTACAATACTCATGGCAGGACCGGCTCAGGAGTAGGCACACTGCTTCACAACCTAAGAGTCTCCCACTAGCGAACACTACCCTGCTTTTTCCCCTCGGGTTCTTACATGTTTCGTCCTCCATCTTCTGGTTCTTTTTACCTATTACACACATTTTTCCAGACTTCTCCCCTGATCTGGTACCATTTACTAGCGATGTTACAAAACCTACCTTCAGCAGCGCTGCAGTTCTGCCACTGGCCGTGCGTGCGCCTCTGGCGCCTTTGAGGGGGGAGGTGGGTGGGATTAAAATGCAGATTAGTCTCGCTTGGCAGAAGCGGATTTCCTCGGGCTGCTAACTGATGAAGAAAAATCGATCGGACTTCCGTTCCCAGTTCATTTAAAAAAGAATTCGCTGGACAATTTAATAATTGGATTAAAATAAAAAAGGGACTTCTAACGCCCTCAACGCCTACAACGTGACGGATCGCAAGAACAGGACAAAACAATGGGTAAGTCGTGTATTTCACATATAATCTTGCTTCTTGGGATGGCTTTAATCTAATTTTACATTGCGAAAATGTTATTTGGGCCCATACGAACCGCCAGTGTCTTTCCTGCCGATATGGGGTTCCAATTCACTGCAAATGCAATGTTCCAATCGATCGCGTTCCAGAAACACCCACTAGCAAGATGATTAAAATGTCCTTATTTTTTTGGACAATCATGTCATAAGCCATTTAAATTGTCTATATTTTGTGTTATTCTCTCTCCATCATGATTATTTTTAAACTAAATATTCACAACAGTTTGAGTCACATGTATTGTGCAAAAAACAATAATTTTGATTATATTTTGAGTGGATGTTTCTGGATTAATTAATCGAAATTAAACATTAAATTTCTTCCATCTGGCATATGAATTCATGACAGAGATTAAAAAATCATGTTATATTGTAAATTCTTGTGTGAATGGGATTAGTTTGTTATTTGGATACTTTGGCTATTTTAAAAAATCATCTTTTTCTTAAGAAATGGAATCTACAGGACATTTTTAATGGGAAAGTAGTGGGCAGAAAGGCATGTCATGCGTGGTTTGAAGAGCAAAAACATAGTTTACAATGCCAAAATTGAAAAGTTGAGGAAAAACAAGGTGTACAGAGTTGCTTATTGGTTACAATCTGAGGAGTATGATGATGCTACTGATTATGATATGCCAATGTACCAGCTAGCAACTGATCTTCTCCAGTTGCTGATCTTGCTAGAAATTGTAATTTATTTACCTATCTGTTACGGACTTACAGCACATCTATCTATCTATCTATCTATATATTAAAACTCTGTGTGTGTGTGTGTGTGTGGGCGGGCGGGTGTGTGTGTTTGTGGGTGTCAGATTTGGCCTTTGATTCCTTGGTCCGCCAAACCATACGCAGAAACTCCGAGATTTTTTCCATTTCGCTAGACATTACACTTTTACATCCCCTAACACACTCCTCATTAAATTTCGTCATTTTATGTACACACTTTAAAATAAAATCCCCCCCCCCCAACCACTAATTTTTTGAATCCTGCTGGCCTGCGATCTGCTGCATTACTCACAGTGCCATCACAGATGTCCAATCACAATGGATCTCATTTATCTATGATATGACATAACAATGGGTCAGGGCTAGGAGATTGGAACCTTCACGTGAGCCCACTAAAATCAAACAGCTGCATGACTCACAGAGCCATTTCACAGATGTACAATCACATGGAATCAATCTGGCGTGCACAATCAAATAGAGCAAGTTGTCCTACCCCTTCCTATCTATCCCCCTCCCTATCTACCCCCTCTATCTACCTCCTCCCTCTCTAACACCCTCCACTCCCCCTCACCCCTCCACCCCTCCTATCCCCCTCTCCTCTCCTCCATCCCCTCCTGTTCTCCACCCTCCACCTCTCCCCCTCCTCATCTCTCTCCTCCACCTATCCCCTCTTCTCCACCCCTCCAACTCCCCCTCTTCTCTCCCCCTCCCATCTCCTCCAACACCCCTCACTCACCCCCTCCTCTCTCCTCCACTCCTCCCCCCTCTCTCCCCTCAATTCTCTCTCTTCCCCTCCCTCCCTCCCTCCCCCCCTGTGCCTTTCCTCCTCTCCCTTTCTCTCCCCCCTTCTCGGTCCCCCCCTTCTCTCCCCCCGTCCTCTCTCCCCCTCTCTCTCTCTCTCCCTTCTCCCTCTCCCCCTCTCCTCTCTCCCTCTCCCTCTCCTCTCTCCCCATCCAATCTCTCTCCACCCCCCCCCCTCTCCCCTCCCCCTCTCTTCCCCCCACCTCTACCACCCTCTCTCCTCCTCCTTTCTCCTCCCCCCCCCTACCCCCTCCACATCATATTCTCCTCCCCCTCTCCACCCCCTCTCCACCCTCCCCTTCCCCCCCCCCCGCTCCACCCTCCCCCATCCCTCTCCACCTCCTCTTCTCTCCCCCACCTCCCCCCTCCACCTCTCCTCTTCTCTCCACCCTCCAACGCTCCCTCTCTCTCCCTCCTCCCTCTCCCCCCTCTTCTCTCTTCCCTCTCCTCTCTCCCATGCAATCTCTCTCACCTCCCCCTCCCAGCGCCCCCCCACCTCTACCACCCTCCTCCTCCCTCCTTCTCCGCCGCCGCCCCCTCCCTTTTATCTCCCTCCCCTCTACCCCCCCTCCACATCGTATTCCCCTCCTCTCCACCCCTCCTCTCCCCCCCTCTCCATCCTCCCCTCCCCCCCACCCTCCCATCACCTCTCCCATTCCTCTTCTCTCCCCCACCTCCCCCCTCCACCTCTCCTCTTCTTCTCCACCCTCCAACTCCCCCCCTCCTCTTCTCCCCCCCTCTAAGTCTCCCCATCACCTCTCCTCTCACCCCTTCACTCACCCCCTTCTCTCTATTCCCCCTGCCTCCTCCTCTCCCCATCTATCTCTCTCCCATCTAATCTGTTCCCCTCTAATCTCTTTCTCCCCATCCGTCCCTCCCTTCCACCCCATGCCTTTCTCCCACTCCCCCTTCTCTCTCCCACTCCCCCTGCTCTCTCCCACTTCTCTCCCCCCTTTCTCTCTCCCCTTCTCCCTCTCCCCCTCCTCTCTCTCCCCATCCTCTCTCCCTCCTCTCTCTCCCCCTCTTCTCTCCCCCTCCACTCCCTCCTTCTCCTCTCCCCCTCCAATCTCTCTCCACCTCCCCCCTCTCCCCACCCCTACCACCCTCTCCTCCCTCCTCTCTCCCCCCCCTACCCCACTCTGCCTTCTACCCCCCTCCACTCCCCCTCCACTTCTTATTCTCCTCCCCCTCTCGCCCACCCCTCTCCCCCTCCTCTTCTCTCCCTCCTCCACCACCCCCTCCTTTTCTTTCCCCCCTCCAACTCTCCCCCTCACATTCTCTCCCCTCCAACTCTCCCCCTCCCCTCTCCTCCCTCCCCTCACTCACCCCCTCCTCTCTCCCCTCTACTCTCTCTCTCCCCTCTACTCTCTCTCTCCCCTCTAATCTCCCTCTCCTCTCCCCCCCCTCTTCCCCTCTCCTCTCCCCTCTCCTCTGCCCTCCGCTTCCCTCTTCTTTACCCCCTCCCCCTCTACCACACCTCTACTCCCTACCCGTCTCCCTTTACCCTCCCCGCTCTTCTCCCCTCCCCACTCTCTCCCCCCTCCCTCCTCACCCATCCCTCCTCACCCATCTCTCCTCACCCCTCTCTCCTGTGTGTGTGTGTGTGGGTGTATGTCAGGTGTATGTCATTTTGATTTTGCCTTTGATTCGTTGGTCCGCCTAAACCACACGCAAAAACTCAGAGATTTTTACCATTTCATTACCGATTTTACTTTTACATTCACATATCCACTCATTAAATTTCATCATTTTTCTGTACACATTCTTAACAAAATCTTCCCTTCCCCCCCCCCCACCACACACTCATTTTGTCGCCTCCTGCTGCCCACCTTCTCATCGCGTCCCGCCCGACCATAACGGCTGCTGCCGCCCGGCTCTCCTCCACACGCCCCCCCTACCGTCGTGGCTCTGTCACGCTGGTGGAAGGCACAGATCTGCTGGTCCCCTGCTGCTTTTTGCCGTCCTCGCTGCCGGCCCGCACGCTTGCACTGTCCGAAAATCCCGCGCGTCAACGGCCTGTCGGCCCAAAGGCCCATTGACAGCGTACGCCTAGCACGTAGCGTTGCGCGATGAAATCAGGCAGCCCCCCCTGCAACCTCGAGTTGTGGGAACAGACCCAACACTTGGTCTAGTATACTTTTAAAACTGTGTGTGTGTGTGTGTTTGTGGGTGTCACAGCTCTCCTCCACTACCCCCCCCCCCCCCCGGGCCGGCTCTCTCACGCTGGCTCAAGCCAAACATCGGTTCTTCCCCGCTGTCCGAGGACGCCAAAAAGCAGCGTCGGAACAACACATCTTTGCTTTCAACCAGCGTGACAGAGCCGGCGCGTCAACGGCCTATCGGCCGGCAGCCCCATTGAGGGCATACGCAGCGTCTCGACGGCCGTACATAGCGTCTCGACGCAGCACGTTCGGGAACCAGACCCCGGGGCCCGAAGCACGTTAGGGGACCACACCCAACGGGTCTGCACTTGGTCTAGTATACTTTTAAAACTCTGTGTGTGTGTGGGTGTATGTCATTTTGCATTTGAAACGTATCTCCTCGAAAACCAGATGCAAAAACGTGGAGATTTTTACATATTTCCGTAGGGATTTAACTTCTCTCTAAATCTGGTCAATTATTTCCCCAGATTTTGAATAAAGTTGTTCACAAAACTCACTTTAATCCGCCGTGGATTGATGCAGCTGCTGTCAACGTGCATGCGCAGTTTTCCGCGAGTCACGTTACTCACCCCCCCCCCCCCTTTATTCAAAACGCGTAGAAAGAACGAGCGTTCTGCAGATCCGGAGGTCACCGCCGCTCGCTCAGACCCGCCCGTGCGCTCACAGCCGCCGCTTGCTCAATGCTGCCCGTGCGCTCACAGCCGCCGCTCGCTCATAGCCGCCCGCGCGCTCACAGCCACCGCTCGTGCGCTCACTGGAGGCCACCAGCTTGCGTCTGAATCCTCTCCGTTTCCCCGCCCGATGGTAGAACATGGCGGCGGCGGCAGTTATCGTCGCGCGGGGCACACGATGAGAAGGTGGCCCTCGCGGCCATTACTCCCTCTGGGAAACCTGCCCCGGGCGCAGCAAGTGAGAAGTCACGGCCCTCCCCTCCGTCCCGCTGCAAACCGAACGCGCTGCCAGTTGCACCGCTCGCAAGTCCTTTGAATAAACCTTGCGAGCGGGCAAGCGAGCTTTGAAAAAAACCTTGCGACCCCCCTCCCCTCTCTCTCTCCCCCTCCCTCTCCTCTCCCCTCCTCTCTCCCTCTCTCTCCCTCCCTCCCCCCTCCTCTATCTCTCTCCCTCCCCCCTCTCCTCTCTCTTCCTCCACTCTCTCTCCCTCTCCCCCTCTCTCTATCTCTCTCTCCCCCACCCTTCCTCCCCTAAATCCCTTCCGCTCTACCCCTCCCCTACCCCATTCCCTCCACCCTCCCCGCTCTCGGTCCTCCTCTCTCTCCTCCCATCTCTGTCCCCTCCTCCCCACCCACCCCCATCACCCACCCTCACTCTCCTCCACCCCCCTCTCCTCCTCTCCACCCCCCTCTCCCTCTGTCTCTTGCCCTTCTGTCACTACTTCTCTCACTGTCTCTCCCCAGTCTCTCTCTGCCCTCACTCTCTACACCCCCCCCCCCTCTCTAGACGCACCTACGAGTTGGAGGCAATGCGTCAGTGGATAGGGCAGTTATGGGGTAAAAGGAGCTAATTAATAATATTAATATAATATCAAGGGGGGTAGTGTGTGTGGGGGTGGTTAGTGTGTGTGACTACGCTTGCCGCCCCGCACCCCCCCCCCCTGCAAACGAGCGTTGGGGGAACAGGCCCAACAGGTCTGCACTTGGTCTAGTAATACAATAATATTAAAGTTCTGATTTTGAGAATATCACATTTATTAATTTTCAAGGCAGTCTCGGTGTTTATTACTATTTCCGTCACAACGGTCAATTTTGTAATTAGCTACAATTAGGTAATTAACTAATTGCTTTAATGTCAGGTCATCCAAGTAAGATGTTTTATATTTGTTTCAGAATCCTTCAATCTGCAATAACTGAAAATTTAATTCAGTTCTCTTAATTTTTAAGAAAGTTATCGGCTTTTGACTGTCCTCGTTCTCATCTTTTGTGTTGAGGCAATGAAAAAGCAATAGGGAACAAGATGTTAATTTCCGAGTATGAAAATGGGCGTAACCTTTTTAATACTGAAGATATGAAAGTGAATTATGTGTCAAATTAAACTTCTTTTTATGCTTTATCTGATGGGATAAATTGCAGACTTGACTTTTAAAATCTCAACATTTTGTAACATTCCTACATTTACCCTCAACTCTCTCCTAATGGTTCCCATTATCCCCTTTACTTATCCAATTCCAGCACTGGTAGCCTTTGTGTTCCCACATCAACCTGGAGCAGATGTTTCTTCCTCACCTCTCCCCTGTCCCACCTGGTTCTATTTGCCCATTACTTTTCACCCCTACTCGGTCGATCTAACACCTATTGGCCTCCATCTCACCCCTCCCCATCTCCCTGACACATAACTACTTCCTTTTCCAAATCTCCCCACAAGATTCGAATTGTGAAAGGCAGGTGCTTTGTAAAACTACATCTGATTTTAAACAAGTAAAAACAATAATAATATATGTACCTGCATCGAGCCTTTCTGGATGGTGAAATAAAGGTGCAAGTATAGACACATCACTGGCACACAGCCGTTTAACAACCTTCAAAGAATATGCAATATTTAAAAAGATAATTATCTCAGATGCATAAACTTCTCTACCGAGGTTCCACTGCAAGATTGGTTCTTTGGAAACACAATAATAAAAGGGTAATATGTTAAAAATAAATTATTGCTGATTGTTGATATTTTAAACGGAAAATAAATCTATGGCTAATTATATTGACAATTCTCATTACTTGGAAGTCAAGTGATTATAAAATGATAGATCGAATCTCAATTCTTAAACTCATTCTTAACATTGCTAAGGCTAACACTGGTAACAGAAATGCACAAAATTACATCTGGCAGTAAAATATGCAGTTCAGATGTGCACAAAATTAATTAAAACCTATTTCCTCCCATACCATTCTGTTCCTACTACCTGCCATCTGTTAGTACATCAGATGAACAACAGAAAGATGTTCAATATGTTTATTTTTCATACAAAATTAGCATTAGCATTCACCAGTTCTAAACATCCAACTTTACAAATTTCACCACTACATAGTCAGGAATAATAGTATGTTTAGCACATGGATGAAGCGAAGCAAGTCTTTTTGTATCAGCAGAGCATAGAAAGCTGATAACAATAATTTATCTTAAAATAACGCATTGAAAAGAAAAGATGTGAAAACATTATCAAAAAAACAGACATTGTTCATTTTCATTAGGACTGAAAACCACCAAACGTTTGATAGATATGAAGGGGTGTATATGAGGAATGAGAAGTGAAAAGACAGAGATTTTGGAAGGGACTCCAGAGCTAAGGGCTTTGGCAGCAGTAGAATCAGCTGCCTATGGTGGAACGATTACACTTGAGTTAAATTTAAATACTAGAATTACAGATATCTTGAAGGACCATACATCATTAAAGACATTAAAGAGAAAGGAATCAACATGACGGTGGAGGGATTTGAAAACAGGGAAGAGGGTGTCAAAATCAAAGCATTACATAACCAAGAGATAATTTATGTTAGGAAAATAAAGGTGGATGAGTGTACAGGATGTACTGCAAGCTAGATCCTGAGACTTTAAGAGACTATTGGATAAGCACCTGGATATACAGGGAATGGAGTAATATGTATTATGTGCAGGCAGATAAGAGTTGGTCTTGACATCATGTTCGGCACACTTTGAAATAGTCAACTTCAAAAATAACAAAAGTTCACCTTGAAGTTAGATAATATGCCAGGGTTGCAAAGAGTCTTTTAGCTCTAGACAAATTTGGTGAGCAAGGTGATGGCTGAGGCTTGGCAACAGAAACTGTGATCAGAATCAAAGTTGGCTCAGTCTTTTCAAATATTTTAGTGAAGCAAGTTACTGTTCATACAATTGTGAATGTTGAATGAATTGATTGACAGAGACAGCAGAGAAGACAGATGTTAAGGAGATATTGTCAGCCTGCTGGAAGATATTTACAAAATATTTGAAGAAGAGTCCCAACTGAAAACGTGGCCTGTCGATTTCCCTCCACAAATGCTGTTTGACCCACTGAGTTCTTCAACAGTTTGTTTTTTGCCCCATATCTCCAATCACCTGATGATACATTCAGGATCCTTTCTGAATATAAAATCAAACTTCAGTAGAGTAAATGCACAAAATATCCATAAAAGAGATTCTATTTGTGAGTCTGTTTTGGAACATGACTCCCTTCAAACATTAGTGCTGTCTCTAGTTATGTTATTGTAGTTTTAAGTTATAATGTGGAAATTGATGGAAAATAGCATTTGTGCCAAACATACTAACAATTAACAGGAGGAATGACAAGCAAATAGAAAATGAGACATATAAATCATATATAGGATCAATAAATGTCACCAGTTCTTGTTTATCCTTACACATAAGTCACTAAATACAAACTCTAGCTGACCTTTCTTGGTCCAGGTCCACAATTATCACAATCTACACCTCAAGAATGCCGCAGTACACCATCTCCTGTCATTACTGTACTGTGACATTGAATACCATGCAATCCAACAGTATGTGCAACTGATACATTAGAGTGCAAAGTGTACAAAGACATTAGGAAAGCAATATTCACTTTACAGGCAAAAGAGTATACTTTTCCTGAAATTTCAGAGCAGAGAGTGAGAATGCCACAGAAGCATCCAATAATGAAGCAAATAAAAGCATACTTTAACTGCCTGCACTGATTTAAATAGAAAAGTCTATCCATCAAAAAAAGTCAGGAGCATTCCACAAATCAGTACTGCATGAGGATCATGGAGTAATTATACCCAAACAATGAATCGGTTTCATCTTTTCATCTTTTATAATTGAGTCCAGCATCTTCCCCACCACCGATGTCAGGCTAACAGGTCTATAATTCCCCTGTTTTCTCTCTCCCGCCTTTCTCAAAAAGTGGGATAACATTAGCTACCCTCCAATCCACAGGAACTAATCCTGAGTCTATAGAACATTGGAAAATTATCAGCAATGCATCCACGATTTCTAGAGCCACTTCCTTAAGTACCCTGGGATGCAGACTACCAGGCCCTGGGGTTTATCAGCCTTCAGTCCCATCAGTCTACCCAACACCATTTCCTGCCTAATGTGGATTTCCTTCAACTCCTCCGTCACCCCAGATCCTCTGGCCACTACTATATCAGGAAGATTGTTAGTGAAGATGAATCCGAAGTACCTGTTCAACTCATCTGCCATTTCTTTGTTCCCCATAATAAATTCACCTTTTATTCAAGGGTCCAACTTTGGTCTTAACTAATTTTTTTCCTCTTCACATACCTAAAGAAGCTTTACTATCCTCCTTTTGATCTTGGCTAGCTTACCTTCGTACCTCATCTTTTCTCCCCGTATTGTCTTTTTAGTTATCTTCTGTTGCTCTTTAAACATTCCCGCTCATCTTTGCTACGTTTTATTTTTATACTGTCCCTGACGTCCCTTGTCAGCCACGGTCACCCCTTACTCCCTTTGGAATCTTTCTTCCTCCTAGGAATGAACTGATCCTGCACCTTCTGTATTATTCCTAGAAATACCTGCCATTGTTGTTCCACTGTCATCCCTGCTGGGGTATCTTTCCAGTCAACTTCAGCCAGCTCCTCCCTCATGGCCCCATAGTCCCCTTTATTCAACTGTAACACTGACACCTCCGATCTACCCTTTTCCCTCTCCAATTGTAGATTTTACTTCGGAGTCACGTGAGTGATTCCGTGTGAAGAAGTCCGCCAGAGCGCATGCGCGTTATTACGTCTGACGCATTGGCGCACGGACCAGCGGGAGGACAGAGCTCCTCCGGCAGTAAGTAGTTTAAACCTCCAGTTAAGTGGGAAAACTTAGCTGGAGTGTGGAGTCGTTTGCTGTGGTGCCATGCTCTCTTGTTCTTTTCCAGGAAGCACCATGGACAAGACGACCAAGGGGAAGAGGCGAGCCGCAGGTAAATCAAAGGAGAGCCGCGGGAGTGCAGTCTGAGAGTGGCTGCCTGGTACCCCTGCACAGTCGCCGGCCGGGAGCGGGGCGACTGCAGACTTGGTGCTGCAAAGCACGGAGCCAACGCCAGTCGGGTGTAAGGCCACGGACAAGTCTGCGAGGCCCTCGGACTCAACTGAGTCGGGCCAGGAGGAGTCCCTTACGGGGCTGGATACCATTGTTCAACGGTTATCCCAAATGGAGCACCCTATTCAGAGGTTGTTCCAGCAAGGCACACTCCGGGGGGAGGAGTTGTGTGAGCACCAGGCTGGAGAAGATGCTGCGCCGGCAGCACCTAGTAGAGGGCTGCTTGATAGCACCCTCATTGAAGAGGCGAAGTGCAGAGGTTCAGCTGAGTTCTGACCCCGACTCTGACGGTGAGTTCGACCCGAGCGAAGAACGGCGGTTGTCAGAGGTCCCATCTCTGGCAGCACGATTCGCTGTCCAGTCAGAGTCTGGAGAGACACTGGGAGATGAGCTGGCCTCCACGATAAATGATCTAGTCTCCCATCAGCTGCAGATGCTCACGATGGATGAAACCGCCAAGAAGCACGAAGCCCGGTGAACTGCATGCTGCTGAAGGTGCCAGCAGTGAACTGGGTGATATGGGGCCAGATGGGCGTGGGCATGCGTGCCCAGGAGATGAAGCTGCAGCGGATCCTGAAACTACTTGGCTCAGGAATCACGGGGTTCGCTAGAATCGTGGATGGAGGGCATCTATCTGATACACAGCAAGAGGTGCTAGGGTTGCTTTGTAGCGCCCATTTTGAGATAAATTGTCTCAGAAAAAGTGCCATTCGGCCCACCATCAATCCAAAGTTTGCAGCACTCTGCCAGCCCAGCAGCATACAGCCAGCCAACCTACTCTTCGGAGAGGACCTTGCCAAGCGTGTCAAGGAGATGGATGACGAGGCAAAGACGGTGGGCTTGATCAAGCAACCGGCGGTCGGCAAGTTTCCAAAAAGAAAGTACCCCTACAAACGAGGGACAGATTGGTCTGGACCAGGAACACGTCGGCTGGCAATGCAGATGCGCAGTTGGCATTCTGCAGCGGGAACACAATGCAGTGGATCCCGTTGTCCCAGGGGCCGGGGACAAAGGGATCCACCAGGTACCAAGGAGGTAGGTGGGCCTGGTTCTCATGTGCACATATCAAATGTGACACAACTAAAAGTTGGGGGTAGATTACATCTGTTCCTGGACGAATGGAAGCAAATTACCTCTGATCTATTTATACTGAGTGTTATTCAAGGGTTTCGAATTGAGTTCAATCCAAATTGTGATTTGCCCATTCAGCATGTTCCTGGGAGAACTTTTCAGTTTTCACTAACAGAACAGATGGGAGGTTCAGGCTGAGCTTGAAAGTTTATGTGATAAAGGTGTAATTGGAAAGTCAGTTCACCAACTCCATCAATTTGTGTCTAATATTTTTCCCAGGCCAAAAAAGGATGGGGGATGCAGAATTATTCTGGATCTGACAAGTCTTAACCCTTTTGTACAGTATAGACATTTTAAGATGGAAACATTTGTCACTGCCAAGCAACTGGTTTCCAGAGGATGCTATATGGCAACTATAGATCTTAAAGATGCGTATTACTCAGTGTCTGTTCATTTGCAGGATAGAAGATATTTGAAATTCATCCAGATGGATCAACTATGGCAATACAAGGCACTGCCTAATGGTTTGTCTTCAGCTCCTTCAGCACAAAATTGTTAAAACCTATACTAGGCATGCTGAGAGGCCAGGGTCATGTGCTCATGGCTTATCTCGGTGATATCTTGATTGCAGGGCAATCCAAGAAAACAGCTGAAGCATCGGTGGCAGTTGTTAAATCCACTTTTCAAAGATTGGGCTTCATTATGCATCCAGAGAAATCCAAATTAACACCTGTTACAATAATTGACTATTTGGGGTTCACAATTGAATTGGTAGTGACTCTGCCCAGGGAGAAAAGGGTAGAGCTAATCGACAGCTGTATCAAGCTAATTGAGGAGCAACAGCCTTCAATTAGACAGGTGGCAAGTCTGCTTGGAAAATTAGTGGCAGCATTTCCGGCAGTTCAATATGGGCCATTGCACTACCAACAGTTACAGAGGGCAAAGGAACAGGCACTAAGGATACATTCGGGTCATTATAATAGACCCATGCAGTTATCAGCAGAGGCTGTTGTTGATTTGCAATGGTGGATTCAGCATGTGTCCAATAGTTCGAGCAAGTAGTGCTTGAGCAGCCTTCCATGATTTTGCAGACGGATGTCAGTGCACTCGGGTGGGGTGCCAGGGATACGAGTTCCAGCTGTGGAGGCAGATGGACTGAGCAAGAGGCATCGCTTCTGCAGACATGGGGAATTAACTATTTAGAACCTTTAGGAGCTTTTTATGGACAAGGCTTATTGCTCTAACAAAGGTAACCTGCATGTTCAGTTTCAGATTGACAACACTACGGCAGTGGCATATATTAATCACATGGGTGGAATCAAGTCGGTATCTTGTGACAGATTGGCTAATCAAATTTGGGCCTGGTGTATTGATAAAGATATTTGGCTTTCAGCTATTTATCTACCAGGTAGATTCAACATTGTAGCAGACGCCAGGTCACAAAGGTTCCATGACAACACAGAGTGGATGTTGAACCAGGAGGTGTTCAATAATATAGTAGTTACATATGGAATGCCAGATATCGATTTGTTTGCATCCAGGCTTAACCACCAGCTGCCTAAATATGTTTCATGGGAACCAGACCCGGGGGCAGTTGCAATTGATGCTTTCTCGCTACATTGGGGTGGTATGCTTTTATATATTTTCCCACCATTCTGCCTCATAGGTCTGTGTCTGCAAAAAATCAAGCAGGATGCCGCTTCGGGGGTGCTTGTAATAACTAATTGGCCGACTCAAGCATGGTTCCCTTTGATGTTACAGTTAGCGATCCAACCTCCTTTGGTGGTTCCCAAGCGTAGGAATTTACTGGAGCACCCGGTAACACGGGAAAGTCTTCCGTTATGTGACCGTATTGATTCGTTAATTTGCAGGTTTTAAGAAGGCCATACCTGAGGCGAGGACTGTCTGGGCGAACTGTGGACATGCTCACTGCAGCCTGGAGAAAGAGTACTCAAAAGCAGTATATTACTTATGTAAAAAAATGGGAGCAATATTGTGTACAAAATAATATTGACTATAGTACTGCAGGTATTGTGGATGTTTTAGAGTTCCTGTCGACACTCTACTATGATGAGGGGCTCAGTTATAGCGCCATTAATACAGCTAGAAGTGCTTTGTCCTCGTATCTTTTGATGGGGTCAGTGAAAGATCCTATTGGTTCTCATCCTCTCATAGCTCGATTGATGAAAGGAATTTTCTACTCCAAACCTCCTAAACCCAGGTATATGGCGATCTGGGATGTAAGTGTGGTCCTCAAGATGCTTCGTCAGTGGGTTCCTGTCACGTCTCTGACTTTGGCCAAACTCACCATGAAGGTGGTCATGCTCATGGCATTGGTATCAGCACAGCGATTGCAGACTTTGCAAAACCTTCAGCTAGACAGGATGGAAGTGGCTGAAGAGAATGTTATGTTCTATGTTTACGACCTGCTCAAACAGAGCAGGCCAGGTGTGACAGGTTTCAAAATTGTGTTTTCAGCATATCCTACTGATCCATGTTTATGTGTAAGGACACATTTATTACATTATATTGAAGCTACAAGGGCCTTAAGAAATGTGGAAACAGGATTGTTTATCAGTTACAAGAAACCACACAAGAGAGTGTCAGTGCAGACTATCTCAAGGTGGTTAAAGCAAGTGTTGATTCAGGCAGGTATTAACACTGACGTGTTTACATCTCATTCCACTAGGGCAGCACCAACGTCGGCGGCCAGGGCGATGGACGTTCCCATCGACCATATTCCCGCAGCAAATGAATTGGTTTTTCAACATTTTTACCATCGGCCGATTTGCTAATTCAGTATTAAGTTCTGTTTAAGTTTCCCCCGGGATAGAGGGGTTACTGATTGTTTTGATTATTCAAATAAATTGTTACTGCATGATATTCAATTTCATGGTTAACGCATTATTGATTATTTCTCATCCGGAGTCAATCAATGCAGTGAGAAGCCGGGATTTGAATCTGCAGCATAAAATCACAGAGCTTTGAACTCTTCACGGAATCACTCACATGACTCCGAAGTAAAATAGTAAAATTAAATGAGAACTTACCATTTTGAAGTTTGATCTTTATTATATGAGGTGTTACGTTGGTGATTACGTGCCCACCACGCCCAACCCTCTCTCTCATAAAGGTCATATGGTAGTTTTCATGTTGCTGATCTTACTATGTTACTTCAAATATTCTGTTATCTGTGATTTCATGCCGCTGCTTTGAAGATTGACGCGCATGCGCTCTGGCGGGATTTCTACATGTAATCACCAACGTAACTTCTCATAAAATAAAGATCAAACTTCAAACTGGTAAGTTCTCATTTAATCTTACTATTAAACCTGACCATATTATGGTCACTACCTCTTAATGGCTCATTAACCTCGAGGTCCTTTATCAAATCCCGTTCATTACATAACACTAAATCCAGAATTGCCTTCTCCCTGGTAGGCTCCAATACAAGCTGCTCTAAGAATCCATCACGAAGGCATTCTACAAAGTCCCTTTCTTGGGGTCCAGTACCAACCTGATTTCCCCAGTCTACCTGCATGTTGAAATCTCCCATAACAACCCCAGCATTACCTTTGCTACATGCCAAATTTAACTCCTGATTCAACTTGCACCCCATGTCCAGGCTACTTTTTGGGGGCCTGTAGATAAGTCCCACAAGGGTCTTCTTTAAGATCTCTATCTTTAAGCTATCTTTAAGAGCTCTATCTAACCCTGTCCCCATCATCAAACTTCAAAAGGAGAAAATGAGAGATCAGTGCAAAATGTTTGAGTAAGAATTTAAAAAAGGAGACACGAGAAACTGCAGATGCTGAAATCTTGAGCAAAAAACACAAAATGCTGAAGTAACTGAATGGGTCAGGCAGCATCTCTGGAGAACATGGATAGGCGATGTTTTGTGTCGGAAACCTTCTGCAGCCTAAAGAGTCCCGTGCAAAACGCCGCCTATGCATGTCCTCCAAAGATGCTACCTGACCCGCTGAGTTACTCCAATATTTGTATTTTACTTGAATAAAAAAAGCAAGTCATACAAAACAGATTAGGTGAAACACCAACTCACAGATTTTCTGCCAAGATTCAGATCAATGTTGCAGTCAATGAAAGGATACACTGCTACAGGAATGTTGCTGCATAAAAGACTCAGGGCTCATTTAGATCTGGTTAGCAAGATCTAGAAGGGTAGGCAGAATTAATACAGCTGAAACAAGGCAAACATCTTGACAAATACTATAAAAGAAAAAGGTTCGGTGTACATAGTTATGACACCAACCAGCAGTGCAGAAACCCGAAAAAGGACAGAGTGTGGAGCTGATTAGAGTGTTCAAGAAAGTTATCATTTTGATCCCAGTACAGAATACTGAAAAGAGAATAAAGACGAGTGTGAGTTTCAATATATCCCATAATTATCCAAGAAAAGTCATCAGAGAACACAACTGAAGAAAATAAAGAAGTGATACCTTCAGTTACTCTTTAGTTACATAGAACTAATCCACGTTGATAGAGCCAACAAAACAAGTAAATCATTGACTACATTATTTTAAATGCTTCCATTAGCTTGACCACCATAAATGTAGCTTTAAAGTATAGGAAAATCAACACATTCAGGTTCAAAGGGATATCTAGTTGTTCTATACGAATGAACAAGATTTAGACATATGTAACCTTAATTCAAACCTAGCTTAATTTTCAACCTACCTCTCATGACATCAAGCAAAGTTCCATCTGTTGACTGCAAAAGTGTTCCATAATACAATTTCACTTTCACATACCATTCATCTGCAGGAAACACATCTATCACAAAAAACAAATGTAGTCTATTTCATACAAATAAAACAATTTGAAAACCTGACAAGTAAAACAAGTCGATAGCCAGAAGTTGAAAGCAAGTTAGTTTTAACAATTCATCATGGATATATTCTATGAAATCTACCATAGCTTCAACATATATCATTCAAATAAGAACTTAATTTAAAGGTGCTTTTCAATTTATTCTATCAGAAAGGGAATGATGATTCCAAAGCTGTACATTCCTACTTGTAATGAGCAGTACATGTTGGAACTTCAGGAAATGCTGCAGCACTTAGGATAATCATAATGGAAACAAATTTCCACAATTCGAATTGTCGTAAAATGAAGCAGTAAGGAAGGAGACATGTTGCGTTAAATTTGACTGCAAACTACAGTCCTATGGTTTGAAGGCCACTATTGGTCAATACAGTTAAAATGCTAGTTATTTCTATTAACATTTCTGCTTTTGCTTGGCACAATACGTTGCTGGACCAGGAGATGTTACCAAAGTAAACTTGATGAATTCCTGGAGTATATAAATAATACCAATGTTACTTATTTGAATACAGAAAAGTACAGCACAGGAACAGCCCTTTCAACCCATCATTTCTGTGATGATCATGATGCCAATTTAAACTAATCCCATCTGCTTGCACGTGGTCCATATCCCTCCATTCTCTGCATTCAAAATGCCGCTCAAATATTGCTACTGAATCTGTTTCCACCAAATCCCCTGGTAGTGTGTTCCAGACACCTACCACACTAGTATTACTACCTAAACTATCTATTCCTCTCATAATGTTATATAGTTCTATCAGATTGATACCCAGCTTTCGACACTCCAGAGAAAACCAAGCTTTTCTAAACACCCTTATTGCTAATACAGTCCAATCCAGGCAACATCTTGATGAACATCTTCTGCATCTTTTCCAAACCTCCACATCCTTCCAAAGTTTGGCTCAACCAAATTCTTATGCACCTGCAAATGACTTGCCAACTTTTATACTCAGTGCCATGACAGATAAAAACAAGCATTTTCTATGCCTTCTTTACTATCTTATTCACTTGTGTTGCAACTTTCAGGGGGCTATATTTCACATATCTTATTCTAAGAATTCTGACTGAGTTACTGCAGTACCTTTGGGCACTCCTGGTGGATAGAATGCCAAATAAGCATGCTGACTACCCTAATTGTATCACGCAGTTTGAATGCTGTTAAATCTGTACTCATGTATGTGGTAAGGGGGGGGTGGGAGAAACGTGTTTTAGTCTCTTCCTTCGGGGGGGATGCGACTTTTCTTGTCGTATCCCCCGTCTCCGTCTCCGTCTGCGCTGAGGCCTAATGGCGGAGCTGGCGGCCTCCAACTGCGACCGACCTCGAGGCTCCGGAGGCAGAGCCAGCCAGGACTTACCAGCTCGAGGCTGGCCGACTTCGGGGCTGTGGCGGGTTCTGGCGTTCCGGCGGTGGCACGACTCGGGGCTGAGGCGGTGTTCCGGCGGCCCGACTCAGGGCTGAGGCGGTGTTCTGGCGGCGGTGGCCCGACTCGGGGCTGAGGTGGTGTTCCGGCGTTCCGACTCGGGGTTGTGTCGGCGTTCCGGCGGCGGCGACCCGAGTTCGGAGGTTCGGCCGCGGGTCCAGTGGACGACATCGTCGGGAGCTCGCAGGTCACAGGTTGGTGACCTGTTTTTCCGGAGCTCCCACGGCAACAGCTTCGTCCGCTGGATTGGAGGGCGACAGCTTCGATCACCCTGGGCCGCGGAGATGGAACCGGCCCGTTCGCCGAGCACGGTTGAGCCGCGGGACTTACTTACCATCACCTTGTGGGGGTTACAACATCGGAGGCCTGGATCGCCTCAGCGCAGAGGGAGAACAAGGAGGGAAGAGACAAAGACTTAAGATTTTTGCCTTCCATCACAGTGAGGAGGTGTCTGGTGAACTCACTGTGGTGGATGTTAAATTTGTGTTTTACTTCGGAGTCACGTGAGTGACTACGTGAAGAACCCCGCCAGTGCGCCTGCGCGTCATTACGTCAGACGCCTTGACGCAAACGGACGTGAGGAGCAGTGCTCCTCGAGTGGTTTGTAGTTTTTCAACTACAAGGTAAGTAAAAACTTTTTTCAGGTTTTCCAGGTCCGTTTACTGTGGGTCTATGGGGATTTTTTCCACAGACGCCATGGAAAAAACGGACAGGGGGAAGAGGCGAGCGACACAGCCGACAGAAGTCGGGAAAGTCGGGAGTCCGCGGTTAGAGAACAACCGCCTCTAAACCCCGGTACAGTCGCCAGCGGTGAGCATAGCGACTGTGGACCTGGGGCTGGTGAAAACACAGTCAGCGCCTGTCGGGCAAAAGACAAAGTTTAAATCCCAACAGAGGGAGTCCCAGGCAATGGAAGTAGCTCCAGGGCTAGATACTGCTTTCGAGCGTATTGCCCAAATAGAAAGCCTTTTACACAGGCTGTTGGAGCAAAGTTCACTCAGGAAGGAGTGTACTGTAATCCAAGCTGCAGGAGCAGCTTAACAGCACCTGGCTCAGGGCTGATGGAATGCACCCTCAGGAATGAGGAGCGTGCTACGGGTCATGAGATTTCAGACCCCGACTCTGACGGTGAGGCTGTACAAGGCGATGAACGGCAGCTGCCAGATGTTCCACCCCTGGCAGTAGGATTCGCTGCCCCGTCAGGGTCAGGAGAGCCATTAGGACAAGAACTGGCCTCCTTAATAAATTACTTGGTTTACCATTAGCTGGAACAGCAGGAAATGGATGAGACTGCAAGAAGTAACTGTGGGTTGCTGAAAGCAGCAGCAGTGAATCAAATTATCTGGAATCAGTTGCAGAGAATATTAAAGCTGCTGGGTTCTGGAATAACTGCTTTTACCAGAATAGCAGGTAACAACCAAAAGATGACGAAGTTGCATCAGCAAGCACTGGGGTTGCTATGCAGCACCCACTTCGAGATCAATTATCTGAGGAAAGTGCTATACGGTCTACTATGAATCCAAAATTTGCAGCACTCTGCAAACCAAGTAATATACAATTACCCAACTTACTCTTTGGAGAGATCTCGGGAGACGTATTAAAGAGTTGGAAGATGAAGCGAAAACAGGATTGATAAATACATCAATGGTTGCAAAGTCTGTAAAGAGGAAGTATCCTTTCAGACGTCATACGGATCCTAGACCAGGACCAAGTCGCTCATCAACGCAGGGACGTAGCTGGCGGCCTGCAGCGGGAGTGGTTGTGCTTCCGGGAGAATCCAGGGATCTCAAAATACTCAAATGACTCAAGAGGTAGGTGGACCTGGTTCTCAGGGGAACATACTAACTGGATTAAGTCCAGAAGTTGGAGGCAGATTACGTCTCTTCTATAAACATTGGAAGAAGATTACTTCAGATGTGGTAATTCTGAATAATATACAAGGATTTCAATCCAAATTATGATTTGCCTGTCCAGCATGTTCCTAGCAGAACTCTCCACTTTGCGAAGTAATGGAGGTTCAAGTTGCGCTTCAAAACCCTATATATAAAAGGTGTTATTAAAAAATCAGTCTACCAAATTCACCAATTTGGGTCAAATATATTCCCTCGATCAAAAAAGGATGGAGGATGTAGGATTATTATAGACTTGACAAGTCTGAATCCTTTTGTTCAGTGTTTGTTCACTTGCAAGATATGAAGTATTTTAAATTTACATGGATGAACCAATTAGGGCAGTTCAAAGCTCTGCCTAAAGAGTTAACGTTCCCTTCCAGAATATTTATAAAAATCAATTCTGGGGTTGCTGAGAGCCAGGGGCATGTACTAATGGCATACCTGGATGATGTCCTGATTATAGGAAGGACAAAACAGTCAACAGAAACATCGGTTGCAGTAATAAAATCAAACTTTTGAAAGTTTGGGGGTTTCTAAATTCATCCAAAGAAATCAAGGTTAAAAACATGTACCTCGATTAATTATTTGGGGTTCACAATTGATTTAGCCCAAATGCAAATTACTTTGCCCAGTGAAAAAAGGGTGGAGTTGATTAAAGATTGCAGTAATCTGTTAAACGAGCAAAAACCTCTAATCAGACAGGTGGCTCGAGTACTGGGAAAATTAGTAGATTCCCAGCAGTCCAGTATGGACCATTACATTATCAACAGCTGCAGAGAATTAAGGAACAGGCACTGAGAGTATGCTGGTCATTTTGATAGAACCATGCAAGTAACAACAAATGCTGTTTCTAAGCTGCAGTGGTGGATTCTACATGTCTCAAGCAGTTCAGGTAAAGTGCTGATTGAACAACCTTCCATGATATTACAAACTGATGCCAGTGCACTAGGATGGGGTGCAACTGACTTAACATGGAGCTGCGGAGGCAGATGGAATCAGGAAAAGTTAGAGTTACTGCAGACATGGGGAATTACCTATTTGGAGCTTTTAGGAGGTTTTCTATGGACTCCAAGCTTATGGTTCTAACACAACTAAAAGGAAGGTTCAAGTTCAAATTAATAAACACAACAGTAGTTGCCTATATTAATGATATGGGTGGAATTAAGTCGGTGTCATGTGACAAAACGGTTAAATCAACTTGGGTCTTGGTGTATTGAAAAGAACATTTGGTTTTCAGCTATCTATCTACCAGGTAGAATGAACACGATAGCAGACACCTGGTCACGAAAAGTTCCATGATAATAAAGAATGGATGTTGAATCAAGAGGTATTCAATGATATAGTAATCAGATTTGGAATGACCGACATCGACTTGAATCATCAGCTATCGAGATATGTCTCATGGAAACCAGATCCAGGAGCAGTGGCGATTGATGCTTTCTCGCTACATTGGGGTGGTATGTTTTCATATATATTTCCACCTTTCTGCCTCATAAGCCAATGTTTGCTTAAAATCAGGCAAGATGCTGCTTCAAGGGTATTGGTAGTACCAGATTGGCCTATACAGCCATGGTATCTGTTGATATTAGAATTAACAACACAAATGTTGATGAAAGTCCCAAAAAGGAGTACTTTATTGCTGCACCCTGTAACAGGGTAACAACATCCATTATATCATCGTTTGGATTTGTTGATTTGCAGGTTTTAAGAATGCCTTTTCTGGGACGAGGACTGTCTGAGCATACTGTGGACATGCTTACGGCAGCCGGGAGGAAGAGCACTCAAAAACAGTACCTTTCTTATATTAAGAAATGGGAAGAGTTCTGTGTACAAAAGAATGTGCAATAAAGTACTGCAGATATTTCGAATGTTTAGAATTTCTGTCAAAACTTTGTTATGATGAAGGTCTGAGTTGTAGTGCAATTAATTCAGCCAGAAGTGCATTGTCCTCATATTTGGTTCTGGATTCAGAAAGAAACTCAATTGGGTCACACCCAATTGTTTCCAGACTAATGAAAGGAATCTTTAATTCCAAACCACCGAAACCTAGGTACGTGACAATCTGGGATGTAAGTGTGGTACTGAAACTACTTCGTGAATGGTCATCAAGTGTGTCTTTACCTTTGGTCAAGCTCAGTATGAAAGTATTCATGCTTATGGCATGAGTGACAGCACAACGAGTGCAAACACTTGGAAAATTACAAATAGACAGTATGGAAGTAACTGAAGACAAGGTTACATTTTATATCTATGACCTACTAAAGTAAATTAGGCCAGGTGTGACAGGATTTAAAATTATGCTAGCAGCATATCCAAATGATCCATGTCTCTGTATTAAGACATATTTATTACAATACATTGAGGTCACAAAGAATTTGAGAATACGGAAACTGGGTTGTTGATCACACACAAGAAACCACACAAGAGAGTTTCAATACAGACTATTTCCAGATGGATAAAAGAAGTCTTAACAGCTGCTGGTATTAACACTTATGATTTTACGTCTCACTCGGCTAGGGCAGCAGAAACGTCGGCGGCCAGGGCAAAAGACGGCCCCGTCGACCATATCCTCGCAGCCGCCGGGTGGTCCAATGAGTTGATGTTTCAACATTTTTACCATCGGCCTATTGTTAATGCGGGGTTGTTTGCAGAAACTATTTTAAGTTCTGTGTAAATTCCTCTGGTTTAAAGGGGATCTGATTCATTTCATTATTGAAATGAAATACTGCATTTGTAGTACAAACGTTATTATGAATGCATGATTGATTATTCTCGTTCCGAGTCAATCTATGCAGTGAGAAGCCGGGATTGATCCACGGCATGAAATCACAAAGCTTTAAAATCTTCACGTAGTCACTCACGTGACTCCGAAGTAAAATAGTAAGATTAAACGAGAACTTACCTAAGTTTGAAGTTTGATCTTTATTTTATGAGGAGTTACGTAGGTGATTACGTGCCCACCACGACCCTACCCTCTATCATAAAGGTCAGATGGAAGTTCTTGTATTACTCGTTTTATTATGAGACTATATTACTTCGGTTGTTGTTTTTTGTGATTTCACACCGCTGCTTTGAAGATTGACGCGCAGGCGCACTGGCGGGGTTCTTCACGTAATCACCTACGTAACTCCTCATAAAATAAAGATCAAACTTCAAACTTGGGTAAGTTCTCGTTTAATCTTACTATTTATTGTGTGTTTTGGTATTTTATTATATGTATGACTGCAAGGCAACGAAATTTCGTTCAGACCGAAAGGTCTCAATGACAATAAAGATTCCAAGATTCAAGCCAAGTAAAAGGCACTCCTAAATTATGCATTGTGGGCATTGGAAAGGCTTTTGGAAGACAGAAGCCACTCTTTCACCAGCCTGGTGACATATTATTACATGTTTTTAGAACCAAGTGTGAAAAATTTCTTCTACTTTCACTCTCCTTGCTTTGATGCCTTTATAAAACAGCAATTAAACATTGGCTGGAGTATTGTAATCATTTGCAGAGAACACACTTTGGAAAGAATATTAATGAAATGTTCAATGAATTGTGAATTCTCAAAATGTGAAATGCATTAGTGGAAATTATCAATATGGTGGATAAAACCTCCATTGTTTATTGGCCAAGACATAGGAATCGAGAGGGGGGGGGCTTATACTAATCTGTATAATACAATTATTAAGCCACAGTTTGAGTACTAAATATAATTATGCTCATCGCATAACAGGAAAAATGTATTTGGACTGAAGAGGACATGGAAAGAATTCTACAGCAAGTAACTCATCTCCTATTTCCACAAAGCCTTTCCACCAGCTACAAAACTCAGCAATATGATGGAGTACTCTCGACTTGCCTGAATGAGTTCAACTTCAACAACATTCAAGAAGCTCGTCACCATATAGGACATTGCAGCTCACTTGATGGGCACCCTATCCACAACCATGCACTCACTCCACCAACGGCACACAGTTGCATCTGTGTGTATCATCTACAGAATGCACTGCAACAACTCACCAACACTCCTCAGACAGCACCTGCCAAACTCACCTCTACCATCTCTATCACAACTTCTACCACAACCTCTACCTCATGGTCAACTCTGCGTGGTGCTCGGACGTGGCAGTCCTGTCCAACTCCTGCTCTCCACACCTCGAACATCTGGCAGTGATGTGCCGTCCCTTCTACCTTCCGAGGGAATTCACCTCTATCATCCTGACCGCGGTCTACATCCCAGCCCAGGCAGACGTCCGTTTGGCACTGGAGGAGCTGCATGCCGTGGTCAACAAACACCAGAAGTCTTATCCCATAGAAACATAGAAACATAGAAATTAGGTGCAGGAGTAGGCCATTCGGCCCTTCGAGCCTGCACCGCCATTCAATATGATCATGGCTGATCATCCAACTCAGTATCCCGTACCTGCCTTCTCTCCATACCCTCTGATCCCTTTAGCCACAAGGGCCACATCTAGCTCCCTCTTAAATATAGCCAATGAACTGGCCTCGACTACCCTCTGTGGCAGAGAGTTCCAGAGATTCACCACTCTCTGTGTGAAAAAGGTTCTTCTCATCTCGGTTTTAAAGGATTTCCCCCTTATCCTTAAGCTGTGACCCCTTGTCCTGGACTTCCCCAACATCGGGAGCAATCTTCCTGCATCTAGCCTGTCCAACCCCTTAAGAATTTTGTAAGTTTCTATAAGATCCCCTCTCAATCTCCTAAATTCTAGAGAGTATAAACCAAGTCTATCCAGTCTTTCTTCATAAGACAGTCCTGACATCCCAGGAATCAGTCTGGTGAACCTTCTCTGCACTCCCTCTATGGCAATAATGTCCTTCCTCAGATTTGGAGACCAAAACTGTACGCAATACTCCAGGTGTGGTCTCACCAAGACCCTGTACAACTGCAGTAGAACCTCGCTGCTCCTATACTCAAATCCTTTTGCTATGAAAGCTAACATACCATTCGCTTTCTTCACTGCCTGCTGCACCTGCATGCCTACTTTCAATGACTGGTGTACCATGACACCCAGGTCTCGCTGCATCTCCCCTTTTCCTAGTCGGCCACCATTTAGAAAATAGTCTGCTTTCCTGTTTTTGCCACCAAAATGGATAACCTCACATTTATCCACATTATACTGCATCTGCCAAACATTTGCCCACTCACCCAGCCTTTCCAAGTCACCTTGCAGTCTCCTAGCATCCTCCTCACAGCTAACACTGCCCCCCAGCTTAGTGTCATCCGCAAACTTGGAGATATTGCCTTCAATTCCCTCATCCAGGTCATTAATATATATTGTAAATAGCTGGGGTCCCAGCACTGAGCCTTGCGGTACCCCACTAGTCACTGCCTGCCATTGTGAAAAGGACCCGTTTACTCCTACTCTTTGCTTCCTGTTTGCCAGCCAGTTCTCTATCCACATCAATACTGAACCCCCAATGCCATGTGCTTTAAGTTTGTATACTAATCTCTTATGTGGGACCTTGTCGAAAGCCTTCTGGAAGTCCAGATACACCACATCCACTGGTTCTCCCCTATCCACGCTACTAGTTACATCCTCGAAAAATTCTATAAGATTCGTCAGACACGATTTACCTTTCGTAAATCCATGCTGACTTTGTCCAATGATTTCACCACTTTCCAAATGTGCTGCTATCCCATCTTTAATAACTGACTCTAGCAGTTTCCCCACTACCGATGTTAGACTAACTGGTCTGTAATTCCCCGTTTTCTCTCTCCCTCCCTTCTTAAAAAGTGGGGTTACGTTTGCTACCCGCCAATCCTCAGGAACTACTCCAGAATCTAAAGAATTTTGAAAGATTATTACTAATGCATCCACTATTTCTGGAGCTACTTCCTTAAGTACTCTGGGATGCAGCCTATCTGGCCCTGGGGATTTATCGGCCTTTAATCCATTCAATTTACCCAAAACCACTTCCCGACTAACCTGGATTTCACTCAATTCCTCCAACTCCTTTGACCCGCGGTCCCCTGCTATTTCCGGCTGATTATTTATGTCTTCCTTAGTGAAGACGGAACCAAAGTAGTTATTCAATTGGTCCGCCATATCCTTGTTCCCCATGATCAACTCACCTGTTTCTGACTGCAAGGGACCTACATTTGTTTTAACTAATCTCTTTCTTTTTACATATTTATAAAAACTTTTGCAGTCAGTTTTTATGTTCCCTGCCAGTTTTCTTTCATAATCTATTTTTCCTTTCCTAATTAAGCCCTTTGTCCTCCTCTGCTGGTCTCTGAATTTCTCCCAGTCCTCTGGTATGCTGCTTTTTCTGGCTAATTTGTACGCATCATCTTTCGCTTTGATACCATCCCTGATTTCCCTTGTTATCCACGGATGCACTACCTTCCCTGATTTATTCTTTTGCCAAACTGGGATGAACAATTTTTGTAGTTCATCCATGCAGTCTTTAAATGTCTTCCATTGCATGTCCACCGTCAACCCTTTTAGAATTAATTGCCAGTCAATCATGGCCAATTCATGTCTCATACCCTCAAAGTTACCTTTCTTTAAGTTCAGAACCATTGTTTCTGAATTAACAATGTCACTCTCCATCCTAATGAAGAACTCAACCATATTATGGTCACTCTTGCCCAAGGGGGCACGTACAACAAGACTGCTAACTAACCCTTCCTCATTACTCAATACCCAGTCTAAAATAGCCTGCTCTCTCGTTGGTTCCTCTACATGTTGATTTAGATAACTATCCCGCATACATTCCAAGAAATCCTCTTCCTCAGCACCCCTGCCAATTTGATTCACCCAATCTATATGTAGATTGAAGTCACCCATTATAACTGTTTTGCCTTTGTCGCACGCATTTCTAATTTCCTGTTTGATGCCATCCCCAACTTCACTACTACTGCTTGGTGGCCTGTACACAACACCCACCAGCGTTTTCTGCCCCTTAGTGTTTCGCAGCTCTACCCATACCGATTCCACATCCTCCAAGCTAATGTCCTTCCTTTCCACTGCGTTAATCTCCTCTCTAACCAGCAACGCTACCCCACCTCCTTTTCCTTTCTCTCTATCCCTCCTGAATATTGAATATCCCTGGATGTTCAGCTCCCAGCCTTGGTCACCCTGGAGCCATGTCTCCGTGATCCCAACTATATCATAGTCATTAATAGCTATCTGCACATTCAACTCATCCACCTTATTACGAATGCTCCTTGCATTGAGACACAAGGCCTTCAGGCTTGTTTTTACAACACTCTTACCCCTTATACAATTATGTTGAAAAGTGGCCCTTTTTGATTTTTGCCCTGGTTTTGTCTGTCTTCCACTTTTACTTTTCACCTTGCTACCTATTGCTTCTACCCTCATTTTACACTCCTCTGTCTCTACGCTCACACATTTAAGAAACCCTTTCCCTTTAACTCCATCCTCCACTATCCCATTCAACACCCCACCCCCCTTATTCAGTTTTAAAACCACCCGTGTAGCAGTGGCAAACCTGCCTGCCAGAATGCTGGCCCCACACCTGTTAAGATGCAATCCGTCCCTTTTGTACAGTTCCCCCTTACCCCAAAACAGATCCCAGTGATCTAAGAATCTAAATCCCTGCCCCGTGCACCAGTTCCTGAGCCACACGTTCAGGTCCCGTATCTCCCTGTTCCTGCTCTCGCCAGCACGAGGAACTGGAAGCAAACCGGAGATAACAACCCTGGAGGTCCTGCTTTTCAGCATTTTTCCGAGCTCTCTAAAGTCACGCTGCAGAATATTCATCCCCTTCTTTCCGACATCGTTTGTGCCGACATGCACTACCACTTCCGGATGTTCACCTTCGCCCTTGAGGATTTTCTGCACTCTGTCCGTGACATCCTGGATCCTGGCACCAGGAAGGCAGCACACCATCCTCGCATCCCGTCTGTTGCCACAGAAACCCCTGTCCGTACCTCTCACAATGGAGTCTCCCACTACAAAGGCGTTGCCTGCCTTAGGCCTTTTTGGTTTTGGCTCAACAGCCCTATTCGCAACACAAGCCAGTCCGCCGCTCAGTGTAAACACATCTTCTGTCCCAACAGCTTCCAAGTGGGTGAACCTGTTCACAAGAGGTACAACACCCGGGGACGTTGGCATTCCATGCTTCCCTCCCTTTCTCACCGTCTCCCACCTTCTCTCTTCCAGTACCTTAGGTGTAACAATCGTACTGTAGGACTTGTCGAGGAACGACTCCGTTTCTCGGACGAACCGGAGGTCATCCACTTGCTTCTCCAGTTCCCCAACACGGCCCTTCAGGAGCTCTACCTGGATGCACTTCTCGCATTTGTAGCAGCCACAGGCACCAGCGGTGTCCTTGACCTCCCACATACTGCAAGCATCGCACTGAATCAGCTTGCCTGACATCTCCTTCTTTTGTCTCTACCTCTCAAGCGTATTGCGTGGTGTCCTCTCCGAAGACTCTCGAGCCAAAGACTCACACTTTTCTCACAGGGCACTTCCCTCACAAGGCCACTCACTCACTGCCGCTCGCTAAGAGCCGTCTTGCTTAAATTGACGGATAAATTGCCTGATTTACCATTTACAAACAAAATTCCTCAGTTTTCAACTGTTTTTTCCCCCCCTCTGACTCACTTCTCTCCTCCCACTCGGGCTAGAACCAATCAGTCGTATCTCTTGCTAATCTCCTGCTGCTGTTGCTCCCAAATCTACAGCAGTTCTGAATAAAGTCTGCCTGTGCTGGCTTCTACTTTTCAACTGTTTTTCCCCCCTCTGACTCACTTCTCTCCTCCCACTCGGGCTAGAGCCAATCAGTCGTATCTCTTGCTAATCTCCTGCTGCTGTTGCTCCCAAATCTACAGCAGTTCTGAATAAAGTCTGCCTGTGCTTGGCTTCTACTCCGAGGCATTTACCACTATTGCTGGGGACTTCAATAAGGCAAACCTAAAGAAATCACTCCCTAACTTCCAGCAACATGTCTCCTGCTGCACCAGAGGACCAAACACCCTCGACCACTGCTACATCACCATCAAGAATGCCTTTGCTCTATCCCTCGCCCCCACTTCGGTAAATCCAACCACACCACGGTGCTGCTTCTTCCTGCCTATTAATGCAGCAATTAAAGAGCGCACCCCCAGAGGTGAGGACAATGCAGAGCTGGTCGGGGGGCAGAGGAACAACTACAGGACTGTTTGAGTCTGTAGACTGGGCAATGTTCACGGACTCGGCAACGGACTTGAACGAATACGCCATTCGTTACAGACTTCATTAAGAAATTGTGGAGGACTGCATCCCACCAAAACCTTCCGAGTGTTTCCCAATCAGAAACCTTGGATGAACTTTGAGATCCGCACTCTTCTGAAGACCAGACACCGGGCATTCATGTCTGATGATACAGTGGTCTACAAGAAGTCCAGATACGACCTTGGTAAGGCATCAAAAAGGCCAAAAGGGACTTCTGCTCCAAACTGGAGGATGAGACAGATGTTCGGCAGCTGTGGCGGGGCCTGAATGCAATCACCTCCTACAAGGCGAAACCAGGAGGCAGCTCGAATGTTGGCGAAACATCACTCCCTGATGAGCTCAATGCGAATTACGCACGGCTTTGATAAGTGCCTTACCGAGCCCCATTCGCTGTGATGGTTTCAGTCTTAGTCACAGAGGCCGACGTCAGGAAATCCTTCAGAGGGGGTGAACCCTCGAAAAGCGCCTCGATGAAGTGCTTTGAGAGGTTGATCATGGCGCAAATCAACCTCGACAAAAACATGGACCCACTGCAGTTTGCTTACCGCCACAACAGATCAACAGTGGATGCGATCTCGCTGGCCCTCCACTGCTCTCTGGACCACTTGGACAACAAAAACTCATATGTCAGGCTGTTATTCATTGATTACAGCACGGTATTTAATACAATCATCCCCTCCAAGCTGGTTACCAAACTCGCAGAACTGAGTCTCTGCACATCCCTCTGCAATTGGATCCTCGACTTCCTCATTCACAGACCACAGTCTGTTCGTATTGGTTGAAATGTGCCAGACTCGATAACAATGAGCACGGGATCACCTCAAGGCTGCGTGCTCAGCCCCCTGCTGTACTCACTCTATACTCATGACTGCGCAGCTGGTGATAGTGCGAACTCCATCATCAAGTTCACTGACGACACCACTGTTGTGGGACGTATCACTGATGGGGATGAGTCAGAGTATAGAAGAGAGATCGAGCGACTGTCATATGGTGCCAGGCACAATAACCTGGCCCTCAACACCAGCAAAACCAAAGAACTGATTGTGGACTTTGGAAGGAGTAGGATGGGGACCCACAGTCCCGTTTATATCAACGGGTCGATGGTTGAAAGGGTCAAGAGCTTCAAATTCCTGGGCGTGCACATCTCAAAAGATCTTTCCTGGTCCGAGAACACTGATGCAATTATTAAGAAAGCACATCAGTGCCTCTACTTCCTAAGAAGATTACGGAGAGTCGGTTTGTCAAGGAGGACTCTCTCTAACTTCTACAGGTGCACAGTAGAGAGCATGCTGACCGGTTGCATCGTGGCTTGGTTCGGAAACTTGAGCGCCCTGGAGAGGAAAAGACTACCAAAAAGTAGTAAACACTGCCCAGTCCATCATCGGCTCTGACCTCCCTTCGATCGAGGGGATGTATCGCAGTCGCTGCCTCAAAAAGGCTGGCAATATCATCAAGGACCCACACCATCCTGGCCACACACTCATCTCCCTGCTACCTTCAGGTAGAAGGTACAGGAGCCTGAAGACTGCAACGACCAGGTTCAGGAATAGCTACTTTCCACAGCCATCAGGCTATTAAACTTGGCTCGGACAAAACTCTGAACATTGATAGCCCATTATCTGTTATTTGCACTTTATCAGTTTATTTATTCATGTGTGTATTTACGTATATAATGGTATATCGGCACATCTGATCTGTTTTGGAGTCAATGCCTATGTTCTGTTGTGCTAAAGCAAAGCAAGAATGTCATTGTCCTATCAGGGACACATGACAATAAACTCTCTTGACTTGACTTGAAACACATTTAAAAATGAACATCCACCACAGTGACTCCTACACATTCCTCACTGTGATGAAAGGCGAAATAAAGTTCAAGTCCTTCCCTTAGTTCTTCCTCGGTCGTGGGCCTTGATCTCCCATTGACGGGGATGATCTTAACTCCCGTAGCCGGCGGCATTCGGGCCCTCCGTGTCGAGGCAATCTGCTCCTGCATCGGGGGGATGTCAGCTGGACGATCGAACCTCGCTTCGGGGCTGTGAACCTTCTGCGACGTTGGAGCTCCCGACTCGGCCTCACCCAAGACTGCGAGCCTTTGATGTTAATTCCGCGGTGGGAGCGATCCCAGGCAAGGGATCAGCTCCGATGTTAAGTCCGCATCCCGCGATAGGGCTCAAAGTCAGTCCGAGGAGGATTCCAGCTCCATCGATGGAAGGCCGCAGAGCCTCAAGAATGTTATCCGAAAATTGATCACATCTCCAGGAAGGTAAGAACCTGAAAAAAAGTTTCCCCCGTTCCCCTCCCCCCTCCCCCACATAAAATAAACCGAAGAACATTAAACAAAACTTTAACAAACAAAAAAATAACAAAAAGAGTGAAAAGACGAACAGACTGCCTGCAGGGCAGCCATCTCCCCGTCGCCCCTGATGGCATTGTGGATATATGTACCCTCACCTCAAGGACTGCAGCAGATCAACAAGGCATGACCACCGCCTTCTCAAGGATTATAGTGATGCAAAATAAAAATGCTAGCTCAGCCTGCAAAGCCCACATTCATTGAATGAATAAAAAAAAGATCAGAGAGAGCACTACTTCATGGAAACGGTAGTGTTATTTCCCCAAAAAAGTTTTCAAGAAAATGATTTTGGCAGAAAATGTCAAAACTATTATGAATCCATTTTTCTTGCAGAACCAAGGGAGGTGGATGTTCGAGCTGAGAGCTAAGGAAGTGGTGGAAGATGTCTAATATACTGAATAGTTTATTCCTATTTGCCTGATATGATATTTGTGAGAATATAAATTGCCAGGCTTATTGAGCAAAGCACAAGCAGCTGGAGGGAATTCAGCAGCTCAGGCAGAATCTGTGCAAGAAAATGGACAGTTGACATTTCAAGCCAAGACTTCTTCTCGACTGAAAGAATAGTCTCTTTCCATGATCCCCTCTACTTTTCCGTTCCAAACAAAATATTGACTGTCCATTTCCTTCCATAAATGCTGCCTGACCTACTGAGTTCCTCCGGCAGCTTGTTTCTTACATTCTTGTCTCTTGTATCTCCATTTTAATACCAAGCTCATGTTCACATAGATAATGCCACAACTAGTGAGGTCGACAATTTGTTTCTTCTACAACTGTATTCAATGGAATAAAGACCTTTGTTTGAAAGAGGAGTTTTTGAAAAGTATCATCCTTGTCCTTTATTAAACTCTAGAAATGGTTGATTTAGTCACAAATTTGAATAAGCGGGAACTAAATCCATAAACTGAAATTTATCACAAATCTAAAAGATACATCAACCCCTGTTGTCCCCAAATTACCTGTATCAATTACAAGCTCTTCTCTTGGGATGCCTAGATGCCATGCAAACGTTTGATATGTCTAGGTGAAATTATTAATACAATAAATACAAATCAAATACAACTACAGTTTTAGTAACAAATGCTAATTAAACAGATTACAATTATTCTGGCCAACAGTTCTTTCATTTTTCTTGTAATTTCATTTTCATCCATTACAACTTATTGTACCAAAATGCATAGCCATTGATCTAAATTTTAGGAAATTAATAGATTAATTAAAAAAAAGAACTGTACTGTGTAGAAAACTTGGAATATATATTAAATGCAAATATAACCAGGATTCTAAAGCTCACAGGTCATAGAGCAGATGCATCCTAATTGTTTCTCTATGTTATACAAAGTGAACAGTTGCTTGCAATCGGTAATCAGCAGCAAAATTAATAAATGAAAACAAAGCTGAGATACTAATCTAATAAAACTAATTTCAATGTAAAACCATAAAAAGGGATACTCCTGATTCCAAATTCACTTAGTGATTAGAATCATAAAACGCAGATGCAGGCCCTTTGGCCCAACTTGCCCATACCAGTCAAGGCACCCCATATACACATGTCCCAGTTGCCCATGTTTGCCCCATATCCCTCTAAACTGTCCAAATTCCTTTTAAATGTTGTTATAATACCTTGATCAACTACCTCCTCTGGCAGCTCATTCCATATATGCACCATCCTGTGTGAAAAGTTGCCCCTCAGAGGGGAGAGACGGGGGGGAGAAGAAGGGGGGGGGAGAAGGGGGGAGAAGGGGGGGGAGAAGCGGGGGGAGAGGAGGGGGGGAGGAGGGGAGAGGGGAGGTTGTTACCGAACTGAACTCACTGTGGAATGAATCCATTAACGGAGCCACTCTGCTGCTGGATTCTAAGATGTCCCTGCCTTCCCTCTGGAAGCCTCCTCGTCCCCATCAGATGCCGAGTTCCCAGAGCCCTGGTTAAACGCGGGGGCCGCTCACGGTTAAGTCTGTGAAAGCGGCCCCATCAGAGACTGTGAGCAGCAGCAGGGTTCACTATAGGAAGGACCATTGCGCCTATTGTAGCGGGTGGCTGCTCGTTCCCTCCCTGCCCTTTACCCCGCCCGCCCGTCGCCTTATGCCTTCTCCCCTGAAGCAGGTCGGTCGGGCAGTTGCCGGAAGCTGAAAACTAAATATTGCAGCGGGAAAACTGCGGCTGCGTTTCTTGCAACAGCCGGCGTTCTGCTCTGTCTGGGGGGAGAGGGCGAGTGGGGGTGAAGGGGGGAGAGGAGGGGGAGAGGAAGAGGAGGATGGCGGAGAGAGGTGAAGGGGGGTGGGGGGGGGTTGGAGTGAGCGGGCGGGCGGGCGTGGGAGTCGAGCTGCGGGAGGCGTGGCGCGAGCGTACTTGGAGACATACTGAAGGCTGGTGGGCCTGGATTGGTGGGCATGTGGGCATTGTGACGTCAGCAGCTGCTGATTTAAAGAAAACCGTAAGTTTTGTGAAGGATTTTATTGAAAATGTGCACAGAAAAATGAC
>CM075978.1:7024711-7078592 GCA_038087875.1 Malacoraja senta
GAAGTGAGAGGGGTATGGGCCCTCGGGATTTTGTGGCAGACCTACTACAAAAAGCCTTAAAATTGGATCAAAAACCTTCACTTGGTCGAGCACATAGAGCGCAGGGGCGTCGTACACAAGATGATGCCCATCCAAGACAAATTATAGTAAAGGTGCAACTTGATCATGAATTTGACGAGATAATGAAGAAAATTGTCCGTAGCGGACAGCTCTATTTTGAAGGTGCGAGGTTCAGTATTTACCAAGATTATCCGGCAGAGGTCTTCAAGAAAAGAGCGCTGTTCACTGAGACAAAAAGAATACTGAAGAAGGTACCTGAATTGAGATACGGCTTGCTTTACCCCGCAAGACTAAGAGTCACCTACAAGCAGAAGGAGCAATTTTTTACAGACCACGAAAAAGCACTGGAATTTGCCAAAGAAATCGAGAACGTGACCGCAGACTGAACAATTTACATTACTCCTCAGGAGTCAAGGATTAACGGGACTTCGCCAGATCTAAAAGGACCTTTAAAGTTCTTTTAAGAGCTTTAAGGACATTCGAAAACTGAAATGGACTGTGGACATTGGAGAAAACCGTGGTTTTTTATTTTTTATCTTTTTTTATTTTTAGTATAAATTCTAAGAACAATAATATCATAGTTATGACCAATTGTTATTAATCACTATTACTATTTAGTATATTCATATCTAACTATATATCTAACTACTAATACTTATTAAATATCTATATTACTACTAAAATTATTAACATTTATATTATTCATAAAAATTTATTACTGAGTACGTTTGATAACAATGATTAATAACTAACAGTCTGGTTAACGTAGAAATGAGTTACATACTTATATTCTATAGGAATTATGTGTAAGAGGTAATTCAGCCTACGTCATAATAAGGTTTGACGGTTTTTCTCTTTATTTTTCAATTTAAAATTAAATTTATATATTTAGCGAAGATATTAATATGGTATGTAGAGAATAATAACGTTGTGAATTTATGCTGTTTTTGGACTTTTCTGCAGGGATATGTGCGTATATATGTATGTATATATATATATATATATATGTATGTATGTATATGTGTATGTATGTGTATATATATATGTTTGCTACTCCCAAAGAAGTTAATTGATTGTCAGAAATATTCTTCTTTTTTTTCGGGCACGGAGCTGGGATTTTTTTTTTACAAAGACTACGGAAGTCTTTAGAATTCTAGTCACGTTAGTGTGGCTATCACTAACTACACTAATTGTAGATGTAGTTTTTTTTCTTTCACCCTATACTAACCAATTCTATCACTTTTTTCACTTTCAATATTTTTATAACTTAATGTTTGAATGGAACAACAAGATTAATTCAAGGAGATGTGTTCGGAAGAGCGATGTATATTATTTAAAATTCATCTATCTGAGGTTCGGGAGCAGGGTCAGGTTTTATGTGTTGCACCTTCTGCTCGGTTATAGACCACCTTAGAAACAATATGCAAGATGTTAATATGACAAGAGGGGGTGAGGGAATAACATTTTGTAGTTGGAATGTTAAGGGAATCAATGAACCAATTAAGAGAGGTAAAGTTTTGGCACATCTAAATTCAATCAAAACAGATATAATATTCCTTCAAGATACACACCTTAAAAAGGAATCTCAACATAGACTTAAAGCTAAGTGGATTGCTGAATCATATCATTCCTCTTTTTCCCCATAAGTCCAGAGGAGTTGCAATATTAATTCGTAAAGGAATACCTTTTACGCATTCATCAACAATAGCGGATATTGATGGTGGATATATTATATTAGTTGGAGAGTTAAATGGAGAAAAAGTGATTCTTCTTAATGTATATGGGCCTAATTTTGATAATCCTATGTCTTTTAATAAAACATTTAATATAATTCCTGAATTTACACAATATAAATTAATAATTGGAGGAGACTTCAATTGCACATTAGATTCATACTTAGATAGATCATCAAGGCAAAAAAAAGTAAAATCTCAATCAAGTGTATTTTTAAATTCATTTATTAATACCACTAATATTAAGGATGTCTGGAGAATTGAAAATCCAACTGGATGGGAATATTCATTTTACTCACCAGTACATAAAACATACTCAAGAATAGATTATTTTTTAGTTGACTCCACGTTTATCCCATTTACTTACAACTCAAAATACCATAATATTATAATCTCAGATCACGCACCTGTAACATTCATGATTAAATTAAATGGAATGTCCGAGAAACAAACATATTGGAGATTTAACCCACAAATTTTGAACGAAAGATCATGCCAGGAATATCTTATTAAACATTCAAATATTTTTTGAGGTAAATGACAACCCTGACACACCTACTTCTCTTATGTGGGAAACGTTTAAAGCGTTTGTTCGAGGTGCATTAATTTCTGCCCAAGTATTTTATAATAAAGAGAATAGGATTAAACAACAAACATTGGAAAGGGAAATCAAGCAACTAGATATAGAAAATGCGAGAATGCCATCTATATTAAAACATAATAAAATTGCTGTATTGAAATTTAAATTAAACAAAATGTATTCAGAACAAGTAATAAAACTTTATCAAAAAACCAAACAATTACATTTCGAGTTTGGAGACAAACCACAAAAACTATTAGCACGTCAGTTACGAAAAATGGAAGGGGAAAAAATAATTCATAAAATTAGAACAGATACAGGAGAATTATTAAAAATGCCCAAGGATATAAACGAGAGATTTCTCCAATACTATCATAATCTTTATTCAACTAAAACTGTAGTACAACCAGAAGGAATAGCAGATTTTTTACTAAAATGTAATTTAAAAGGTTTAGACTCAAACGATAGAGAATTATTAGAAGGGGAGATTACGATAAAGGATCTTGAAGAGTCTATTGGTTCTTTATAAAATGGTAAAGCAGTAGGACCAGATGGTTTAGGCTCTGCTTTCTATAAAAAAAATTATGACTTGCTCTCCCCACGTTTACAAAGGCTGTATGAGCATATCTATACTCAACAGAAACTTCTAGATACTTTAAATGAATCTATAATAACACTTATTCCTAAAGTTGATAAAGATCCAGAAGATCCGGGATCATATAGAGCAATTGCACTTGTAAATACAGATCAGAAAATATTAACTAAAATACTAGCGCATAGATTAAGTACAGTGATGAATAAATTAATACACCCTGACCTTATTCAGGGTTTATTCAGAAACGGTACTCATATTATAATCTAAGAAGATTATTTAATATTATATATTCTAAGAGAATTATTAATGAAGGTCTAGCAATAATCTCACTTGACGCTGAAAAAGCTTTTGATCAGGTTGAATGGTCCTATTTATTTTCGGTGATGGAAAAAATGCAGCTAGGGGAGAAATTCTGCACATGGATAAAACTGTTATATACAAACCCTACGGCTAGAATATTAACAAACCAAAGGTTGTCATCTAAATTCAGCCTATCTAGAGGTTGTAGACAAGGATGCCCGTTGTCTCCATTATTATTTGCGCTTGCTATTGAGCCACTCGCAGAAAGAGTTAGGGGTCATCCGGAAATACATGGGTATAACACAAAGAATACAGTGAATAAAATTTCTCTATACGCAGATGATGTACTAATTTACATTACAAAACCAGAAATTAGTATTCCAAACTTATTAAAGCTAATAACCCAATTTGGTTCACTCTCAGGATACAGAATAAATTGGAATAAAAGTGAAATTATGCCAATAAGGGAACACAACAAACATATAATGCAACAATTTCCATTTAAAATAGTAAACGAAAAATTCAAATACCTAGGCATTTACGTAACTAAGATATATACATCATTATTTAAAGCAAATTTCCCCCCATTACTGAACAAACTACATAAGAATATTCAATATTGGAAAACACTTCCTATCTCAATGGTTGGCAAAATTAATGCCATAAAAATGATACCTTTTTCAGACAATTCCGATATATTTGTCAAAAAACTTTTTTTTTAAATTGGATTCCATTGTTAATGATTTTATCTGGATTATAAAAATCATAGGATAAACAAAAGACATTTGTGTAAATCAAAGATAAATGGAGGCTTGTTTTTACCAAACTTTCTGTTTTATTTTTGGGCAGTTAATATTAAAAATATGAATTTTTTGGTTGGAAGAAATATCAACAACCAGATTGGTTAAAAATGGAAAAGGAAGATTGTTTACCTTTTGATATCGGCTCGATATTATTTGCTACGTCTAAATTAAACAAAAAAATGTATATGGAAAACCCTATAATATTTAGTGCTATACGAATTTGGAAACAATTAAAAAAGACATTAAAATTAGATAATTTATCACTTTTTCCAATTGTGAATAACCCTTTGTTTAAGCCCTCATGGTTGGACAGGGGTTTTACACAATGGAAGAATTATGGAATTAAAAATATGGGACAACTTTACAAGGATGGCACTTTTCTTACATTTCAGGAGTTGCAACAGACTTATGGACTTCGAGGAAATGATTTTTTCAGATATCTTCAACTCAGAGATTATGTAAAATCGAATACTCAAAATTTTCGAATTAGAAATTCAGAAATTCTTGATGAATGTTGGAATAAACATCCTAATACAGAAAAATTAATATCTTATATATTTAATATTTTATTAGACAGTGACATTCCATCGACGGACTTACACAGACAAACATGGGAAAAATAATTAAATCAAATAATAACGAAAGATACTTGGGAAGAAAGTTTACCACACATACATCAATGTTCATTAAATGCCAAACATTCTTTAATACAATTTAAAGTAATACATAGGTTACATTATTCAAAAACAAAATTACATAAAATCTTTCAACATATCTCACCTATATGTGATAAATGGCAACATTTAGAAGCTAACTTATCTCATATGTTTGCAAACTGTATAAAAATTTAAAAATTCTGGGTAAATATTTTCAGTATAATATCTAAAGTGACCAGCACACAATTGGACCAGGATCCAAAATTAATAATACTCGGAACATTAGAATTAAATCAAACATTTACAACAACACAAAGAAACTTTATTGATTATAGTATAATAACGGGAAAAAAATTAATTCTAAAATTTTGGAAAGGCCCTATAACCCCCACAATCAAAATGTGGATTATAGAAATGACGGAGACCTTAAACGTGGAAAGAATCAGATTTTCCCTGTTGGACAAACAGGAATTATTCGTTGGAACATGGTCTCCCTTTATTGATTATTTAAAGGGTCAGAATGGTTCAGCACAAGAACCTGACTAACACTCGGGCTAAAGAATGGATGAAATGTTATACTCTGAAATGTACGAATATATCTCGAACAAAGTTTTTTATCTTAATAAATTTTTCCATTCTTCTTTAATTATCTTTTTCTTTTCTGTTTTCTTTTTTTTTCTTTTTTTTTTCTTTCTCTCCCTTTTCTTCTCTCTCTTTTCTTTCTTTACTTCATCTATCTTTTTAGTTCTATCTAGTTTTAAAAAAAACAAAAAAAGGCAAAAGGTATTGGAGACAGTACATCTATCACAGGTAGGATTTATATGACCATAAAAACGAGCTAACTTATCTTTTGACATATGAGCTCTGTGAACCACCTTGAATTGTATCAAAGCGTGTCTTGCACACATTGAAGAGGTATTAACTAATTGAAGAATCCTCTCCCATTTCTCTATAGATAAAGAAATTTGGAGTTCTCTTTCCCAGTCATTCTTAATTTTATCAAATGTATCTATTTGTAATTTCAAAATCAACTCATAAATAGTCGTTATTAATCCTTTCTGATAAGGGTTCAACTGTAAAAAGAATTCCAAAATTTCGGGTTGATGTGGTAGTGGAAAAAGGGGTAGAGTAGCCTTCAAAAAATGTCTTTGTAAATATCTAAAAAAAAGTGTGAATTAGGCAAGTTATATTTATTGGAGAGTTGTTCGAAAGACATAAAACAACCCTGCAAAAACAAATCACGAAAAGCTACTAATCCCTTCCTCTTCCATAACAAAAAAACTTGATCAGTACTAGATGGTTGGAAGAGAAAATTGGATAAAATAGGACTCGATAAGATAAAATCATTTAGTCCAAAAAACTTACGAAATTGAAACCATATTCAGAACGTATGTCTTATTATTGGGTTCGTCGTATATTTATTCAATCTCGTAATTGTAAACGGTAACGAGGCCCCTAGAATAGAAGCCAATGATAGCCCTTGTAAGGAATCACGTTCTAGGTTTATCCATCCAGGGCATTGGGTATCTTTTAAATCTTTTGTCCAAAATGTTAAATAACGAACATTGACTGCCCAATAGTAGTCTAAGGCTCGGCAATGCCAAACCACCAACTTTTTTTGATTTATGTAGGTATTTTTTACCTAGTCTGGGATTTTTATTCTGCCATATATATGATGACATTTTGGAGTCTATAATATGAAAGAAAGATTTGGCAATAAAAATTGGTATCATCTGAAATAAATACAGAAATTTAGGTAAAATGTACATTTTAATAGCATTGATTCGGCCAATTAAGGATAAGGACAATGGTGACCATTTAGTGAACTGATGTTTAATATGGTCAATTAAAGGCATAACATTAGCTTTAAATAAATCCTTGTGTTTCTTGGTGATCTTAATACCTAAATAAGTAAAACTTTCGGTAGTCAATCTAAATGGAAACTGTCCATAACTCGAAACAAAATTATTTAATGGGAAAAGCTCACTCTTACTAAGATTTAATTTATAACCAGAAAAACTACTAAATTGATTAAGTAATGCTACTTTTGCCAGAATGGATTTCTCAGGGTTAGAAATAAATAATAACAGATCATCTGCATAAAGAGATAGCTTATGTGTCTTATTCCTGCGGACAATACCAAAAATATTAGGGGATTCCCTAATAGCGGTGGCTAAAGGTTCCAAAGCAATATCAAATAGTAAAGTTCTTAAGGGACAGCCCTGTCTAGTACCTCGAAAGAGCCTGAAAAAAGGGGATCTCCAATTATTAGTAAATACAGAAGCCTGAGGTATAAGATATATCAGTTTGATCCAAGAGATAAATTTTGGCCAATCTTATATTTTTCAAGTATATTGAATAAGTATTCTCATTCTACTCTATCAAACGCCTTCTCGGCATCAAGTGAGATGACACATTCTGGGTTTTTATTAGACGCTGTATATACAATATTCATTAATCTCCTAACATTAATGTATGAGTAACGATTTTTAATAAAACCTGTCTGATCTTCAGATAATTTGCGGTAAAATCTTTTCCAATCTCATAGCTAATATTTTGGAAAGAATTTTAAAATCAACATTTAACATTGATATAGGTCTATATGACGTCACTTCAGTAGAGTCTTTATCTTTTTTAAGAATTTAAAAAATAGAAGCTTCATAAAAAGATTGTGGTAATCTATTCCTTAAAAAGGCTTCTTTAAATACCTTGCATAGCCATGGAGACAATAAATTTAATAAATACTTTAAAAATTCTACTGTAAACCCATCTAAACCGGGAGCTTTACCAGAATTCATTGAAAAAATTGCTTTCTGTATTTCCTCTTCCGTGATGGGTTCATCTAACAACAGAGACTCATTATATGGTAAATTTGGTAAGTTCAGTTTCTTTAAAAACTCATGCATTATATTGGAATCAGTAGGAAAATCTGAATGGTATAGGGAGGTATAAAATTCCTGAAAGGATTTATTAATTTCGTCATGGTCTACAGTTACTGTACCATCACGTTTACTCACTTTAGTAATCTGACGCTTGGCCGACACTGCTTTCAATTGATTAGCAAGTAATTTACCATGAATATAAAATTGACTTTTGGTTTTATGTAACTGGTTCTCAATCGGTGATACTAATAACAAATCATATCTCAATTGAAGTTCAACTATATTCTTATAGAGCTCTAAACTAGCTTTTGAATATTTTTTATCAATTTCTTTGATCTCGTCAGCCAATGTGCATATTTCTTTTTGTGTTTGTTTTTTTAATCCTGCGGAGTATGAAATAATTTGTCCACGAATATATGCCTTAAAAGCATCCCAGACTACACCATTGGGTATCTCTTCAGTAGAGTTTGTCAAGAAGTAAAAAGCAATCTGATCTTTCACAAACTTAATAAAGTTTGTCTTGAAGCAAGGTAGCATTAAATCGCCATTGTTTAGCACTAAACTTGGAATCAGGTAGATTGATCAATAGTTTCAATGGTGCATGATCAGAAATAGCGATTGCATCATACTCACATGCAATGACCGATGGAACTAGCCGAGAATCGAGTATAAAATAGTCGATCCTAGAATAACTATGATATACATGAGAGAAAAATGAAAATTCTTTGTCATTTGGGTGTAAAAGCCCTGTCTCACGGTGCGAGTTCACCCACGAGGTACCCCGAGCGAAAGACTCGTGGTTGTGCATGAGATTCCAAGTGTATGATCAAGAGTTTAACCAAGTTCCCACGGGCATGACTCAAGTTTGCCATTAACTGTCATTTCTGCGATGTTCCAAGTTCGTCTCCCGAGTTAACAAGTTCCTTTCCCGAGTTACTCTTGCGCCAACCTTCAATGAAGATCTGTTTTAATAAGCAACATCTCCATCCTGCGGCTTTGAAGGCTGCATCTATTGATGTGACCTACAAAGGGAAAATGCGCACCGTCCTGTGCCAGAGCAGTTATACTGAAGATTTGTTTGAAACACACACACACCATCAGGCGGAGGTTTGCTATATTTTAATTGAATTTACTGCCAGGTCTACACACTGCGGGGAGACGAGATGAAATCTTTGAATGTGCACAGATGCGCACATCAGATTGTTGGGAGACGGAGCTCAGGGTTCGCCTCCTGAGCTGCTTTGGTGCCCAGGCGTGAGTTGAGGTGGAGGGAGGGTGGGGGTGGGGGGGTCAGGTTAAACTCACCCATTTGACAGAGGCAGAGGATTACGAGGATCCAGCGAGACTCAGACTGCATGGAGAGCCGAGACTGCCCCGCTGGTGGTCAACTTCCCCCTGTCCTCCATCGCCGCTCCCAACCGGCTGGCAGGAGCTGTGCATGGAGCCCACCACCGGAGTCGTGTCTGACTGCCTGGGCAGCCTGAAGCAGATGCGCCCTGCCCGGGGAGAGCCCGCGGAGAGACTGCGGGGGGGGAGTACCTCACTCTGACTGTGATAGGGAGAGACAGAGGCACACACACACACACACACACACAGTGTGGAGTTCCTCTGACTGACTGACTGTGTGTGGGTGTGGGGGGTGGGACAGTGAGAGAGAGAGACACACACACACACACACAGGCAGCGTGGAGTACCTTTAACTGTGTGTGTGGGAGAGAGACAGAGGCAGACACACACACAATGGGCTGTGTGTACCTCAGTCTGTGTGTGTGTGTAGGGAGGAGAGAGAGACAGAGACAGTGTGGACCTCTGACTGTATGAAGGAGAGAGGGAGGCACAGAGGCAGTATGGTGTACTTCGGCGTGACTGGGGGAGAGAGAAAGAACGCACAGGACCTCGGTCTATCTGTGTGTGGGAGGGAAGAGAGACTAAGCAGAATACATCGGTCTTATTGTGTGTGGGGGAGAGAGAGTGGGGGGAGAGAAAGAGAGAGGTGGGGGGGAGAAAGAGAAATGGGGGAGACGTGTATAAACATACAAAGCAGAGTTTACTGTGTATGTGGGAGACACAGATGGACTTACCTCGGTCTTACTGTGTGTGGGAGGGGGAGAAAGAGACGTACACTCACAGAGGCAGAGTCTCTCAGCCTGTGTGAGAGGGAGGGAGAGAGAGAGAGAGACACACACACAAGGTGGATGTTAAATCTCACCTGCCTGTTTCAGTGACAGGCACCCGCAGCCAGTGAATGAAGACACCCCCATCTGTCTCCCCCTCCTCTCCCTCCACTCTCCACCCTCTCTCCTCCACCCCCCCCCTCCCTCCTCCCACCCCCCCCCCCAATTTGGAAATGTCATCCCATCACCCATTCCTTATCTCCAGAGATGCTGCCTGCCCGCTGAGTTAAAGAGTTCCCACGGTAGACTCACGAGTCACTAAGGTAAACGCACGGGCCACTACGTTCTTACAACGTGTTTAAATGTTTCAAATTTTAACCTCAAGAGTACATTTTACTCGTGGAAAAGTTTAAACATGTTTGAATTTTTCCAAGAGTTAACAAGTGTCACGGGTACCTGCCGTTAGCGCCAAGAGTCGCTAAGTTGCGTCCATGAGTTCTGACGTCCCCGCTACGTTAATCGTACGTGATTACCACAAGTTAAATTTGTTTTAAGCTCGGGGTACCTCGTGTGTCAGCTCGCACCGTGAGACAGGGGTTTAAGAATCTCCAAATTTCTAACATTTCCGAGTCAAGTAAAAAATAATTAATAAAATTAGCTGATTTATTTGGAAGCACATGATCAGATGTAGACCTATCAATCGAGGGATTCAAACAGCAATTGAAGTCTCCACCCATTATTAAAAAGTGTTCATTTAAATTAGGAAAGGATGCAATTAACTGTTTAAAAAACTCAGGGTGATCAATATTTGGTGCATAGACATTCACCATAGCGACTTTTTGCCAATAAAGGACACCAGTAATCACCAAGAATCTGCCATATGGATCAGAAATTGTTTCATGGTGAACAAACGGAATTGAGGAGTCAATAAAAATAGAGACTCCTTTCACCTTAGCCTGTGAATTTGAATGAAACTGCTGTTCTCTCCAAAACTTGAAAAATCGTGACTTGTCATCTTGCCTTACATGAGTTTCCTGAACAAAGATAATCTGAGCATTTAGTCTGTGAAGAACTTTTTTTTTTAATTTCCTCTTCATGGGATGGTTCAAGCCATTCACATTCCAATAAAGGAAATTAGTAACTTTATCCATATTGCTTGTAAAAATCATGTGGGATGTAATGGGTTAATTTCTTGAAGCCTAAAAGTTCATAATACTGGAAGAAGAAAAATCTAGGGCGAAGCCAATTTCAGCCAATTTTGTAGTTCAGAATTTGCACAAATGGAGATCACTAAATAGGGAACAAAAGACCCCCTCCCCCCCTCCCCCTCCCACCCCTGTAGAACCCCAAACTGACCAATAGACAGTCAGCAAGCTACCTAATCCCCTCCCCGATCCCATCTCTCCCAGTAACAGCGCTCAGCATAAAAAGAAAAATATTTAACCACTACGTCATAACACATTCGTTATTATCTCTTTGAGAGAGAAGAAGAAAAAAATACAGACTGGCATGGAATGCTGCTTATTATTATCCAAGGTCAAGATATGAAAAACAAGAACTGCGTTCTCTTAGTTTGTCTAGCGACAGGAGAACACAAATTAACAAAGAAATTCTTAAAAGAATATATATAAAAGAAAAACAACTCGTCCAGTTAAATTCTTAATCATTACCAAACGAAATGTTGTCAAAATAGGAACAGTAAATCTCCAATTATAACTTAATCAGCTATCAATTACTCCCCTTCCTCGTCGTAGCTCTCCAGAAAGCTGGAGGCGTCTTGAGGACTGTTAAAAAATCGAAAGTTACCATTGAAAAGTCGAATACGCCATCTAGCTGGAAATAATAGAGCTGGGCGCAGTTTTTTCTTATACAAATCAGACATTACATTATAAAAAGTCTTTCTTATTTCCAAAAGCTCGTAACTATAATCAGGGACAAACCGAAACTTACATCCTTCATATTCAACCACACCCAACTTTTTTGCTGCCTGGAGAATATTCTCCTTCATTTGAAAAAAATGAAACCGAATGATCAAGTGTCTTGGTTTATTACCGGATTTCTTCCCAATCCTGTGTGCGTTATCCAGGAATGGAAGGTTTTCATTGTGCTCAATGTTGAATGTTTCCTTTATCATTTTAGAAGCATATTTTATAACGTTATCTCCTTCTTGGCCTTCCGGCAAACCAACAATTCGTCAATTCAAATGACGGCTTCTGTTTTCTAAGTCCATATTTTTAGACTTGTATTGCTGAAGTGCTCGAGTGTTTTCATTCATTCTCTGTTACAATTTTTCAATCTTCAAATCTCTCTCCTGTCCCAGGGTGCGCAAGATATCAATTTGATCCTTTTGTTCACGGTTCATCTTGTAACAAAGACAGTTTTCCTTGGACTTCCTTCAATTTGGTCGAAACTCCTTTCACCATTTCTTCCAAATTGCCAAATCTTGTTTTCATTTCATTTTTCAGCTCATTTTTCAATTCATCGTTCATTTTCGATATTGCTTCTATGGAATCAGAAGCTGCAGCTGTGGTTGTGGCTTTCCCCAGTTCCTTCTTTGGGGATCCTCCTTTCCTTGTCTCCATCCTTTTCACGATTAAGGCGTGTAAAAGTGTTATCAACACTTTATGAACAGTTAGACGGTGTCTTGAAGTCAAATAGTCACCAGTAACATTGAAAGAGTGGTCAGTGGAAGTTAAAAGTTATGGGAGCAAATGAGTTTGCAACCTTACAGCATGCTGCTACTAGGAGAGTCTCCATTCATTGTGATCATGGCTGATCGTCCCCTATCAATAACCCGTGCCTGCCTTCTCCCCATATCCCTTGACTCCACTAGCCCCTAGAGCTCTATCTAACTCTCTCTTAAATCCATCCAGTGACTTGGTCTCCACTGCCCTCTGTGGCAGGGAATTCCATAAATTCACAACTCTCACAATTGATTTTGCCGCCAAAGTGGATAACCTCACATTTATCTGTATTATACTGCATCTGCCACGCATCTGCCCACTCACTCAACCTGTCCAGGTCACCCTGCAACCTCCTAACATCCTCTTCACAGCTCACACTGCCACCCAGCTTTGTGTCATCCGCAAACCTGCTAGTGTTGCTCCTAATTCCCTCTTCCAAATCATTAATATATATGGTAATCAGTTGCGGCCCCTACACCGAGCCTTGCGGCACTCCACTCGCCACTGCCTGCCATTCTGAAAAGGACCCATTCACTCCTCTTTGCTTCCGGTCTGCCAACCAATTTTCTATCCATGTCAACACCCTACCTACCAATACCATGTGCTCTAATTTTAGTCACCAGTCTCCCGTGCGGGACCTCATCAAAAGCTTTCTGAAAGTCTAGATACACTACATCCACTGGCACCCCTTCATCCATTTTACTTGTCACATCCTCAAAAAATTCCAGAAGATTAGTCAAGCATGATTTCCCTTTCATAAATCCATGTTGACTTGGACTAATCCTTTTACTGCTATTCAAATGCCCCATTATTACCTCTTTAATAATTGACCAGCATCTTTCCCACCACCTAAGTCAGGCTAACTGGTCTGTAATTCCCCGTTTTCTCTCTCGCTCCTTTCTTGAAAAGTGGGATAACATTAGCTATCCTCCAATCCACAGGAACTGATCCTGAATCTATTGAACAATGGAAAATGATCACCAATGCGTCCACTATTTCTAGAGCCACCTCCCTGAGGATCCTGGGTTGCAGACCATCAGGTCCAGGGGATTTATCATCCTTCAGTCCCATTAGCCTACCCAATACTATTTCTCGCCTAATGAAAATTTCTTTCAGTTTCTACCCCCTTAGATCCTCTGTCCTCCAGTACATCTGGGAGATTGTTTGTGTCTTCCTTAGTGAAGACAGATCCGAAGTACCTATTCAACTCTTCTGCCATTTCCTTGTTGCCCATAATAATTTCACCCTTGTCTGCCTTCAAGGGACCCACATTTGACTTTGCTACTCTTTTTCCCTTAAGATATCTAAAGAAGCTTTTACTGTCCTTCTTTATATTCCTGGCCAGCTTCCCTTCGTACTTCATCTTTTCAGCCGAGATTGCCTGTTTTGTTTCCTTCTGTTGTCCTATGAAAGTTTCCCAATCCTCCGGCTTCCGGCTACTCTTTGCTGTGTTATACATCTTTTCTTTTAGTTTTATTCTATCCCTAACTTCTCTTGTCAGCCACGCTTGCCTCCTACTCCCCTTAGAATCTTTCTTCCTTTTTGGAATGAAATGATCCTGCGCCTTCCGGATTATGCCCAGAAATTCCTGCCATTGCTGTTCCACCGTCATTCCTGCTTCGATCCCTTTCCAGTCTACCTTGGCCAGCTCCCCTCTCATGCCTTCATAGTCCCCTTTGTTCAACTGCATCACTGACACTTCCGATTTAACGTTCTCCTTCTCAAATTGCAGATTAAAACTAATCATATTATGATCACTACCTCCAAGCGGTTCCTTTACCTCGAGTTCTCTTATCATATCTGGTTCATTGGACAACACTAAATCCAGAATTGCCTTTTCTCTGGTCGGCTCCATTACAAGCTGCTCTAAGAATCCATCTCGGAGGCATTCTACAAACTCTCTTTCTTGGGGTCCTGAACCAACCTGATTTTCCCAGTCTACCTGCATATTGAAATCCCTCATCACCACAGTGGAATTACCTTTGTTACATGCCAGTTTTAACTCCTGCTGCAACGTACACCCTACATCCGGGCTACTATTTGGGGGTCTGTAGATAACACCAATTAGTGTCTTCTTGCCTTTACAATTCCTCAACTCAATCCACATTGACTCTACCTCGTCAGTCCCTATGTCTTCCCTCGCAAGGGACTGAATTCCATCCCTCACCAGCAGAGCTAGCCCCCCTATTCTGCCCACCTGCCTGTCCTTTCTATAGGATGTATAACCCTGAATATTAAGATCCCAGGCCTGATGAAATTTGAAATTTACGGTGGCCGACGTTTCCCAGCCATTGCTGGACGCAGATTTCTTCCGGGCCCAATCTCTTGGTGGATGTGTGTGGGCACGCCTCGTTCGTCTACCCTTTCGGTTTCATGCCTCCGGTTCTGGGGCGGGGTCCTGTGGCGCCACCCAGTGGTTAGGCCATTTACTATGCGAATGCTTGGTAGTCAGGGGTAGGGTCACGTGACGGTAATGGCAGGAAGGAGTTGTCACGAGGTTTATGGGTGTGCCCTAGTATATATAATGAATCCCGGGTCAATCTTCCCCCCATTTGCATGTGTGTTCTCTTTGCTTTGACAATATAGATCTCTTTGATTCACCACGCGTGGCTTGCTTAATCGCCTGCCACAGCATGAAACCCCTGTCTCACGGTGCGAGTTGACCCACGAGGTACCCCGAGTTTAAAACAAATTTAACTCATGGTAATCACGTACAATTAACGTAGAGGGAACGTCGGAACTCGTGGACGCAACTTAGCGACTCGTGGCGCTAACGGCAGGTACCCGTGAAACTTGATAACTCTTGAAAAAATTCAAACATGTTTAAAGTTTTCCACGGGTAAAATGTACTGTTGAAGTTAAAAATTGAAACATTTAAACTTGTTGTAAGAACTTGGTGGCCCGTGAGTTAAACTTAGTGACTCTTGAGTCTACCGTGTTAACTCGTGGGCACTCTGAACTCGGCAGCTGGACAGAGAAATAAAAGTTTAAATCAGATTAAATCGTCATTCTGCAACTTGCAGTTGATGCAGACAGCAGTGTGGGGAGGAATTTGCAGTGATCGTGTTGTGCTGGAATTAGTTGGTCCAGGCCCATGTCTCACCTTTCCTCCTGCCCCCACCCCATGATCATAATAAGCCCTCGCGATTTGGAACTTCCTGAGGTCCTTGCGGAAGACGGAGGGGATTGTCAGCAGAAACTGGGACAAAGGCAGCACAAAGCAAGACCTGGTCACGGTTGTGACTGAAAGCCTACAGAAGCACATCTGGAATCACACAGAAATAGCCCTGGGACGATGCCTGAGCACAGCTGGAATTGTACTGGAGCACAGCTGGAAGCTCTCTGGACGTCTTCTTAGACCAGGAATCATGTGCAGGAAGGAACTGCAGATGCTGGTTCAAACCGAAGATAAACACAAAAAGCTGGAGTAACTCAGCGGGTCAGACAGCATCCCTGGAGAAAAGGAATAGGTGATGTTTCGGGTCGAGACCCTTCTTCAGACTGTGAGTCAGGGGAAAGGGAGACGAGAGATCATTTTCCCCTGACCCTCAGACATCAGGAATCACATTGGATTAGATCTGGAGCATCTCCACTGCATGGTGGTACAGCAGTTAATGCTGCTGCCTCGTGGTCTCAGGTTCGATCCTGAGCTCAGCTGCTGTCCGTGTGGAGTTAGTGACCAAGAGGCTTTGCATCAACTCATTGAGAGGACTGCTGACATTTTGATCCAGCGTTGAAGTCGGTTCTTCCAGCAGATGTAATGTAATCGGATAAAAAGCTATGTTGTCTTTGGGAGCAAGTTGTAGGATGATGGCTAATTGGAAGCACAAACCCCCCCTGAGAAGGACATAAACACTCAAGCAGGACCCCAATCCCTGCGGTTAGAAGCGTCTGCTTTTTGAATTCCCACAAATAGCACAAGGTTTAAGTCAACATTAAAAAAAAATGTAAACAACATAGGTTACAATACAGTAAAGGATTATGTTTAACCCAATCACTGGGCGGTAGTGTTGTACCATTAGGAAAAACATTGTTAAAACGTGCTGCGCCTCTGGTCAGTACAAATATCTCAGAAGTCAAGCAGCATTTATTTTAAAATGAGATATTTATACAGATTATTCCTGAAATATTTGAGGTTTATTTATTTGTAGACTATTTCTGCTCGGGAAGATACGCCAGTAAAATGGCTCTGGCTAAAATCAACACTTCACATTAATAATAAGAGTCAAAAGCAACTTACAGATACTGAAAATCAGAAAAAGATAGAGAAAAGAGTAGAAAATGCTTCACAACTCAGGCTGCACAGAGAGTGAGTCACGCACACACAGTCACGGGTCAACGTTAATTAAATTTCAAAAGAACTGCAGCTGCTGGAAATCTGAAGTAAAAACAGAAAGGGCTGGAATCACTGAACAGGTCAGTGGAGAGAGAGAAACAGAGTACTCTTTCCCATCTGCCTTCATTGCACAAACGTCCTTGCATGAACATCAAGGGCTGCTGCATACAGCACTCGAATAAAAAACATCACCATCCTGGACTCCAATTGCCTGCTTGCAGCCATGTTTCCAAATGAGCCGATTTAAACAAGGGAGGCTTTTTATAGTGCAAAAAAACCAGCATTACATCATTTTGACCATGTGATGATTTTTCAACACGTGGGTAGACATTATTGGCTCAAGAGTAACTCGTGAGAGGAACTAGGTAACTCGGGAGATGAACTTGGAACATCGCAGAAATGACAAGTAAACGGCAAACTTAGTCATACCCGTGGGAACTCGGTTAAACTCTTGATCATAAACTTGGAATCTCGTACACAACCACGAGTCTTTCAACTCGGGGTACCTCGTGGGTCAGCTCGCACTGTGAGACAGGGCTTTAATACATTTCTTAAAAGGGTAACTTCTCAACATTGCATCAGCTACACAGGTTACAGGAACAGACAGATAAGCTGGTTTAAAAGAAATGCGTGGAATCAGATATGCATGTGTCAATTCATGCTTGAAATAACAAAATAGCACAAATGTTGCCAAGAAGGGCATCTCTTATTTATATAACGTGTTATCCCAGTCACTGAAGGAGGAAGCTGCTCATTGACAATGACATTCTACACTCAATATCCAGGACTCCATAAAATGTAGACTCAAAAAGCTGGAGTCAATCAGGGTCAAACAGCATCTCTGGAGAAAAGCAATAGGTGGCGTTTCGGGTCTCGACTCAAAACGTCACCTATTCCTTTTCTCCAGCTTTTTCTGTCTATCTTCGGTGTAAGCCAGCATCTGCAGTTCCTCCAACACACTTTATCAAATTTCCCTGCTATTGTGGGATGTTGTTAACCTTACTAAAATTCATACTTACATTAGATAGTTGGAGCCATCCATCCCCAGATTCAAAGCAATATGTACTATATAAGTAAAAATTGCAATTGTTCCCTTGACAGGTTTGGATCAGGAACTCCTTACATTCAGCTAATGCTTGGCTGGCGGATCTTTGCACACATTGCCTTTGATCATTTGACTGAAATGCATATAGTAATATCAGAGAGAGCTGATAACCCATGAACACTTCCTCTTTCCCCGTCACTGGGTTCTTCTGCAGTCCAAAATGTGAAAGGAACCATTTTACCTGGTCTATGAGAAGAACTGTATAGGTAATATGGGAAACCTGAACAGGCGAGATGAACTTGATCATAAATTCTCCTTGATCATACATTCAGCATTCTTAACTATATTTGTCTTATAAAACCTCCTTTTTGTGTTGCCGATAATAGAGGACAAATGCAGAGTATGGTGTTGGGTGGGAGGTGGTGTACAATATTTCCTAAAGATTTGCAAATTCATTATAGAATAGGTAATCCAAAGTTTAAAAACATGACAACAACGGCACTGTACTTAGCATATACATAGAAACATAGAAAATAGGTGCAGGAGTAGGCCATTCAGCCCTTCGAGCCTGCACCGCCATTCAATATGATCATGGCTGATCATCGAACTCAGTATCCTGTACCTACCTTCTCTCCATACCCCCTGATCCCTTTAGCCACAAGGGCCACATCTAACTCCCGGTGGCGCTATGGAGGCTTGAGTCCAGCGCCAACTAGCTCCGGTGCCGAAGAAAACTGAAACGGGAGAAAATCGGGTCTTACCTGCAGCGATCGCGATCTGACGGCTGCCTGCCGCGTGACGTCATCAGGAGCGCGACTTGGACGGTATGTCGTTACAACGTTCCCCCCCTCCCGTGGGACACAAAAAAAAACGCTAAAGGGAAACCCCCACCGATGGAAGAGGAAGGCCCAACTGAGGCCTCGGCCTCAGTTACAATGACTGCCCAGGAAGACCCTCCGAAGAAAACAAAGCAGAAAAAGACTGAAATGGATGATCTTAAAGCTTTTCTCGCTGCTGAATTGAAAACCTTTGGAGAGAATTTTAAAGAGGAATTTAACTCTTTTAAGGTAGATTTTAAAGCAGAATGCTTTCTACCGTTTCAAGAAATACTGGAAGTCTGGAAGAGGTCGAGGGAGGAGGAGGTCAAGGAACAGATGGAAGTGCTGGAAGCAAGGCTCGTTTCGGTGGAAGCGAGCGTTAAAAATGGAGGTGGACCCCATTCATCAAGAACCTCGAACAACATAGAACAGCGATAACCGAACTTGAGAAATGGGCGGCGACAAGTGGGGAAACTGTAGGTCGACTCATTATTGAAAACCAACGCCTCACCGATATGGTGATCAAATTAAGTGATAAATGTACCGATTTGGAGGGGCGTCAAAGACGTAAGAATCTAAGAATTGTTGGGGTTAAAGAAGGAAGTGAGAGGGAAATGGGCCCTCGGATTTTGTGGCAGACCTACTACAAAAAGTCTTAAAATTGGATCAAAAACCTTTACTCGGTCGAGCTCATAGAGCGCAGCGGCGTCGTACACAAGATGATGCCCATCCAAGACAAATTATCGTAAAGGTGCAACTGGATCATGAATTTGACGATATAATGAAGAAAATCGTCCGAGGCGGACAGCTCCATTTTGAAGGTGCGAGGTTCAGTATCTACCGAGATTATCCGGCAGAGGTCTTCAAGAAAAGGGCGCTGTTCACTGAGACAAAAAGAATATTGAAGAATGTACCTGATTTGAGGTACGGCCTGCTCTAGCCCGCAAGACTAAGAGTCACCTACAAGAACAAGGAGCAATTTTTACAGACCATGAAAAAGCACTGGAATTCGCCAAAGAAATTGGGAAGTGACCGCAGACTGAAGAATTTACATTACCCCTCAGGAGTCAAGGATTAACGGGGACCGCAGATCTAAAAGGAGCTTTAAAGTTCTTTTAAGAGCTTTAAGGACATTTGAAAACCGAATGGACGGTGGACATTGGAGAAAACCGTGGTTTTTTAATTAATTTTTTTAATATTTTTATTAATCACTATTATTATCTGTATATTCATATCTAACTATATATGTAATAACTAATACTTATTAAATATCTATATTACTACTAAAATTATTAACATTTATATTACTCATAAAAATTTAATACTGGGTATGATTGATAACAATGATTAATAACTAATTATTTCTCAATTTAAAATTAAATTTATAGATTTAGCGAGGATATTAATATGATATGTAGAGAATAATAACATTATGAATTTATGCTGTTCTCGGACTTTTCTGCAGTGGATGCGTGCTTATATATGTATGCATGTGGGTATATATATATATATATATATATATATATATATATGTACGTGTATATATGTATGTATATGTGTGCGTATGTATGGGTATGTATATATGTTTGTTACTCCCAAAGAAATTATTTGATTGTTAGAAATAATCTTTTTTTTCGGCACGGAGCTGGGAATTTTTTTTTTTTACAAAGGCTACGGAAGTCTTTAGAATTCTAGCCACGTTAGTGCGGCTATCACTAACTACACTAATTGTAGATGTAGTTTTTTTCTTTCACCCTATACTAACCAATTCTATAACTTTTTTCACTTTAAATATTTTTATAACTTAATGTTTGAATGGAAAAACAAGAATAATACAAGGAGATGTGTTCCGAAGAACGATGTATATGATTTAAAATTCATCTATTTGAGGTTCAGGAGCAAGGTCAGGTTTATGTGTTGCACCTTCTGCTCGGTTATAGACCACCTTAGAAACAATATGCAAGATGTTAATATGACAAGAGGGGGTCAGGGAATAACATTTTGTAGTTGGAATGTCAAGGGAATCAATGAACCAATTAAGAGAGGTAAAGTCTTGGCACATCTAAATTTAATCAAAGCAGATATTATATTCCTTCAAGAAACACACCTTAAAAAGGAATCTCAACACAGACTTAAAGCTAAGTGGATCGCTGAATCATATCATTCCTCCTTTTCCCATAAGTCCAGAGGAGTTGCAATATTAATTCGTAAAGGAATACCGTTTACGAATTTATCAACAATAGCGGATATTGATGGTAGATATATTATATTAGTTGGAGAGCTAAATGGAGAAAAAGTGATTCTTCTGAATGTATATGGGCCTAATTTTGATAACCCTATGTTCTTTAATAAAACATTTAATAAAATTCCTGAATTTACACAATACAAATTAATAATTGGAGGAGACTTCAACTGTACATTAGATTCATACTTAGATAGATCATCAAGGCAAAAAAAAGTAAAATCTCAATCAAGTGTATTTCTAAATTCATTTATTAATACCACTAATATTAAGGATGTCTGGAGAATAGAAAATCCAACTGGATGGGAATATTCATTTTACTCTCCAGTACACAAAACATACTCAAGAATAGATTATTTTTTAGTTGACTCCACGGTTATCCCATTTACTTATAACTCAAAATACCATAATATTATAATCTCAGACCACACACCTGTAACATTTATGATTAAATTAAATGGAATGTCCGAGAAACAAACATATTGGAGATTTAACCCACAAATTTTGAACGAAAGATCATGCCAGGAATATATTATTAAACAGATTCAAATATTTTTTGAGGTAAATGATAACCCTGACACACCTACTTCTCTTATGTGGGAAACGTTTAAAGCGTTTGTTCGAGGTGCATTAATCTCTGCTCAAGTATTTTATAATAAAGAGAACAGGATTAAACAACAAACATTGGAAAGGGAAATCAAACAACTAGATTTAGACAATGCGAGAATGCCATCTATTTCAAAACATAATAAAATTGCTGTATTGAAATATAAATTAAATAAAATGTATTCAGAACAAGTAATAAAACTTTATCAAAAAACCAAACAATTACATTTTGAATTTGGAGACAAACCGCAAAAACTATTAGCACGTCAGTTACGAAAAATGGAAGGGGAAAAAATAATTCATAAAATTAGAACAGAGACAGGAGAATTATTAAAAATGCCCAAGGACATAAATGAAAGATTTCTCCAATACTATCATAACCTTTATTCAACTAAAACTGTAACACAAACGGAAGGAATAGCAGAGTTTTTACTAAAATGTAATTTAAAAGGTTTAGATTCAAATGATAGAGAATTATTAGAAAGGGAGATTACGATAAAGGATATTGAGGAGTCTATTGGCTCTTTAAAAAATGGTAAAGCAGTAGGACCAGATGGTTTAGGCTCTGAATTTTATTAAAAAAATTATGACTTGCTATGCCCACGTTTACAAAGGCTGTATGAGCATATCTATACTCAACAGAAACTCCCAGATACTTTAAATGAATCTATAATAACACTTATTCCTAAAGCTGATAAAGATCCGGAAGCATATAGAGCAATTGCACTTTTAAATACAGATCAGAAAATATTAACTAAAATACTAGCGCATAGATTAAGTACAGTGATGAATACAATAATACACCCTGACCAAACAGGCTTTATTCAGAAACGGTACTCATATTATAATCTAAGAAGATTATTTAATATTATTTATTCTAAGAGAATTATTAATGAAGATCTAGCAATAATCTCACTCGATGCTGAAAAAGCATTTGATCAGGTTGAATGGTCTTATTTATTTTCAGTGATGGAAAATATGCAACTAGGGGAGAAATTCTGTACATGGATAAAAAACTTATATACAAATCCTACGGCTAGAATATTAACAAATCAAAGGTTGTCATCAAAATTCAGCCTATCTAGAGTTTGTAGACAAGGATGCCCGTTATCTCCACTATTATTTGCGCTTGCTATTGAGCCACTTGCAGAAAGAGTTAGGGTCATCCGGAAATATATGGGTATATCACAAAGGACACAGTGAATAAAATTTCTCTATACGCAGATGATGTACTAATTTACATTACAAAACCAGAAATGAGTATTCCAAACTTATTAGAGCTAATAACCCAATTTGGTTCACTCTCAGGATACAGAATAAATTGGAATAAAAGTGAAATTATGCCAATAAGGGAACATAACAAACACATAATACAACAATTTCCATTTAAAATAGTAAACGAAAAATTTAAATACCTAGGTATCTATGTAACTAAGATATATACATCATTATTTAAAGCAAATTTCCCCCCATTACTGAATAAACTACATAAGAATATTCAATACTGGAAAACACTTCCTATCTGAATGATTGGCAAAATTAATGCCATAAAAATTGGACTCTATTGTTAATGATTTTATCTGGGATTATAAGAATCATAGGATAAACAAAAGACATTTGTGTAAATCAAAAATAAATGGAGGTTTGGTTTACCCAACTTTCTGTTTTATTTTTGGGCAGTTAATATTAAAAATATGAATTTCTGGTTGGAAGAAATAGAACAACAACCAGATTGGTTAAAAATGGAAAAGGAAGATTGTTTGCCTTTTGATATCGGTTCGATATTATTTGCTACATCTAAATTAAACAAAAAAATTTATAGGGAAAACCCTATCATATTTAGTGCCATACGAATTTGGAAACAATTAAAAAAGACATTAAAATTAGATAATTTATCACTTTTTCTCCCAATTGTGAATAACCCTTTGTTTAAACTCTCATGGTTGGACAGGGGTTTTACACAATGGAAGAATTATGGAATTAAAATATGGGACAACTTTATAAGGAAGGCACTTTTCTGACATTTCAGGAGTTGCAACAGACTTATGGACTTCGAGGAAATGATTATTTCAGATATCTTCAACTCAGAGATTATGTAAAATCGAATACTCAAAACTTTTGAATTAGAAATTCAGAAATTCTTGACGAATGTTGGAATAAACATCCTAATACAGAAAAATTAATATCTTATATATATAATATCTTATTAGACAGTGACATTCCATCGACGGACTTACACAGACAAACATGGGAAAAAGAATTAAATCAAATAATAACGAAAGATACTTGGGAAGAAAGTTTACAACATATACATCAATGTTCATTAAATGCCAGACATTCTTTAATACAATTTAAAGTAATACATAGATTACATTATTCAAAAACAAAATTACATAAAATCTTTCAACATATCTCACCTATATGTGATAAATGTCAACATTTAGAAGCTACCTTATCTCATATGTTTGCAAACTGTATAAAAATTAAAAAATTCTGGGTAAATATTTTATTATAATATCTAAAGTGACCAGCACACAAGTGGACCCGGATCCAAAATTTATAATACTCGGAACATCAGAATTAAATCAAACATTTACAACAACACAAAGAAACTTTATTGATTATAGTATAATAACAGGAAAAAAATTAATTCTAAAATTTTGGAAAGGCCCTATAACCCCCACAATCAAAATGTGGATTATAGAAATGACGGAGACCTTAAACGTGGAAAGAATCAGATTTTCCCTGTTGGACAAACAGGAATTATTCGTTGGAACATGGTCTCACTTTATTGATTATTTAAAGGGTCAGAATGGTTCAGCACGGGAACCTGACTAATGCTCGGGCTAAAAAATGGATGAAATGCTATATTCTGAAATGTACAAATATATCTCGAATTAAGTTTTTATTTTAATAAATGTTTCCACTCTTCTTTAACTATCTTTCTCTTTTTTTTGTTTTTTTTGTTTTTGTTTTTTGTTTTTTTTCTCTTTTTCTTCTCTCTTTTCTTTCTTTTACTTCATCTATCTTTTTAGTTCTATCTAGTTTAAAATTTAAAAAAAGGCAAAAGGTATTGGAGACAATGTAATAATAATTGATAATATTATCAATTTAAAAATGTAAGACTGTAATGATGTTAATAGGTTATGTACTTATCTCCAATAAAAAATATTTTCAAAAACAAAAAAAATAAAAAATTAAAAAAATTAAAAAAATTTAAAAAAATCTCCTTTATCCTTAAACTGTGACCCCTTGTCCTGGACAGCATATACATGATTTTCATTAAGTCATTTAGTGCAAAATGCCATTGGGAATTATTTCTAAGGATGTTAGATATGATAGATTCCAATGCAGAATTCCTTGGCCCAGTCTACAAACATGATGTATGTTGCTATGAGTTGAAACCCCCCACTGTTTTATTGAGTATTTTTTAATTTCACAGTGGTAATATGTTCTTGGATCTGGAGCAAAAAACAAACTGCTGGTGGAATTCAGCAGATCAGGCAGTGCCTGTGGAGGCAAAGTTTCAGGTCATGACTCTGCTTCAGGACTGAGAGTTTAGAGGGGAGATGGCCAACAAAAAGACCCAAGAGGGGAGGGGTGAGGCAGAGGCTGGCAGGTGATATGTGAAACCTAGATGAAGAGTGCGATAATGGGCAGATTAAACAGGAAGTGCAGGGGTGGAACTGGGGGACGGTGGCTGGTGGGTGATAGGTGGAGACAGATAAGGGGAGAGTAAAATGAAAGCATTTTTTTCTTTTTTCATTGCTGCAGCTTTTATTTACATTACGTATTCCATTCCACTTGTTCTTTCTCCAGTTTCTTACCCTACTCCACTAAATGGACCCCTGGCCAACACGTCCCTTACTCCACAATTCCCTGGTCAACTCGTCCCTTACCCACTACTATCTACATCTACATCTTCCCATCTCCATCCCTTTCTGTTTTCCGCAGAGACCATTCCCTCCGCAAATTCCTGGTCAACTCAACCCCACTCAAACCACCCCCTCCCCATGTACTTTCTCGTGCTACCGCAGGAGATGCAGCACCTGTGCCTATACCTCCCCCCTCGACTCCATCCAAGGACCCCAACAGTCTTTTCAGGTGAGGCAGAGGTTCACTTGCACCTCCTCCAACCTCATCTACTGTATCCGCTGTTCCAGTGTGGACTCCTGTAAATCGGCGAAACCAAGCGCAGGCTTGGCGATCGTTTCGCTGAACACCTACCTGATCTCCCAGTTGCTCAACACTTTAACTCCCCCTCCCATTCCTACACTGATGTTTCTGTCTTGGGCCTCCTCCATTGTCAGAGTGAGCCACAGCTCAAATTGGAGGAACAGCACCTCATATTTCGCTTGGGTAGCTTGCACCCCCTTCCCAATTCTCCTACCAGTCTCACTGTCTCCGACAACATTTTATCTCTGTACCTCGTCCACTCCCCTGATATCAGTCTGAAGAAAGTCTCGACCTGAATCGTCACCCATTCCTCGTCTCGAGATACTGCCTGTCCTACTGAGTTACTCCAGCTTTTGTGTCTACCTTCGATTAAACCTGCGTCTGCAGTTCTTTCCTACACAAGACTTCTTTTAATTTCTTTGTGGCGTGATTGTGCAGTTGTGTGATGAAGTTCAATTTGGAGTAAAATTCTTGTATTATAAGTAAAAGATCTTTTTTTCTTCAACAGGATGACACACATAAAGTAATATTGTGGCATACTGAAGAGTGCTTTGCCCAGAAAACAGACATGAGGGGTAACATCTGTTTTATGTACTTATTGGGAAAATTAAGGTTAAACAAACTTTATTTTTTCCGCTTAAAAAAAAGTGGCTTAAAATGTTGTGAAAAATGATGAGCTGTAACTGGCTTGGAAATGGCACAGTTCCTAAATGAATACAGAACTCCCGTGGTTAGCAACCTGCTGAGGTTGCTAACCATGAGAAAGGCTGTCAAAGTATTTAGCGAGATGCAGATCAGTTGCTGAAATGGCCTGAGAAACGGCAGATGGAGTTTAAGGTATTGCACTTTGGGAGGTCCATTGTAAAGGGAATATATTCAGGCAAGACCCTGCAGAAGAATGTGCAGAAGAATCTTGGGGTCCAAGTCCAAAACTCCCTGAAGATGGAATACAAGTAGATAAACTGGTGAAGAAGTCATATGATATACTTACCCCTGATGTCCCCTTTAAAACTCCTGTTCTCAGAAAAACTATGGCCTTTGTCTTTATACTTACCAGGATTATCTGGCAGTATAGTCATCTGCTTCTTTGATGCTAAGGGCAATCACTCTCTTTTGAACTCAAGTATCTTGCTTTGTGTCCATACTTGCTACGTGGTTGTGATGGCATCTGGAACTGTATGTTGCTGGTAAAACTCAGACTAGACATGAATGAGTAGGTTATTGACACTATGGGCTGTATGGCAGCATTTTTTACATAGCTTCTATTCTTCACTGATGATTGTGACTCGACTGAATGGCAAACGGAACTGAAGACGCTAGTTTACAAAAAAAGACACAATGTGGTAGAGTAACTCAGTGGGTCAGACAGCCTCTCTGGAGAACATAGATGACTTTTCATTTTAGGTCTGAAGAAAGCTCCTGGCCTGAAATGTCACCTATCCATGTTCTCCAGAGATGCTGCTTGACCCGTTGAGTTACTCCAGCACTTTGTGTCTTTGAATGGACTGTAATTAGCCAGTTTACACACATGACATTTATATAACTACATACAAAATGATCCTTCAGATGCTTGGTGTAGAGGCCAGGAAAGATATAGATGCAAAAAGATAGACACAAAAAGCTGGAGTAACTCAGCGGGACAGACAGCATCTCTGGAGAGAAGGGAATGGGTGACTTTTCGGATCGAGACCCTTCTCAGACCCATTCCTTCTCTCCAGAGATGCTGTCTGCCCCGCTGAGTTACTCCAGCTTTTTGTGTCTACCTTCAGTTCAAACCAGCATCTGCAGTTCCTTCTTAAACATTGGTGGTGACTTTGAAATCCACTTGGAAACACTTGGAAAATATATTACTTCTTAATCCAATATACATTTGCCCGCAGGTTGCAGTTGTCTGCTACATCTGAAATGACATCTTGAGCCTCTTGTGACACGGATTTTCCTGGTATATCAAAGAAACGACACCTCTGGCACTCTGGTATAAAACTCTGGTTTTATAGACAGTGGCTCCTGCAAGGTGCACTTCCCAACAGATCTTCATCTCGCTAATTTACTCACTGCTGGCCATCCTTTGGCAGTCATCTCTCAGGTTGTTGCCTCTTTGCAGCCTAGCGTCAGTCAGGAGGAGGCTTCTGCTGGATACCTTGATCCAATCTAAGGCAGCTGAAGCAACACCCAACCTGACATGATGGGGCAATTCTTCAATTAGTAAGAATTGTACTCAAGATTACATACAGGTAAATTCTGAACAGAAGTTAGATGAAGACATTTTCCAATTCGCTGGTAAGAAAACAGTTATAAGTGCTCGTTGTTTGTGGAACTTCACTTGAACTTACCTCTCTTCTTTCAGTTGTAATTATGTAGGTGGTTTCACTGAAGAGTTTCAGGAAGCTGCAGTGACATTGATCTGAAGTTGAACTGCTTAATTGGATTTGTTTGGAAATAGCCAATACCGCCGATGCCACTACCCACCTCATCTGTCACTCTTCCAGCTCCCTGGAAGTAGTTGTGTCCTTGAAAACCAGTGTGCTCCAGTCAATGTTGGAACTCACTGCTTGAGCAAGTTTCCTGACACACGATCCATGTCAATGGTGTCAAGATTCAGTCCAATGTATTTTAACCTTTCTTTCCCATTTGTTTTAAAATGTTTTTATTTGTTTCTCTTTGTAGAATATTTGAGTATTACAGAGTTTACATCTCATAGTAATGTAAGTGGAATTTCTTCTTCTTCAAATTACACCTCTAGTTTTAGGCTGTGGGCCGAGCGTCGAAAATGTGTCTAGAATTTAACTTTCGTGACCCATCACTGGGAACTACTTGAAATTTGGCACAGATTTAGATAAAATATAATTGAGAAGGAAGTCATAACTCGTCAGTGCCAAGAGTTGCACATTAATTAATTAAGCTAATTAGAAAATGAGATCGAAAAAGTAAGTGCCATCTAGTGTTCAATGCGCATATTACTCCATGGGGAGCTTAATTCCGTGCTGCTGTCTACTTAAACCATATATTATTTTACCATACTAGACTAAGTGGGACCCGTTGGATCCCATGTTCAACAGGGAGGGCTGGTCCCCCAACGCAATATTCCACCTCTCCACCAATTCCAATATTGGTGGCCAGTGGGGGGGGGGGGCTTTCTGGAGCGCTGGTATGGGTTCTTGGGGTGGCAGCTCAGTCCCTCAAGCCTGATGTGCTGGCAGCTCACTCACGGCTGGTGGGCTGACAGTTGACTCATGGTTATTCCTTGAAATTCCTTTTCAAGCAGGGTGCAAGGCCACCAAATTCAAATCCATTTTCCTACCATTTCAAGCAGGGTACAAGGCCACCAAATTCAAGTGCAGTTTCTTACCACTTCAAGCAGGGTGCAAGGCCACCGAATTCAAGTGCAGTTTCATACCAATTCAAGCAGGGTGCAAGGCCACCAAATTCAAGTGCCGTTTCATACCACTTCAAGCTGGATCCAAGGCCACCAAATTCAAGTGCAGTTTCATACCATTTCAAGCAGGGTGCAAAGTCACCAAATTCAAATGCAGCTTCATACCATTTAATTCAGGGTGCAACGCCACCACATTCAAATGCAGTTTCATACCATTTCATGCAGGGTGCAAGGCCACCACATTCAAATGCAATTTCATACCATTTCAAGCAGGGTGAAACCACCATAAAACCACACAAAACACCAAACTCAGTTCAGTAGACATTCAGTGTGTTCAGTTGATTCACAGCTCAGACAGAGACGTGACCTCTCCCTCCCCCATCATGCAGAGACTGAGCCACACCCACACTTTCGGGTTTTATAACCCCTCCCCCTCCCACCGGAAAAGGTGTGGACTTCATGGCGTGATTGACAGGAGAGAGATTCTCAACATTTTTTAAACACTAATAACACTTTTATTTTTCATTGATGGGAAGAATCCTCTGCACCTGCTGAGCGGAGGGGGACTGAGTAAGATGGCCAAAAATCACAGCCGTAAGTGGTAGCGTTTTGTCTAAAATCAATATACAGTGCAAACAGGAAGTTACCGAAAGCACCCAAACCACCATTTGCAGTAGTGCCTTTTAACTTCAAGCCAAAGCACCCAAACCGCCCTTTGCAGTACTGCCTTTTAACTTCAAGCCAAAGCACCCAAACCACCATTTGCAGTAGTGCCTTTTAACTTCAAGCCAAAGCACCCAAACCACCATTTGTAGTAGTGCCTTTTAACTTCATCAAAGCACCGAAACCACCATTTGCAGTAGTGCCTTTTAACTTCCAGCCAAAGCACCCAAACCACCATTTGCAGTAGTGCCTTTTAACTTCAAACCAGACCCAAACCACCATTTGCAGTAGTGCCTTTTAACTTCAAGCCAAAGCACCCAAACCACCATTTGCAGGCAGTGCCTTTTTACTTCAAACCAACCATATTTTCATTTTCAAACCACATTAAGGGCACTCACAGTTGAACCAGTCTAATTAATGGGTGAGGGAAATTCCTGTAGGTTCACCCGTTTACTGAACCCCACTGACTGCCAGTGGGGAAAGTGGGGGTCACGGCTATAGTGGGACTGGGGCAATGCCAGGCTGGGGGAAGGCTAAGGTATCTTCCTTTGAGAATGGCATCTTCCACTGTGAAACCACCTACATAAAGACAACTGAAAGAAGAGAGGTAATGTCTAAGCCTAATCCTAACTCGCCCCCCTTCTTGAGCTGCCCATGACTGGAGCTTGAGCCGCTTTGGGACCGGTTGCAGGCTCCGTACGTGTGGCCGTTCAGCGTGTCCACCTCAGCCAGCATGCCCTTCTGGATCATCATGGTGATGATGGTGGGGAGCACGCTGCCTAGGCTGCCTTCAGCACCCCCATAGCGCCGACTCCATTAGTACGCCCGCTCGTTCGCTGCAACACCGGCCGTCCGACAGCCCGACCGACCCCTCGCAGCATTCACCGGCGGCCCGACAGCCCAACCGATCCTTCACAGCATCCACCGACAGCCCGACCGATCTTCGCAGCACTCACCGGCGGCCCGACAGCCCAACCGAACCCTCGCAGCACTCACCGGCTGCCCGACAGCCTGACCGATCCTTCGCAGCACTCACCAGCGGCCCAGCAGCCCGACCGATCTTCGCAGCACTCACCGGCGGCCCGACAGCCCAACCAATCCTTTGCAGCACTCACCAGCGGCCCGACAGCCCGACCGATCCTTCACAGCATCCACTGAGCCGACCGACAGCCCGACCGATCCTTCACAGCATCCACCGACTGACCGACAGCCCGACCGACCGACTGATCGACTGACTGACTGACTGACCGACCGGCCAACTGACCGACCCTAATCCTAAGCCTAGCTCTACATATTTATTTATCATTTTTATTTTTATTTAACAGTTCACATCATAACTTTACAAAGATAAATCAATTGTAAAACTAAATTATCAGCAAGGTTAGCATTACCTTTATTCCTTCGAAACCTTGCTAATGTTTTGATGTAATTAGAGGCAGCCATGATCCCAGTGCTCGCTGCCTAGCTACCATGAAACAAAGCGCGTGATTGGTAAATTGGCGTCCGACGCAACGTCAAACATGCATTACTACTCGGAAAATTTGAGGTTTTTCTCATATTTTAAAAATAAATGCAGGTTTTGTTCTTTATGAGTTTCAGGTATGATTTATATAATATTTTTACACAATATGTTAATAATTCAGGTAGTTACGTGATTTTGGTCGCGAACTTAAACGAAAAAGCACCTTGGCCCACAGCCTATTTTTCAAGTTTGTGATGGAGTCATTTGGAGCCACTATTTTTAATGGAAATTCTGAAGAAAGATGAATGAAAGAATGTTTTAAATCTTTGGGAGATAGGTAGTGATGAGATGGAATCAGTAGATTAAAATTCATAAAGGTGGGAGAGGTGGAACTATTCAAATGAGGACAGAGAATGTAATCTGTTCTTTTTATCTTTTTTCAGATCAAATCTTGTCGCTTTAGTCTGTCTCCTTTCAAAATATGGAATTTGTGCTTTCCTCCCCAAATACCTATTATAGGAATTATCGCTACTGTACGGGACACTCAGCGAAACACAATTATTATTTTGTCATTTCAGGTATTAACTGCCAATGATTGTAGTGTCATCGCTATAGCATTGTTTGAAACACAATTCTGAGTGCCTATGTAGACATGTGGGTTACAGTACATTTGCAGTTGTTTGATATTAATTTGCTGAACACTGGAACTTACTTCTTTGATACATAGATACATAGAAAATAGCTGCAGGAGTAGGCCATTCGGCCCTTCGAGCCTGCACCGCCATTCAATATGATCATGGCTGATCATCCAACTCAGTATCCCGTACCTGCCTTCTCTCCATACCCCCTGATCCCTTTAGCCACAAGGGCCACATCTAACTCCCTCTTAAATATAGCCAATGAACTGGCCTCAACTACTCTTTGTGGCAGAGAGTTCCAGAGATTCACCACTCTCTGTGTGAAAAAGTTTTTTCTCATCTCGGTCTTAAAGGATTTCCCCCTTATCCTTAAGCTGTGACCCCTTGTCCTGGACTTCCCCAACATCGGGAACAATCTTCCTGCATCTAGCCTGTCCAACCCCATAAGAATTTTGTACGTTTCTATAAGATCCCCTCTCAATCTCCTAAATTCTAGCGAGTATAAGCCAAGTCTATCCAGTCTTTCTTCATATGAAAGTCCTGACATCCCAGGAATCAGTCTGGTGAACCTTCTCTGCACTCCCTCTATGGCTATAATGTCCTTCCTCAGATTTGGAGACCAAAACTGTACGCAATACTCCAGGTGTGGTCTCACCAAGACCCTGTACAACTGCAGTAGAACCTCCCTGCTCCTATACTCAAATCCTTTTGCTATGAAAGCTAACATACCGTTCGCTTTCTTCACTGCCTGCTGCACCTGCATGCCTACTTTCAATGACTGGTGTACCATGACACCCAGGTCTCGCTGCATCTCCCCTTTTCCTAATCGGCCACCATTTAGATAATAGTCTGCTTTCCTGTTTTTGCCACCAAAGTGGATAACCTCACATTTATCCACATTATACTGCATCTGCCAAACATTTGCCCACTCACCCAGCCTATCCAAGTCACCTTGCAGTCTCCTAGCATCCTCCTCACAGCTAACACTGCCCCCCAGCTTAGTGTCATCCGCAAACTTGGAGATGTTGCCTTCAATTCCCTCATCCAGGTCATTAATATAAATTGTAAATAGCTGGGGTCCCAGCACTGAGCCTTGCGGTACCCCACTAGTCACTGCCTGCCGTTGTGAAAAGGACCCGTTTACTCCTACTCTTTGCTTCCTGTTTGCCAGCCAGTACTCTATCCACATCAATACTGAACCCCCAATACCGTGTGCTTTAAGTTTGTATACTAATCTCTTATGTGGGACCTTGTCGAAAGCCTTCTGAAAGTCCAGATACAACACATCCACTGGTTCTCCCCTATCCACTCTACTAGTTACATCCTCGAAAAATTCTATAAGATTCGTCAGACATGATTTACCTTTCGTAAATCCATGCTGACTTTGTCCAATGATTTCACCACTTTCCAAATGTGCTGCTATCCCATCTTTAATAACTGACTCTAGCAGTTTCCCCACTACCGATGTTAGACTAACTGGTCTGTAATTCCCCGTTTTCTCTGTTCCTCCCTTCTTAAAAAGTGGGGTTACGTTTGCTACCCTCCAATCCTCAGGAACTACTCCAGAATCTAAAGAGTTTTGAAAAATTATCACTAATGCATCCACTATTTCTGGAGCTACTTCCTTAAGTACTCTGGGATGCAGCCTATCTGGCCCTGGTGATTTATCGGCCTTTAATCCATTCAATTTACCCAACACCACTTCCCGACTAACCTGGATTTCACTCAGTTGCTCCATCTCCTTTGACCCGCGGCCCCCTGCTATTTCCGGCAGATTATTTATGTCTTCCTTAGTGAAGACGGAACCAAAGTAGTTATTCAATTGGTCCACCATATCCTTGTTCCCCATGATCAATTCACCTGTTTCTGACTGCAAGGGACCTACATTTGTTTTAACTAATCTCTTTCTCTTCACATATCTATAAAAACTTTTGCAGTCAGTTTTTATGTTCCCTGCTAGTTTTCTTTCATAATCTATTTTCCCTTCCCTAATTAAGCCCTTTGTCCTCTGCTGGTCTCTGAATTTCTCCCAGTCCTCTGGTATGCTGCTTTTTCTGGCTAATTTGTACGCATCATCTTTTGCTTTGATACTATCCCTGATTTCCCTTGTTATCCACGGATGCACTACCTTCCCTGATTTATTCTTTTCCCAAACTGGGATGAACAATTTTTGTAGTTCATCCATGCAGTCTTTAAATGCCTTCCATTGCATATCCACCGTCAACCCTTTTAGAACTAATTGCCAGTCAATCTTGGCCAATTCACGTCTCATACCCTCAAAGTTACCTTTCTTTAAGTTCAGAACCGTTGTTTCTGAATTAACAATGTCACTCTCCATCCTAATGAAGAACTCAACCATATTATGGTCACTCTTGCCCAAGGGGGCACGCACAACATGACTGCTAACTAACCCTTCCTCATTACTCAATACCCAGTCTAGAATAGCCTGCTCTCTCGTTGGTTCCTCTACATGTTGGTTTAGATAACTATCCCGCATACATTCCAAGAAATCCTCTTGCTCAGCACCCCTGCCAATTTGATTCACCCAATCTATATGTAGATTGAAGTCACCCATTATAACTGATTTGCCTTTGTTGCACGCATTTCTAATTTCCTGTTTGATGCCATCCCCAACTTCACTACTACTGCTAGGTGGCCTGTACACAACACCCACCAGCGTTTTCTGCCCCTTAGTGTTTCGCAGCTCTACCCATACCAATTCCACATCCTCCAAGCTAATGTCCTTCCTTTCCACTGCGTTAATCTCCTCTCTAACCAGCAACGCTACCCCACCTCCTTTTCCTTTCTCTCTATCCCTCCTGAATATTGAATATCCCTGGATGTTCAGTTCCCAGCCTTGGTCACCCTGGAGCCATGTCTCCGTGATCCCAACTATATCATAATCATTAATAGCTATCTGCACGTTCAACTCATCCACCTTATTACGAATGCTCCCTGCATTGAGACACAAAGCCTTCAGGCTTGTTTTTACAACACTCTTACCCCTTATACAATTATGTTGAAAAGTGGCCCTTTTTGATTTTTGCCCTGGATTTGTCTGCCTGCCACTTTTACTTTTCACCTTGCTACCTATTGCTTCCGCCCGCATTTTACACCCCTCTGTTTCTCTGCTCACCCATTTAAGAACCCCACCACCTCTTATTCTCTGTTTATTATTGTTTTCTTCTTTCCCCCCTACATGTTGGGTCTCAGTGCTTTCCTTCTCTGCCTCCTGCCTCACACACTGTCCAATAGCTTTCTCTATTTGAGTCCCTCCCCCCAACCATTCTAGTTTAAAGTCTCCCCAGTAGCCTTTGCAGATCTCCCCGCCAGGATATCGGTCCCCCTCAGGTTCAAGTGCAACCCATCCTTTTTGTACAGGTCGCACCTTCCACAAAAGAGGTCCCAATGATCCAGAAATTTGAATCCCTGCCCTCTGCACCAGTCCTTCAGCCACGCATTTATCCTCCACCTCGCTCCATTCCTACTCTCACTGTCGCGTGGCACAGGCAGTAATCCCGAGATTGTTACCTTTGCTGTCCATTTTTTTAAACTCCTAACTCCCTAAATTCTCCTTTCAGGACCTCTTCTCTTTTTTTACCTATGTCATTGGTACCTATATGTACCACGACCTCGGGCTCCTCTCCCTCCCCTTTCAGGATATCTTGGACACGTTGAGACACATCACAGATCCTGGCACCAGGGAGGCAAACTACCATCCGGGTCTCCCGACTGCGTCCACAGAATCGCCTGTCTGACCCCTTAACTATAGAGTCCCCTATTAGTATTGCCCTCCTTTTCTTTTCCTTACCCTTCTGAGCAACAGGACCGGTCTCTGTACCGGAGGCCTGGCCGCTGTCGCTACCCCCAGGTAGGCTGTCCCCCCCAATAGTGCTCAAACAGGAGTACTTATTGTCAAGGTGTACAGCCACCGGGGTACTCTCTAGTCCCTGCCTGTGCCCCTTGCCTCTCCCAACCGTGATCCACTTGCCTGCCTCATGTGGTCTTGGAGTGACCACCTCCCTGTAACTCCTCTCAATGACTTCCTCGCTCTCCCTGACCAGACGGAGGTCATCGAGCTGCTGCTCCAGGTTCCTAATACGGTCCATTAGGAGCCCCATCTTGATACACCTGGCGCAGATGTGGACGTCTGGAGGGCTATCAGACTCCATGACTTCCCACATCTGACATCCAGAACAGTAAACTGCCCTAGCCCTCATACTCCCATTACCTAGGGTACAATACAAAACAAACTGCTACAATACAGTACAATCAGCAGGGATCTGACTCCCAATCAGCTGCTCCCTCTTGTCTGCTTCCACCAATCAGCGGCTTCCTTAAGCCCACTTGTTTTTGAAGTGCGAGTGGAACTTGGAACGTTACAGATTTTGGCTCCTCCTCCCTCTGCAACCGCTCCAACGGCTCTCGGGCCTCTGTAAGAAGCAAGCCCCGCGCTCCACTTTAACTCCTACCGCTCGGGTGTAGCTCCTCCCTCTGCAACCGCTCCAACGGCTCTCGGGCCTCTGTAAGAAGCAAGCCCCGCGCTCCACTTTAACTCCTACCACTCGGGTGTAGCTCCTCCCTCTGCAACCGCTCCAACGGCTCTCGGGCCTCTGTCGATACAAGATACAAGATACAAGATACATTTATTTGTCCCATGTACCAATTGGTACAGTGAAATGTGTGGTCGCCATACAGCCATACAAATAATAAAGAGCACATAACACGATAATCATTTAACACAGACATTCCCATACAGCGGGATCAGAGTTTCCCACTGTGAGGGAAGGCTCCAAATTCAGTCATCCTCCTCTGTTCTCCTCCCGTGGTCGGGGGAGCTCCCGAACCCCCCCCGCTGTCGCCGCTATGGGCAGCCCGATGTTCAGGCCCGCTCGCCGGGGTGATGGAAGTCCGACGTCGGGACTGCAGGACATCCTCAGCGGCTTGGACATCCGAATCGGCCATCTCCTACCGGAGTCCGCAGCTCCCGAAGTCCACAGGCCGCACTGACCCTATAAAATTCTATGTTCTGATTGTTCACCTCAATAAAATTCAAAGTAAAAGTTAGTTCAAAGTAAAAGGGTATTATTGAAATGCACATTTTGAAATTATTTTAAACAAAGAGATTGTTTTCTTTTTCTTCCCAGATTAAAGCTGCTATTACCGTGTGCAAATGGGATAAAGACTTTAATATTATGGAAATGAAAGCATTTCAGCAATTTTATTTCCCAGATCCAGCGTTTGCTCCAATTGGATTGTTTTTGTACCCAACCATGTATTATCTGTATGCGTACGGATCACAGGTGAAGTGCATATATATTTTATTGTTGTCTTGGGCTGTGAATATTATTTGCATCCATAGTTTACATTTGGTATGAGTGTATTTTATTGTATGAACTAATGTATTTCTGCCGAAAAGATATTGACTTCACAGAAGCTGAGAGAGTGGAGATTTCCGGATCGTACTCTTGAAAATGTACACTTTAAAGCAATTCCAGAAATTTTAGGACACAAAGATAATGTAGATTATCATTTGCAAAGGCACTTAAAAAGTTAGAATGCATTGAGGAAGGACCTAATGAGTTACCGAAAGCATCTAGCAGTAAAAAAAGGCAGAGACAAATAGAAGATGGATAATAAATTACAAGAGGATAAAGGAATGTAGGTCATCGATTTTTCCAGCGCTAATTTTAATAGTGTAGACATTAAGAAGCACCATTTGCAAATCTCTATTTATGAATATGAAGTGGTGAGAATTAATGCCAAGATAACATCAGTACAGAATAAGCCACATTGTTTCAACATTGACTCCAATGAGCACCATTTCCCTGCAGGTCTCTCTTAACTAATTCCATTTCCACAATCATTTATACACTGGTTGCTTAAAAGTTTAAAAAATCGGGAATAGAATTATTGGGATAGTTGACACAATAACATGCAGGTGTGGTGGAGCTTCAAGCAACTGCTTCTCTGCCAATAGTTATCTGAGTATTTGCCAAATACCTTGATAAAATTAAGCCATACGAAACCTTGTGATGAATGTTTAGTGATGGCAATGAGCAGACAATTTAACATGGAACAATGATTTGTGTAATTGTATTCTGTATAAAATTATGCATTACAGTAATTACATATTTGGTTATTCTCCGTAATCAAAAATGACAGACTCTTTATCTGAGAAATACTTCTTAACCTATATTGATCCTTGTCATTAAGCTATATTTGACAAATATCTGAGCAAACAGACACCTGAAGCACCTCTGTCATCATTATCAGGAAACATAGCGTTCATCCATGACTCTTCTTTATATAAATGGAATGAAAATCTCTTGTTTCTGCAGATAGAAAGGTCCTTAATCTATATAATTTCTATTAGTTTGTTTATAGGATTAAAGATTCCTAATTGACACTAAATTGACAATATTGTTGAAAATAACATTTAATAATGCCAACCATAGTGAACTTACTTCAAGATAAGTCATTGGTTTTGAATTCACTTACTGAACTTTTTTAACTCAGTAGTGATGCTTTGTGGAGAATTGCAGTATTATGCAGGAAATTATGTAATCCAACAATTTCCCTTTTTCAGGTTTGGTATTCAAAGGATGGCGGTAATTCATTTAAATTGTTACTCAAATTGAAAGATGATCATGTTATCAAGGCCATTGCTTGTCCCCGTACTAATGCTGTGATCTTCATAACTGATAGAAACAGAATCTATTATACCAGGCCAGGTAAATTTGGATTCAGATTTTTATGTTAACTATTTATAAAACAGGCACAATATGAGAAATATTTATCTTTACTGTTTTTATATTCTCTGCAGTGTAGAGGAATATGGGGAGTGTTGGTGTAGTGGTCAAGTTACGAGAGTAACAGTGAGAATTCTGTACCATTTTTCCAGAGTCATGAATTTTGAATCCCCCCCGTGGGAAGTGGAGAAACAAAATTCAAGTAATTAAATTAATCTGGATTTGACAATAAATGGTGGTTTTGTTAATGGTAACATGAAATTACTGGATTCCCAGTCACTTCCTGGTCGGGATGCGTCTATTCTCCGAGTCACAACTTCGCCCCCCACCCCCCCGTGGCCTACCATCTGGACTGCCGTGGCCTTTCCTACCGGAGACCGGCCAGAGCTTCAGCGGCGGCGCAGCACTGAATTACTGTCGTGGAGCGGGCGATGCCTTACCGGGGATCGCCGTGTGGAGTGTTGGGCCAGCTGGCGTGGAGCTGTGGTCTGCAGAGCTTCCAGCTGCAGACGGCGCTGACTTTACCATCGTAGAGTCCTGGGATCCTTTGCCGGGGGTCCCCAGTGTTGGAGCTCCGTCCAGCTCGGCCTGTGGACTTCGGGAACCGCGGTCTCCGGTAGGAAGCGACCGATTTGGAAACTCCAAGCCGCTGAGAGGGTTCTTCCATTCCGACGTCGGAGTTCCATCATCCCGGCGAGGGGGCCTGAACATCGGGCCACCCGTAGCGGCAACTGCGGAGGGCTCAAAGGCCCCGACCATGGGTGAACAAAGAGGAAGATGTCTGAACTTTATTGCCTGCCCTCACAGTGACAACATGACATACAGTCACAGTTAGGAATGACACATAAAACGTTAAACATTAATAATAAAACATTATCGATTAAACGTGTGAATTAAATAAAATACCAGAGCAAAAGGAGGCTATAGATTTTTGGTTATTATTCCTAACTGACTGCAGGTCATGTTGTCACTTGTGGGCCGAGCAGCAAGGCAAATTCCTTGTATGTGAATACTTGGCCGATAAACCTATTCATTCATTCATAAGGTCACTAGACTAAGTGGGACCCGTTGAGTCCCATGTTCACACGGGAGGGGTGGTCCCCCAACGCAATATTCCACCTCTCCACCAATTCCAATATTGGTGGCCAGTGGGGGGGGCTTTCTGGAGTGCTGGTATGGGTTCTTGGGTTTGCAGCTCAGTCCCTCAAGCCTGATGTGCTTGCAGCTCACTCACGGCTGGTGGGCTGGCAGTTGACTCATGGCTATTCCTTGAAATTCCATTTCAAGCAGGGTGCAAGGCCACCAAACTCAAATCCATTTTCCTACCATTCCAAGCAGGGTGCAAGGCCACCAAATTCAAGTGCAGTTTCTTACCACTTCGAGCAGGGTGCAAGGCCACCAAATTCAAGTGCACTTTCCTACCACTTCAAGCAGGGTGCAAGGCCACCAAATTCAAGTGCAGTTTCCAACCACTACAAGCAGGGTGCAAGGCCACTGAATTCAAGTGCAGTTTCATACCAATTCAAGCAGGGTGCAAGGCCACCAAATTCAATGCAGTTTCATACCACTTCAAGCTGGATCCAAGGCCACCAAATTCAAGTGTAGTTTCATACCATTTCAAGCAGGGTGCAAAGCCACTAAATTCAAATGCAGCTTCATACCATTTCATTCAGGGTGCAATGCCACCACATTCAAATGCAGTTTCATACCATTTCATGCAGGGTGCAAGGCCACCACATTGAAATGCAGTTTCGTACCATTTCAAGCAGGGTAAAACCACCATAAACCACACAAAACACCAAACTCAGTTCAGTAGACATTCAGTGTGTTCAGTTGATTCACAGCTCAGACAGAGTCCTGACCTCTCCCTCCCCCATCATGCAGATACTGAGCCACACCCACACTTCCGGGTTTTATAACCCCTCCCCCTCCCACCGGAAAAGGTGTGGCCTTCATGGCGTATTGACAGGAGAGAGATTCTCAACATTTTTTAAACACTAATAACACTTTTATTTTTCATTGATGGGAAGAATTCTCTGCACCTGCTGAGCGGAGGGGGACTGAGTAAGATGGCCAAAACTCACAGCCGTAAGTGGTAGCATTTTATCTAAAATCAATATACAGTGCAAACAGGAAGTTACCGAAAGCACCCAAACCACCATTTGCAGTAGTGCCTTTCAACTTCGAGCCAAAGCACCCAAACCACCATTTGCAGTAGTGCCTTTTAACTTCAACCCAAAGCACCCAAACCACCATTTGCAGTAGTGCCTTTTAACTTCAACCCAAGGCACCCAAACCACCATTTGCAGTAGTGCCTTTTAACTTCAACCCAAGGCACCCAAACCACCATTTGCAGCAGTGCCTTTTAACTTCAACCCAAGGCACCCAAACCACCATTTGCAGGCAGTGCCTTTTTACTTCAAACCAACCATATTTGCATTTTCAAACCACATTAAGGGCACTCACAGTTGAGTAGACATGTGTTGAGTGTTATTCAGAGCTCAGAGAGACGTGTCTCTCTGGCATCCTCCATCTAGCAGAGACTGAGTGAGGCACACCACTTCCTGATTTTATAGTCCCTCCCCCTCCCTCCAGCAGGGGCAGCAGAGAGAATGGCAAATTATTTAAAAACATTAATATCTCTCTGATTTTTCATCGATAGGAAAAATCCTCTTTTACAGGAAGGCAGAGGGGGGCTCTGAGCGAGGTGGCCTAAAATGACGGCCGTAGGTGGCGGTGTTCTCTCGGAAATCACACCACAGCGAGCCAAAAGCGGTCAAGATCAGACTTTTAGTAATATAGATAGATAAATAGATAGATAGATAAGTGATAGGAGTAGAATTAGGCCATTCGGCCCATCAAGTATACTCTGCCATTCAATCATGGCTAAGCTATCTCTCCTAAACCCATTCTCATGCCTTCTCCCCATAATCTCTGACACCTGTACTAATCAAGAATCTATCTATCTCTGCCTTAAAAATATTCACTGACTTGGCCTCCACAGCCTTCTGTGGCAAAGAATTCCACAGATTCACAACCCTCTGACTAAAGAAATTTCTCCTCATCTCCTTCCTAAAATGTCTCCTCATCTCCGTCCTTTAATTCTGAGGCTATGACCTCTAGTGCTAGACTCTCCCACTAGTGGAATCTGGCCTAAATGTGACTCCCTATCTATCAATATAGTTAATTCTTATTCATCTCAGTTCAAAAGCAATTCGGAACAAACAATAAATGTCAGCATTGCCAACAACAAAACTGTGGATGTATCTCAGTCCATCACACAGACCAGGCTCCCCCCATTGACACCATCTACACTTCACACTTCCTTGAGAGGGCAGCCAACAGAGTCAAGGACCTTTTTCACCCGAGTCATCAGGCAGAAGTTACAAAAGCTTGAAAGCACATTCCACAGATTCAGGAATAGCTCATCCCCTGTGTCATCAGACTTCTGAACAATTCCCACATAAGATAGGATGTGATCCCAATCTCCCAACCTACCTCATTGCAGACATTGGACTTTTTTACTGTAATTGTAATGCTACATTGCTTAAATCTATTCTACACTCCGGTATTTTCTCTTTGTTTATGTATAGTTTGATTGTAAACAAAGGAACCTTAAGAAATTTAAGAGAGTTAGATAGAGCTCTAGGGGCTAGTGGAATCAAGGGATATGGGGAGAAGGATGACACGGGTTATTGATTGGGGACGATCAGCCATGATCACAATGAATGGCGGTGCTGGCTCGAAGGGCCGAATACCCTCCTCCTGCACCTATTTTCTATGTTTCTATAAACCTGTAGTTGAAACTGCGTGGGAAGTCTATGATGCGATGATAGATCAATTTAGACAGTAGCGTATTTACATGGTTTTACCACTTTTTAAAACATTGTGTAATCATTCTCTGGCTGATTCTGGATATTAGCATAATCTTATTGAAACATTTATTGATCTATATATTACTAAAACTGAAATAAGGATAGGGGGGAGGTTTCTTTTGAAAATAAACATCGCGATTTTCATTGTGGGGGTGGGATAAGGGGGAGGTTTTCCATTTACATTAAAAAACGCAACAAAAATAATCTGTTTAAAAAAAACCATCGCTATTTTCTTTGTGGGGAGGTTTAAAAAAAAACATTGCGATTTTCATTGACTGAGTGTAGGGGAAAGCAGATGAAGGGAGAGGTAAGGGAGGGAGGAGGAGAGGGGAAAGAAGAGGGAGGGTGGAGAGCAGGGGGGGGTTCTGCGGGATGAGGGGGAATGGAGGAGGAGAGGGATAGGAGGAAGGATGGCGAGGTAATGGAGAAGGGGAGGGGGAGAGGGGAAGAAGCAGAGGAGGGTTGATGGAGGGTGGGGAGAGGGAGGATAATGGAGGAGAGGATTAGGGGACTGAAGAGGGAGAGTGAGATGCGTTCACATTGATCTTATCTTTTACAAGTTATTGCTACGTCAGCGCAGTTGGGGGCTATGGGTGAGTGGTGGAATATTGCGTTAGGGGACAAGGCCTTCCATGTGACAGGGACCCGTTCCACTTGGTCTAGTCTATATACTTTAAAAACTCTCTGGCTGTCGTCTGTCTGTACATCTGTACGTCTGTACGTCTGTACGTCCGTACGCCGCCTTTGATACCGCCCCTGGCCCACACAGCGCGCGGAAAGGCCCATATTTTTTACCATTTCCAAAGAGATGACATTTATCTTTACGAATAGCCACTCCTGATTTAATTCGGTCCTGTTTATGTACACGTTTTTTAATAAAATCCATCCCCCCCCCCCCCCCATCCCCATGTGATTTTCTCCGATTGTCTCCGATTTTTTCCGAAAACGACGCCATCTTTTTTTCTCCGATTTTCTCCAAAAACGACGCCATCTTTTTTTCGCCGATTTTCTCCGATTTTTTCCGAAAACGACGCCATCTTTTTTTCAGCCGATTTTCACCCCGGGGTCTGAAGCACGTTCGGGAACAACACCCCGGGGTGTCAAGCACTTTCGGGGACCAGACCCAACGGGTCTGCACTTGGTCTAGTATATTACTAAAACTCTCTGTTTTATTTGTTTGTATGCGTGTGTGTGCGTAATGCTTCAAAACCCTGCCAAAACGGTACACGATAACACTACAATTTTTAACCCACTTAACTCACCATTGTCCTGGGATGTAAAAGAGACAAGTTTCATTTGGATTGATGTTATATTTTACAAGTTCTTGACATTTTAAACTTTACAAAAATCATTTTTCAAACCACTTTTCCACTTGCCCTGCCCATCAGCCGTGTCATAATGGGATCCCGAATCTCATTTACATATAAGATCGCGATTTTAAAAAACGTAGTTTTAATCAAATTCTTCCGTTTTCATTAACAGCTGAAGGGGCTGTCCCACTGCGGCGACCTAATTGGCGATTTTAGAAGAGTTTGCCCTCGACATACTCGCAGCATGGTTGACATGAGGACCTAGGAGGTCTTTGTAACTCTCCTTCATGCTCGAGAGTAGTCCCTGCGTACTCGAGGCCTCAGCTAGGTCGCTGCATATTTTTCAACATGCTGAAAAAAGCCTGCGAGTAAAAAAAGGTCACCATGGAAAAAATCTATTTTTTTTTTACTCGTTGGTTTAGTCGAAGTAGGCCGTAGTAGGTCGGCATGTTATTCGTAGGTAATCGAGGGTAGTCGAAGGTTGTAGATAGATAGTTGTAGATAGTCTTCAACATAGTCGAAGGGAGATCGAAGGAGGTCGTCTTCACTCTCCACTATTCACTATTCACTCTCCAGTTTTCCCGAAGCTAGTCTTCAACATAGTCGAAGGAGGTCGAAGGAGGTATTCTACATAGTCGAACGATGTCTTCAACATTACACTTTTTCAAACTCTCCTAAACTCGCCAATTCGGTCGCCGCAGTGGGACAGCCCCTCAACATTCTGTTTAGGTTTTTTAAAGAAAAAACATGATTCTCATTGAGAATTCCAATTTTTATTTAAAATCGCGATTTTCATTGTGGGTGGGTGGGATAGGGGAGCTTTAATTAAAAAAAAAATCATGATTTTCATTGTGGGGGGTGGGATTGGGGGGAGGTGAGGAGTAGGGGAGAAGGGGGATAGAGGAGGGGGGTAGGGAGGGAGAGGGGTTATGGAGGGAGTGATGGTAGGGGAAAGGAGAGGGAGGGAGTAGGGGAGGGGAGGAGGTGAGGGCAAAGAAGAGGGAAGGTGAACAGGTCTGGCGTGGGCCGAGCCCCGGGGCTGTAGCTGGGCCCGGGCTTTGGGTGTTGGGGAGCAGACACAGACGCAGACACAGACTGGGCCCTGAGCGTGGCTCCGGCCCCTAGGCTGAAGCCGATGCGGGGTCGATGGGCTGTTGCTCCAGGCCCGCTGGGAGAGGAACGGGACCCGGGCAAGGACTTGGCCTCAGCCTCTCCCGCGGCTCCAGGCCACTCAGCCATCCCCCTACCCCCGACAGCCCCCAACTATAACTTAATCGCCGACGTGGTGGAGCAAATGGAGCAGAGGGAGAGGAGGGAGTAAAAAAAACATTGCGATTTTCATTTTGGATGATGGGGGGAGGTGAGGAGTTGGGAAGCAGGGGGATAGAGGGAAAGGATGGGGGAGGTAGGGAGTGGGGGATAGAGGGAGAGGAGGGCAGTGGGAGAGGTGAGGAGGGAGAATGGGGGAGCCATTTAGAATGGACACGAGGAAAAACGTTTTCACCCAGACAGTTGTGAATCTGGAATTCTCTGCCTCAGAAGGCAGTGGGGGGCAATTCTCTGGATGCTTTCAAGAGAGAGTTAGATAGAGCCCTTAAAGATAGTGGAGTGAAGGGATATGGGGAGAAGGCGGTAACGGGGTACTGATTGTGGATGATCAGCCATGATCACAGTGAATGGCGGTACTAGCTTGAGGGGCCGAATGGCCTACTCCTGCACCTATTATCTATTGTCTATTGTCAGTAACCAGCAGCATACTTCTCTGCATTTCTTTAATTTTGAACAGAAAGATGTGGATCAACATTGGCAATGTAACAAGTCTTCAAGAAAATTCTTGGCCAATAGCAACAAAATTCTTTAGTTGGAGAAATGTAAATATTTTGAAAAATTTACTGGTGTTTCATTGCATTACAAAAGTTATTGGTATATTAGGTATGTTGGCAGTATTGTATAAATATTGTTAATTGCTTCCCATCTGAGGATCAGAATAGTTTATTCTGCCAATCAATTGAAGCATGATAGTAGGGGTCTTTCAGATGTTTTGTAATGATCTTGTTAATTTGAATGATCAAAATTCGTGGGATGTGGAAAAAGAACTGTTAACTTTCATAGTATGGGAATGAGAAAAATCAGACAATTGACACTTCACTCATAATATCAAGATGCTAGCCTATTCTAAAGGGTATCAATATATGTGATGTTCTGGCACGTCTTTTGCTGGCATCACAAGAGTTACCTCTCACCCAGTTGAGACATTATTCTGATATATTTCTGTTTTATACCAAAGGTTTGGCCAGATATTCTTTATTTGACTATTGGGAAAAAGAGAAGTTGGCTTTCTCCTGTGATCACTATGGGACTTTAATGAAGATAATCTTTTATGATAATAGTGCAACTGGCTTCACGGTGGAATTTATTGACTACAAATCACTAATAGCAGTAAGTTTTCAGTTCTGAGATTTTTTATATTGGATAACATAGAAGATTAGATTAAAATATTTTCCGTTTTTATTTATTTTATTTCAAATGATTGATGTTTTTGCTTCTTAAAAATGGGAAAGTTTATCAACATTTACACAGAGAATGGTGGGTGCCTGGAATGTGCTCCTAGGGTTGGTGGTGCAGGTAAATATGATAATGGCATTTTAGATAGGCATACAGATATGCTGGAAATGGAAGGACATGGATCATCTGCAGGAAGAGGAGATTCATTTAACTTGGCATTATGTTCGCTACAGACATTGTGAGCTGAAGGGCCTATTCCTTTGCTGCATTGTTCTTTGTTCTATTTGAGAGCTGATAATAAACTGTGTGCTGGAACTACAGATAAAGAGAGAAAATGCTGGATATACTCAGAAATGGTACCCGACCTGTTGAATATTTCCAACATTTTCTATTTTTCAATTAAAAATCTTGCATCTGCAGCTTTCCTATTGTCATTATTCTAGATAATGACATTTGGTAGTGTGGGTTTTTAGCAGCTGAATGTCTAATACTAATCGTTGTGGCTATCCCTCGAGGTCGAGGATGATGGTCTACGTTCTGTTGTTTTTATGGACTCTCAGGTGTCTTATGAGTCCAATCCTGGCTTTGAAAGTTCTTCGACATTCAGGACAGGTAATTCCAGATGGCAGTTCGATCTTTGGTTGTTGCTGCCTCTCTTTCCATTTTCTTCTCTTTTCTTCTAATTCTGCGCATCTCTTGGCTTCGAAGGTCGCTGTTCCTTCTTGGATGATGGTTCGCCAGAGTTTCCTGTCCTTGGCATTGGTTTCCCAATTGTCGATGTCGACTGCACGTTTCTTCACGCTGGCTTTTAAGGCGTCTTTGAATCTCTTCTTTTGTCCGCCTCTTTTCCGTTTGCCTTCTTTAAGCTGGGAGTAGAAGGGAACTAACTGGGAACTAACACTAGTATCACATTGTGGTCCACTTTTAATTACAGAGAAATTTATGAACAGAAGAGCTGCACTCATAATAATAACATTCAGAGGTTCTGCAAATCAATTTTGTAGCAGCACCACAGGCACATCGGCTCAGACAAACACACAAAACAAATTATACATAAATTATACCTAAACTACAAACACAATTTCTAAAAGAAAGAAGACTGCAAAACAAAAGATATTAATGCAAAACACAATTGCCCATACCCCTTCAAATTATTCCTGTTGTTATATCTGTGCCTCTGGCAGCTTGTTCCCTATACACACCACCCTCTTTGTGGAATAAGTTGCCCCCAGGTCCCTTTTAAATCGTTTCCCTCTCACCTTAAACCCATCCCGTCTAGTCATTTCTCTCCATTAGGTTTCTCTTCGGCCTCCTATGGTCTTGACAAAAGAGATCCAGCCTGTCCAGCTCTCATAAGTTAAGCCTGCAAGACCCAATACGACATAGGAAGGGTTGGTAAACTGGTTAGCTTAGTGTAGTTTTGTTTAATTTATTATTGTCACGTGTACTGAGGTACAGTGAAAAGCTTTTTTTTGTGTGCTATCCAGTCAGCAAAAATACTATACATGATTACAAGCCGTTCACAGTGTACAGATACAGGATGAAAGGAATAACGTTTAGTGCAAGATATAGTCCTGCAAAGTCTGATTAAACATAGTTCGAAGGTTTCTAATGAAGCTGGAACATCAGGTCTGCTCTATCGTTGGTGATAGGATGGTTCAGATGTCTGTTAACAGCTGGGAAGAAACTGTCCCTGAATCTGGAGGTTTGTGTTTTCTAACTTCTGTACCTCCTGCCTGATGGTAGGAGTCGGGTTGAGACTGATCCTTGATGATTTGAAATCATGGTGGCGCACGTACGTGCAGAGGCTCAGCATTCCTTGAGTCGGGGTTCCTTGTTAGTTATTTTATTGTTAGTTTATTTATTTTTAAACGCCACAAACGCATACGGGAATGTATCGCACAGCCGACACAAACCACTAGAAATCGGTGCGACGCTCGGTGTCGGCTGTTTTAAACCACGCTAAATTCGACCACAACATACCTGTAGAGCTCGTTCAACCGCCGGTGTCTCCATGGATTGCTCTCCCAAAAGTCGACGAAGGCGACACAGAGAGAGGAAACGAGAGAAGCGAGGCTGCCGGGCTGGGATACACGGCAGGCTGGAAAAAAACTCTAACAAACCTCCACTGCCGAGCCTTTTCGTCGCGAATGTAAGATCACTTACCAACAAGGTGGAAAAACTGGAACTCATCAGATCAACACAGAAAAACGTACAGGACTGCTGCGTTACTATCATCACGGAACCGTGGCTCAACCCGATGATCCCAGATGAGGCTATCAGGCTAGCGGGCCGCGCAGCTCACTGCCACGATAGGAACAGTGACTCCGGTAATAGCAGGGGTGGGGGACTTTGTGTATACACAAATAACAGCTGGTGCACAGATGTTAAGGCCATTGACGACCACTGCTCTCTGGACCTGGAATATTCATCCATAAAATGTCGTCCCTTCTATCTGCCACGGGAATTCATGGTTGTCATAATCACAGCCAGATATATACTGCCAGATGCCAACACCCCTACTGCTTTGGGCTATCTGTTTAGTGCCATTAGCAGACAACAGAGCGCCCATCCTGACGGAGTCTTTATAATACCAGGGGATTTCAACCAAGCTAGACTAAAGACTGTCCTCCATAAATTCTATCAACATGTGCAATGCCCCACAAGAGGTAAAAACATACTGGACCATGTTTATAGCAACATCAAACATGGTAACAAAGCATCACCTCTCCCCCATCTGGTCCAATCTGACCACATCTCCCTATTTTTAACTCCAGCATAGATCACTCATCACTGCGGTCAAACCAGCTTCTAAGGACATTCAAGTGTGGCCTGAGGGAGCTTCTGGGCAATTACAGGACTGCTTTAACCGAACTGACTGGGACTTGTTTGAGGATGAGGACATTGACACCTACACTCCCACTGTACTATTTTACATAAAAAGCTGTGTAGACAATGTCACAAACAGTAAATGCATCCATATCCCTCCCAACAACAAATCATGGATGACCAAAGGCGTCCGACTCCTTTTAAAAGCTCACAATATGGTTTTTTCGGCCCGGCAACACAGAGCTGCATAGTGCGGCCAGGTCCAGAAGAGGGGCTTCAGGAACGTCAAAGCAGCCTATAAGCGAAAGATCGAGAGTCACTTCAACAACTCACTCTCCCGTCGCGTATGGCAAGGTATATGACACATCACCAACTACAAAAACAATACCAACTCATCCACCACCAACAGTGCCTCTCGGGCAGAACAGCTCAACCACTTCTTTGGCCGCCATGAGAGAAGAGAGACGGTCATGCCAACTACCCCAACTCCAACACCCAACACCCAACACTCATCATACAGACTGCTGATGTCACACACACACTCCGGAATGTTAACATACGGAAGGCAGCCGGTCCGGACATTCCCAGGACGGGTTCTTGGAGACTGCTGATGAGTTAACTGATGTATTTACAAAAAGGTTCAATCAATCCCTGGCAGAATGCATGGTCCCCACATGCCTGAAAACATCAGAAATGGTGATAGTTCCGAAGCAGACAGCCATAACCTGCCTCAACGACTACAGGCCAGTTGCATTAACACCAATAATCATGAAGTGCCTGGAGAGATTGGTCCTTAAGCACATCAAGGCCGCTCTCCCATCAACCCTGGATCCACACCAATATGCGTACAGAGCAAACAGATCAACAGATGACGCCATTGCCACTGCCCTCCATACTGTACTGCTCCACCTAGAACAGCGGGGAGCATACGCACAACTGCTATTTGTGGATTACAGGTCTGCATTCAACACAATCATACCCAGTGGACTGATCTCCAAGCTGTCCGACCACGGCTTCGAACACAACATCTGCCTTTGGATTAAGGACTTCCTAACGGACCGGCCGCAATCAGTCAGGATGGGACCCCACCACTCCCCCATTCTGACACTCAGCACAGGAGCTCCACAAGGCTGTGTGATGAGCCCCCTCCTCTATACCTATGACTGCATACCGACCCACAGCATGAACACCATCATTAAATTTGCAGAAGACACAACAGTGGCGGGGCTGATCACTGAGGGTGATGAGTCAGCTTACAGGGAGGAGGTACACAGGTTAATAGGCCGGTGCTCAGAGAACAACTTAGCACTCAATATCAAGAAAACAAAAGAGCTCATCATTGACTTCAGGAAGAAGCAGGGTGACCATCCCCCACTGCACATAAATGGAGAAAGAGTGGACAGAGTCTCCAGTTTCAGGTTCCTGGGCACCCACATCTCAGCAGATCTCAGATGGTCAACTAACATGAACTCCCTGGCAAAGAAGGCACAACAACGGCTTTGCTATATAAATAAAATCTATTATTATTATTATTACTTCCAAAGATCACTCAGGAGAGTCAACTTGCCACAACAGCTGCTAGTATCATTCTACTGTTGCTCCATAGAGAATGGCCTGACACATGGCATCCACAGCATGGATTTACGAAGGGGAAATCATGCTTGACTAATCTTCTGGAATTTTTTGAGGATGTAACTAGGAAAATGGACAAGGGAGAGTCAGTGGATGTAGTGTACCTGGACTTTCAGAAAGCATTTGATAAGGTCCCACATAGCAGATTAGTGAGCAAAATTAGGGCACATGGTATTGGGGGTAGAGTGCTGACATGGATAGAGAAGTGGTTGGCAGACAGGAAACAAAGAGTAGGGATTAACGGGTCCCTTTCAGAATGGCAGGCAGTGACTAGTGGGGTACCGCAAGGCTCGGTGCTGGGACCGCAGCTATTTACAATATACATCAATGATTTGGATGAAGGGATTCAAAGTAACATTAGCAAATTTGCAGATGACACAAAGCTGAGTGGCAGTGTGAACTATGAGGAGGATGCTATGAGAATGCAGGGTGACTTGGACAGGTTGGGGGAGTGGGCAGATGCATGGCAGATGAAGTTTAATGTGGATAAATGTGATGTTATCCACTTTGGTATCAAAAAACAGGGTACTATCTAAATGGCGTCAAGTTGGGAAAAGGGGAAGTACAACGGGATCTGGGGGGTGATTGTTCATCAGTCTATGAAAGTAAACATGCAGATACAGCAGGCAGTGAAGAAAGCAAATGGCATGTTGGCCTTTATAACAAGAGGAGTCGAGTATCAGAGCAAAGAGGTCCTTCTGCAGTTGTACAAAGCCCTAGTGAGACCACACCTGGAGTATTTGTGCAGTTTTGGTCCCCTAATTTGAGGAAAGACATTCTTGCTATTGAGGGAGTGCAGCGTAGGTTTACAAGGTTAATTCCCGGGATTGGCAGGGACTGTCATACGCTGGGAGAATGGAGCGGCTGGGCTTGTACACTCTGGAGTTTAGAAGCATGAGAGGGGATCTTATTGAAACATATAAGATTGTTAAGGGTTTGGACATGCTAGAGGCAGGAAACATGTTCCCGATGTTGGGGTAGTCCAGAACCAGGGGCCACAGTTTAAGAATAAGGGGTAAGCCATTTAGAACAGAGACAAGGAAACACTTTTTCTCACAGAGAGTTGTGAGTCTGTGGAATTCTCTGCCTCAGAGGGCGGTGGAGGCCAGTTCTCTGGATACTTTCAAGAGATAGCTAGATAGGGCTCTTAAAAATAGCGGAGTCAGGGGATATGGTGAGAAGGCAGGAATGGGGTACTGATTGGGGATGATCAGCCATGATCACATTGAATGGCGGTGCTGGATCGGAGGACCGAATGGCCTACTCCTGCACCTATTGTCTATTGTCTATTGTCTCGTGTGGTATGGCAACAGTTCTGAGGCTGAAGGCTCTGCAGAGAGTCGTCAACACAGCCCAGAAGATTACCAACACACATCTGCCTGCCCTGGAAGAGATTTATAGCTCTCGTTGCCTGCGAAAGGCATCACGCATCCTAAAGGACTCCTCTCATCCCGCACATCACTTGTTTGCCCTTCTTCCCTCAGGAAAGCGTTACAGGTCCATCAAATCACACACCACAAGATCAACAAAACAGTTTCTACCCCAAGGCCATCACCACTCTGAACTCTGCACTGAATACACCCCCCACCCCCCAAAGCCAATAGTTTGTACTGCTATAACACTATACTGTGAAATATTGTACATTTTTACGACGTTTTTCTTGCCGTATTTTGCTGTTTTCATTGTCGTTATTATTTATCTGATAGGTTGGAGCTTCGCTCGGGCAGTGCGCCTGAAATTTTGTTGTATGTATTTACAATGACAATAAAGTGTATTATTATTATTATTATTATTATGCTGCTGGCCTTGCCGAGGCAGCGTGAAGTGTAGATGGATTCAATGGAAGGGAGGTTGGTTTGTGTGATGGTCCATAACTTTCTGTAATTTCTTGCGGTCTTGGATTTAGCAGTTCCCAAACCATGCTGAGGCATCTGGATCAAATGCTTTCCACTGCACATCTGTAGAAGTTGGTGAATGTTGTTGGACACATGCCATACTTCCTAAGCCTTCTAAGCAAGTACAGGTGTTAGTGTGCTTTCTTGGCCATTGCTTCGATATGGCTGGTCCAGGACAAATTACTGGTGATATTTCTTCCTCAGAAACTTTCAATCATCTCTACCTCGGCACCGTCAATGTATAACAGGGTATGTGTACCACTGCTTCCTGAAGTCGATCTCTGCTGCTGGATTCGCTGGTTGCCAACCACTTAACTCTTCCTCGAAGATTAGGAATTAACGGGTCCTTTTCAGAATGGCAGGCAGTGACGAGTGGGGTCCCGCAAGGATCAGTGCTGGGACCCCAGTTATTTGCAATATATATTAACGATTTAGACAAAGGAATTAAATGTAACATCTCCAAGTTTTTGGATGACACAAAGCTGGGTGGCAATGTGAGCTGTGAGGCGGATGCTATGAGGCTGCAGTGTGACTTGGATAGGTTGGGGGAATAGGCAGATGCATTGCAGATGCAGTATAATGTGGATACATGTGAGGTTATCCAGTTTGGTGGTAAGAACAAGAAGGCTGATTATTATCTGAATGGTGTCAGATTAGGAAAATGGGAGGTGCAATGAGACCTGGGTGTCCTTGTACATCAGTCACTGAAAGTAAGCATGCAGGTACAGCAGGCAGGGAAGAAAGCAAATGGCATGATGGCTTTCATAGGGAGAGGATTTGAGTTTTGGAGCAAGGAGGTCTTACTGCAGTTGTACGGGGCCCTGGTGAGACCACACCTGGAGTATTGTGTGCAGTTTTGGTCTCCTAATTTGAGGAAGGACATTCTTGCTATTGAGGGAGTGCAGCGTAGGTTCACCAGGTTAATTCCTGGGATGGCGCAAATGACATATGATGAAAGAATGGATTGACTGGGCTTATATTCACTGGAATTTAGAAGGATGAGAGGGAATCTTATAGAAACATCTAAAAATTTTAAGGGATTGGACAGTCTAGATGCAGGAAAAATGTTCCCAACATTAAGGGAGTCCAGAACCAGGGGTCGCAGTTTAAGAATAAGGGCTGGGCCATTGAGATGAGGAAAAACTTTTTCTCCCGAGAGTTGTGAGTCTGTGGAATTCTCTGCCACAGAAGACAGTGGAGGCCAATTCACTGGATTTTTTCAAGGAGAGAGTTAGATTAAGCTCTTAGACTAACGGAATCAAGGGATATGGGGAAAAAAGCAGGAACAGGGTACTGATTCTGGATGATTCAGCC
>CM075978.1:7078792-7181292 GCA_038087875.1 Malacoraja senta
ACACACACACACACACACACAGAGTTTTAAATATAGACTAGACCAAGTGCAGATCCGTTGGGTCTGTTTCCCCAACGCGGGTTTGTGGGGGGGGGCTGCGGCGTCACACTAACCACCCCACCGTTGGGTCAGTTCCTCCAAAGCACGGTTGCGGGGTGGGAATCTGGCACCCACAAACACACACACTCATCACACCCCTTGATATATTAATTTTATTAATTGGCTTCTTTTATCCCATATCCACTGACGAATAGCCCTCACACAGGTGCGTCTACAGGGGGGGGGGGGCAGAGAGAGAAAATTTAATGTTAGAAAAAAAAATTGTGAGAGGGGGAGGAGGTGGGAGGGAGAGGAAGGGGCGGAGAGGAAGGGGGGATAGGAACGGGGGGAGAGGAAGGGGGGAGGAGGGGAGGAGGGGGAGAGTGGAAGGGGGGGAGGAAGGAGGGAGAGGAAGGGGGGAGAGGAAGGGGGGAGAGAGGAGGGGGAGAGAGGAGGGGGGAAAGAGGGAGAGGATGGGGGAGAGAGGTGAAGGGGGGGTTGGAGCGGGCGTGCATGAGTCGAGCCGCGGGCTGTGAAGAGAGAAGGGCAGAGAGAGAGAGAGAGAGAGAGAGGGGAGAGACAGAGAGACTTGTACAAAAAAAAAGCTGGAGATACTCAGCAGATGCAGCAGCATCTATGGAGCAAAGGAAATAGGCAACGCTATGGGCCAAAACCCATCTTCAGATGGGTTTCGGCCAGAAACGTTGCCTATTTCCTTCGATCCATAGATGCTGCTGCACCCGCTGAGTTTGTCCAGATTTTTTTTGTGTACCTTCGATTTTCCAGCATCTGCAGTTCCTTCTTAAAGACAGAGAGACTGTTGCCGGCTGTTTCCCCAACGCTCGTTTGCGGGGGAGGGGGGCTGCGGCATCACACTCACACTACCCACCCCCCAAACACACAGGCGGGGGGGGGAGAGGGAGACGGGGTGGGCAGAGAAGAGGGGAGGGAGGGGAGAGGGGGGGAGGGGAGAGGGCGAGGAGGAAAGGGGAGAGATTGGGGAGGGAGAGGAGAGCAGGGTGGGGAGAGGGAGGGGGAGGAGAGTCGGGAGTGGGAGGAGAGCGGGGAGGGCAGGAAGGGGGGAGAGGGGTAGGGGGGTGGAAGAAGGGGGGAAGCGATGTTAGAGGTGGAGAGAGGGGATGAGGAGAAGGGGAGAGGGGATAGGGGGAAGAGAGGGGGAGAGAGAGGGAGAGGGAGGGGGTGAGGTGGGGGAGGGAGAGGGGAAGAGTGGGGAGTGAGGGGCAGAGGGGTAGTGAGGAGTGTTGCAAGAGAGAGGGGAAGGAGGTGGGGTGGAGATGGGGGTGAAGAGGTGTAGGGGGGGGAAGAGAGGGGTTGGGGGGGAGGAGGGAGAGGGGTGAGGAGAGAGGGGGAAGAGAGTGGAGGGAGGGGGAGAGCAGAGAGAGGGGGAAGATTGGTGAGGGAGAGGGAAGGGAGGGAGGGGGAGAGGTGGGGGTGGGAGATGGGGAGGGATAGGGGGTGATAAGTGGAAGAATGGGGAGGGAGGGGGAGAGGTGTAGGGGGAGGTGTGGGGGAGGGGGAGGGAGGCGAGAAGGGAGATGTGGTAGGCGGTAGAGGGGGAAGAGTGTGGATGGAGGGGGAAGAGGGGAGGAGGAAGTGGGTGGGGGAGAGAGGGAAGGGGGTGGGGAGGGAAGGGGGTGGGGGAGGGAAGGGGGGTGGGGAGGGAAGGGGGTGGGGGAGAGAGTGAAGGGGGTGGAGGAGGGAAGGGGGAAGAGGGAAGGGGTGTGTGGAGAGAGGGATGGGGGTGGGAGGAGGAGGTAGCAGAGAGGGAGAGGGTGGGGAGAGGGAGATGGAGAGGGAGGAGAGAGGGATGGGGGAGGGGTAGAGTGGGCTGGGGGTGGGGTAGAGAGGTGTGGGGAGGGGGGGAGGGGAGGAGGGAGATGGGGTAGGGGGAGGGAGGGGGAGAGTGTGGAGGGAGGGGGAGAGGGTGGGGGATGAGAAGGGGAAATAGTGCGGGGGCGAGTCAGTCTCTGTTCCCCCCAAACCTACCTTTCTCTATTCTCACACGTGATGACGCGCTTCGACACAGGCTGCGGGGTGGGGGGGGAGGGGCTGGTGCTGGGGCTGTTGCAAAGGCATATGTAAATGGATCCATTCCGATTGGACATCTCTGAGCATTGGGCATTGTGACATCACACGATGGAACCTTCACTAACATTCTATGGCTGAGAGCTGCTTTTTTTTAACATTTTGAAATTTTGGGGGTGGGGGGGAGAAGGATTTTATTAAAAACGTGTACATAAATACAACGAAATTTAATCAGGAGTGGCTACTCGTAAAGCAAAGTGAAATCTCTAACAAAATGGAAAAAAATCTCGGCTATTCTGCGAGCAGTGTTGGCGTAGCGAGGAATCAAAGGGGCTGGCTGGCACAGGTCAAGCAGACACACACACACACACAGAGTTTTAAATATAGACTAGACCAAGTGCAGACCCGTTGGGTCTGTTTCCCCAACGTGCGTTTGCGGGGGGACTGCGGCGTCACACTATCCACCCACCCGTTGGGTCTGTTCCTCCAAAGCACGTTTGGAGCGGGGGGAGGGGGATGGGGGGGAGAGGAAGGAGAGGATGGGGGAGAGAGGTGCAGGGGGGGGTTTGGAGCGGGCGTGCATGAGTCGAGCTGCGGGCTGTGAAGAGAGAAGGGCAGAGAGAGAGAGAGAAAGAGAGAGAGAGGGGAGAGACAGAGAGAATGGTACACCAAAAAAAGCTGGAGAAACTCAGCGGGTGCAGCAGCATCTATGGAGCGAAGGAAATAGGCAATGTTTTGGGCCGAAACTCATCTTCAGACTGGTTTATGCCCGAAACGTTGCCTATTTCCTACGCTCCATAGATGCTGCTGCACCCGCTGAGTTTTTCCAGCTTTTTTTGTGTATCTTTGATTTTCCAGCATCTGCAGTTCCTTCTTAAAGACAGAGAGACTGTTGGCGGACTGTTTTCCCAACGCGCATTTTCCCAACGGACGACAGCCAGAGAGTTTTAAAAGTATACTAGACCAAGTGCAGACCCGTTGGGTCTGGTCCCCGAAAGTGCTTGACACCCCGGGGTGTTGTTCCCGAACGTGCTTCAGACCCCGGGGTGAAAATCTGCTGAAAAAAAGATGGCGTCGTTTTCGGAAAAAATCGGAGAAAATGGGCGAAAAAAAGATGGCGTCGTTTTTGGAGAAAATCGGAGACAATCGGAGAAAATCACATGGGGGTGGGGGGGGGTGGATTTTATTAAAAAACGTGTACATAAACAGGACCGAATTTAATCAGGAGTGGCTATTCGTAAAGATAAATGTCATCTCTTTGGAAATGGTAAAAAATATGGGCCTTTCCACACGCTGTGTGGGCCAGGGGCGGTATCAAAGGTGGCGTACGGACGTACAGACGTACAGACGGACGACAGCCAGAGAGTTTTAAAAGTATACTAGACCAAGTGCAGACCCGTTGGGTCTGGTCCCCGAAAGTGCTTGACACCCCGGGGTGTTGTTCCCGAATGTGCTTCAGACCCCGGGGTGAAAATCTGCTGAAAAAAAGATGGCGTCGTTTTAGGAAAAAATCGGAGAAAATCGGCGAAAAAAAGATGCCGTCGTTTTCGGAGAAAATCTGAGAAAAAAAGATGGCGTCGTTTTCGGAGAAAATCTGAGACAATCGGAGAAAATCACATGGGGGTGGGGGGGGGATGGATTTTATTTAAAAAACGTGTACATAAACAGGACCGAATTTAATCAGGAGTGGCTATTCGTAAAGATAAATGTCATCTCTTTGGAATGGTAAAAAATATGGACCTTTCCGCGCGCTGTGTGGGCCAGGGGCGGTATCAAAGGCGGCGTACGGACGTACAGACGGACGACAGCCAGAGAGTTTTAAAAGTATACTAGACCAAGTGCAGACCCGTTGGGTCTGGACACCGAACGTGCGTTTGTGGGGGGGGGGGGGGGGAGGCTGTGGCGTCACACTAATCACCCCCTTTCCTCCAAAGCACGTAATCCGGCTTTGGAGTAAACACACAAACTCATCACACCCCTTGATATTATTTTAGTTTTTTGAAGAGGGGGAGGAGGAGGGTCGAGAGGAAGGGGGAGAGAGGAGAGGGGTGGAGAGAGGAAAGAGAGGATGGGGAGAGAGGTGAAGGGGGGGGGGTTGGAGAGGGCGTGCATGAGTCGAGTCGCGGGCTGTGAAGATAGAAGGGCAGAGAGAGAGAGAGAGAGAGAGATGGGAGAGACAGAGAGACTGGTACACAAAAAAAAGCTTGAGAAACAGCGGGTGCAGCAGCATCTATTGAGCGAAGGAAATAGGCAACGCTTTGGGCCGAAGCCCATCCTCAGACTGGTTTTCTACCGAAACGTTGCCTATTTACTTCGATCCATAGATGCTGCTGCACCCGCTGATGATATACAGGTTTTTTTTGTGTACCTTCGATTTTCCAGCATCTGTAGTTCCGTCTTAAAGACAGAGAGACTGTTGGCGGGCTGTTTTCCCAACGCGCGTTTGCGGGAGGGGGGGGCTGCGGCATCCCACTCACACTAACCACCCCCCAAACTCACACTAACCACCCCCAAACACACTCGGGGGGAGGGGGGAGGGGGTGGAGAGGAAGACGGGGTGGGGAGAGAAGAGGGGAGAGGGAGACGGGGTGGGGAGAGAAGAGGAGAGGGGGAGGGAGGGGAGAGGGGGAAGAGGAAAGGGGAGAGATTGGGGAGGGAGAGGAGATCAGGGTGGGTGAGAGGGAGGGGGAGGAGAGTTTGGAGTGGGAGGAGAGCGGGGAGGGCAGGAAGGGGGGAGAGGGGGGAGGGGATGAGGGGAAGGGGAGAGGAGTAGGGGGCAGAGAAGGAGGGGGAGGGAGAGAGGTGGGGGAGGGAGAGGGGAACAGTGGGGAGTGAGGGGCAGAGGGGTAGTGGGGAGTGGTGCAAGAGAGAGGTGAAGGGGTGGGGGGGAGATGGGGGTGAAGAGGGGTGGTGGAGGGGGAAGAGAGGGGGTGGGAGGGGAGGGAGGGGGAGAGGAGAGAGGGGGAAGAGTGGGGAGGGAGAGTTGAAGTAGGAGGGGTAGGGACAGTCCATCTGTTTCCCATTCCCTATCACCCCCAATCCTCTTTCTCTATTGCCACAAACGTGACGACGCCCTTCGAGACAGGCTGCGGGGGTGGGGGGGAGGGGCTGCGGCTGTGGCTGCTGCAAAGGCATATGTAAACGGATTCATTCCGATTGGACATCTGTGAGCATTGTGCATTGTGACATCACACAACGGAATCTTTACTAACATTCTATGGCTGAGCTGTTTTTTTTAACATTTTGAAATGTTTGGTTTGGGGGGGGAGAGGTATTTTATTTTAAAAAGTGTACATAAACACGACCAAATTTAATCAGGATTGTCTATTCGTAAAGATAAACGTAATCTCTTTAGAAACGGTAAAAAATATTGGCGTTTCCGCGTGCTGTGTGGGCCTAGAGCGGTATCAAAGGGGATTTGTGACACGTCAGGCGGATGGCAGACACAAGTCAGGCAGACCAAGTGCAGACCGGTTGGGTCTGGACACCGAACGTGCGTTTGGGGCGGGGGGCTGTGACGTCACACTAACCACCCGTTGGGTCTGTACCTCCAAAGCAGGGTTGCGGGGTGTGAATCTGGCACCCACAAACACACACACTCATCACACCCCTTGATATTATATTAATATTTTAATTTTCTTCTTTTATTCCATCTCCACCCTATCCACTGACGAATAGCCATCACCTCTCAGGTGCGTCTCGAGGGGGGGGGGTGGTGCAGAGGGAGAAAATTTAATGTTAGAAAAAAAAATTGTGAGGTGGGGGAGGAGGAGGGTTGAGAGGAAGGGGGGTGAGGAATGTGGGGAGAGAGGAGGGTGAGAGAGGAGAGGGGTGGAGAGAGGAAGAAGAGGATGGGGGGAGAGAGGTGAAGGGGGTGGGTTGGAGCAGGCGTGCATGAGTTGAGCCGCGGGCTGTGAAGAGAGAAGGGCAGAGAGAGAGAGAGAGGGGAGAGACAGATAGACTGGTACACACAATAAAACTCGAGAAACACTGCGGGTGCAGCAGCATCTATGGAGTGAAGGAAATAGGCAATGCTTTCGGCGGAAACCCATCCTCAGATGGGTTTTTTCACGAAACGTTGTCTATTTCTTTTGATATAGATGCTGCTGCACCCACTGAGGTTATGAAGCATTTTTTTGTGTACCTTTGATTTCCAAGCATCTGCAGTTCTGTCTTAAAGACAGAGAGACTTTTGGCGGGCTGTTTTCCCAACGCACGTTTGCGGGAGGGGGGGGGGCTGCGGCATCACACTCACACTAACCACCCCCCAAACACAGGCGGGGGAGGGGTGGAGAGGAAGACGTGGTGGGGAGAGAAGAGGGGAGAGGGAGACGGGGTGGGGAGAGAAGAGGAGAGGGGGAGGGAGGGGAGAGGGGGAAGAGGAAAGCGGAGAGATTGGGGAGGGAGAGGAGATCAGGGTGGGTGAGAGGGAGGGGGAGAAGAGTGGGGAGTGGGAGGAGAGCGGGGAGGGCAGGAAGGGAGGAGAGGGGGAGGGGATGAGGGGAAGGGGAGAGGAGTAGGGGGAAGAGAGGGAGGGGAGGAAGAGAGGTGGGGGAGGGAGAGGGGAACAGTGGGGAGTGAGGGGCAGAGGGGTAACGGGGAGTGGTGCAAGAGAGAGGTGAAGGGGGTGGTGGGAGATGGGGGTGAAGAGGGGTGGTGGAGGGGGAAGAGAGGGTGTGGGAGGGGAGGGAGGGGGAGAGGAGAGAGGGGGAAGAGTGGGGAGGGAGAGTTGAAGTAGGAGGGGTAGGGACAGTCCATCTGTTTCCCATTCCCTATCACCCCCAATCCTCTTTCTCTATTGCCACAAACGTGATGACGCCCTTCGACACAGGCTGCGGGGGTGGGGGGAGGAGGGGCTGGGGCTGTGGCTGCTGCAAAGGCATATGTAAACGGATTCATTCCGATTGGACATCTGTGAGCATTGTGCATTGTGACATCACACAACGGAATCTTTACTAACATTCTGTGGCTGAGCTGTTTTTTTTTAACATTTTGAAATGTTTGGTTTGGGGGGCGGAGAGGTATTTTATTTAAAAAAGTGTACATAAACACGACCAAATTTAATCAGGATTGTCTATTCGTAAAGATAAACGTAATCTCTTGAGAAACGGTAAAAAAATATTGGCGTTTCCGCGTGCTGTGTGGGCCTAGAGCGGTATCAAAGGGGATTTGTGAAACGTCAGGCGGATGGCAGACACAAGTCAGGCAGACCAAGTGCAGACCCGTTGGGTCTGGACACCGAACGTGCGTTTGGGGCGGGGGGCTGTGACGTCACACTAACCACCCATTGGGTCTGTACCTCCAAAGCAGGGTTGCGGGGTGTGAATCTGGCACCCACAAACACACACACTCATCACGCCCCTTGATATTATATTAATATTTTAATTTTCTTCTTTTATTCCATCTCCACCCTATCCACTGACGAATAGCCATCACCTCTCAGGTGCGTCTCGAGGGGGGGGTGGTGCAGAGAGAGAAAATTTAATGTTAGAAAAAAAAAATTGTGAGGTGGGGGAGGAGGAGGGTTGAGAGGAAGGGGGGTGAGGAAGGTGGGGAGAGAGGAGGGTGAGAGAGGAGAGGGGTGGAGAGAGGAAGAAGAGGCTGGGGGAGAGAGGTGAAGGGGGTGGGTTGGAGCAGGCGTGCATGAGTTTGAAATTTCCCCATTCCCTATTCCCCCACACACATGGCGACGCCCTTCGACACAGGCTGTGGGGTTGGGGGGGAGGGGCTTGGGCTGTGGGTGCTGCAAAGGCATATGTAAACGGATTCATTTCGATTTGTCACACGTGTCGCAGGGCGTCGCCACGTGTGGGGGTGATAGGGAATGGGGAAATTTCAAAATGTTAAACAAACAGCTCTCAGCAATAGAATGTAAATGAAGGTTCCATTTTGTGATGTCACATTGCCCAATGCTGCGGGGTTTGGGGGGGAGGGGCCGGGGCTGGGGCCGCTGCAAAGGCATATGTAAATGGATCCATTCCGATTGGACATCTGTGACCATTGTGCATTGTGACATCTCACAACGGAATCTTTACAAACATTCTACGGCTGAGCTGTTTTTTTAAACATTTTGAAATGTTTGGTTTGGGGGGGGGAAGAGGTATTTTATTTTAAAAAGCGTACCTAAACACGACCAAATTTAATCAGGATCGTCTATTCGTAAAGATAAACGTAACCTCTTTAGAAACGGTAAAAAATATCGGCGTTTCCGCGCGCTGCGCGGGCGCGGGGCGGTATCAAAGGCGGGACAAGTCAAGCAGAACGTTGGATGTACAGACGTACAGACGTACAGACGGACGACAGCCAGAGAGTTTTAAAAGTATACTAGACCAAGTGCAGACCCGTTGGGTCTGGTCCCCAATCAGGATTGTCTATTCGTAAAGATAAACGTAATCTCTTTAGAAACGGTAAAAAATATTGGCGTTTCCGCGTGCTGTGTGGGCCTAGAGCGGTATCAAAGGGGATTTGTGAGACGTCAGGCGGATGGCAGACACAAGTCAGGCAGACCAAGTGCAGACCCGTTGGGTCTGGACACCGAACGTGCGTTTGGGGCGGGGGGCTGTGACGTCACACTAACCACCCATTGGGTCTGTACCTCCAAAGCAGGGTTGCGGGGTGTGAATCTGGCACCCACAAACACACACACTCATCACACCCCTTGATATTATATTAATATTTTAATTTTCTTCTTTTATTCCATCTCCACCCTATCCACTGACGAATAGCCATCACCTCTCAGGTGCGTCTCGAGGGGGGGGTGGTGCAGAGAGAGAATATTTAATGTTAGAAAAAAAAAATTGTGAGGTGGGGGAGGAGGAGGGTTGAGAGGAAGGGGGGTGAGGAAGGTGGGGAGAGAGGAGGGTGAGAGAGGAGAGGGGTGGAGAGAGGAAGAAGAGGATGGGGGAGAGAGGTGAAGGGGGTGGGTTGGAGCAGGCGTGCATGAGTTTGAAATTTCCCCATTCCCTATTCCCCCCACACACGTGGCGACGCTTTTCGACACAGGCTGTGGGGTTGGGGGGGAGGGGCTTGGGCTGTGGGTGCTGCAAAGGCATATGTAAACGGATTCATTTCGATTTGTCACACGTGTTGCAGGGCGTCGCCACGTGTGTGGGGGTGATAGGGAATGGGGAAATTTCAAAATGTTAAACAAACAGCTCTCAGCAATAGAATGTAAATGAAGGTTCCATTTTGTGATGTCACATTGCCCAATGCTGCGGGGTTTGGGGGGGAGGGGCCGGGGCTGGGACCGCTGCAAAGGCATATGTAAATGGATCCATTCCGATTGGACATCTGTGACCATTGTGCATTGTGACATCACACAACGGAATCTTTACTAACATTCTACGGCTGAGCTGTTTTTTTAAACATTTTGAAATGTTTGGTTTGGGGGGGGGAGAGGTATTTTATTTTAAAAAGCATACCTAAACACGACCAAATTTAATCAGGATCGTCTATTCGTAAAGATAAACGTAACCTCTTTAGAAACGGTAAAAAATATCTGCGTTTCCGCACGCCGCGCGGGCGCGGGGCGGTATCAAAGGCGGGACAAGTCAAGCAGAACGTTGGACGTACAGACGTACAGACGGACGACAGCCAGAGAGTTTTAAAAGTATACTAGACCAAGTGCAGACCCGTTGGGTCTGGTCCCCGAAAGTGCTTGACACCCCGGGGTGTTGTTCCCGAACGTGCTTCAGACCCCGGGGTGAAAATCTGCTGAAAAAAAGATGGCGTAGTTTTCGGAAAAAATCGGAGAAAATCGGCGAACAAAAGATCGCGTCGTTTTCGGAGAAAATCGGCGAAAAAAAGATGGCGTCGTTTTCGGAGAAAAATCGGAGACAATCGGAGAAAATCACATGGGGGTGGGGGGGTGGATGGATTTTATTTTTTAAAACGTGTACATAAACAGGACCGAATTTAATCAGGAGTGGCTATTCGTAAAGATAAATGTCATCTCTTTGGAAATGGTAAAAAATATCGGCCTTTCCACGCGTTGTGTGGGCCAGGGGCGGTATCAAAGGCGGCGTACGGACGTACAGACATACAGACGTACAGACGTACAGACGGACGACAGCCAGAGAGTTTTAAAAGTATATACTAGACCAAGTGCTGACCCGTTGGGTCTGGACACCGAACGTGCATTTGTGGGGGGGGGGAAGGCTGTGGCGTCACACTAATCACCCCCTTTCCTCCAAAGCACGTAATCCGGCACCCACAAACACACAAACTCATCACACCCCTTGATATTATTTTAGTTTTTTAATTTGCTTCTTTTATCCCATCTCCACCCTATCCACTGACGAATAGCCCTCACCTCTCAGATGCGTCTAGAGGTGTTGGGGCAGAGGGAAAATTTAATGTTAGAAAAAAAATTTGAAGAGGGGGAGGAGGAGGGTCGAGAGGAAGGGGGAGAGAGGAGAGGGGTGGAGAGAGGAAAGAGGATGGGGAGAGAGGTGAAGGGGGGGGGTTGGAGCGGGCGTGCATGAGTCGAGTCACGGGCTGTGAAGAGAGAAGGGCAGAGAGAGAGAGAGAGATGGGAGAGACAGAGAGACTGGTACACAAAAAAAAGCTTGAGAAACACAGCGGGTGCAGCAGCATCTATTGAGCGAAGGAAATAGGCAATGCTTTGGGCCGAAGCCCATCCTCAGACTGGTTTTCTACCGAAACGTTGCCTATTTACTTCGATCCATAGATGCTGCTGCACCCGCTGATGATATACAGTTTTTTTTTGTGTACCTTCGATTTTCCAGCATCTGTAAAGACAGAGAGACTGTTGGCGAGCTGTTTTCCCAACGCGCGTTTGCGGGAGGGGGGGTGGGCTGCGGCATCACACTCACACTAACCACCGCCCAAACTCACACTAACCACCCCCAAACACACTCGGGGGATGGGGTGAGGGGGGGAGAGGAAGACGGGGTGGGGAAAGAAGAGGGGAGAGGAAGATGGGGTGGGGAGAGAAGAGGAGAGGGGGAAGGAGGGTGGAGAGGAAGGGGGAGAGAGGAGAGGGGTGGAGAGAGGAAAGAGAGGATGGGGGAGAGAGGTGAAGGGGGGGGGGTTGGAGCGGGCGTGCATGAGTTGAGCCGCGGGCTGTGAAGAGAGAAGGGCAGAGAGAGAGAGAGAGAGACTGGTACACAAAAAAAAGCTGGAGAAACACAGCGGGTGCAGCAGCATCTATGGAGCGAAGGAAATAGGCAACGCTTTGGGTCGAAGCCCATCCTCAGAATGGTTTTCTACCGAAACGTTGCATATTTTCTTTGATCCATAGATGCTGCTGAACCCGCTGATGAAATACAGTTTTTTTTTGTGTACCTTCGATTTTCCAGCATCTGCAGTTCCGTCTTAAAGACAGAGAGACTGTTGGCGGGCTGTTTTCCCAACGCGCGTTTGCGGGAGGGGGGTGCTGCGGCATCCCACTCACACTAACCACCCCCCAAACTCACACTAACCACCCCCAAACACACTCGGGGGGGGAGGGGGGGTAGAGGATGACGGGGTGGGGAGAGAAGAGGAGAGGGGGAGGGAGGGGAGCGGGGGAAGAGGAAAGGGGAGAGATTGGGGAGGGAGAGGAGATCAGGGTGGGTGAGAGGGAGGGGGAGGAGAGTGGGGAGTGGGAGGAGAGCGGGGAGGGCAGGAGAGGGGGGGAGGGGATGAGGGAAAGGGGAGAGGAGTAGGGGGAAGAGAGGGAGAGAGGGAGGGGGAGGGAGAGAGGTGGGGGAGGGAGAGGGGAACAGTGGGGAGTGAGGGGCAGAGGGGTAACGGGGAGTGGTGCAAGAGAGAGGTGAAGGGGGTGGGTGGGAGATGGGGGTGAAGAGGGGTGGTGGAGGGGGAAGAGAGGGCGTGGGAGGGGAGGGAGGGGGAGAGGAGAGAGGGGGGGGGAGAGGAGAGAGGGGGAAGAGTGGGGAGGGAGAGTTGAAGTAGGAGGGGTAGGGACAGTCCACCTGTTACCCATTCCCTATCACCCCAATCCTCTTTCTCTATTGCCACACACGTGACGAGCCTTTCGACACAGGCTGTGGGGGTGGGGGGAGGGGCTGGTGCTGTTGCTGCTGCAAAGGCATATGTAAATTGGTTCATTTCGATTGGACATCTTTGAGCATTGGGCATTGTGACATCACAAACGGAACCTTCATTAACATTCTATTGCTGAGAGCTGTTTTTTTAAACATTTTGAAATTTCCCCATTCCCTATTCCCCCACACACGTGGCGACGCCCTTCGACACAGGCTGCGGGGTTGGGGGAGGGCTTGGGCTGTGGGTGCTGCAAAGGCATATGTAAACGGATTCATTTCAATTTGTCACACATGTCGCAGGGCGTCGCCACGTGTGTGGGGGTGATAGGGAATGGGGAAATTTCAAAATGTTAAACAAACAGCTCTCAGCAATAGAATGTAAATGAAGGTTCCGTTTTGTGATGTCACAATGCCCAACGCTGCGGGGTTGGGGGGGAGGGGGCCGGGGCTGCGGCCGCCGCAAGGCATATGTAAATGGATCCATTCCGATTGGACATCTGTGACCATTGTGCATTGTGACATCACACAACGGAATCTTTACTAACATTCTACGGCTGAGCTGTTTTTTTTAAACATTTTGAAATGTTTGGTTGGGGGGGGAGAGGTATTTTATTTAAAAAGCGTACCTAAACACGACCAAATTTAATCAGGATCGTCTATTCGTAAAGATAAACGTAACCTCTTAGAAACGGTAAAAAATATCGGCGTTTCCGCGCGCCGCGGGGGCGCGGGGCGGTATCAAAGGCGGGACAAGTCAAGCAGAACGTTGGACGTACAGGCGTACAGACGTACAGACGTACAGACGGACGACAGCCAGAGAGTTTTATATAATAGATAGAATAATAGATAGATAGATATAGATAGATAGATAGATAGATAGATAGATAGATAGATAGATAGATAGATAGATAGATAGATAGATAGATAGATAGATAGATAGATAGATAGATAGATAGATAGATATAGATAGATAGATAGATAGATATCTACAAACACAAGCCCTCCCACCCCACCCCCCTTTTCTATTCTCTCTTTCCTGTGACCCACCTGGATGGGCATCCATTTCTCCCTTACCCCCACCTTGTCCCATTCCATGTATATTCCTTCTCAACTTCACCGTTTGCCTCTTCTATCTTTATCTCATTATTTCAACCATCTACCAATTAATAACCCTCCCTCACCTCTATCCTTTTATCTCTTGCCAGACATTGTATGCCCCCAGGCCTAGCGTTCTTCCATGGGAACGAATCCCCACCCCCCCATGGTTGACCCCTTGTCCGTCCCCTTCCTCGTGGACCCCCCCTCATGGCCTTCCGTATTTAGAACTTTTTATTCAAAACTTCCGGCGGGACATCAACCGCTTCAACTTCTCCACTCCCCTGTCTCACTAACCTCTCCCCCTGAATGTACTGCCATTGACTCACTCCGCAACAACCCAGACTGGGTTATCACACCCGCCGACAAGGGAGGAGCCGTGGTTGTCTGCCGCGCTGATCTCTACAAAGCTGAGGCCACGCGCCAAACTCTCGGACACCTCCTCCTACTTATCCCTGACCATGACCCCACTGACGAGCACCAGGCCACTATATCTAGCACCATCACTGACTTCATCAACTCCGGCTCCCTGCCCCCCCCAAGCCTCCAACCTCATCGTTCCCCAGCCCCACACGGCCCGATTTTACTTCTCTCCAAAATCCACAAACCTGACTATCCTGGTAGACCCATTGTCTCTGCCTGTTCGTGCCCTACCGAACTTATTTCCACATACATCCGACTCCATCCAATACCCCCCTGGTTAAATCCCTCCCGACCTATGTTCAAGACACCTCAGACACTCTCCGTCGTCGCCGGGCATTCCACTCTCTAGGCCCCCATCCCTCTTCACCATGGACGTCCAGTCACTCTACACCTCCATCACCCACCAGGATGGTCTCAAGGCCCTCCGGTTCTTCCTCGACCGGAGAACCAACCAATCCCTGTCTACAGATACTCGCCTCCGCCTATCGGAGCTGGTCCTTACCCTTAATAACTTTTTGTTTGACTCCTCCCATTTCCTCCAAACACAAGGCGTAGCTATGGGCACACGCATGGGCCCCAGCTATGCCTGCCTCTTTGTAGGGTACGTCGAACAATCCTTGTTCGAGGTGTACCAGGGCCCCATCCCCGACCTCTAACTCCGCTACATCGACGATTGCATTGGTGCTACCTCCTGCACCACACACAACTCACTAACTTCATCAACTTCGCCACTAACTTCCATCCGGCACTCAAATACGCCTGGACCATTTCCGACACTTCCCTACCATTTCTTGACCTCACTATCTCCATCGCAGGTGATAGACATTTGACCGACATCCACTATAAACCCACTGACTCCCATGGCTATCTCGACTACACTACTACCCACCCTGCTTCCTGTAAGGACTTCATCCCTACTCCCAATTCGTCTGTCTACGCCGCATCTGCTCCCAGGATGAGGTGTTCCACACCAGGGCATCGGAAATGTCCTCATTCTTCAGGAACGGGGTTGCCCTCCCCTACCATAGATGAGGCTCTCACCAGGGTCTCTTCAATACCCGCAACACTGCTCTCTCTCCCCATCCCCCCACTCGGAACAAGGGCAGAGTCCCCCTAGTCCTCACCTTCCACCTCACTAGCCGTCACATGCAACAAATAGTCCTCCGTCATTTTTGCCACCTCTAACGTGACCCCACCACTTGCCACATCTTCCATCTCCCCCCTGTCTGCTTTCCGCAAAGACCGCCCCTATGTAACTCCCTGATGCTACACGTGTGTCGCTTTACCTCCCCTCAACTCCATTCAAGGACCCAAGCAGTCGTTCCAGGTGCGACAGAGGTTCACCTGCACCTCCTCCAATCTCATCTATTGCATCCGCTGCTCTAGATGTCAGCTGATCTGCATCGGTGACCAAGCGTAGGCTTGGTGATCGTTTCGCTGAACACCTCCGCTCGGTCCAGCATTAACCAACCTGATCTCCCTGTGGCTCAGCACTTCAACTCCCCCTCCCATTCCGAATCCGACCTTCTGTCCTGGGCCTCCTCCATGGCCAGAGTGAGCACCACCGGAAATTGGAGGAGCAGCACCTCATATTCCGCTTGGGCAGTCTGCACCCCAGCGGCTTGAACATTTACTCTCCAATTTTCCGGTAACCCTTGCTGTCTCCTCCCCTTCTCAGCTCTCCCTCAACCCTCTGGCTCCTCCTCTTCCTTTCTTCTTCCCGCCCCCCCACCCTGCATCAGTCTGAAGAAGGGTTTCGGCCCGAAACGTTGCCTATTTCCTTCGCTCCATAGATGCTGCCGCACCCGCTGAGTTTCTCCAGTATTTTTGTCTACCTTCAGTTTTCCAGCATCTGGCAGTTCCTTCTTGAACATTGTACGCCCCCATCTCTTTTCCAGCTTTCTCGCCCAATATTACAATCTTTCTGAGAATGGTCCAATCAAAACATCGCATATCCAGATTATCCAGAGATGCTGACCCGTTGAGTTATTACAGCGTTTTTTTTTTTTTGTAAACCGGCATCTGCAGTTCCTTCTATCTACATTTCGGGAGTATTATTTGTTTGCACTTTCCAGTTTAATGACAGTCTTCCTAGAGTAGGGTGACCAGAAGTCTACAAAGTACTCCAAACGTTAGACTTACTAATGACTTGTAACCTCCTGCATTCACATATACTCTGACCAATGAATATCACTGTATGTTGTTGTCCCTTTGCGGGCGGAGCACAAGGCAAATTCCTTGTATGGAATACTTGGCCAATAAACTGATTAATCAATTAATTAATCAATTAATTAATTAATTAATTCAATAGACAATAGGTACAGGAGTAGGCCATTCGGCTATTCGAGCCAGCACCGTCATTCATGTGATCATGGCTGATCATCCACAATCAGTACCCCGTTCCTGCCTTCTCCCCCTATCACCGCTATCTTAAGAGCCCTATCTAGCTCTCTCTTAAAAGTATCCAGAGAACCGGCCTCCACTACCCTCTGAGGCAAAAAAATCCGCAGATTCACAACTCTCTGTGAGAAAAAGTGTTTCCTTGTCTCAGTTCTAAATGGCTTACCCCTTATTCTTAAACTGTGGCTCCTGGTTCTAGACTCCCCCAACATCGGGAACATGTTTCCTGCTTCTAGCGTGTCCAAACCTTAAATAATCTTATATGTTTCAATAAGATGCCCTCTCATCCTTCTAAACTTCAGAGTATACAAGCCCAGCCACTCCATTCTCTCAGCATATGACAGTCCCGCCATCCCGGGAATTAACCTTGTAAACCTACGCTGCACTCCTCAATAGGAAGAATGTCCTTCCTCAAATTAGAGGACTTAAAACTGCAAACAATACTCCAGGTGTGGTCTCACTAGGACCCTATACAACTGCAGAAGGACCTCTTTGCTCCTATATCCAACTCCCTCTTGTTATAAAGGCCAACATGCCATTCACTTTCTTCACTGCGTGCTGTACCTGCCTGCTTACTTTCATTGACTGATGAACAAGGACCCCAGATCCCATTGTATTTCCCCTTTTCCAACGACGCCATTTAGATAGTAATCTACTTTCCTGTTTTTGCTACCAAAGTGGATAACCTCACATTTATCCACATTAACTGCATCTGCCATGCATCTGCCCACTCACCCAACCTGTCCAGGTCACCCTGCATTCTCTTAGCATCCTCTTCACAGTTCACACTGCCACCCAGCTTTGTGTCATTCATTAAAGCAATTGTACAAACATCACTGTAGATTGGCTAAAGCATGTTAGCCAATTAGAATGCCTAGTAATTATAACCCCGCCTATTTATAGCATTCATAGTGTAAGATCCTACCCACTGCTTACCAGTGCCAGTCGCAGTGTGAACGTGTGATGACCTGTTTAGAAGTTAATGACCTGATCAATAAAGATGCTTGTGTTTCAACCTGTGTCAGTCTGAGCTCGTTACATGGTCCTGGTACCCAAACCACCAGCGAGCTTTTGAGACTTTAAAACTACAGCTCGCTAGTGCACCCACCCTGTCTTACTTCAACATCAACCTGCCAATCACAATCACATGCGATGCATTCCAGTATGGACTTGGCGCAGCATGCCTGCAGACTTCTTTCAACGGTGATGTGATGCCGGTATCCTAATGGATACTGAACTCAGATTGAGAAGGAACTGCTTGCCGTGGTTTTTGCCTGCTATAAATTTAAAGACTTTATTTTTGGCAAGACCTTCATGGTGGAGACTGATCACCAGCCGCTAGTCACCATCCTGAGCAAACCGATCCATGCCGCCCCAGCAAGGCTTCAACGCATAATGATGCAGCTACAACGGTTTGACTTTCGCATCGTCTACAAAAAAGGTAAAGACATGCACATCGCAGACACTCTATCTCAAGCTCCATGCACCACCAGCGAACAACACCCATTCGAACAAGACAAATTCTCCGTTTGTAACAGACAAGCACCGCACCAACAAAAACAGCCCTTGCTGTCTCAACCTGCTCCCTCCCTACCATGGTCATCAGTGGCTGCCGACATCTTTGACTGGCACGTGAAGCACTATCTCGTGTTAGTGGACTCGTACTCGAACTGGTTTGAAATTGACTTTCTGCCAACCATCTCCTCAGAGATAGTCGTCCAAAAGCTCCGACAACACTTCTCTGTACATGGCATCCCAGCTCGTCTTCAGACTGACAACTGGACCCAGTTCACCAGCCAAAAGTTTAAAGACTTTGCCAAACGGTGGAACTTTCAAGACGTCACCAGCAGCCCAGAATACCCACAGTCCAATGGACTAGCCGAGCGCGACCCGAATCGACCTGAAACGGCACCCATTCCTTCTCTCCAGAAACGCTGGCTGTCCTGCTGAGTTACTCCAGCATTTTGTGTCTATCTTCGATTTAAACCAGCATCTGCAGGTCCTTCCTACACATATGTATCAACATTGCTAGTTTTCTCCGCTATACAAAACTCGGCAAAGCCTTATGAATTACTGTTGGGGTCCTGCCCAAGTAAACCTCACAAATCTGGATTAAACTCCGTCTGCCATTCGTCAGTCTATTCTCAGTTGTAAATGCAGATAATTTTCTTTACTTTCCACTATACCATCAATGTTAGTATCTTTTGTATGCTAACTATCCATCCCTCTTACATTCACATCCAAATCATTAATTTAAATAACAAACAACAGTGGAGCTGGAACCAATCTCTGAATCAATTTCAAACTAAGCTGGAGTCACATTCGATAGATGCGGCTGGGTTTGCTGCTGCAAGATAAACCGGGTAGGATAAGTGTCAATAACGCATTATTTCCAGATGAACTCAATACCTTTCATGCACGCTTTGAAAGGGAAAACAATGGCGCATCTACATGAGCCCCCACAGCCACTGATGACCCTGTGATCTGTCTGAGGACATCTTCAGGGCATCCCTCAAGAGCAACGTTTCTCAACCTTTTGACCCTTGCAGAACCCTTGAAATAATTTTCATGTCTCGGGGAACCCCTACATAAAAAATATTATATATCTTTATTAATCTCTTTCTCTTTCATAAACAGAAAGTTCATAAGGCAAACATAATATATTTTTCTGATAACTGGTTTAAGCAAAAAATAACTTACGTTTTTTGACAAGTTTATTGACAATGCAAAAAAAACAACTGAAATCAGACTGCTTGTTCAAGAGACCTCATAAGAAGGTTTTCATTCACACACAAAAATCAACCACATCTGTAAACACAAAAAATAAACATAAATAACCAACATCATAAATAACACATCTAAACAGACGAAAACAGATAATAACTACCACAATAACTTAATTGTTTATTGACAGTTGAAAAGGCATAAGATAAATCAAGGCAATATGTCATATGAACAAATAACATTTAAATAAATAAAACTGAACCAAATAAAGGCAAACAGAAGAACTTGTAGGAGAGAGAGAATGAGAGAAAGAGAGAGAAAACAACACACATAAACTTATCACAAACTAACAAAAACATACATAATTAAACTTTTGATAAACTAACAAAATTAAACTTAAAGGTAGACAAAAATGCTGGAGAAACTCAGCGGGTGAGGCAGCATCTATGGAGCGAAGGAAATAGGCGACGTTTCGGGTCGAGACCCTTCTTCAGACTGATGCGACGGTGGGGAGCGGGAAGAAGAAAGGAAGAGGCGGAGACAGTGGGCTGAGGGAGAGCTGGGAAGGGGAGGAGCAGGGACTACCTGAAATTGGAGAAGTCAATGTTCATACCACTGGGGTGTAAACGGCCCAAGCAAAATATGGGGGGGCTGCTCCTCCAATTTACGGTGGGCCTCACTCTGGCCATGGAGGAGGCCCTGGACAGAAAGGGCGGATTCGGAATGGGAGGGGGAGTTGAAGTGCTGAGCCACCGCGAGATCAGGTTGGTTATTGCAAACTGAGCGGAGGTGTTGAGCGAAGCGATCGCCAAGCCTACGCTTGGTCTCACCGATGTAGAGCGACTGACACCTAGAGCAGCGGATGCAATAAATGAGGTTGGAGGAGATGCAGGTGAACCTCTGCCGGCACCTGCATGGGTCCTTGAATGGAGACAAGGGGGGAGGTAAACTTAAACATACTTAAATTTTTTAAATTCATATAACATCCCTAAATGATGGGTAAAAATGACTAAATAACGTGAGTGAATGAGGGACTGTACCTACATGCCAGCAAGCCCGTGCTCAACCGCCGGAGCCCTTAATGACCGTCCGATACCGGTTTAAATCTTTCAAATGCTACAACGTGATAAATAACACGTAAACAAATAAAAATGAAGCAAGTAAAGGCAAACAGAAGAACTAACCTTGGAAGAGAGAGAGAAAACAACACACATAAACTTTTTACAAACTACCAAAAACATGCATAAATAAACTTTTAATAAACTTTTGAGAGAGGGGGTAGGAGAGAGGGAAGGAGAGAGGCCAGAAGAGGGGAGGGGGGAGAGGGGAGAGGAGGGGAGGGGGGGAGAAAGGAGTGGGGACAGGAGGAGCGGGTGAGAGGAGGAGGGGGGGTGAGAGGAGGAGGAGGCGGTAGAGGAGGGGGGGAGAATGAGTGCAGAGAGGAGGAGGAAGGGAAGAGGAGGACGGGGGAGAGGAGGATGAGGAGGGGGGAGAGGAGGAGGAGGGGGAGAGGAGGAGGAGGGGGAGTGGAGGAGAGGGACCCGACCCGAGATAGTTTTGACCCGAGACGGACCCGACCAGAGGGACCCAAGAGCTCTACTACAGGGCCTGACTTGTTCGTTCTTCACTCGCAACGCAGTCTTCAGCTATGATCTTTGGTCTTCAGTCGACAAGGCCGACTTTTGAATAATGGGGGGAGGAGATAGGGGTGGGGAGGTAAGGTCACTCGCAGCGCGAGAAGACGCATTGTGACGTCATCAGCGAAAAACAGGCTTTTTGATTTCAAAGTTTTATCGAATTCGTGAACATTTTTCCTTTCTTCTCCCCACCCCCTATCAGTCTGAAGAAGGGTTTCGGCCCGAAACGTTACCTATTTCCTTCGCTCCATAGATGCTGCTGCACCCGCTGAGTTTCTCCAGCATTTTTGTGTACCTTTTCATTGATAACATCATTTCATATTTTTATTTCAGACTTACAACCTCTGCAGTTTTTGATGTTCGTTTACTTTATTTTATAGGTTGATAATGCAGGTTTTTTAAGACCGCTTGCTCCGCAGTATCTTACCAGTGTAAAGGTAATGTTTTTTGAACATGTTTCCTGGATCGAACGTTTACAAGGTGTTCAAACCATGTTTTCTTCTGCCCATGTTGGAAAATTGTTAAAACTAAGGTAAGTGGTCAACATAATGAAAACTAGACAATAACATGCATGAATATTTTCTGTAGACATTTTAGACACAATTGCTGCCATAGGTATTGATTAGTCAAACGGGTACTTAATCCCTTGTTATTTTTGAATTGCAAAACCTGCATCACTATTTCATTTAGGATTCAGATCTAGGAACATGGTTTACCCTATTAAAACTACCTGTCCCTACCTGTAAAACTACCTGTAGATCAAATTTCTGAAGTTAGGCTTTAACCCACTACATACACCATGTAAACACACAAAATGCTGCTAACACTCAAACAGCCAAACAGCATTTGTTGCAGCTCAGTTCGCTGTCATACATGTCAAAATGGTATCAAAGCCCTGTCTCACTGTGCGAGTTGACCCATGAGTGACCCCGAGTGAAAGACTCGTGGTTGCGTACGAGACTCCAAGTTTATGATCAAGAGTTTAACCGAGTTCCCATGGGTATGTCTATGTTTGCCGTTTACTTCTCATTTCTGCGATGTTCCAAGTTCGTCTCCCGAGTGTACCAAGTTCCTCTCCCGTTAATCTTGAGGCAACAATGTATACCGACGTGTTGCACTTATGTACGGTTTTATTTCAAAACTCGCAAACATTCAGGTGACAAAATAACCCAATATCAATACCATGTCCGCCTCATCCCAGTTTATGGGGGAGGGGGGGGGGGGGGGGGTAGGATCATGATATGAATCTGTGCCAAGTTGTAAAACTCCAGCCGGGATACTGTCGTCTCCGGGTTCGTGATCATACCAGTAATATTGTGAGGTCGACATACTGTTGACACTCGCAATATTACTGGCATTATCACTAATCAATTACTACATCTCAGAATTTGTGTAACAATATTTCATGTTCCCCGGGAACATTTGCACTTTAAAACTGCACTTTGGGTTCTTATTTGCCATCGGGTAAAAGATTGTGATTATGGTCATGTTAAGAATTAAAAGTCATAAAATCAATGTGTGAAATGTGATTCTTATTTTTCAAAGTCTCTCAAAGGAAACAATGAGCATATAGAGCCCAGGGAGAGGGGGAGAAAGGGACGTACACTGAGGCAGAGTCTCTCAGCCTGTGTGAGAGGGAAGGAGGGAGAGAGAGACACACACACAAGGTGGATGTGAAATCTCACCTACCTGTTTCAGTGACAGGCACCCGCAGCCAGTGAATGAAGACACCCCCATCTGTCTCCCCCTCCTCTCCCTCCACTCTCCACCCTCTCTCCTCCACCTCCCCCCCCAATTTGGAAATGTCATCCCATAACCCATTCCTTCTCTCCAGAGATGCTGCCTGCCCGCTGAGTTAAAGAGTTCCCACTTGCAGCAGCATAACAGGCCAGTAAACACAATACTCATAGATAATATACTAAACAAAGAAAATATATATTAAAAAATCCAGTATTATTGCAAAAATCCCAAAGTCCTTAGTGCAACCAAGGCAGTTTGTAGTTCATAGTTTAGTTAGCATTTGTAGCATTCAAGAGCCCGATGGTTGTTGGGAAGAAGCTGTTCTTGAACCTGGAGGTCATGGTTTTCAGATTCTTATACCTTCTGCTCAGCAGGAATGAAATGAGAGCATGGCCAGGGTAGTGTGGGTCCATGACAATGCTGGCTGCCTTTTTGAGGCAGCACCTCCTATAGAACCCTTTGATTCAGTAAAGTTCAGTAAAGAGATCGGGAATCTGGCATCATGGCTTGAGAATATAACCCAGCCTTTAACATCCGCATAATGAAAGAGTTGGTGTTGTCCTACGGAACAGGGGTGCAGGAGAGGTGAACACAACCCTGTCTTCTTCAACAGCACTGGTAGAGATGTCTTCTGGACATGACTGGCAAACCTCAGATTAGGCTGCCATGAAGTGTCATAAAATGTTCTCACGCTGTTCCTCAATACTGGTTTGTCTTAAGGTTGTGAGCTCAGTCCCAAATACACAAAATCAATATATAAACTTCAAGCAATTTTTTCTTTTCAACCCACTCGGTCACCTTATCAATAACTTGGTTAACTTTGTTAAGCAGAATTTGTCTTTAAAAAGTCTATGTTGGTGTTCCTTAACTGATCCATACTTATCCAAGTAACTGACATTTCTGTCCCTGATTGTTTCTAAAAAGAGTTCCCACGGTAGACTCATGAGTCACAAAGGTAAACGCACGGGCCACTACGTTCTTACAACGAGTTTAAATGTTTCAAATTTTAACCTCAAGAGTACATTTTACTCATGGAAAAGTTTAAACATGTTTGAACTTTTTCAAGAGTTAACAAGTTTCACGGGTACCTGAGTCGCTAAGTTGCGTCCACGAGTTCCCGCTATGTTAATTGTACGTGATTACCACGAGTAAAATTTGTTTTAAACTCGGGGTACCTCATGGGTCAGCTCGCACAGTGAGACAGGGGTTTAATAGTAAGATTAAACGAGAACTTACCAGTTTGAAGTTTGATCTTTATTTTACGAGGAGTTACGTTGAGGGATTACGTGAAGAAGAGCCCGTCGAGCCGCACACGCGTCAATCTTCAAAGCAGCGGAGTGAAATCACAGACGACAATTACTGAAGTATGATAGTAAGATACATAAAGACTAGAACTATCAGCTCGATCTTTTATGAGGGTGGGAGCGGAGGGCACGTAATCCCTCAACGTAACTCCTCATAAAATAAAGATCAAACTTCAAACTGGTAAATTCTCGTTTAATCTTACTATTTTACTTCGTAGTCACGTGAGTGACTATGTGAAGATTTCAAAGCTCTGTGATTTCAGGCCGTAGATTCAATCCAGGCGCTCACTGCATTGATTGACTCTAAATAAGTAAAATAATCAACAATGCACAACCATAACATGGATGCAACCAATTAATGGTTAATTTATCACCATAATAGTAACCCCTTTATCACAAGAGGAATATTTAATACTAAATCCCAAAAATAACACCACCAAATAACCACAGGTATTATAATCTCCTTATGGTAATAGGTGAATTCTTTCACTTATGCCTGCAGCCACGAGGATATGTTTTATTAGAACATCCAATTCCTTGGCCGTCAAACTTGATGGTGCCCTGGTGAAATAAGATTAAAAATGTTCAGTATCCATACCTACATCAAGCTACACATGCTTTAGCCATTTTTAAAATAGTCTAAACCGACACTTTCCTATGCAGCTATTTATGGCTAATAAAATACTCATACTGAACCTCTTTAAGGTTCTGATAGCTTCAATCTAACATTGTAAATGTGATACCACACATAGACGTGGATCCGTAGGATATGCTGAAACCCCAACTTACATCCTGTGATTCCACATCTACTCTGTTTAAGCAATTCATAGACATAGAACACAATAGTAACTGTCTCTTTCCATCATGTCTATTCTTACTTTCTGCAATAGTTGCACTCTCTGTGCATAAACCAGTCCCCTGAACTTGACTTCCTTAATGGTCATTCAAGCCAAGGACAGCACTGTAATAGGAGTCCATAAACAAACAATATAGCATATCTCTTACATTCCAGATTATTGTATACTTGTGTCTAAGAGGTTTTAGAATTAAAATCCTTTCATAAATTTGCAGACCAAAGGGTGTAATCCTACCACATTTTGTTCTGATTCCTCCATAGATATGCAGTAACGGCACTCCTTGCAGTATTCATAGCATTATAGCTTAACTGCTAATAAAATAAAGAGTTTACAGAATTCTAACGCTACTGATATGTCTATAGTGTGATATGTAATAGTCTGCTTAAACAAAACACATCCCATTTCTTTATGTAAGAAATGTACTACTTCTGGGTGCATCCCTCCAGATTGCAATAATATCCACAGTACAATCTGATAGTCCTCTTCCGATAAACGTCACTCCTTAAAATCTGTAAATCAACAACCAATATGATTATGTAAAGGATGTGAATCATCAGTTATAGTAGCAATGTTACAAAATTTTGAGATTTTAAAAATAAAGTCTGCAATTTATCCCATCAGATAAAGCATAAAAAGAAGTTTAATTTGACACTTAATTCACTTTCATATCTTCAGTATTAAAAAAGTTATGGCCATTATCATACTCAGAAATTAGCATCTAGTTCCCTATTGCTTTTCCATTGACGTAACACAAAAGCTGTGATCGAGGACAGTTAAAAGCCCATAACTTTCTTAAAAATTATGATAACTGAAAGAAATTTTCAGGTATTATAGATTGAAGCATTCTGAAACAAATATGAAACAATCTTACTTCGAAGACATGAAAGTAAAGCATATAATTAGTTAGTTACCTAATTGTAGCTAATTACAAAATTCAATTACTAGATCTAAACATCTATCAATTTCTTAAGAATAGATTAACATTTTTAAATAGCCTAAGTGTCCAAATAACATTCACACAATAATTCACAATATAACATAATTTTTAAATCTAATTTTCATGAATTTACAGGCCAAATGGAAGGAATTGAATGTTTAATACCTGTAAATTAATGGGCATTTAATTCATCTTGCGAGTGAGGATTTCTGGAACGCGATCTTTTGGAACGTTCATTTGCGGTGAATTTAACCCCGTATTGGCATGAAAAATACTGCCGTTAATTCGGGGAATAAAATCACCGTGTCGCATGAAAAAATGTGAATTAAAGGCTTCTTAAGAAGCACTTTTATACATTTAAAGAAACCACTTTCGTTTACCTGTCCCGTGTGTGAAATCCGTCCCCGTTATCGGTGTTGACGCTTCAGGAGCTGCTTTTAAAATTACTGTAGCGCTGACATTGACGATTTTAAAAAAATAAAAAATTCACAAAACGCCGGTAGGAACGATTTTGTCAGCCAAGGCTTGTACTCCAACAAAATATCAACCAGGACAAGGGAGGAGAAACCCGCGTTTTAACCCCGCCCCCCCTTAAAGGCGCCAAAATCGCGCACACGGCCAGTGGCAGAATTACAGCGCGACTGAAGGCAAGTTTTGTAACATACCTAGTTATAGAGTGCACAAACAGATTAATTCTGTTTGGAAATCATAAGAGGCTTTTGTGATCATTTTAAACACCTCAGGGTACCATGGTTTTGTAGATCCAATCTAGTACCACCAATACTCCCGAAACGGAATCCTGTTTGCTCTTCTGTATATACTGTTAAATGAGAAAAATGGAAAATGTATACAAACATTTTACCCCAATGCAGCAAAAACCATTCACCACTACTGCCCCAGTATCAGACTTTATAACATATATTTAGGTAATTGGTGGTTAAATCTGGATACAAACAAGTCATCAATCGTGCTGTAATATTGTTAAATTTCTCATGATCCAACATACATTCTATATTATCATTGATTTACATGACTTTTGAGTCTTCAACTATATTGAATCTACCTCATGGGTAGATTGCCAATCAAATATTTCTGGTAAATACCAGATCCAGATCACATTAGCCAGTCTATTACAAGATACTGACTTAAACCACTCGAATGATTGACATACGTTCTATTCCGTAGTCTCAAACTATGTCAAAACATGCAACTTTGCATATAAAAGCAAATAAGCTTTAGGTCATAAATGTTCCTAAAACTTACATAATGATACCTTGTTATTTGATCAAAAGGTACTTTCTCCATATTCCATGTACCTCCATAGCTGAAAATACTTATAAGTATGACCTCAACTTAGAGCACTACCATTAGTGTGTAGCATAATGGAAGGTGTTTAGCCAGAATCTCTCTGGAGGCATTTGAGACACTCCTGATTCATTAAAATTCCGGTAATAACTGTAACTGGCAAATACATGGTCTGGCAAACTTACCATAAATTGTATTATCAATTCCTCTATCAATGCTTACTATAAACTTTGATAATGCCGCAATCTAAATTCTACAGCTGAAAATAAGCAAAATTTGTAACATAGGCTTGTTTCCTGCCTAATTGAAGGTTGGTGCTCTATAATGAGCTTAATACCACTTTCAATTAAATGCCTAATTAAGTATTAGTGCTCTATATTGACCTTTATACAATGGTTGATGCTCTATAATGAGCTACGTATAACTTCCACTTAAATGCAGCCTTAATCCTGCAATCCGATCATGACCATGTGTTCTCATTTAATAATGGAACCCAAATAATCAATAACTGTGTTTGGAAACTGTTTTAGATTTATCTCGATGGTTAACAAATCTCCAAAGTGAGCTTTATTCTAACACTCATGGTTCTGTTGTAGTCCGAATGTTTCCTTCAATCAGAATATGGCAATAGACCATTACCAAATAGTCCTGAGTACTAGTAAAGCTACTATTAAATCCAACAACCTGTCAAATAGTCTCAAGGCTGAGACTAAACATTAATAAAATGCTTTAAATTGCCATCATTGGCTTATCCAGATAAAATAGAAAATCTATTATACCATACACAGTTACATAGTAAAATGCTTATTTGTGAAATTGGCTGCATAACATTAACAAATGTTATCCACTGTTTATACTGTACAAAATAGAGTTATTTGTCAGATCTAGAATAAATCTACACCCACCATTCTTATTTGCTCTCATAACATATTTGGCATTAATTAATGGTAATGGTGAACTGACTTCTTAATCATCTCTTTCCCACAATATTTCATGTTTTGTCTGAATCTACATATTCTCTTATTTTGAGAAAATATGTGTCTGGTTTCAAATTACCTCAGTAAAAGAAACCAAATATGGGTAGAACTACATTTTAAACCCCACAATACTGTACAGTATACTATCCATTGGCTATATTTAAGAGGGAGTTAGATGTGGCCCTTGTGGCTAAAGGGATCAGGGGGTATGGAGAGAAGGCAGGTACGGGATACTGAGTTGGATGATCAGCCATGATCATATTGAATGGCGGTGCAGGCTCGAAGGGCCGAATGGCCTACTCCTGCACCTATTTTCTATGTATCTATGTATCTATACCTTTTTAGGCTAGATCTTTCTAAGAACAGATTAATAGACAATTTTAATATTAGATGGTGTACAGAGCCCCCAAACTTAGGGTATATATTAGGTTTTATAGCACTTTTATAAAACAATTATTTGAAAGTGCGCACTACTACATGAGTGCTAATTCAACCTTGTTGTGATATAAACACATGCTCTCCATCCAACCTTTGGTCAAAAAAGCCTTAACGCCTGACCAGTAATTTCAATACCCTCTCCCCCGCTGACTTGCTTAAAGTTCGCCCGCTACTCACAGACCCGCGGTCTGTCTGAGCACTCTGCGGTACACCTCCACAATTTTCTTCATTATGACTTGTTTTTTATTACTACAAGTCTTTTAAATCGCCTGAAAACCGTAAGTAAAAACTTACCTTCAGGTTTTTTACTTACCGGTTTGGAGGAGCTCTGCTCACTCCAAACATCGGCACTTCGCTATGCGTCTGACGATACAGTATGACGTGTGTGCGGCTGGACGGGCTCTTCTTCACGTAGTCACTCACGTGACTCCGAAGTAAAATTGACACCGGACTATTTGTTCGCAGATCTGCGCAAGCTTTTTATGACCATTTGAGCTTCCTGCTTGTGGTTGCCTGCATGTACAGGCACTCCAATTTATGTAATAGGCGACATACGTAAACAAGCACTTAAGTAATTATTTATGCCCACTGACGCCCACGTGGATCCCACACACAGAGCTCCCAGAAAGTCCCCGTTTCGGAGCTCCCTCGTGGTCCTCTTGTCCGAGCATCAGGTCCCTGGGTCAAATGGTAAATTTATACATGTGCAGTAGCACTTCCGTTTCCGACTTACGCAAAGGTCCGCGGGTCGTAACCTTTATGTCAGTCGGGGAGCATCTGTAATGGCAGCATGCCAGGATATCAGCTAAAACATTTTGTTTTAAGGTGCAATAATCCCTGAGGTAATTAATTGCATAGGCCGCACAGCCTGGCATCACAATGGCTAAATGTGGGCCAACATGGGCAGTGATCTTGTCAGTGCACCAGGTCCCCGGGTGAGTGATCTGGGTAAAAAGCTTTCTAGGAAAGTACTTATAAAGCCAGGTTATCTCCAAAATTATGGATTGGACCTTTTCTCAATCTGTGCATATCTTTTTTCTGTGAAAGGGACTATGCGTGAAACACATTATTTTATATGATTTGAATCCATGTTCACTGCAACAAACCAATAATAAGATGATCCACACCAGAGCTTACTGTGCATTTCAATTCATAATGAACAAGGAGAGAGTCTCTATTGAGCATTGCACTTTTTGTATGCTAGGCACTGCTTTTTACTCCAGTCCCAAGGCAGATCTTTTTGCATGACCTGTAATATAGGTTAAAGGAGATGGCAAGTATAGCATTGAAGAAACCTGAGGACTTGGATGAACTATGAGATCCGCACTCTTCTGAAGACCAGACACCGGGCATTCGTGTCTGATGATACAGTGGTCTACAAGAAGTTCAGATACGACCTTGGTAAGGCCATCAAAAAGGCCAAAAGGGACTTCTGCTCCAAACTGGAGGATGAGACAGATGTTCGGCAGCTGTGGCGGGGCTTGAATGCATTCACCTCGTACAAGGCGAGATCAGGATGCAGCTCGAATGTCGGCGAAACATCACTCCCTGACGAGCTTAATGCATTTTACGCACGCTTTGGTAGGGAGAGCACTGATGTGCCTTCCCGAGCCCCCACTCATTGTGATGGTATTTCAGTCTCAGTCACAGAGGCCGACGTCAGAAAATCCTTCAGAGGGGTGAACCCTCGAAAAGCGCCTGGACCTGATGGTATACCCGGTCGTGTTCTAAAAACCTGTGCGGACCAACTGGCTGGAGTTTTTATTGACATTTTCAACCTCTCACTTCTGAGGTCTGAGGTTCCCACCTGCTTTAAAAGGGCATCAATTATACCGGTGCCCAAGAAGAGCAAGGTGACATGCCTCAATGAATATCGACCAGTGGCACTAACGTCTGTGATGATGAAATGCTTTGAGGGGTTGATCATGGCGTAAATCAACTCCTACCTCGACAAAAACCTGGACCCTCTGCAGTTCGCTTACCGCCACAACAGATCAACAGTGGATGGGATCTCGCTGGCTCTCCACTCCGCTCTGGACCACTTGGACAACAAAAACTCATATGTCAGGCTGTTATTCATTGATTACAGCTCGGCATTTAATACAATCATCACCTCCAAGCTGGGTACCAAACTCGCAGAACTGGGTCTCTGCGCATCCTTCTGCAATTGGATCCTCGACTTCCTCATTTACAGACCACAGTCAGTTCGTATTGGTGGAAATGTGTCAGCCTCGATAACAATCAGCACAGGAGCACCTCAAGGCTGTGTGCTTAGCCCCCTGCTGTACTCACTCTATACACATGACTGCGTAGCCGGTCATAGTGCGAACTCCATCATCAAGTTAGCTGACGATACCACTGTTGTGGGACGTATCACAGATGGGGATGACTTCAGATGACTCAGAAGTGAGATCGACCGATTGACCAAATGGTGCCAGCACAATAACCTGGCCCTCAACCAGCAAAACCAAGGAACTGATTGTGGACTTTGGAAGGGGGAGGATGGGGACCCACAGTCCCGTTTATATCAACGGGTCGATGGTGGAAAGGGTCAAGAGCTTCAAATTCCTGGGCGTGCATATCTCTGAAGATCTTTCCTGGTCCGAGTACACTGATGCAATCATAAAGAAAGCACATCAGCGCCTCTACTTCCTGAGAAGATTATGGAGAGTCGGTATGTCAAGGAGAACTCTCTCTAACTTCTACAGGTGCACAGTAGAGAGCATGCTGACTGGTTGCATTGTGGCTTGGTTCGGAAACTTGAGCGCCCTGGAGCGGAAAAGACTAGAAAAAGTAGTAAACACTGCCTGGTCCATCATCGGCTCTGACCTCCCATCCATCGAGGGGATCTACCACAGTTGCTGCCTCAAGAAGGCTGGCAGCATCATCAAGGACCCACACCATCCGGGCCATACACTCATTTCCCCACTACCTTCAGGTAGAAGGTACAGGAGCCTGAAGACTGCAACGACCAGGTTCAGGAATAGCTACTTCCCCATAGCCATCAGGCTATTAAACTCGGCTCGGACAAAACTCTGAATATTAATAGCCAATAATCTGTTTATTTGCACTTTAACAGTTTAATTATTCATGTGTGTATATATATTTATACAATGGTATATAGACACACTGATCTGTTCTGTATTCGTGCCTACTATGTCCTGGTGTGCTAAAGCAACGCAAGAATTTCATTGTCCTATCAGGGACACATGACAATAAACTCTCTTGATCTTGAAAGAGTGGAGTTTGTATCATTAAATATTACCCTCTCAATTTATGCCGTAACTGCCTTCTCCTTTATCGGCCTCAGCCCATTCTTATCAACTTAAATATATGAAGCATATTCACTTTGCTTTGAGTGCATATAATATGTTGATGTGTCCTCCTCATTGGTACATGATTAACCATCTGAAATATTAATTCCCTCTATCATCTGAGCATCATGGCTGCAGTGTACCTTCCCACAGAATGTACAGCAGCTACTCATCTAGGTTAGTCACACAGCTATCATCAAGAAGAATAAATACAGGCAGGCACATGTCCCTCCCCCTCCCCCCTCCCCCTCCCCCCACACAACCCATCACCCCCCTCCCCCCACACCCAACATGGCAACGTTCTTGGAAATATATTCCTACTTTACTGACACTGGATTAACTATGTGGAACACATATTGGAGGAATCTCCTTTAATCTTTGCCTCTTTCACATTGGAGCTATGACCGATAGTTTTTGATAGTCCATCCTCGCAAAAAGGTTCCGATTGTCTACCCTATCTATGCCTCTCATCATTTTTATACTTCTGTCAGTTCTCCCCCTCAACCTCCATCATTCCAGAAAATTACACATTGTGAAAATGTACTACGATGCCAGTTATTGCAATTGACTAGCTACATGGCAAATGGCACACATTTTTCAGAGCATTCTGTGGTCATTTGCTGTCCACTTTCAGTAAAGCACCCTGAAACAGCCACTTGATCACAACATACATAACAACAATACTGGCTTAATCGCAAATTCAGTATCGCACTCAGAGAACCGACTGAAGAGCATTAATATGGTGGAGCAGAGCACTTTCTATATCCAAAGAGTTTGCCACAATATTGGACTATGGGCTTTTATTTTATGCCTATTAAACAAGAACGGGATGATCCAATTTTTAGATCAATGTTATTTGATACAGAAATATTTTTTCAAATGAATAGATTTACTAACTTGATTTTCAAGTTTTTTGAGGAGGTGACTAAGAGGTGACTAATAAGGTGTTAGATGTTGTCAACATGAATTTCAGTAAATATTTGATAAAGAGTGTAAGAAGGAGCTTCAGATGCTGGTTTAAAATGAAGACAGACACAAAATGCTGGAGCAACTCAGCAGGACAGGCAGCATCTCTGGAGAGAAGGAATGGGTGACATTTCGGGTCGGGACCCTTCTTCAGACTAGTTACGGATAAGGGAAACGAGAGATATAGACGGTGATGTGGAGAGATAAAGAACAATGAATGAAAGATATGCAAAAAAGTAACGATGATAAAGGAAACGGGCAATTGTTAGCTGTTTGTAGGATGAGAATAAGCTAGTGCGACTTGGGTGGGGGAGGGATAGAGAGAGAGGGAATGCTGGGGCTACCTGAAGTGAGAGAAATCAATATTCATACCACTGGGATGTAAGCTGTCCAAGCGAAATATGAGATGCTGTTCCTCCAATTTGCATTTAGCCTCATTCTGACAATGGAGGAGACCAAGGACAGAAAGGTCTGTGTAGGAATGGGAAGGAGAATTAAAGTGTTTAGCAACCGGGAGATCGGGTTGGTTTACGCGGGCTGAGCGAAGGTGTTCTGCGAAACGATCGCCCTGTCTGCGTTTGGTCTGGCCGATGTATAAGAGTCCACATCTCGAACAACGGATATAGTAGATGTGGTTGCAAGTGAACCTCTGCCTAATCTGAAAGGACTGTCGGGGTCCCTGGACAGAGTCGAGGGAGGAGGTATAGCGACAGGTGTTGCATCTTATGCGGTTGCAGGGGAAGGTAACTGGGGATGGGGTGGTTTGGGTGGGAAGGGATGAGTTAACCAGGGAGTTGCGGAGGGAAGTCTTTGCGGAAGGTGGTGGAGATGGGAAAATGTGGTGAGTGGTGAGATCCTGTTGGAGGTGGCGGAAATTTTGGAGGATTATGTATTGTATGCGACTTGGGATGGAAGGTATGGACAAAGAGGACTCTGTGTTTATTTGATAAAGTTCCCCATGATAGGTTGTTACAGAAGATTAAGATGCACAGGATTAACAGTGACTTGATCGTATGGATCTAGAACTGGTTTACCGATGGTAGACTGAGGTTGTGGTGGAAGGCCAATATTCAGACAGGAAATCTGTACCAGTGGAGTTCCGCAGGGATCTGTGCGAGGACCCCTGTTTTGTGATATATATAAATAAATTGGACGTAAACGTAGATGGGTCGGTTACTAAGTTTGCAGATGACACCAAGATTGCTGTAGTCACAGACTGTGAGGAAGGCTGTCAAAGTGTTTTGCAGAATATAGATGGGCTACAGGAAGGGGTGGAGAAATGACAGATGGAGATTAATCCCAGCAAGTGTTGCACTGTGGAAGGTTGGATTGATTGATTGTAAGATAGAAACGGACTCTTCAGCACGCCGAGTCCACACTGAGCATTGATCACCCATTCACATTAGTTCTATGTTATCCCACTTTTGCAACCACTCCCTACACATACAGGGTGGCATGGTGGTGCAGTGGTAGAGTTACTTCCTTACAGCGCTTGCAGTGCCAGAGACCTGGGTCCGATCCCAACTACGGGTGCTGTCTGTACGTTCTCCCCGTGACTGCTTGGGTTTTCTCCGAGATCTTCGGTTTCCTCCCACACTACAAAGACATACAGGTTTGTAGGCTAATTTGCATGGTATAAGTGTAAATTGTCCCTAGTGTGTGTAGGATAGTGTTAATGTGCGGGGATCGCTGTTCGGTGCAGACCTGGTGGGCCGAAGGGCCTGTTTCCGCGCTGTATCTTTAAACTAAACTAAACTAAAGCTAAACAATCGGAGTAATTTACAATGTGTAGCGGCAGATTTTTATATCGTTCAAGAGATTACTCCCTCTAGCCGCTAAATGGACTACATGGTTAAGGGGAACATCTTTATACGCATGCGAGCTCACCGTCAGAGACCTTCAGAGCTTCTTCACAGACAAATCTTCCAAAACACAATCTTTTGATGAATAAATTCTTTATTATTGATGAAAAACAATAAGATACATCCAAACTTCTTCCGACTCGTTACTATAATCTTCATCGAACTCCAGCTTATCGCTTTAAACGTTAGAAAACGCCTCGTGTCTCCGTTACACTTCGCATGGTCAAAGGGTAAACCTTCACCATGCTGGTCCGAAACTAAACTAAAAATTAAGCTTATGCGCAAGAAACTTAGCTCCAAACACGCCCTAAAATACGCCATAAATCCCACACAATATAACGGGCAGTCTAAAATTTAAAGAAACATGCCATAATTAATGACACATAAAACAAGCCAAAATTAATGACACATAAAACAAGCCAGACAGCACCCGTAGTTGGGATCGGACCCGGGTCTCTGGCACTGCAAGCGCTGTAAGGGGAAAATAAACAACTAATGGCAAGACACTTAACAGCATTGTTGTATAGAGGGATCTTGAGGTCCAAGATCATTACTCTTTGAAAGTGGCAAACAAGTAGATAGGGTGGTAAAGACGGCAAGTGGTATGCTTGCCTTCAGGGCATTGAGTATAAGAGTCAGGAAGTCATAATGCAGCTTTACACAACTTTGGTTAGGCCCACATTTGGACTAGTGCGTGCTGTTCTGGTTGCCCCAATACAAGAAGGATGAGGAGGCTTTGAAAAGGGTCGCGTGAAGGTTTACCAGAATGATTCCTGGATTAGTGGGGCATTAGCTGAAAGGAGGTTGGACACAATCCTGTAATTTAGATTATTTTCTCTGGAATGCTAGAGGTTGAGGGGATGCCTTATAGAAGTATATAAAATGATGAGGGATAAATGGGGTAAACAGTCAGAACTTTTTGATGGAAATATAATATACTAGATGGCATGCTTTAATATGAAAGGGGCAAAGTTTAAAGGAAATGTGCAAGTTAATTTTTTTAACTCAGAGGGTGGTGAGTGCCTGGAATGCACTGCCTGGAGTGGTGGTGGAAGCAGAGATGATAGTGGCATTTAAGAGACTTTTGAACAGGCACATGGACATGCAGGGGTTGGAGGGATAGGGATTATGTGTAGACAGGTGAGAGTTCAACTTGACATCATGTTCAGCACAGACATTTTCGGCTGTTCCTGTGCTGTCCTGTTCTATGTTCTATAATTGCTTGCCAATCCTCACCACGATATAGATGATGTTCAAACAAGGTATTATCAAACTGCAGTATTTATTAGTAGTAAAAAAAATAATTAACATGATGCACCTTTGTGATTTTAGTCTAGGGGGCAGCGCTGAAATAACACATTTTTATGAACAGAGTGGCGTTGAATACTTCTTGGCTGCTGTTGTTGCAAAGATTTTGGTTCCATATCATGCAGAACCTTTTCACAGAAGGGTTTTATTGAACAAGCTGCTTGTGGTTAAAATAGGGAATGCATACCACCTTGAACTGTTGGATGCTGGTAAGGGACTAATAGTTAAAACTATTCAATTGAATTTCACTTTGAATTTGCAATGTATCTGAACTAAACTAAAACTAAAAATTCAAATATATCAGACACCTTGAAAGGTTTTCACCATTGTTATATGACAGTGTTCAAAAGTTGGTCTCTTCTTGTAGTTTCCCAGATGTATAGCTGAGAAACCCTGCTGCAGAAACTGTCTGATTCAGGTTATTAGCTCCATTCATTTCAATGGAGTAGAATAGATCTGAGTGAGATGGTACATTTCAGATATTTTACATTTTTGAAATTATTGAATAATTTAAATACATTTAATTGTTAATTATGGGAATTGAAGGACCAGTTTATGTTTTTCTTTTAATTATTCTTCTTAAATTATTACTAAATTCTAAATCTTAATAGTAGCGTTAGTTTGTAATAGCTTTTAAAGTATTCAATGTTTGTGGATATCAGAGAATTATAATTTTGAGAATATTGATAGACAATAAATTTGTGGGCATCGGGTGATGTGGCTGAGCTACTGGCCAAAACATTTCTGGAGATAGTCTTCCATTTTGAGACAAAATAACTTGCACTATACCGAGGGTTTCGGCAATTAGGAGCCATATTGCTGAATCAAGTGGCTTCTGTAGATGTGAGCAGTTAAGAGAACAGTCATAGGAAGGGTAGTAGTGAGTCTGAGTTACTCACCCTTTACTGGATAGAATTAAATCATTCCACAGGCTGGTGTGGCCCATGAGGCATAATTTTTTTATGCAAATGGACACAAAGTGCTGGAGTATCTCAACAGGCCAGGCAGCATCTGTGGAGAACATGGCGCTTCGAATTGAGAGCCTTCTAGAGGAGGAGAACTTTCTTTAAATTAGGCATGCCTTGATAAGATTTTGCAGTGGAGCAGTTACAAAGTAGAAACAAGGAGCAGCAGACGCTGATTAATGTACAATAGGACACAAAGTGCTGAAGTAACTTAGTAGGTCAGGCAGCATCTCTGGAAAACAAGCAGAGATGACGTTTAGGTCGAGACCCTGTTTGATTGTTATAGCTAAACTGAATTTCATGGTGAGGAATGGACATGCCCTTTATTACAAGTCACTGCAAATTATTGACAACTTGTTTCATACCTAGTCTTGTAAAAATGGGTGCGCCATTATTTTTCCCATATGCAGCAAGGGATTTTGATGCAGCTGTCAATTAAGTTGATTGCAGATTTTGCTGCTAACATGAATATTGTAGATAGTGAAAAAGGTTGTGTAAGGATCAATGGGACATAGATCAGCTGGAAAGTTGGGTGGTGCTATTGCCGATAGAATTTATTTCAGACAAGTGTGTGAAGTAATACATTTTGAGGTGTCACATTCTAGTAATTCTGGTCAACAGTAAATGACAGGAACCTTAGGAGTGTTGATGTACAGAGAGACCTTGAGTGTGAGTTCATAGTACCTACAAAATGTGATTTTTCACGCAGATGTTTATGTTACGAGCTGCCAAAGGAAGTGGTTGAAGTAGAAACAATTGTGACATGTAGAAGGCATTTGAACAAATACATGGATAGGAAAGATAATATACAGCCTAATGCAGGAAAATAGAAAGGTAGATCCCATGTAGTTTGAGGAAATAGGATCAGCTACTTATTTATTTTCAGAATGTTACATTTCTCAATGAGATCAACTTTCATTCTTACAAACATTGAGTAAGATTGCCCAATACTTACCGTTCTCATTGAAACATACAAATTCTTAGGGATTTGACAGGTTTCCCTTGTGTTGGTTGTCCAGCACCAGGTGTTACAGAATAAAGTCTGTTCAGAGGGGAGAGGGGAATAAGTCATTAAGGATAAAGAAGAACATTTCTAACACTCAGAAGATAGTGATTATTTTTAATTTTTCTACCAAGAGACAGTGGCGGCTCAATCACTGAGTATATAGAAGATAGAGTCAATAGGTTGTAGTTGTTAAAGAATTCGACTAGGGTTAATGGAAGAAAGTAGTGCTGAGGTAAAAGATTCTCCATGATCTCATTGAATGACAAAACTGGCAGTAGCGCCCCAATGACATTCTCCTGCTTAGTTCTGAGACTCTCATGTGAATATTGTTATGCAAGTTGGGCTGATAATGCAAAACCTGTTTCTTTCAACAGAATATGGCTTTATTGCTGATGATTTCGAAAAAACAGTGGTTATTCCAGGACTCAGTAGTTTTCTGATATTTCGAATAAATAGCAGTACCCTTGTTGAAGCACATGCTACAATGCCAGAACTAGTTTCAGATTATTTACTAATTGAAGAAAGAAAATGGTTTATTTATGACTTTAGCTCAAAGAATGACGTATGGGCTATTGTTGAAAATGAATGTACCACCCAAATTGAGGATGCCAACAATATGCAGCTAAATCCTGAAATGTTTCTCGATATTAACGATACAATTAAGTTGCAGCTCAAATCCTCAACTTTCAAAGGAGGTTAGTATTTCTAATATAATTTGTCTTCAGTTATGATAAGCCAGTAGATATTATGGTAAAGCAGTAGCAATTACTGAACTACTTCTATGCTTTGCATGCTTGTCATTAATATTTATCTAATTTTGATATGTGCTTAAGGAAAACTATATTCCATTTCAAACTCAATTGCAAATTCCTATGATGTAATATAATATGCCTGGAGAAAAAAAATAATTAGAATTTGTTTGTTTTTCTTGGAGTACAAGTTGCTCTTTGTGATAAATATCTTTAATGCTTAATATCAACTAATCCTATTGTTTAACAAAATATCCACATTAATGTTGACCTAAATGGCTGTATATTTTCTAAAAAGCTGAATCTGGAGGGTGGGTAGGTTTGGGGGTGGGGGAGTGGGAGGGAGGATAAAGCTGATTTTGTGAGTGCAAGACAAGCCAGAATAGACGACTGAATCCCACCACTTATCTAACTACTCTATTAATGTACTTGGTCATTAACGCAACATGAGATGACTCTTGCCACCTCAATCCACTGATTTGATTAGTTTCCTTCTGTCTGATTGCTAAATAGTTTAGTTAAATTGCTCTTTACTATTATAAAATAACCCTTAGCAAATTGTCTGTTGCAAAAAAATGCTTTACTTCTTAAATTAAAAAAGAGAAATGATAACATCTTGGATAAACTTTATATTAGTGGATAACTATGTTCAAGATGTTCTTAATATAACGTGTCAAATAATAATACTAAAGACAATTTAGAGTAGGTGCCCTAAATATTGTGGCAGCATTTGACCAGAAATCAAGTGGGTGAAGGGAACTTGCATTGACTTGTTATAACTGACGCAAAGGAAACTAGCTTCAGTATAACACTGTCTAAGAGAATCTTATTCAGCCAAACCATCTTGAGTCACCCAATTAATTACCATTCCTGTACCAGAACAGAGTTATTTATAGACAATTTAGAGTGTTCCACTGGGAATTCCAACAAGAATGAAGGATCTGAATAACTTCCTGTCTGGCAACGAAAATATTCAAGTAACCTTTTGTTACATTAGTGTCAGGTACTAATCATTACAAACAAGGTAAAGCATTATTGCCTCTGCATCAGTTTCAATAAGCAAGTTCGGTAACTGCGCATGCCCAGGTCATGGGTCATTCGGGATAAACATTCTCGCCAGCTGAACTACTGTGTGTGTACGGACCTGCGTTTCATACGTATTTTCCAGTTTTGCTTTTTCGAGGTAGAAAATACTGCTTTCAAAACTATTAACTAGGTGTATTTATGGTTCAATTGTACGATGATTTTGGTGGTTTTATTGCTTTATGCTTCGGTGAGTGAGCGAGATCGTGACGATCAATAACAACCATTTGTTATTGTTTTTGGGGGGGTAGAATGAAATGAAGGCCTTGCCTTCTTTGTAGTCGCTAAGCAGGCGAGACTTCAGTGAAGTAGCTGGCTGGTTAGCCTCATCATAACTGGCAAGATGATTTGAAAGCTCGACAATGGATGTGGGAGGCCAGGGGTTTAGTCCTTCCGATTCTCCAAGTCACCCATCTTTCAGTTCGCTCATGGGATCGGGAAGACGTTTTTCTCCACATTTCAAGAGCTCCTTGTATTGATCAGCATGACAACGTTTTTCTTCACCGGCAGTCGGTAGCACAGGCTTCTTCATGTACGATGCAGCATAAGCAAGAGCAGCGAGTTCGTCTTTTCATCTGTCTTTTCGTCCGTCTTTTTCAACCACCTGTCCACTAAAAAAGCTTCCACTTTCCATCGCAGAAAATCATCCAGTGTCATATCATCGTAATTTGGGTCAGCCATAACCAATATAAGATTCAAAGAAGACAAAAACTCAGACCGAAAGTGTAATCACAGTTTATGCAGTGCTGCATTCGCTTTTTTAAAATCCAGAATGACCTTTGACAAATCCCATGATTCCTTGCGTTTATCGAAATACCGAACTCGCTTATTATATCTCCATTTCATAGGTCTCCGGTTAATAAATTGAGGAGCTACTCTTAGCCAGATAATGAAGTGGTTAATTAACATCAACATCCTGGCCAAACAAACAGGATTGTAAATGGTGGATGCAAGTAACTGCAGATGCTGGTTTATAAATAAAGACACAAAGTGCTGCAGTAACACAGCGAGCCAGGCAGCTTCCCTGGAGAAGCCTCCCACTTTACCCCAGCCTCCCACGGGCCTCCACCAGTGACTCCAGCAACTCCACCGACCCTCACCTCCCCACCGCCCACCAGTGGGCCGCAGCCGTCGGCTTACCTGAGCTCCAGGCTCAGCACCAGGCCCACAACCTCCATGCTGCAGACTCCAACACCACGTGGTCTGACTGCTGGGGCCTACTGCTCCCCCCCTCATACAGGTGATCTTCATGGGGGTTCCACTGAGTTTCCCCTTCCCCCTCTTTTAATCAGGTGCCCCCCGCTATTCCCAGTCCGTGCACTTGTCCTCATGCCCTCCTCCTCTCTGAACCCCCACCAGACCTCACCTGACCTCTGACCCCAACCCCCACCCTTGTGTCTTCACCATCCTCCCTGACCTCCCCCTTTCCAATACGGAACAATCTGTCCTCAGCAGAGACTTCACTTTTGTTCCCCTCCGCCTCCACCTCAATGACTTCCGGGTCCATCATGACGTTGAGGTTTTCTTCCATCGCCTCCGCCTCCATGCCTTTTTCTATGGGAAGGAGTCCTCACCACCCAGTGATGACCCCTTTTCCAATCTTCACTGGTTCCCCTCCTCTTGGACTCCCCTAGATGGCCCCTCTACCCTCTTTAGACCTTTTTATTACCAACTGCAGGCATGACATCAACCATTTCAACTTTTCCGCTCCCCTTACCTACTCTAACCTCTCCCCCTCTGAACGTACAGCCCTCTGTTCACTCTGCAGCAACCCCGACATTATAATCAAACCCGCCGACAAGGGAGGTGCCGTGGTCGTCTGACGCACTGACCTCTACGGGCTGAGGCCAGGCGACAACTCTCAGATACCTCCCCATACTTATCCTTGGATAATGATTCCACAGACGAGCACCAGGCCATAATCTCACACACCATTTCAGATTTCATCACTTCCGGCTGTCTGCCCTCCAAAGCCTCCAACCTTATTGTTGCCCAGCCCCGCATGGCCCGATTTTATCTTCTCCTCAAAATCCACAAACAGAACGGCCCTGCCCATTGTTTCTGCTTGTTCCTGTCCCACTGACTTAATTTCCACATAATTCAAGTCCATCCTATCCCCCCAGGAACAATCTCTCCCTACCTATGTCCAAGACACCTCACGCGCCCTTCGTTTCTGTAAAGAGTCCAAACTCACACAGGTTGAAACACAAGCATCTTTATTGTTCAGTTTATTAACTACTAAGCAGGTCATCACACGTTCACACTGCTACTCTAACTGGTAGACAGTGGGTAGGATCTTACACTAAGTAAGTAAGTAAGTAAGTTTATTGGCCAAGTATTCACTTGCAAGGAATTTGCCTTGGTGCTCCGCCCACAAGTAAAACAACATGACTACAGTGACAGTTACGAATGACTCAGAAAACACTAAACATTAATAATAATAAGACATTAATGATAAAACACCATTGATCAAGCATGTGAACCAACAAAATACCAGATCAAAGGGAGGCTACAGATTTTTGGCTGTTGAGTAGAGCAACTACTGGTGGATAAAAACTTTTTATGTCTGGCTGTGGCAGCTTTGACAATCCGAAGTCGCCTTCCAAGGGAAGTGATTCAAAGTGTTTGTGGCCAGGGTGAGAGGGGTCAGAGATGATCTTGCCCGCTCGCTTCCTGGCCCTTGCAGTGTACAGTTCATCAATGGAGGGAAGGTTGCAGCCAATAATCTTCTCTGCTGATCGGACGATTCGCTGCAGCCTCCAGGTGTCATGATTGGTGGCTGAGCCAAACCAGACCATGATGGAGAAGGTGAGAACAGACTCTATGATGGCTGTGTAGAATTGGATCATCATTGCCTGTGGCAGATTGTGCTTCCTCAGCTGCCGCAGGAAGTACATCCTCTGTTGTGCCTTTTTGACTGTGGAGTCGATGGAAGCCCCCCACTAAGGTCCTTGGAGATGATGGTTCCCAGGAACTTAAAAGACTCCACAGACGTGACTGTGGTGTTGTTGATGGTGAGTGGGGTGAGGGGAGGGGGAGCTCTCCTAAAGTCTACAATCAATTCCACTGTCTTAAGAGCATTGAGCTCTAGGTTGTTGCTACGGGACCAGGACGCCAGCTGTGACACTTCCTGTCTGTAGGCAGATTCCTCCCCATTCTGGATCAGTCCAATCAGGGTTGTGTCGTCTGCAAACTTGAGAAGCTTGACAGAGGTGTCTGTGGAGGTGCAGGCTTTTGGTGTAGAGAGAGTAGAGGAGAGGAGAGAGTACGCAGCCATGCAGTGCTCCTATGCTGAGCGTTTGTGGGTCTGAGATGTGCTTTCCCAGCCTCACATGCTGCTTCCTGTCTGTCAGGAAGTTGGTGATCCACTGACAGTTGGTTCAGGCACAGTCAACTACTGTCAACTACTAATTACTAAGCATTCTGATTGGCTAACATGCTATAGCCAATCTACATCTCTTCTTCTATAAATGAAAAGTAGATGGAGCATTGTCACTATGATGAGTACATAAATTGCTAAATTTATCTAATAGTAATCGGTTAAACATTGATTACGCATAGTCGCCATATCTAACAGGCGGCTTACTAACCCACCCGTTCCTCGTATGGTAAGGAGCTGCCTCATCAACCTTCTCTTCCGAAAATTTGAGGGCACGTTTGGGTGAGCCCGAGGGGCTTTGGGGTGAGACCGTAGGGGAAGACCGTCATGGGGGTACCGGTGAACCGGTTACAAAAGGGGAAGGGTGAGCAGACCAATGCGGGGAGTGAAGGTGAGGAGCAGCAGCAGGTACTGGAACGGCTGGAACAGCGATCACTTTAAAGTTCAGTGGAGGTGCGTCAGGACCCTGGAGTGCCGGACGTCGTTCCTTCACTGGAAGGAGGTGTTGACGGGTGCGTTTGTAGATGGTACTACCGATATCGACAAGGTAGGAACATGGTTCCTTTGCGGGGCCATGGATGAACCCCAGTTTAGTATGTCCTTTGTCTGTCTGTAGACGGATCACTTGGCCTTGGATTAGTAGCTTAAGTGGCTAGCTGGATTTGTCGTAGGCACGTTTCTGCGCGTCTCGTTTGGATTGCACGCGCTTTTGAACTACAGCAGGGCTGAAAACTTTCGACTTTAAGTGATCCTGTGTTACTGGCAGTGGAGGTCTTGTTCTGCGGGACATCAGTCGCTGGGCTGGAGAGCCTAGAACATTCATTGTCTCTGGCAATATTTCTCAAGTTCAACAGGTCCAGGTAGTCGTCAGATTTAGCCAGATAGGAGCGTTCCATGAGTTGTTTAGCGCTTCGAACAGCGCGTTCTGCAAGTCCATTGGACTGGGTATTCTGGGCTGCTGGTAACATGTTGAAAGTTCCACCGTTTGGCAAAGTTTCTGAACTTTTGGCTGGTGAATTGCGTCCTGTTGTCAGTCTGAAGGCGGGATGGAATGCCATGTACGGAGAAGTGTTGTCGTAGTTTCTGGACGACTATTTCTGAGGAGATGGTTTGCAGAAAGTCAATTTCGAACCAACTTAAGTACGAGTCCACTAACACGAGATAGTGCTTCCCGTGCCAGTCGAAGATATCGGCGGCCACAGACGACCAAGGTAAAGAGGATGCATGTTGGGACAGCATCGGTTGTTTTTGCTGGTGTGGTGCCTGTCTGTTACAGATCGAGCATGATTCTGTTTTCTCCCGAATGTACTTGGTGATTCCGGGCCAATAGATCATTTCTTTAGCGCACTGTAGGATGGCTTCAATGCCTGGGTGGCCACCGTGGATCTCCTCATAATATTCGTTTCGCAGAGAGGGGGGGATGACCATCTTGTGACCCTTCACTATCACACCGTCCTGTAGAACCAGTTCGTCACGGACCAAAAAGTAAGGTTGTAGTTCAACGGGAGTGTTGGACTGCTTGTTTGGCCAGCCGCCTATAATGATTGAGGTTAGCAGCTGGGAAGTTTTATCTGCAGCAGTGTGTTCGGCGAGGCGGCGCAGGCGGTCAGTTGGAATGAAGGAAACTTTCAGAACGGAGAATTCTTCTTGTTCGAATGGGTGTTGTTCTCTGGTGGCTCGTGGTGCTCGAGATAGAGTGTCTGCGATGTGCATGTCTTTACCTTTTTTGTAGACGATGCGAAAATCAAACCGTTGTAGCTGCATCATCATTTGTTGAAGCCTTGCTGGGGTTGCATGAATCGGCTTGCTCAGGATGGTAACCAACGGCTGGTGATCAGTTTCTACTGCGCCGATGAGGCACGGTCTAACAGAATTTGCCAGAAGAAACTCTTGGCATCCAAGACTGAGAACACCATTGCATTACCGATTTGTGCCACTACGTCTTTGGTGGTCCTCATCAGGTAGTGTTGGCGTTTGAATGCTGTGTTCAAATCTTTAGGATTGATGCAGATGCGTAACTCCTTCTTGTCTTTCTTTGTGGTGACAACCATAGTGGAGACCCAGTCGGGAGGGTTCACTGACTTCGGCAAGAACTCCGATATAGACCATACGTTTCAGTTCACCGTGTATTTGCTCACGCATACCATGCGGGACACGGTGAGGGGCATGCACGATTGGCGTGACTGTATGGTCAACAATGATCTTGTATGTTGTGGGTAGTTTGCCGAGTTTGTTGTCAAACAAATCTTTGTAGTTGGATAGGATCTGTCTGGTTGGTTCAATAGACAATAGACAAAAGGTGCAGGAGTAGGCCATTCGACCCTTCAAGCCAGCACCGCTATTCAATGTGATCATGGCTGATCATCCCCAATCAGTACCCCGTTCCTGCCTTCTCCCCATATCTCCTGATCTGTCAAACAGAGTTTGTGGACAGCACGCCCGAAATAGACCAAACCCACGTCATGGCACGCATCGATGCCTAGCAGGGTTTCAGAACTTGGCTGAATGATGTAAAATAGCAGGTCCTTGGTCTGTTCATTGATGGTACATTTAAAGTCAGCTTTACCTAGCGGGTGAACAATTTCTCCTCCAGAAGCATGTAGAGTGGAGGAGTCTTTTTTCATGCACTCAGTGGTTCTTATCTTGTTAAAAACTTTGAGTGACATGACATTCACGCGGGCGCCGGTATCAACTTTGGCGATCAGGGGTTTGTTAATGATTATCATGGTCACAGCAGGATCAGTTACTTTGCCTGGGGTGCGCAGGTTTAGGGAAATACGGTAGGCTCAGTGTCTGTGTTATCAGAGTCGTTCCCGTGGGAAGGTTTGCCTTGTTCATCAGAATCAGACGGGTCTTGTTGAATCAGGTGCAGCTTCGTCCTTGGAGCTGTACTCCCACTGGATCGACAACAATTAACACAGTGGTTGAATTTTTTGCAATTATGACATACTTTCCCATGGGCAATGCAAAATTGGCGACCCCTGGGGTGGAAATAGTTACAGTTTGTGCACCTCGTGTTAGGCATGTTCTGAGCTTTGCTGGACGCATTGAGAAATCTTTGTGGAGAGTAACTAGCCAAATTCACATTCAATTGTTGATTAGCATTCCCGCTATCAAAATCAGCCAGTGGTGCCACAGTCTCAGCCATCCTACAAGCATGAATTGCTTGCTCTAAAGTCAGTTCTGCATTCCGCAGCAGTTCGGCTCGCAGTTTGCAGTCGCTCATTCCTCCCACAATTTTATCGCGAACTAACTCATTTGTCAACTCACCAAATCTGCATCGAGAGCTGATGTGCCTCAGGTCACTGATGAATCGTTCCACAGGATCATCAGCCTGTAACATCCGAGCAAAAAATCTTGTTCTCTCAAGGATTCTGTTAGACGGCAGGTCACACAGTTCTCTAAACTTCCCCAGCAACACCATAGAGTTGTCAATAGATTCAGCTGGCACCAATATCTGGCCATTCCCATCCAGTTGAGCAGGTGCAAATTCGAACGAGTCAGCGCGGATCATAGCCTCCGAACCCGCTAAATTCAACAGTAGCGAAGCCTTCAAATCGCCGGGATCGTTTCGGTGAATGATGTGGATATAATGAGAGTAGTCCTTCTCAAACATTCGCCATCGCTCGGCAATATCAGAATCAAACACTAACGGGCTGGGCTTTCGACAAGAGTTAGCCATGTTCTCAAGTCACAAAAAACACGCAAATAAAAACTGGTAAACAAAATAAATCGCGGTAAACAGATGCGGGGTAGACCCGTTTTTCTGCAACCATGTAAAGAGTCCAAACTCACACAGGTTGAAACACAAGCATCTTTATTGTTCAGGTCATTAACTACTAAGCATGTCATCACATGTTCACACTGCTACTCTAACTGTAGACAGTGGGTAGGATCTTACACTATGAATGTTAAAATTAGGCGGGGTTATAATTACTAAGCATTCTGATTGGCTGACATGCTATAGCCAATCTACAGTCTCTTCAATGGCTTCCCTTTTCCAGGCCCCCACTACCTCATCTTTACAATGGATGTCCAGTCACTTTACGCCTCCATCCCCCACCAGGAAGGTCTTAAAGTCCTCCGTTTCTTCCTCAACCACAGAACCAGCCAATTTCCATCTACCAACACTATCCTCCATCTAGCAGAGCTGGTCTTTACCCTTAACAACTTCTCCTTCGACTTCTCCCACTGCCTCCAAATCCAAGGCGAAGCTCTGGGCACTTGCATGGGTCCCAGCTATGCCTGCCTCTCTGTAGGGTACGTTGTTCCAGGCATACACTGGCCTTATCCCCGAACTCTACGTTGACGACTGCATCACTGTCTTCACTCACTGACATCATTAACTTTACTATTAATTTCCATCCTGCACTCAAATACACTCTCCGACATCTCTGTACCATTTCTTGATCTCACTGCCTCCATCACAGGAGACAAACTATCAACTGTCATCTATTATAAACCCACTGACTCCCACAGCTATCTAGACTACATTTCTTCCCACCCTGCATCCTGTTAAGACCCTATGCCCTACTCCCAATTCCTCTATGCTGCATCAGCACCCCAGATGAGATGTCCTGGTATGGAACACCTCATCTTGGGTGCTGATGCGAACATCGAAGGTGTCCTCATTCTTTAGGGAATTGTGGTTCCCCTCTTCCACTATAGATGAAGCCTACACCAGGGCCTCCTCGATATCCCGCAGCTCCCGCAGCTCCGATCTTGTTCCCCCTCCCCCCATAAGCCATCACTTAGAGCGTATAATCCTCCACCATATTCGCCACCTCCAACGGGTCCCATCTTCCCATCTCCCCTCCTTTCCGCTTTCTGCAGAGATCATTCCCTCCGCACCTCCCTGGTTAACTTGTCCCTTCGTACACAAACCATCCCCTCCCCCAGGTATTTTCCCCCGCAACCTCAGGAGATGCAACACCTGTCCCTATACCTCCCTCCTTGACTCCGTCCAAGGACCCCAACAGTCTTTTCAAGTGAGGCAGAGGTTCACTTGCACCTGCTCCAACCTCATCTACTCTATATGTTATTCCAGTTGTGGACTCCTGTATATCGGCGAGACCAAGCGCAGGCTCGGCGATCATTTTGCTGAACACCTCCGCTCAGTCTGCCTAGGCCTGCCTGATCTCCCGGTTGCTCAGCACTTTAACTCCCCCTCCCATTCCCATACTGACCTTTCTGTCCTGGGCCTCCTCCATTGTCAGATTGGAACAGCACTTCATATTTCCTGTGGACAACCTACACCCCAGCGGTATGAGCATTGACATCTCTGGCTGCAAGTAACCCTTGCTTTCCCTCTCTCTCCATCCCTCCCCCTTCCCAGTTCTCCGACCGGCCTTACTGTCTCCGACTATATTTTATCTCTGTTTGCTTTGTTGTTACATTCTTCCAACTAACAATGATTTATTCTACATACTCCTTGATCTCCATTCTCTTTATCCTGTATTTACACCTTACACGTCCTTATCTATACACTTCCTTATCTACATACCTCCCTCCCCCTGACATCAGTCTGGAGAAGGGTCTCGACCCGAAACATCACCCATTTCTTCTCTCCAGTCATGCTGCCTGTCCCGCTGAGTTGCTCAGGCATTTTGTGTCTATCTACGATTTAAACCAGGATCTGCAGTTCCTTCCTACACTCACCATCTATATCTCTTGTTTCCCTCTCCCCTGACTATCAGTCTGAAGAAGGGTCTCGACCCGAAACGTCACCCATTCCTTCTCTCCAGAGATGCTGCCTTTCCCGCTGAGTTGCTCCAGCATTTTGTGTCGATCTCCATGGAGAACATGGATAGATGCCATTTTGGGTCAGAACCCTTCTTTAAACTAACTGGAGAAAGCTGGAAGAGAGGAGGGCATGTCCGGTAGGTAGAAGGTTGATACAGATAAAGGTTTTTTTGATAGGCAGATGGTGGACAAAGACCAGAGATGAAAAGACAGAATGTGTGAAACAAAAGGATTGAAGAATTGTGAAGCCAGAAGAAAGAATATAGATAGAGGGGGAGGGGAGAAATATGTGTGAGTCGAGGGAAGAGAGTGGGGGATGGAGAGGAAATTGGGGGTGGGGTTTAGGGGGAAAGAAGACAGAGGGGGAGGTTTATTAGTTAACTAAAATTGGAGAATTCAATGTTCATATTGCTTGGGTTGTAAGCTACCCACGCAGAATATGAGGTGTTGTTCCTCCAGTTTGTTTGTAACTTTGCTCTGGCAATGGAAGAGGCCCAAGACAGAAAAGTCAGTATGGGAATGGGAAGAGGTGTTAAAAATGGTTAGCAACCGGGAGATCCCATAAGCTGCTCGAGCGCAAGTATTTGGCAAAACGATCGCAGAGTCCAATTGGGATGGAAAATAAATAAGCTGAAACAAAATCAGAAATGCTGGAGGAAAACAGCCAGTCAAGCAGCATCTATAGGCTTTTATGGTTCCTAATGTGGCTAGCCAAATCTTGCAATGTATACCTAAATGTTATGAATTATATGAAATCAATTCTACTGTTCTCTTGCACTAATTTTCTCTTCGAAATTTAATTAATTTACATAATGTATCTTCTCTCTAGATAATTCACAAACATTTGATGTGTCCATTGGAAATCCAGTGCTGCTGCAAATAAAAACTGAAAATTACTGGGATGACTCTGGTATAGGTTTCCTAAATATAGATATTTACAGCAATTTTAATGACATGGTAAGGATATTATTTTGCAAGAAAATGCAATTGTGTGAAGGTTTTTTAAAATGTTGACTTCACTTAATTAGTTTAAAGAGAAAAAAGGTTGCAATGTAGTTGAAATTCTGTTTGGATGCCTGATGTTGCACAAATACAGTATAACGTAATGTAAAAGCATTAACGATTAAGATTGAGGAAGCGTCTGACAGCAAATGCAAATAATTTTAAGGAAAATATTTTGTATACAAACTGTCATTCACTTTCCCATTGTCTATATGCCCATTCATTCAAATTAAACTTGGAAAAGACAGATCAATGATTTAGATGAAGGGATTCAAAGTAACATTAGCAAATTTGCAGATGACACAAAGCTGGGTGGCAGTGTGAACTGTGAGGATGATGCTATGAGAATGCAGGGTGACTTGGACAGGTTGGGTGAGTGGCAGATGCATGGCAGATGCAGTTTAATGTGGAGAAATGTGAGGTTATCCACTTTGGTAGCAAAAACATAAAGGCAGATTATTATCTAAATGGTGTCAAGTTGGGAAAGGGGGAAGTACAACAGGATCTGGGGGGTCCTTGTTCATCAGTCAATGAAAGTAAGCACGTAGGTACAGCAGGCAGTGAAGAAAGCGAATGGCATGTTGGCTTTCATAACAATAGGAGCAAAGAGGTCCTTCTGCAGTTGTACAGGGCCCTAGTGAGACCACATCTGGAGTATTGTGTGCAGTTTTGGTCCCCTAATTTGAGGAAGAACATTCTTGCTATTGAGGGAGTGCAGCGTAGGTTCACAAGGTTAATTCCCGGGATGGTGGGACTGTCATATGCCGAGAGAATGGAGTGGCTGGGCTTGTATACTTTGGAGTTTGGAAGGATCTTATAGAAACATATAAGATTATTAAGGGTTTGGACACGCTAGAGGCAGGAAACATGTTCCCAATGTTGGGGGAGTCCAGAACCAGGGCCACAATTTAAGAATAAGGGGTAAACCATTTAGAACGATGAGGAAACACTTTTTCACACTGAGAGTTGTGAGTCTGTGGAATTCACTGCCTCAGAGGGCGATGGAGTCCGGTTCTCTGGATACTTTGAAGAGAGAGCTAGATAGGGCACTTAAAGATAGCGGAGTCAGGGGATATGGGGAGAAGGCAGGAACATTACGGGGATGATCAGCCATGATCACATTGAATGGTGGTGCTGGCTCGAAGGGCCGAATGTCCTACTCCTGCACCAATTGTCTATTGTCTATTGAGACTTAGAAATTGTGGTGCATTATTATAGGAACATTATGTGATTATAGAACAGGACAGCAACATTCAGCATTGGGAACGACTGAACTATATTACACGTTTTCTTTTGTGTGTGCTGCTGAACACATACTGGAAGAAATACACTTCAGAACCAACGTCATATCGGACGCAATCGGGAAGAGCATGCCACCAAATCTAATTCACGGTCAGAGGATTGAGGTCAGGGGTGTGAGGATTAGAAATCATGGCCTCTGAGGTAATTGATAACAATCCCCGTCTACAAATACTCTCCTCCACCTAGCGGAGCTGGTCCTTACCCTCAACAACGTTTCCTTTGACTCCTCCCATTTCCTCCAAATTCAAGGCGTAGCTATGGGCACATGCATGGGCCCCAGCTATGCCTGCCTCTTTGTAGGGTATGTCGAACTATCCTTGTTCGAGGCGTACTGTGGCCCTATCCTGAACTCTACCTCCGCTGCATTGACGACTGCATTGGTGCTACCTCCTACACCCATGCAGAAGTCACTGACTTCATCCATTCCACCACTAACTTCCATCCGGTCAAATTCACCTGGACCATTTCCGACATCTCCCGACCGTTTCTAGACCTCACTATCTCCATCGCAGGTAACAGACTACTGACCGACATCTACTACAAACCCACTAACTCCCATGGCTATCTGGACTACACTTCTTCCCACCCTGCTTCCTGTAAGGAATCTATCCCCTACTGCCAATTCCTCCGTCTATGCTGCATCTGCACCCGGGATGAGGTGTTCCAAACCAGGGCATCGGAGATGTCCTCATTCCTTAGGGAATGGGGGGTCTCCTCTTCGACTATAGATGAGGCTCTCACCAGGGTCTCCTCTATATTCCGTAGCTCCACTCTCACTCCCCATCCGCCCACCCGTAACAAGGACGGAGTCCCCCTTGTCCTCACCTTCCACTCCACCAGCTGTCACATTCAACAGATAATCCTCTGACATTTTCGCCACCTCCAATGTGATCCCATTACTGGTCACATCTTCCCATCTCCTCCCCTTTCGGCTTTCCACAGAGACCGCTCCCTACGTAACTCCCCGGTTAATTCGTCCCTTCCCACCCAAACGACCCCATCCCCTGGTACTTTCCCGTGTAACCTCAGGAAATGCTACACTTGTCACTTTACCTCCCCCCTCGCCTCCATCCAAGGACCCAAACAGTCTTTCCCGGTGAGGTCACCTGCACCTCCTCCAATCTCATCTATTGCATCCGCTGTTCGAGGTGTCAACTGTTCTACATCGGTGAGACCAAGCGCAGGCTTGGCGATCGCTTCGCCCAACACATCCGCTCAGTTTCGCATTAACCAACCTGATCTCCCGATGGCTCTGCACTTCAACTCCCCCTCCCATTCTAAATCCGACCTTTGTGTCCTGGACCTCCTCCATGGCCAGAGTCCCACCGCAAATTGGAGGAGCAGCACCTCATATTTCGCTTGGGCAGTTTACACCCCTGCAGTATGAACATTGACTTCTCCAATTTCAGGTAGTCCTTGCTTTCTCCCTTCTTCCCCTCCCCTTCCCAGCTCTCCCACAGCCTACTGTCTCTGCCTCTTCCTCTCTTCTTCCCGCCCCCACTACCCCCTCATCAGTCTGAAGAAGGGTTTCAACCCAAAATGTCACCATTTCCTTCGCTCCATAGATGCTGCTTCACCCGCCGAGTTTCTCCAACATTTTTGTCTACCTTTAATTGATAATGAAAATTGCTTTGCATTTTGCCTATAGCAGCACTGTTGATATTACTTGAGAAAATCTTACCCTTGGTGGCATGATGGCGCAGCAGTACGGTTGCTGCCTTGCAGTGCCAGAGTCCCGTGTTCGATCATGACTATGGGTGCTGTCTGTACGGAGTTTGTACGTTCTCCCCATGACCTGCGTGGGTTTTCTCTGAGATCTTCAGTTTCCTCCCACACTCCAAAGACATACGGGTTTGTAGGTTAACTGGTTTGGTGTAAATATAAAATTGTCCTTCATGTGTGTAGAGTAGTGTTAATGTGCGGGGATCGCTGGTCAGCGTGGACTCGGTGGGTCGAAGGGCTAGTTTCCGCGCTGTATCTCTAAAGCTAATAAACCTAAAAAACTAAATGAAAAAGTGTGCGAGAGAGAAGTAAAATTATCATTAATAAATAAGGGAATAAATTTTGTGTTAAGCACCCAGAAATGTGCATAGAGTTAAGGGCCTGTCCCACTGTACGAGGTAATTCAAGAGCTCTCCCGAGTAAAAAATAAATAATCAAACTCGTGGTAGGCACGTAGAATGTACGTAGCGGGTACGCTGGAGCTCGGGACGTCTCTTAGCGGCTCGTAACGCTAACAGCAGGTAATCGGGAAACGCGGTAAGCTCGTGAAGACTCGTAAAGATTTTTCAACAAGTTGAAAAATGTTCAAGAGAGCCCCGAGTACCTACGAGCGGCTATTATCGTAATTCACCGAGTTCGAATCAGGTGAAACTCGGGAGAACTCTTGAATTAGCTCCTACAGTGGGACAGCCCCATTAGTCTTCTCTGGCTTCAATCTTCTGGCTCTGCATGTGTGAATGGTTGTGTGAATAGTTTAATTGAATTTCCTGCCCTTCCTAAATGGGATGCTGCACTGAACGTATAAGCACCTTTTAATGGCATGTAATGTACAATTGCAAAATTGGTTTCGACTTTCAGTTATTTTTCAGATAACTGGTGGATTCAGAAATCTTAAATTAACTTTGTTTGAATCACCATAACACTGAACCAACATATTGAACCACACTAGTTTAATCCTGACCATAATCCCACCTCAGCATCGAACTATTATGGAATTTAAGGGTTACACTATGTACTTCAGCTTCCAGTCACATGATTTGGTTACCTTGTATAACTACTCATTTATTTATTATTGTTTATTGTTTATTTATTGCCTTGTTGCATTAACGGGCCTGTAAAAGCTACGGCAAGGAAGAATTTCATTGTTCCGTTCTCGGTGCATCTCTTGACTTGTAATATCTGAGAAGATTGATCTTTATTCATCGATCATCTCAGAACATTCAGATTAAGTTACCTAATTACACCATATTTACAGCTGTTTATTGAAAAATTTATTTTCTCTTTATTTTAGGGATACACTACAATGTCTATTTCTATTTCTGAAGCATCACTGTTGTGCCCAGTAGTTAGCATCCCAATTATTCTGTATTGCACCTGTCCAGTTGGAAAAATGATCCTTTATAAAGAGCCTATATCAATCAGTCGGGATAAGTGGTTGTATGGTCATCCAAAAGATGATGAAACTGACTCTGTTCTTTTGAAGACGTTGCCTGTAAGTACTATTCAGAACATAATCCTAAATTGTACTACAGAAGAAGTTGCTGTAAAAAGAATCTCTGTGATACTTTGAACCTGAAATATGTCATAATTTACAATTAGTATTATAAGGGTTAGCTGCCTGCAAGTCTTTTTTAATGACTAGAGCAACCAAGATATGATTTTACTCTTAAGGGTGCACATTTGTGGTAGTAATAATTTTCTAATTTTCCTGATCAATATTTAATTCAGTCTTTACACAAAAACACACTATCCATCATTGAATGGGAGGGAGATGACTTGGGAGATAAAGATGTCAGCATAATTTTACAACGCATACAGTTCTTAATCACAACTTCAGAGAGCACCAGTAAATCACAAATTACTTAATTGTAAATATGGGTGCTAATTAGTACATAAACTCATTGGGCTTTAAAATAAGCTTAGGATGTCCAGAATGTCCAAAACTTTTAATTAAAGTATGTTATAAAAATTAATACAACCTGAATTTCATCCAATAGGTGGAGATTTACATCAGAATTGGAAATGATGGGCAGACTTTGAGTTTGAGGGTATAATGAAAAGGTCAAAAAAAGTCAGACCTGTAGCAATCCGTATTGTATGTACTTGCACTCTTAGACCCCTCATCCTCCTGCGCTCCAACGAGTAGAAACCCAGCCTACTCAACCTCGGACTACAGCTCACGCCCTCTGTCCTGGCAATATCCTCGTAAGTCTTTCTAAACCCTTTCAAGCTTGACAATAGCTTTCCTATAACATGGTGCCCAGAACTGAACACAATATTCTAAATGCAGTCTCACCAACGTCTTATTCAACTGCAACATGACCTCCCAACTATATATACACCTGGACCATTTCCGACACTTCCCTACCATTCCTTGACCTCACTATCTCCATCGAAGGTGATAGACTCCTTACCGACATCCACTACAAACCCACCGACTCCCATGGCTATCTGGACTACACTTCTTCCCACCCTGTTCCTGTAAGGACTCCATCCCCCACTCCCCATTCCTCCGTCTACGCCGCATCTGCTCCCAGGATGAGGCGTTCCACACCAGGGCATCTGAAATGTCCTCATTCTTCAGGGAACGGGGGTTCCCCTCCTCCACCATAGATGAGGCTCGCACCAGGGTTTCTGCCATACCCCGCAACACTGCTCTCTCTCCCCATCCCCCCACTCACAACAAGGGCAGAGTCCCCCTAGTCCTCACCTTTCACCCCACCAGCCGTCACATACAACAAGTGATCCTCCGTCAGTTTCGCCACCTCCAACGTGACCCCACCACTCGCCACATCTTCCCATCTCCCCCCATGTCTGCCTTCCGCAAAGACCGCTCCCTCCGTAACTCCCTTGTCAATTCTTCCCTTCCCTCCCATACCACCCCCTCCCCTGGTACTTTCCCTTGCAACCGCAAGAGATGCAACACTTGTCCCTTCACCTCCCCCCTCGACTCCATTCAAGGACCCAAGCAGTCGTTCCAGGTGCGACAGAGGTTCACCTGCATCTCCTCCAACCTCATCTATTGCATCCGCTGCTCTAGATGCCAGCTGATCTACATCGGTGAGACCAAGCGGAGGCTTGGCGATCGTTTCGCCGAACACCTCCGGTCGGTCCGCAATAACCAACCTGAGCTCCCGGTGGCTCAGCACTTCAACTCCCCCTCCCATTCCGTATCTGACCTCTCTGTCCTGGGTCTCCTCCATGGCCACAGCGAGCAACACCGTAAATTGGAGGAAATGCACCTCATATTCCGCTTGGGCAGTCTACATCCTGGGAGCTTGAACATTGAATTCTCCCAATTGTATTGTATTGTATTGTATTGTATATCTTTATTGTCATTTCCTGAGTATTCTAATACCCAGAGGAAACAAAAAAACGTTCCTCAACCAGTGTCCATTCCAGTGTGCAGTAAAAAATAAATAGAAGCAAAAATACATATATCATGAACAAATTAACACTCTACTCTACTAAACATCAACAGGCGTTCCGATCGGCAGCGGCACGACAGTGGCTCTGCTGCAGTGTGTCCAGGTTGGTGGTTGGTGCACGATACTTTGGCAGGGGACAAAGTCCGTTTATCAGTCTTATAACCTGCGGGAAGAAGCTGAGGAGCATCCTGCTGGTTTTGCACCTAATGCTCCGGTACCTCTTCCCAGATGGCAGGATGGAGAATATGTGATGCGATGGGTGGTAGGGGTCTTTGATGATGGAGATGGCTCTGCTGATACATCTCTTCCTGTATATGTCCAGCAGGAAAGGGAGTGGAGCACCAATAATCCTGCTGGCGGTCTTCACAATCCTGTCTAGTTGGTGCCGTTCGTACGCCTTGCAGCTCCCGAACCAGGAAGTGATGCCGTAGGTTAATGTGCTCTCGATTGTCCCCCTATAAAAAGTTCGTAGGTGTGTAGTGGGGAGACCTGCTTTACGTAGTCTTCGGAGAGGGTGTAGTCGCTGCTGGGCTCTCTTGACCAGTGCTGTGGTGTTGGTCGTGGACGTCAGGTCATCTGACAGGTGGAGTCCTAGGAACTTCACGCTGTTGACCCTTTCCACATCAGCTCCATCGATGTGCAGAGGTGTATGGTGTTGTTTTCCCGCCCTCCTGAAGTCAACCACCATCTCCTTCGTTTTTCCCACGTTGAGAATGAGGTTGTGGGATTTGCACCATCCTGTGAGCAGCTCCACCTCCATCCTGTACGCCGACTCATCATTGTCGCTGATGAGACCCACCACTGTTGTGTCATCAGCGAACTTGTTGATGAAGTTGTTGTTGAGTCTAGCAGTACAGTCGTGTGTTAGCAGACTAAACAGCAGGGGGCTTAGGACACAGCCTTGGGGCGAGCCAGTGCTCACGGCTATGGTTTTTGATGTCCTACTGCCCACCCTGACTGTCTGCTGCCGTTGCGATAGAAAGTTCAGGACCCAGTTACATGTGCCAGCATCAACCCCCAATAGCTCCAACTTCTCCACCAGCTGCTGCGGAATGATTGTATTAAAAGCAGAGCTGAAGTCTATGAAGAGGATAAGTATTTTTCCGATCAAGGTGTGACAGTACAAGGTTCAGTGTTGTTGAGACTGCGTCCTCTGTGGATCGGTTGGCTCTGTAGGCGAACTGCAGTGGGTCTAGGTCGGCAGGTAGACTATTTTTGATATGCTGCATAACGAGTCGCTCAAAACACTTAATTACTATGGGTGTTAGAGCCACTGGTCGAAAGTCATTATGGCAGGCTGGGTTTGGTTTCTTCGGGACAGGGACGATGGTGGCACTCTTAAGACAGTTGGGCACTACTGCCTGGCTGAGTGAGATGTTAAAAATGTCTGTGAAGACATCTTTCAGTTGCTCGGCGCAGTCTCTTAAAACGCATCCAGGAATGTTGTCCGGCCCTGCAGCTTTGCGTGGGTTGATGCTGGCAAAGGCCTTTTTAACTCCGGCTGCGGACAGCCTGAGCGACTGGTCACTGGGAGATGGCAGTAGTGCACGTGTCTGGGTGGTGTTTCCAACCTCAAACCGTGCGTAAAACTCGTTCAGTTCATCTGGTAGAGAGGGGTCGTTTTGGCATATCCGCAGCGGGGGGGGGGCTTGTAGTCAGTGATGGTATGAAATCCCTGCCACAAGCGACGTGTGTCTTTGTCATTTGCGAAGTGGCTATTAAGTTTTTGTCCATACAGCCTCTTCGCTTCCCTGAACACCGGGATAGGTTACTCCTTGTCAGTTTGTATGCTGCGTTGTCCCCAGATTTGAATGCAGCATTCCGGATTCTCAGTAGGGAACACACTTCCCCAGTTAGCCAAGGTTTCTGATTGGCACGCCTCCTGATGGTTTTTACCACCGTTACATCATCAATGCATTTATTGATGTATCCGATGACGGATTCTGTGTATTCTTGATGCTACTGTCATCTGTTGCTGCCTCTCTGAAAATGGCCCACTGTGTGGTTTCAAAACAGTCTTGTAGTGCTGCGGTAGCTCCCTGTGGCCATGTTCTGACTTCTTTGACCATTGGCCTGTCCTGTTTCACCCTGGGTCTGTATGCAGGTGTGAGCATAACCGCTAGGTGGTCAGAGTTGCCGATATGGGGGAGGGGGGCTGCTCTATATGCATCTTTAATGTTGGTGTACACCAGATCTAGTTTGTTCTTTCCCCTGGTTGCAATGTTCACATGCTGGTAGAATTTAGGCAGAACAGATGTAAGACTTGCGTGGTTGAAATCCCCAGCTGCCATGAAGAAAGCATCTGGATGTTCCCTCTGCTGCTCACTGATGTTGTTGTAGAGTTCTGTCATAGCATCCTTCACGTCCGCGCTCGGTGGTACATAGACGGCCGTTATGAAGACTGCCCTTAGCTCCCTGGGTAAGTAGAAGGGTCGGCATTTCACAGTCATTAGCTCTACATGGGGTGAGCAGTAAGTGGAAGTCACCACAGCATCCCGGCACCATGATCTGTTCACATATACAGCCAGTCCCCCTCCTCTTGCCTTACCAGCTAGCGAAGCTACTCTATCAGCTCTGTATAGCATAAGTCCCTCCAACTGGATCGCAGCGTCTGTGATGTTCTGATTCAGCCAGGTCTCCGTTAGGACGTAGACACAGCAGTTCTTCACGCTTCGTTGGGAGGCTCTCCACGCTCTGAGGTAGTCCATTTTGTTGTCAGGTCTGCTAGCCCTTGCTGTCCCCTCCCCTTCATCAGCCCTCTGGTTGTCTCCTCCCCTCCCCCAGCCCTCGGGCTCCTCCTCCGCCTTTTTCCTTTTTCCTTTCTTCCCCCCACCCCCTATCAATCTGAAGAAGGGTTTCGGCCCGAAACGTTGCCTATTTCCTTCGCTTCATAGCTGCTGCTACACCCGCTGAGTTTCTCCAGCATTTTTGTGTACCTTCTATACTCAATACTCTGACTGATGAAGGCCAAGGTGCCAAAAGCCTTTTTGACCATCTTATCTACCTGCGACACAATAGACAATAGGTCCAGGAGTAGGCCATTCGGCCCTTCGAGTCAGCACCGCCATTCACTGTGATCATATATATAATATAACCATATATATAACCATAACAGCACGGAAACAGGCCATCTCGGCCCTTCAAGTCCGTGCCGAACATTATTTTTATTTTTATTTATTTTTTTTTATTTTTTTTTAAATTAAAAATAAAATACTTCCCCCTAGTCCCATCTAACTGCACTCAGACCATAACCCTCCATTCCTTTCCCGTCCATATACCCATCCAATCTATTTTTAAAGGATAACATCGAAAGGATAACATGGCTGATCATCCACAATCATTATCCCGTTCCTGCCTTCTCACCATATCCCTTGACTCTGCTATCTTTAAGGGCTCTATCTAACTCTCTCTTGAAAGTATCCAGAGAACTGGCCTCCACCACCCTCTGACGCAGAGAATTCCAAAGATTCACAACTCTCTGTGAGAAAAAGTGTTTCCTCGTCTCCATTCTAAATGGCCTACCCCTTATTCTTAAACTGTGGCCCCTGGTTCTGGACTCCCCCAACATCGGGAACATGTTTCCTGCCTCTAGCGTGTCCAAACCCTTAATAATCTTATATGTTTCAATAAGATGCCCTCTCATCCTTCTAAACTCCAGCGGTGGGGAGAATAAAACTGAAGGAGCATAGTTCGGCCGGGAGCTGCTGTGTTCGCTTGTGGGGGCTGGCTGTGTTCGCTTGTGGGGGCTAGCTGTGTTCGCGGGCGGGGGCTGGCTGTGTTCGCGTGCGGGGGTTGGCTGTATTCGCGGGCGGGGCTAGCTGTGTTCGTGGGCGGGGGCTGCTGTGTTCGCGGGTGGGGACTGCTGTGTTCGCGAGCGGGGGTTGGCTGTATTTGTGGGCGGGGGCTGGCTGTGTTCGCGGGCGGGGGCTGGCTGTGTTCGCGGGCGAGGGCTGGCTGTGTTCGCGGGCGGGAGCTGCTGTGTTCGTGGGCGGGGGCTGGCTGTGTTCGCAGGCAGGGGCTGGCTGTGTTCGCGGGCGGGGGCTGGCTGTGTTCGCGGGCGGGGGCTGGCTGTGTTCACGGGCGAGGGCTGGCTGTGTTCGCAGGCAGGGGCTGGCTGTGTTCGCAGGCGGGGGCTGGCTGTGTTCGCGGGCGGGGGCTGCCTGTGTTCGCGGGCGAGGGCTGGCTGTTCGCAGGCAGGGGCTGGCTGTGTTTGCGGGCGGGGGCTGGCTGTGGTCGTGGGTGGGGGCTGGCTCTGTTCGCGGGCGGGGGCTGGCTGTGTTCACGGGCGAGGGCTGCTGTGTTCGCGGGGGGGGCTGGCTGTGTTCACGGGCGGGGGCTGGCTGTGGTCGCGTGCGGGGGCTGGCTGTGTTCACGGGCGGGGGCTGGCTGTGTTCGCGGGCGGGGGCTGGCTGTGGTTGCGGGCGGGGGCTGTGAGCACGACAGGCGCTGGGGACGGGAGCCGCTAAGTGAGTATGGAGCCGTTAAGTGCAGTTGGAGCCCGGGCCGGGAACCGGTGAGCCCACACACACCCCTCCCTCACACCCCCCCCTCCCCCACACCCGCCCTCCCCAACAGCACACCCCCCCCCGGCTACAGAAAGCTCCCGCCGTTGCGTTGGGGGAACAGTTGAGTGGTGGAATATTGCATTGGGGAATGGGTTGCGTTGGGGGACTAGGCCTCCCGTGTGACTGGGACCCAACGGGTCCCACTTAGTCTAGTCTACTTATAATAATAATAATAATAATAATAATATATTTTATTGTCATTGCACATAGGCGCAACGAGATTTGGTATGCAGCTTCCATCCGATGTCATAACTTAAACAACTAATAAAATTTAGATACCCAGAGAAACATGATATATAAAAAAGAACAGTAAAACAGTAAAACAGAACCTTTTTTCCACAGCCGCGTTTGATGCTGGGCTGCTCCGAATTGAATCGGTCTGGAGAGCGCAAAGCCGCTGCGTGTGAAATATACTCATTCTCATTTTCCATTGTACAGATATATCAACAAGGTAGTAGAATTCCTATTCTTTTTGTTTATAATAGGTAAATTACAGACCACCATCCACGCATGGAATCAATGTTCCAGTAACCGATAACATCTATAATGCTGATCCGAGTAAACCAAAATTTCGAGACTATTATAAAATCTCAAAGGTAAGTACTTTATATATAGAAATGTCATTTTAAAATAGGAATCATGAAATAGTATTGAGCTACTCTGTAATTTTCCCTTTGCCCCAGGCAGCAAATCACCTGTCGAATTTTCTGCATTCATCTCCTTGCAGCATTTCCTGCCAACTCCTTGTCAGGAACATCTGGCTGTAATGCTGGAGAATCTCCATGGCTTCTGTGCACAAGGAACAGGACTCTTGCAGCTATTGCTTTTCACCTGCCTGCACAGGTCTCTCTGAGCCGCTAGAGAATACGCTCTGATCCTGCTCCCAAGCTGCATCCATTCATTCAGGAACAATGCTCCATTGTAACTGGAACACCTTTTATTGTATAGGAAGGAACTGCTGATGCTGGTTATACACCGAAGATAGACACAAAATGCTGAAGTAACACAGTGGGTCGAGATCCGAAACATCACCCATTCCTTCTCTCCAGAGATGCTGCCTGTCCCGCTGAGTTACTCCAGCATTTTGTGCCTATCTTTTATTGTGTGGTGGGATGTCCCTTGCAGCACATTCAAAGGGAAAGCGGCACTGAAATTGGATATTCCCCTTTGTGAACCTTGCAAATGAAATTCCTGCTTTTTATATGAATTTCATGAATTATGTTGCCATTACCCACAATGCTGCATTAATGCAAAAAAGGAAAGGTCCAAATAAATTTTGGATGTAAATGTTCATGTTTTAAGAACAATTCTTAACATCCAAACATACCAATATCACCATAGCTACTGTTTTAATTTTTTGATACCCTATATTTCTGTAGCTGACCACTTACACTTGCTATAAAGAAATATGTTTCCTATTTAATAAAGCTGATTGAACGTGAATACCAGAAAAACAAAATTGAGATATCACCTTCAGCCCTGATTTTAATTACAGGAAACTGGAAGCTACAAGCAATGTGCAGGGAAGAAATCTAGGGAGGAATGCGGCTGCACTCCAGAAATGAGGTTATCTTCCTTTGCTGAATTTTCAGACTGCAGACAAAGGGTAAGATTGTTGTTCACCTGGAATGGGATCGCATCAGCTAAAACTTAAAAAAAAATCATTTTAGATTACAATAATTCACATTAAATCACCATAATGTTTCGCAGTACTTCAGTCAGCACCTGGATAATTAGTATCTGTTTACCATGACTGAACAAAGCAATGAATGAAAATAGATATCATAATTAATTTTAAGACATCCAAATCAAAAGTTGGTTAATAATTGAGAAGTAGCCTTTACCAATATTCAAATGCTTAGAAACATTTATTTAGTGTGAAACAACAGCAACAAGTAATAAATGCTATAAGGCTGAAATCATCTCCAAGGTCAAACTTTTAATGGTGCATTATGGCCACAGGAATTGAGAAATAATTCTGGTATATCAAGGCATTAAGTGAAGGACTTTCGAGCAACTTGCTCTTGCTTCACTTTACTTGCATCTGATATTATCTTTAAGTTATATTAGCAGCAGCATATTATTATATTGATCCTTACAGAGTTTTGATCCTTTAAATAATCCACTTTTCCTGGTGCTCCAATGGTCACATTTTGCAGCCAAACACAAATCGTCTCCATCTTAGTCGGGGAACATCTGTTGTAAAAGTCCAAAGCCCAAGTATGTGGGTCAGGGGGCAGTGGGTGTGCTGAAGGGATAGTTGAACCTGGTGTTGCTCTGCCCCGAAAGATGGTAATTCAATTGTATTTATTGATATCTTGAATATTTCCTTCAGTTTTAGAAAGTCATGATCAGCAAGGTCAGAGAAGGAGTGAGTTGGAGATTTAAAATTACATGAATCATAATATAAGATTCATACTTGCAAACTAAAATAAGATATTTAGAAGACCAATCACCCATGTTTGGTTGCCCAGTTATGCGAATGCTGGATATATTGGTTAATACCATCAACAACTATTTTTTCAATTGGAAAAAGTATTTGGGCCCCTGGTTGATGAGCATGGAGGTGGAGAAATGTCATGCACCATATTTCCTGTCGTTGCAAGGGAAGACACCACCGCTGGAAGTGATAGACATCAGTTTTATTGAGGAAACAGTCTCTCTTTGGTGCTAAAAAAAAGGGAGGAGAATTGAACATCAATTTGGTGGTGGCATTTTAACTTTTTAAGAAGTGCTGGTAAACTGTACTAGTACACACTGTTACAAAAAAAGCATCGTGTAAGAAGCAACTGCAGATGCTGGTTTAAACCGAAGATAGATTCAAAAAGTTGGAGTAACTCAGCGGGACAAGTAGCATCTCTGGAGAGAAGGAATGGGTGATGTTTCGGGTCGAGACCCTTCTTCAAAAGCATTGCCTATTAATATAAACTTGCATGGTTTTACACTCGTCCTGTTTGTCAATGAGGCACATTTATAAATATACTGCAATTGTGTATTGAACTATGTCACCACCTCTGTTTTTAAAAGGTTTACAGGGTTCAATATCCAGCCTATGATTTAGACATCTCCCTTTTGCTGAGGAAATCAAAAGAAAATGATCAGGCATTAAGTTCTCCATTCTTTGTTGTATTCGATGAAGTGAACAACCGGTTGAACTGGAGAGCGACAAGTAAGTGAAACATACGCACATCGATTACAATTTTAACATAAATCAGGAATTTAAAAAGATGCAAATCTGCAACATTGGGACATTGAGTTTATTAGTGTCATGTACACCAAGGAACAGTGAAAAGCTTTTGTTTGTGTGCCATCCAGACAAAAGAAAAACTATACATGTTTACAATCAAGCTGTCCACAGTGTACAGATAAAGGGTTCAGCATAAATTTAGTGCAAAGTAAAGTCTGATTATGTCCAATTAGAAATTGTTCAAATATCTCCAATGAGATAGATGGGATGCCAGGACTGCACTGTAGCTGTTGAGAGACCTTGCCGCGACAGCATGATGTGTAGATGGAAGGCAGCGTGACGTCTAGAGGTTACAGTTGAACCAAATGTGGATGGGGCCTTTCTCAATAATGCCTGATCCCATTAGGCCATGGAGACTTACTCATCTTAATGTATTTCAAGAGACTCAACTCCACCCCTTTCTCGATATTAACATGTCCAGAATTTCAATATGCATCTCCCTGATCTTGCTATCCTCAGTGTCCTTCTCCTTTGGTAAAGTACTCGCTCAGTACCTCAACCACTTCCTCTAGCCCCATCGATTGAAATGTCAACATAAAAACAGGAAATAATCTTCAGATCTACCGATGCTGGCAAACGTAAACCAAAAATACTTCACACTCAAGAGGTTAGGTAGCTTGTGTGTGAAAAGAAACGGAACTGATGTTTCAGGACTGATGAAGGATCCCTTCCCCAGCCTCCCACTATCTTCAAATTGTTTGTTTGATAAATGCATATTTCAGTAGGATTTCAACTTAATATCCCATGCAATTTGTGCATGGACAAGACAGTATCTACTGTACCATCAGTTGTCTAAGCAAAATTGAAATTTGCAATATTGGGCCAATGACTAAAAGTGTTAGTGGCACCATGCTGCAGCAAACCAGTTAGAATGCACTAGGATCTAGATGTCTCTTTATTGCTTTTGTGCTCAGAAAATAGACACAGAAAATATAGTTGAAATTTCATTTAGAGCAAAAAAAACCATTTTTAGTTATTCCAATAGCTATCAGCTTCAATTATGAACGTCTTCAATTGTGGAAAGTACGTAATGATGTTTGTTGGTAAGTGAAGATTTTCTCCCTTCATCGTGTTGGAGGGCCACAGTGGACATGAATTTCACAACTTCGAATTCTCTAACAGATGAGAAGTGTCTTCCAGATTGTTCAATCATGATAAAACTTAACCAAAGGGGAGATCGAGAACTCCTTCTCCCCAAAAGTAAATTATGAAATTGGAAATTAAGATTGGTTGTTCTGTCCACTTGTGGACATTGCAAAGGCATATTACAGGAGATGTCACAGATGTCCAACTGAAAATATGATCAATTGAAGAGTGCTACTGAATATAGAGAATAGTTGAAATGGGTGTGTGAAAAAAAGTTGTAGCTGAATCTCTAATTTATATCTGGAAAAAAGTATGGACTAAAGTGTAGATTGGCTATTGCATGCAAGCCAATCATAGTGTTTGTTAGTGGTAGCTCCGCCTAGTACGTGCTTTATAATATCAAGAGCTCGCATACGCCAGTCAGTAGATGTAGCAGCTCAGAGCTGTAACGTACTGCAGATCCTATGCTGTAAGTGATTTAATAAATATGTGTTGTATCTTAATGTGTGTTCAGGTCACATCATTACATGGTGTCAGACAGTGAGTCTTACCCACTCCGTTTAAGTTTATCGGGTTTTATTTTATTTTATTAGTTTGTGTCTTTACTATCTCCGCTATGGCTAATTCGTGTTGCCGCCCAAGCCCTTTGATCTTTGATTCAGACATTGCTGAACGATGGCGTCTTTTCGAACATGACTACACTCATTATGCTCACATCGTTCATCGGAATGACCCCCCAGAAGTGCGTGCATCAGTTTTGCTCAATCTTGCGGGACCTGAGGCAATGATACAACTTCACCTTTGCTCCTGCTGTTTTCGATGACAACGGCCAGGTCTGTGTGCCGGTAGAAACAATTGACGACCCTGTGGTTTTGCTAAGAAAGTTCAGAGAACTGTGTGATATGCCTTCAAACCATATTATTGAAAGAACCAAATTCTATGCTCGTTTACAGCAGGTCGATGAGCCTATTGAACAATTTATCAGCGACCTGAAGCACATGGTTGCGCACTGTCGATTTCGTGATTTAAGGGGATTTAGTATGAGATAAGCTGGTGGGTGGAATGCTTGATAGCAAGCTGAGAGCTAAATTGACCCTTGACCAAGAAGAACATTCTTGCCGTATTTCCGAGATAACGTCTGCAATCTCTGTAAGGAATTGAACCACTATGCACGATGCTGTCGTTCCCGTGTAACTCCTAAAGCTTCAATGACAAGCCTGCACCTGCTTCACTGATACTGACTCCTAAGTGCCAGAGTTGTCATCCCCCGCTTCGCTCTCAGACAGTGTTGATAACAGTTCTGCCATCCACTCCCTCCCCCCCTCGTCTAACGAGCTACTTGACCCTGAAGTAACTATGTTCGTGAATAACAGGCCTCTTTTTGCCAAGGTGGACACAGGCGCAAAAGTGAACGTCATATCATTAAGGGAGTTCAAAAAAATTCACAATGCTGAATGTATTGATAAGGCCTCCACAACGCTTAGGGCTTACGGGGGAGAGGTTCTGCACCCACTCGGAAAAGCAGATTAAAAGTGCACTGTAGATGAACAGACCCGCACCTTACATTTTTACATTGTTAAAGCTAATTCAGAGACTTTGCTCGGTATCAATGCATGCCACGATCTGGGCCTGGTCTACTTTGGACGCGCTGTCCACAAACTCTGCCTCACTGATGAGCCCACTCAGCAGCTACTCTCCCAATACAAAGACCTGTTTAATGATGAACTTGGCAAGCTACCTGTCAAATATCACATTACTGTTGATCCTAAAGTCACACCCGTGGTCCGAGTGCCACATCGTGTTCCACATGCCATGCGTGACAGAATACATGCTGAACTCAAACGCATGGTCTCATTGAGTGTTATTGCCGAGGTAACTGACCCGTCTGACTGGGTTTCCACCATGGTCGTTGCAACCAAGAAAAACAAGGAGGAGATCCGTATCTGCATCAACCCCAGAGATCTTAACACTGCCATCAAGCGCCCACATTACCCAATGCGAACCACAGAGGATAGAAACATAGAAAATAGGTGCAGGAGGAGGCCATTCGGCCCTTCGAGCCAGCACCGCCATTCATTGTGATCATGGCTGATCGTCCCCTATCAATAACCCGTGCCTGCCTTCTCCCCATATCCCTTGACTCCACTAGCCCCTAGAGCTCTAACTCTCTCTTAAATCCATCCAGTGACTTGGCCTCCACTGCCCTCTGTGGCAGGGAATTCCATAAATTCACAACTCTCTGGGTGAAAATGTTTTTTCTCACCTCTGTCTTAAATGACCTCCCCTTTATTCTAAGACTGGCCCCTGGTTCTGGACTCACCCAACACTGGGAACATTTTCCCTGCATCTAGCTTGTCCAGTCCTTTTATAATTTTATATGTTTCTATAAGATAACCCCTCATCCTTCTAAACTGCAGTGAATACAAGCCTAGTATTTTCAATCTTTCCTCATATGACAGTCCCGCCATCCCAGGGATCAATCTCGTGAACCTACGCTGCATTGCCTCAATCACAAGGATGGCCTTCCTCAAATTAGGAGACCAAAACTGCACACAAAACTCCAGATGAGGTCTCACCAGAGCCCTATACAACTGCAGAAGAACCTCTTTACTCCTATACGGAAATGCTCTTGTTATGAAGGCAAACATTCCATTAGCTTTCTTCACTGCCTGTTGTACCTGTAAGCCAACTTTCAGTGACCGGTGTACAAGGACGCCCAGGTCTCGTTGCACCTCCCCCTTACCTAACCTAACCCCATTGAGATAATAATCTGCCCCCTTGTTTTTGCCGCCAAAGTGGATAACTTCACATTTATCTATATTATACTGCATCTGCCACGCATCTGCACACTCACTCAACCTGTCCAGGTCACCCTGCAACCTCCTAACATCCTCTTCACAGTTCACACTGCCACCCAGCTTTGTGTCATCCGCAAACTTGCTAGTGTTGCTCCTTCTTCCCTCTTCCAAATCATTAATATATATGGTAAACAGTTGCGGCCCCAACACCAAGCCTTGTGGCACTCCACTCGCCACTGCCTGCCATCCTGAAAAGGACCCGTTCACTCCTACTCTTTGCTTCCGGTCTGCCAACCAATTTTCTATCCATGTCAACACCCTACCCGCAATACCATGTGCTCTAATTTTAGTCACCAGTCTCCCGTGCGGGACCTTATCAAAGGCTTTCTGAAAGTCTAGGTACACTACATCCACTGGCACCCCTTCATCCATTTTACTTGTCACATCCTCAAAAAATTCCAGAACATTAGTCAAGCATGATTTCCCTTTCATAAATCCATGTTGACTTGGACTAATCCTTTTACTGCTATCCAAATGCCCCATTATTACCTCTTTAATAATTGACTCCAGCATCTTTCCCACCACCGAAGTCAGGCTAACTGGTCTGTAATTCCCCGTCTTCTCTCTCTCTCCTTTCTTGAAAAGTGGGATAACATTAGCTATCCTCTAATCCACAGGAACTGATCCTGAATCTATTGAACATTGGAAAATGATCACCAATGCGTCCACTATTTCTAGAGCTACCTCCCTGAGGACCCTGGGATGCATACCATCAGGCCCAGAAGATTTATCATCCTTCAGTCCCATTAGCCTACCCAATACTATTTCTCGCCTAATGAAAAATTATTTCAGTTCCTCTACCCCCTTAGATCCTCTGTCCTCCAGTACATCTGGGAGATTGTTTGTGTCTTCCTTAGTGAAGACAGATCCGAAGTACCTATTCAACTCTTCTGCCATTTCCTTGTTGCCCATAATAATTTCACCTGTGTCTGCCTTCAAGGGACCCACATTTGACTTTGCTACTCTTTTTCCCTTAACATATCTGTGGTATTATGGAATAATAGTGTAAGGAATGCCTTTATTCTGCTGCCAGTGGTCAGGCTGCAGTGACGGCATCCGGCCTGAAGGTGGGGCTGTGGGCATAACCGGGGGAGGCCTAGGAGCAGGGCCCGGGAATGCAGCACGAGGCTGCTGCTGTAGAGAGTTGCTAAATAAAGACAGACTCCGATTACGTCGTTGTACGAGCCTCATTATAAGAATAATTCGATATGGTGTCAGAAACGGGATACTTGTAAGCGAAAAAAAAGAAGAAGAGGAAAGTGTATCGTTTTGGCGGAGAAATGTGAGATGAGCTGGCAGATATGGCGCAACCTACACCAACTGCTACGTTCACAATACAACCTCCAGAGCCATTCGATTTTACCAAGCCTCAAGAATGGGAGCGTTGGATCAGGAGATTCGACCGCTTTCGGCTTGCAAGCAACTTAAACGCAACGTCGGAAGAAAACCAGGTGAACACGTTAGTGTATTGCATGGGTGATGAAGCCGAAGATGTGCTAAAGGGGCTAACGCTAACTGCAGATGAGAGGAAGGTGTACACAGATTTCAAGGCGGGCTTTGATGCATTTTTTGTGCCTAAAAAGAATGTAATCTACAAAAGAGCCAAGTTCAATCAGCGTGTGCAACTGCCAGAAGAAACGGTGGATTCCTTCATCACTGCTCTATACGGATTAGCTGAACACTGCAACTATGGACAGTTACAGAACGAGCTGATCCGCGACAGGTTAGTGGTCGGGCTGAGAAACGTCTCATTGTCAGAAAAGCTACAGCTAGACAGAGACCTAACCCTTGGAACTGCGATAACAAAGACAAGGCAGTCTGAAGAAGTTAGACGACAGCGGTCTGACTTAAGAGGAGAAAATGGCGGTGCTAGCAAGTGCTCTAATGTTGATGCTGTGCATGCTAAAAGCTACAGAAAACCCAAATTTCCCTCAAAGCCTCAGCCACAAGCACAAACACCAGGCAAAAATAAACTTAATACACGGCCACAGCCAGGTTCAAAGGCCTGTTATAGATGTGGAAAAATGCCCTCGCATGGAAAATGGGAATGCCCTGCTAAAGATGCTGTGTGTCACAACTGTGGCAAAAAGGGACATTATGGCAAAGTGTGCGGAAACAGTGCAAAATCTCTGAATGCTGTCACTACAGAGGAAGAAGAGAGCTTTTTCCTGGGAGCCGTGGATGCTGGAAAAGACCCGTGGACGGTGCAGCTACAAGTGAGACAAAAAAAAGTGTGCTTTAAAATAGACACTGGTGCTGATGTCACCGCCATGCCAGCCGAGGTGTACCATGACATTACAGGGGGGCATGATGTGAAGCGCCTGGCAGTGCCGACACGCCCGTTGTTTGGGCCAGGGGGCAATGCACTCTCTGTCCTAGGTGTAGCCAGAGAAACACTGCGCAGAGGCAAAAAGACAGCCATAGAGAACATTTATGTAGTAAAAGACCTGCACACTGCACTGTTGGGAAGGCCTGCCATAGAACAGCTTCAGCTTGTGTGCAGGGTTGACAGCATCACCATGGAATCATTGAAACAACAATATCCGAAGCTGTGTAGCGGCTTGGGTCTTGTTCTGAGGCCATACTCAATTAAATTAAAGCCAGAGGCTGTGCCCTTCTCTCTCCACACACCACGCAGAGTCCCTCTGCCGCTTATGGGAAAAGTGAAGGAGGAGATAGACCGTATGGAGAAGATGGGCGTAATCACCAAGATTGAGGAGCCGACTGATTGGTGTGCCGGGATGGTGGTGGTGCCGAAAAAAGCAGGTGATGTTCGCATTTGTGTGGATTTCACAATGATGAATGAATCAGTATGCAGAGAAAAGTTTATCCTGCCTTCTGTCGAGCACACTCTGGGCATGCTAGCTGGCGCAACAGTCTTCAGCAAATTAGATGCCAACATGGGCTTTTGGCAAGTACCATTGACAAAAGAGTCTGCCAAATACACCACCTTCATCACGCCTTTTGGGCGCTACTATTTTAACCGTCTACCCTTTGGCATAGCATCAGCCCCCGAGCACTTTCAAAGGATGATGGTGACAGAAGTGACCGGTGGCCTGGAGGGGGTACTGTGTCACATGGATGACATCCTGGTCTGGGGACAGACGCAGGAGGAGCATGATGTGCGGCTACATGCGGTGCTAAAGAAGGCACAAAAGGCCGGCATTACGCTCAACATGGACAAATGTGAGCTCACACGCCACACAGTCAGATTCCTGGGTCATGTGATTTCAGCAGATGGAGTGAAGCCAGATCCAGAGAAGACGAGAGCAGTACAAGAGATGGATGCACCCAAAAATGTCAGCGAACTCAGGAGTTTTCTGGGCATGGTCAATCAGCTGGGCCGCTTCTTGCCTAACCTGGCTGAAAAAGACAAAGTGCTACGAGACCTGCTGTCCAAGAAGAACCACTGGTACTGGGGGACAGAGCAGCAGGCCGCCTTTGATCAGTTAAAAACAGCTGTCATCCACACCAGTGCTCACATTATACAACCCAAACAGTGCTTTAAAGATCTCTGCTGATGCCTCTTCCTTTGGCCTGAGGGCAGTCCTGCTGCAGAAGAGCGATGCCATGTGGTCAACTGTGGCATATGCGTCCAGGTCAATGACGCCAACAGAGCAGCGCTATGCTCAAGTAGAGAAGGAGGCATTGGCTGCAACGTGGGCATGTGAAAGGTTTAGCTGTTTCATCCTGGGAAGACCATTCGAGCTGGAAACTGACCATAAGCCGTTGGTGAGTCTGCTGGGAAGGAAAGCTTTGGATGACCTCCCACCAAGAATCCAAAGATTTAGGATGAGACTCATGAGGTACAACTATACAGTCAATCATGTCCCTGGCAAAAGCCTGTGGACAGCCGACACCTTATCTCGTGCTCCTCTGAGAGCCACAAGAGCACACACAGACACAAGCCTATTAGAGGACACCAACATCTATGTAGACTCTGTCATCAGCAACATTCCTGTCAGTGGAGATTATCTGAGCAGCCTACGTGAGCACCTGAAGGCAGACAGCACATGCTCTGCACTGATGGAGTATTGCACAGACGGCTGGCCCGACAAAAGCCAACTGCAGGGAGTGCTGAGACATTACTGGGCTGATAGAGCAGTGCTGACTGTGCACGATGGGCTGCTGCTGCGGGGCACGAGGCTCGTCATCCCATCAGCCTTACAAGGTGATGTGCTGCAGAGACTACATGAGGGACACCTGGGGGTGACAAAGTGCAGGGGCCGGGCCAAACAGACGGTATGGTGGCCAGGACTCAGCAGCCAGCTGAATGACATGTTGCTGAAATGTAGAACCTGCATCCAAGAGAGAAGGAACGTCAAAGAGCCGCTGATGCCAACGGAGATGCCAGACAGGCCTTGGCAAACCTTGGGAGCTGACCTGTTCACGCTGAAAAACAAGACTTATCTACTAGTAGTAGATTATTTCTCAAGGTATGTGGAAGTTGCGCTGCTGTCACACACAAGGTCCACAGATGTGGTGGTGCACCTGAAATCCATGTTTTCTCGTCATGGAATTGGGGAATTTCTTAAAAGTGACAATGGGCCCCAGTTCTCAGGTAGCCATTTTAAAGCCTTTGCAGCAGAGTATGGCTTTGTGCACATCACGAGCAGCCCCAAGTTTCCTCAGAGCAATGGGGAGGCGGAACGCGCTGTACAAACCGTGAAAAACCTGCTAACAAAGGCATCAGACCCATATGTTGCATTGCTGGCCTACAGAGCAACCCCTCTACAGAACGGCTATAGCCCGGCCGAGCTGTTGATGGGGCGCCGCCTCCGCACTACAGTTCCTGCCCTTCCAACCCTGCTGAATCCAGTTTTGCCTGACTACAACGCGCTGGAGGCCAAAGAAAGGGAGAAGAGGAGGAACGACGCAAGATCCTTCGACAAGAGGCACGGAGCGAGAAACCTGGAGCCACTCGTACCTGGGGAGGATGTGTGGATCACCGATGCACGTGTCCAGGGCACAGTGCTATCTACACACAACACCCCTCGCTCTTATATCGTCCAGGTGCCTCAGGGCACACTGAGGAGGAACCGGCATCACTTGGTGCCGCTGCAGACCAACAGTGGGGTAGTCGATGCTGATGAGCCACCGGTGGGAGAAGATTCACCTACACCAGAGCCAGCTCCACCAGTGACAACATCACCCAGCAGAGAGGGCCCCACCACAGAGACTGTGCGGACCAGGTGTGGGAGAGAGGTTAGAAAGCCGCAGAGACGATTGGTGATTTATTGATTTGTTTGATCAGGGACAGGTCTTTCAGCAAAAGGGCAGAATAAACCCCTTAAGACCTGCAGAGACAAAGGTAGTCCACCCTTTGTTCTCAAAGAAAGGGAGATGTGGTATTATGGAATAATAGTGTAAGGAATGCCTTTATTCTGCTGCCAGTGGTCAGGCTGCAGTGACGGCATCCGGCCTGAAGGTGGGGCTGTGGGCGTAACCGGGGGAGGCCTAGGAGCAGGGCCCGGGAATGCAGCACGAGGCTGCTGCTGTAGAGAGTTGCTAAATAAAGACAGACTCCGATTACGTCGTTGTACGAGCCTCATTATAAGAATAATTCGATAATATCTAAAGAAGCTTTTACTGTCCTTTATATTCCTGGCTAGCTTCCCTTCGTACTTCATCTTTTCAGCCCGTATTGCCTGTTTTGTTTCCTTCTGTTGTCCTATGAAGGTTTCCCAATCATCTGGCTTTCAGCTACTCTTTGCTGTGTTATACATCTTTTCTACACCCTACACCCGGGCCACTATTTGGGGGTCTGTAGATAACACCAATTAGTGTCTTCTTGCCTTTACAATTCCTCAACTCTATCCACAGTGACTCTACCTCGTCAGTCCCTATGTCTTCCCTCGTTAGGGACTGAATTCCATCCCTCATGATCACAGAGCTACCCCCCTCCTCTGCCCACCTGCCTGTCCTTTCTATAGGATGTATAACCCTGAATATTAAGATCCCAGGCCCGATCCTCCTGCAGCCACGTCTCAGTAATCCCCACAATGTCATATCTACCAACCTCTAACTGAGCCACAAGCTCATCTACTTTACTTCTTATACTTCGCGCATTCATATACAATACTTTTAATTCCTTACGCATCTCACCTTTCACATCAATCCCTATTACACTTGGCCATACTCTCCTATCCCTTTGTGAGCTTCCTTTCCCGTTAATTCTGGGGTCATTAACCATCCCTTTACTCTCTTTCCCTTTAACTTCGTCCTCGACTATCCCAATTGACACCCCACCCCCCTTATTCAGTTTAAAACCACCCGTGCAGCAAAACCAAACCTGCCTGCCAGAATGCTGGTCCCCCACCTGTTAAGATGCAATCCGTCCCTTTTGTACAGTTCCCCCTTACTCCAAAACAAATCCCAATGATCTAAGAATCTAAATCCCTGCCCTCTGCACCAGTTCCTCAGCCACACATTCAGATCCCGTATCTCCCTGTTCCTGCTCTCGCCAGCACGAGGAACTGGAAGCAAACCGGAGATAACAACCCTGGAGGTCCTGCTTTTCAGCATTTTTCCGAGATCCCTAAAGTCACACTGCAGAATATTCATCCCCTTCTTTCCGACATAGTTTGTGCCGACATGCACTACCACTTCCGGCTGTTCACATTCGCCCTTGAGGATTTTCTGCACTCTGTCCGTGACATCCTGGATCCTGGCACCAGGAAGGCAGCACACCATCCTCGAATCCCGTCTGTTCCTGCAGAAACCCCTGTCCGTACCTCTCACAATGGAGTCTCCAACTACAATGGCGTTGCCTGACGTTGGCCTCTTTGGTTTTGGCTCAACAGCCCTTTTTGCTTCGCAAGCCAGTCCGCCGCTCAGTGTGATAACGTCTTCTGTCCCGACAGCTTCTAAGTGGGTGAACCTGTTCAGAAGAGGTACAACACCTGGGGACCTTTGCATTCCATGTTTCCCTCCCTTTCTCACCGTCACCCACCTTCTCTCTTCCAGTACCTTAGGTATAACAATCTTACTGTAGCACTTGTCGAGGAACGACAGTTTCTCGGACGAACCTGAGGTCATCCACTTGCTTCTCCAGTTCCCCAACACGGTCCTTCAGGAGCTGTACCTGGATGCACTTCTCACATTTGTAGCAGCCAGGATGGCAACGCAGCAGTATTCTCGGTCCTGGATGCCAGAAGCTCCTTTTGGCAGATTCCACTAGGCCCAGCCTCGTGCAACCTCACTACGTTCGGTACACCCTTTGGCTGCTTCAAATTTCTGAATGCCTTTCGGCATCAATTCCACCAGCGAAGTCTTCCAGCGCACTATGGAACAATTGTTTGCAGAGTACCCGTGCGCCATCATTGTTGATGATATTCTTGTCTACGGTCGCGATTTGGCTGAACATGACGCTAATCTGAAGAGAATACTTGACCATGCCAAAGACATTCAGCTTAAGCTCAATCCATTAAAGTGCAGATTTCGAGTTCCTGAAGTCACTTACGTCGGACATGTTTTTACCAGCGACGGTCACAGACCAGATCCGCTGAAAACCGCAGCTATCAACGAACTGCCGGTTCCTACTGATGTTGTGAGTTTACAACGATTCCTCGGTATGGTTAACTACCTGGGAAAATGTATTCCCAAGCTCAGCGACATATCGGCCCCCCCTGCGAGAACTGACACACAAGGACGCGGCATGGTCCTGGTACCCGCAGCACCAAAGGGCTTTTGACGCTCTCAAACTGCAGCTGGCTAGCGCACCTACACTCTCCTATTTCGATCTAGCGTCACCGGTAACGCTCACCCGCGATGCATTCCAGTACGGGTTAGGCGCAGCGTGCCTGCAGGCCACTACTGATGGCGATTTCAAGCACGTGTCATATGCATCCCGTACGCTAACTGACACTGAACAGTGCTATGCCCAGATCGAAAAGGAACTGCTAGCAGTGGTCTTCGCCTGCATTAAATTCAACGACTTTATCTTTGGTAAAACCGTGACCATCGAGACTGACCACCAGCCACTGGTCACCATTTTGAACAAACCGATCCACGCTGCCCCAGCACGACTACAGAGAATGATGATGCAACTGCAGCAATTTGATTTCAACATCGTCTACAAGAAAGGTAAAGACATGTACATAGCAGACACGCTATCCAGAGCCCCGCGCAAACCAACGAACAACAACTCTCCGAACAGGACGAATTCTCGGTCATGAAGGTCTCGTTTGTGCCAACTGATCGTTTAAGAAGCCTAGCTGAACACACGGCTGCTGATGAGACTTTACAATTGCTGTCTACAGTCATCCGGCGCGGTAGGCACGACAAACAGTCCAACACCCCGCTGGAAATACGCCCCTACTTCCTGGTTCCTGACGAACTAGTGCTACAGGATGGAAACATAGTCAAGGGCCACAAGGCAGTGGTTCCAGCCGCCCTACAGGACGAATACTATAACGACATCCACAGGGGCCACCCCGGTGTGGAGGTTACCCTCCAAAGGACGCAAAAGATGTTTTACTGGCCCTGTATGACAAAATACATACGCGAAAGAACCGAAACATGCTCTGTCTGCAAAAGCCTGACGCCACATCAGCAGAAGCAGCCTTTACTGCCACAACCAGTCCCTCCTCTCCCGTGGTCCTCGTTAGCCACCGACATCTTCGAGTGGCACGGGAAACACTATCTGATTCTTGTTGACTCTTACTCGGGCTGGTTCGAAATAGACCTACTGCAAACCATTTCTTCGGAGGCAGTGATTGAGAAGCTGAAACGGCACCTCTCTGTGCATGGCTCTCCTGCTCGTATTCAGTCTGACAACGGCAGACAGTTCACCAGCCAAGCCTTTAAAAACTTTGCTAAACGATGGGACTTTTAACACATTTCACGGGATCCCATACTAGTGTTCTCCTGCCCAACGACTGAGGTCTGGCCAAACCGTGCTCCCCTGCCTGTTTCCCAGCAGCTGTTCCAGCCACAAGTTCGTTCCCCGCCTGCGGTTTAGAAACAACTGCAAATCAAACGTGACAAGCAGAAGCGGTTTTTCAACAAGTCCTGCAAGTCACATACTTCTTGCGCGTAGACAAGTGGTTCGTCTGCAAACCGACAAGGGCCATGCACGCCTGGGACACATCCACGGCCCTGCCAAAGAACCACGTCCATATCTGGACGGTGTCATCTACAGACGCAACCGTCAACATATCCTTCCTGTGAAGGAACCATGTCCTGCGACTCCATATCCTGATGCCCTGCACCTTGTGCTCACTCCCCCAGTCGGTCCAGCTTCCCCACCACCAACCGTCGTTCCTACCGCGGTCTCCTCGCGTCGTTTGGCGCCTGGCTCGCCTATTTCGTCTCCCCCTGTGCCTGTCGGGTCGCCGGTTGCGCTCCCACCCCTCCCCAGTCTTTTCTCCCGGGAAAGGAGGTGAGGCGGTCTCCTACCGCACGAGGGCCGGACGGGTTTGTAGGCCACCCGTTAGATATGGCGATTTTGTATAACTTTGCTGGTATGTTCTTAATATTCCACTTATATTGCTTAGCTGCCGGTGTTTCTTTATTTCTACAAGATGAAGATTGGCTATTGCATGCTAGCCAATCATAGTGTTTGTTAGTAGTAGCTCCGCCTAGTACATGCTTTATAATATCAAGAGCTCGCATACGCCAGTCAGTAGATGTAGCAGCTCAGAGCTGTAATGTACTGCAGATCCTATGCTGTAAGTGATTTAAGAAATATGTGTTGTATCTTAATGTGTGTTCGGGTCACATCATTACATAAAGCAATTAAAAAATATATATATTGAATGTGATTTATTTTGTTTTGGCCTAGGTACTATAATTAATCCAAGCTTTTCTAAATTAAGAAAATTCTATGAACATGTTTTCACCATTCACAACCCAGACGGAATTGTCATTAGCTTATTTGTAAGTTATAATTTTGACTGTAAATCTTCTTCAAAATAAGATTATATTAGAAAGATAGACGCAAAGTGCTGGAGTAGACCGGTCGGTCAGGCCGCATCTCTGGAGAAGAAGGATGGGTGACGTTTGGGGTCGGGACCCCACTTCAGACCCAAAATGTGACCCATCCTTTTTCTGAAACATTGCCTATTTCCTTCGCTCCATAGATGCTGCCGCACCCGCTGAGTTTCTCCAGCACTTTTGTCTACCTTCGATTTTCCAGCATCTGCAGTTCCTTCTTGAACATGCTACCTGACCCGCTGAGTTACTCCAGCATTTTGGGTATATTTTTGGTATAAGGCAGCATCTGCAGCTCCTTGTTTCTAAAGTCTATATTAGACTTCCATTGTTCTAATCCTTCAGAAACTGAAATTACTGGAAACTGTTTTCTTTAAACGTATTCCTTTTTTATCATTTGTTAATTTTTTTCAAGATGTGCATATAGCTGGCTAATGGGCCTGTCCCACTTAGGCGACTTTTTAGGCAACCATGCAGTCACCACATGGTCGCTACATGTTCGCGGGTGGTTGCCGGGGAGTCGCCTTCATGGTCGTGAGGGGTTCCCGCATTATGAGCACTAGTCACGGCCTCATTATGGTCGCCACAAATTTTTCAACCTGTTGATAAATTAGAGGTGACTAGAATGAAGCCGCCATGGAGAGTAGCGAGAATTCTCGTGCCGTAGATGGGTCGCCAGAAGGTCCTAATGGGTTGCCAGGAGGTTGAAGGTTTTCTTAGGTTCTCGTAGGTTGTAGCCAGTGCTGACCGGTGAATTTAATTGACTCATTGGGGGAAAAAAACGTAAGCAGTAGTTTTCAGAACCAAGGATAACCGACCGGTAATGTTAATGTCCGCCGAGCTTCACAGCCGTGTATCTCTGGCTTCTTAAAAGTTGTCCCCACTCCTTTTCCCCCCTTCTCCCCCCCCTCTTTTAAAGGATTTACCGTACACTGTGCTTTTTAGGTTCTTAATTACAGCGCCAACCTTCCTGTTCATTGCGGTGTGTGTCAGTATCACATTGGCTTTGTACTGTGTGAATTTCACTCAGACAGCTCTCCCCCCGCTTGCCCTGCCCCCGCCTGCATAATGGGCTGGTGAAACATAGAAACATAGAAACATAGAAAATAGGTGCAGGAGTAGGCCATTCGGCCCTTCGAGGCCATTCAATATGATCATGGCTGATCATCCAACTCAGTATCCTGTACCTGCCTTCTCTCCATACCCCTGATCCCTTTAGCCACAAGGGCCACATCTAACTCCCTCTTAAATATAGCCAATGAACTGGCCTCAACTACCTTCTGTGGCAGAGAGTTCCAGAGATTCACCACTCTCTGTATGAAAAATGTTTTTCTCATCTCAGTCCTAAAGGATTTCCCCTTAATCCTTAAACTGTAACCCCTTGTCCTGGACTTTCCCAACATCGGGAACAATCTTCCTGCATCTAGCCTGTCCAACCCCTTAAGAATTTTGTAAGTTTCTATAAGATCCCCCCTCAATCTTCTAAATTCTAGCGAGTACAAGCCGAGTCTATCCAGTCTTTCTTCATATGAAAGTCCTGACATCCCAGGAATCAATCTGGTGAACCTTCTCTGTACTCCCTCTATGGCAAGAATGTCTTTCCTCAGATTTGGAGACCAAAACTGTACGCAATACTCCAGGTGTGGTCTCACCAAGACCCTGTACAACTGCAGTAGAACCTCCTTGCTCCTATACTCAAATCCTTTTGCTATGAATGCTAACATACCATTCGCTTTCTTCACTGCCTGCTGCACCTGCATGCCTACTTTCAATGACTGGTGTACCATGACACCCAGGTCTCGTTGCATCTCCCCTTTTCCTAATCGGCCACCATTTAGATAATAGTCTACTTTCCTGTTTTTCCCACCAAAGTGGATAACCTCACATTTATCCACATTATACTGCATCTGCCATGCATTTGCCCACTCACCCAGCCTATCCAAGTCACCTTGCAGCCTCCTAGCATCCTCCTCACAGCTAACACTGCCCCCCAGCTTCGTGTCATCCACAAACTTGGAGATGTTGCATTCAATTCCCTCATCCAAATCATTAATATATATTGTAAATAGCTGGGGTCCCAGCACTGAGCCTTGCGGTACCCCACTAGCCACTGCCTGCCATTGTGAAAAGGACCCGTTTACTCCTATTCTTAGCTTCCTGTTTGCCAGCCAGTTCTCTATCCACATCAATATCGAACCCCCAATACCATGTGCTTTAAGTTTGTATACTAATCTCTTATGTGGGACCTTGTCGAAAGCCTTCTGAAAGTCCAGATATAACACATCCACTGGTTCTCCCTTATCCACTCTACTAGTTACATCCTCGAAAAATTCTATAAGATTCGTCAGACATGATTTACCTTTCGTAAATCCATGCTGACTTTGTCCAATGATTTCACCACTTTCCAAATGTGCTGCTATCCCATCTTTAATAACTGACTCTATCAGTTTCCCGACTACCGATGTTAGATGCTGCTGCACCCGCTGAGTTTCTCCAGCATTTTTGTGTACCGATGTTAGACTAACTGGTCTGTAATTCCCGATGTTAGACTAACTGGTCTGTAAGTCTGTAACTGGTCTGAAGGAAGCAATATGTTTGTGTGTATATGTGTGTTCCACTCTGACAGTGGCCGTTCCAGTTCCAACTTGACAGTCATCGGCAGTCGCCTGAAAAATCGTCTAAGTGGGACAGGCCCATAACCCCCCATTATTATCCAGCAGTAATTGGGCTTGTGAAAATACCAATTGGATTTGAGCTGGCTCTTAACTGTTGGGGCAAGTGACAGAATGGACAGAATGTTCAGCCAGTCCAACAAATGTATTGAAAGTACTGCATGGCTGGAAGTGAGGTGGATTAAAAATGCTCAAAAATTCCCAAATCAGTAAACAATGGAGATTTGGACATGGTAGTGAGTGTGTGTGTATAAAGGGGCAGGAGGTGTTGTATTATTGTTAAAAGAATTTGCAATAATGAAAGAGGATATGTTAGTGGCCATGTGGGTAGAGAAATAAAATGGGAGGGATCTCTTTGGCAGATTCATACTGCAACAGATAGCAGAAGACATAGGAACTGTGTTGTAGGCAAATTATAAAGAGTTGTAAGAGGGTTGTAATAGGGGGTATATTATTTTCCCCAATATTAACTGAGACTACTTGAGTTGAAATGACCATATAGGATGTAATTTTTAAACTGCTTGCAGGAGGGCTTTTTGTGCTGGATCGGAGAATGCCAGATCTAAATCAGGACAATGAAGCTGCCCAACTACATGAGGTAGACAAGCACTCTGGGAACAAATACCATGACTTCGCACATTTCAGAACAGTTATGCAAAAGAATAAGGGTAGCCTGGAATGCATGTGTCTGCATCAGGAGAAAATTGATTTCAATATCATAGGAAAAGACTGAAGAGCAGCTACTTGCAAGTAAAATTTCCATGCAAGACTGGGAGTCTGTTAAAAAGAAAATAATGAGAGTTCAGGGCAAGCCTGTTCCCATAAGGGTGAAGTGTGCACACTACAGTTTAAGCAACCCTGGATGTCAAAGGTTTGATGAAGAAAGGAAACATACAGGAGGCCCTTTAAAAATATAAAAGGGGTTGAGTATGGGGTGGGGGGGGGGGGGGTAATAGGGTAACGTGTGATATTCAGTGAGAAGTTCCCAAGGGAGCTGATACCTAGGAGGCATTCTAAGATTCAGAACGTATTGTCTCCAAAAGCATCTTACAATTTCTGTAATTAGTTGTGAATGTGTGGGAGCTAGATTTATTTTTAAACATAATGGTGGTTGCTGTTAGTGTGACTTATTTCTATTTCAATATTTGACAGAATAAACTTTAAATCACTATTTTTTTTTTCTGCAAGTAGGGTTCTGAATTGTACCATTTCAGAGTAACTGTCATTCCTGGAGTATCTCTCTGTGAATTGGTTACCGAATTTCAGGTAGTACCACTTGCATTTCATTCCTTCTAATTGACATTGTTAAAAGGATAGAATTATTAAGAAAGAAGGTCTCTTAATCCACAATTGTAGCACTGGTTTAGAAATATAAAACTGGAATTTGTTTTAATTGACATAGACATTTGTTTTACTGTTTGTATGGTATCTGTTTCGGATCCTCTCCCAACTACATTATTCGAGTAGAATTACTGATAGTTAGTATTTGGTAACATATTCTATTACAAACACTAATGCCTTATTTATGCCAATCAGCTTCCTTTACAGATTTGCATCTGCAGTCCTTTGCGTCTCCCTTCAATTGCTGGTCATGAACAAATCAGACATTTTTGATAAGCAGGTTCTTTTTTGCAAGTTTTTGCAGCTGTTTGTAAGGGGCAAAACCTCTAGTTATCAAGGTCATATTAATCAACAGTAGTGGGCTTGGGAATGGAGACTTTCAGCCTTTGAGATCTTCATGTTCCTGGCATAGTTCCAGGTGGAGATATAAATAGAAGCTGGTATAGCCAAGGAGAAACAGCAAAACACTGGCCTTTCTCGGTGCAGAGAATTATCAAAAGCAGTATTTGATTCAGTCCAGTTCTGATGAAAATCACATAGGTCTTGTTTTCCCAAGTGTTTCCAGGTCATAAACCATTTTAACAGGTTTCTAACATACTTTTGGTCAATCTCACAAATTTTATTTTTCAAACAAAATCCCTACAAACCCCCCAGTAAATCCAATCTCCCTTCTTTGGACCTTGAGAATTGCGTCAGAGAAAGTCATCCAGCTCATCGTGTCAGTGCAGGCTTTTTGTATATTGGTAATTAGCTGATCTTTGCCTGTTGTTTTTCTTTAGCCCTGTGAAATGCTCCCCTTCAGTTATTATTCAATTGCATATAATATTTCACAAGTATGTTCTCCGACAGTCTGATACCACCCTGCTCAATGTTTACTGCCTTTTCCTGTCCATACAGTTTAAGTTTGTAGTTTGTAATTGAAAAAAAACTAGTATCCAATCAATTTTTGCTGTAATTCTTTAACACACCAAGGCCTGCTTTGATCTTGATTAACCATGTGAAACACTGTATTTATTCATCTTTCCATGACACACTTCTCCCAACAGAAATAATATCAAGGAGGACCATACAGAGGGTAACAGAATCATTGCAGATGGTTACATATTATTTTCATATTAAAATTGCCTGCCCCCCGCCCCTTTTTAATTAGCAACGAACATTTCTTCTGAAACATTTTATAATTTCTTCTCAGTTCTCAAAATTATGTGAAATAAAAGAGATTGACTGGAGGCTGCATACAGTTAGATCCGAGTTGAGCCAAGACACATTGGAAATTTATGCAATACTTAGCTTTAACCAGAAAGTCAAATTGAGCCCATTGATAGCCAAATCCAATTTTGTTCTTATCATAGAGGCTGCAGACCTTGTGTATCAATAAAAGTGCCACAATAAAGAATATGCTTTTTCAGTTGTTAGAATTTGCATAGAATTAGATCTCCATTACAGAGAAGAAGTGACATGAAAATTATGTCTTTTGAAAAAGCAGTTTGGTGATGTTATGGAATCGGGTGATTTTGACAGTGTTGTCATGGAAATGTATTTTTTTTTTAAAAGGGGCTTTGGTTTCTCTTGACATTGAAAATATATCAAAAAAGTAATAACAAACATAATGAATTTATCGCACTTGCATTTACTGTAAAATATTTAATATATAATGCATTTTTTAAGTTAGAAATGTTCTTTAAGTTAAAAATATTTATCAGCAGTTCCTGTGTTTATGTATCAATACATTTTTCACTTTATACTTATCCAAGCTAAAGGGGAGTAATTACTGTCTCCCTCATTTTACATTTATATGTTCAATGAGGGAAACACAGTAAACCATTTAAGGGCGGCACAGTGGTGCAGCGGTAGAGTTGCTGCCTTACAGCGCTCATAGTGCCAGAGACCCAGGTTCGATTGTGACTACAGGTGCTGTCTGTACAGAGTTTGTGTGACCATGTGGGTTTTCTCCGAGATCTTCGGTTTCCTCCCACAGTCCAAAGACATACAAGTTTCTAGGTTAATTGGCTTGGTGTAAATGTAAAATGTCCCTAGTGTATATGTGTGGGGATCGCTGGTCGACGCGGCTCGGTGGGCCGAAGGGACTGTTTCCGCGCTGTATCTCTAAACTAAACTAAACCATATTTCATGGTTAATAGCAAAACAACAACATGCTTTGTTGGCCTCAACAAAAGCAATTCTCAAAGATCTTGTGATCTTTGGTGGTCTGTTGCATGAATGTTTCATTAATGATTTAACCCCTGTCTCACGGTGCGAGTGCACCCACGAGTGATCCCGAGTTTAAAACAAATTAAACTCGTGGTAATCACGTAGAATTAATGTAGCGGGAACGTCGGAACTCGTAACGCTAACGGCAGGTACTCGGGAAACTTGTTAACTCGTGAAAATCTTTCAACATGATGAAAGATTTCCACGAGTCAAATTTACTCTTGAAGTAAAAATGTTTAACTTTTAAACTCGTTGTAAGAATGTAGATGCCCCATGAGTTTACCGTAGTGACTCGTGAGTCTACCGTGGGAACTCAGCGGGACAGGCAGCATCTCTGGAGAGAAGGAATGTGTGACGGGATGACGTTTCCAAAATTTTGCTGCGTCTTTGTGTTACTCCAGCACTGTGTGTTCACTTTTTGTCAACCAGCATCTGCCCTTTCTTGTGTATGACATTATTTGTATCCGTGGCAGTTGATTGTCGCTCCCTTCAGTTTCCCAGGGGGTCGGGACGGGACTGGAGTTGGGAGGGAAAGGTGGGTGGGGGGGTGGAGTGGAATGGGGGGGAGGGTTAGGGTGACTTAGTACGGGAGACAAATGTAGGAGAGGTGTACTGATTGTATGGGCGGACACTTTGGTCGTGATTGCCGTAGATGCCCATGGGGTTCACTGTCGAGGACTTCATAATGCAGAGAGTATTATAAACAGTGGAGCGATTAACCCTGGAAAGGGGGGAGACCTCTCTGAGTTGGACCCAGGAAACTGAAGCAGGTTCACATAGACTTCATATTTTCTTGAGGTTATTAACGACAGATAAATGGATGGGAAGGGTTTAGAGGGCTATGGGCCAACATGCAGGCAAATAGGACTATCCCAAGATGCCAACTTGGACGGCACGGCCAAGCTGGGCCGAAGGACCTGTTTCCGTGTTGTACAGCACCATGACTAAGGCCTATCCAGTGGGATTGACGTGTTTGGTATTTTTCCTTTCTAAAGATGCAGTGTATTTTGGTGACTATTGCACACTGCAGACCAGAAGTGCATTCAATACCCAGATATACCAGATCCACACAAAATCTTTTTTTTGCGGCAACTTTATAATGCTCTCTGCATTATGAAGTCCTCGACAGTGAACCCCATGGGCAATCACTACCAAAGTGTCTGCCCACACAGTCAATACACCTCTCTTACACTTGTCTCCCATACTAAGTCACCCCCCCCTCCCCTCCCTCACCCACTCCCCCCCACCTTTCCCTCCCAACTCCAGTCCCGTCCCGACCCCCTGGGAAACCGAAGGGAGCGACAATCAACTGCCACGGATACAAATAATGTCATACAAAAGAAAGGGCAGATGCTGGTTGACAAAAAGTGAACACACAGTGCTGGAGTAACACAAAGACGCAGCAGAATTTTGGAAACGTCATCCCATCACCCATTCCTTCTCTCCAGAGATGCTGCCTGTCCCGCTGAGTTAAAGAGTGCCCACGGTAGACTCACGAGTCACTATGGTAAACTCATGGGCTACTACGTTCTTATAACGAGTTTAAAAGTTAAACATTTTTACTTCAAGAGTAAATTTGACTCGTGGAAATCTTTCATCATGTTGAAAGATTTTCATGAGTTAACAAGTTTCCCGAGTACCTGCCGTTAGCGTTACGAGTTCCGACGTTCCCGCTACGTTAATTCTACGTGATTACCACGAGTTTGATTTGTTTTAAACTCGGGATCACTCGTGGGTGGACTCGCACCATGAGACAGGGTTTTTTGTATCAGGCATGAATTGAACAAGGTTCCTGACATCCTGCATTAAATCACATCAATATTATTCTCACAGGCAAATTAGAAAGGAAAAGGCATATTTAAATTATTATTAAAATACAGAATGCCAATTAAAGGTTGTATCATACACAAATAATGAAGGTAGAATATGAAATATTAATTTTGATAGTTATAATTTGATGCTTTTAGAACATAAAATAGCACAGAATGGAAACAAGCCCTTTGGCCCACAATACCTGTCTCAAACATGACACCAAATTAAATTAAACCCACCTGTTTGCACCTGGTCTCTCTTCCCTCCATTACCTGCCTGGTGTATTTGTCTTTCCAAAGGCATGGACTCATTGAGTCTATACTGGCTTACCGAGCCTTCTCATCAATCCCAATCCCTCACATTTCCCCCAAACATTCTCTCTCACATGTTTATAAATTCCTCCCAATTCTTCTCCCACTCACCTACACAAGGGTAATTTCTAGCAGCCAAAAAACCTGCAAACCATCATTCCAAATAAAAGTATTTGAAACATTTATTAAAATTCTGAAGAAAAAGCTAAAATATTTAAAACAATGAATTAAATTGTTAAAGGAATTTGCAGGATCACACCATAAAGAATTGTTCTTACAGGAATTGTTTGAGGTGAGTTTGTGAGCAGTTAATTATGGGCATTTGTAATCCTTTCCCAATCCTTTGTAATAGATACATTTTAAACAGCTTTCTTTTCAAGAAGATGTGTGCAGCATTATGCACTCACGCTTCAGTCAATATTTCAGAAATTTGCTTCAAAACTTAAATTTTGCCAAGCTAAATTAAATTGTAATTTTTTATTTTTTATTTTTTTTATTTCTTTTTTAGAAGTAAGTACAATAATGTGGTACCAAAGTACCTAATACTTATTGACATATTACATTTCATATACAACTTCTTATTTTTAATTTAATAATGAAGCAAAATAAGAAATGAAAGATTACAATAGGAAAGATTGAGATGAAGTGTTGCGTGAGATAGCAAAATAGCCCTAGAAAAAAAATGAGGAGAAAAAAGGAAGAGAAGAAAGAAAGAAAAGAGAAACAAAAGAGAAGAGGAAAGGAGATTGAAAGCGATATATCTATTTGATAATCCTACCCCCAGGCACCTATTTCTGAACCATTATATTTCTATGATTGTGTTGCACCATATGCTTGTAGAAAGCCGATAAAGGGAGACCATATCAATAAGAAGAGGTCTACCTTACCTACTAGAAGGAGTCGTATTTCTTCAAGATATGCCGTTTCTGACATATTTGAACTCCACATTTTCACCGTTGGTGTTGGCGAATTTTTCCAAAATTTAAGTATACGTTATTTTGCCATTATTAAACCGTAATTAAGTAAGGATTTTTGATACGTATTTAGCATATTCCCATCTTCCATTGATTCAAAGATAATCAATTCTGTATTCGGTTCCAATCTTCTATTAAATAATTTTGTAAAAATTTCAAAAATTTCATTTAGGAATTTATGAAGTTTTATACAGGAGACAAAAGAGTGTGCTATAGTGGCATTCTCAGCTAAGCATTTATCACATATTGGTGAGATATTTGGATAAAATTTATTCAATCTAGTTTTCGAGTAATATAGTCTATGTAAAATTTTGAAATGGATTAAATTATGTTTTACATTAATCGAACATTTATGTATATATATCAGGTATTTTTCCCATGCTTCTTTCGCAATTTTTATCTGTAATTCTTGTTCCCAATTTTCTCTAATTGCCTCTGTCGATGGAGGTTCTATATTTTAAATAATATTATATATATTAAATTGCTTGAATCTGCTTTAATATTCATCGCTTCCTCTAGTGGATCTAAAGTTATATTTTGATATCCTTGTATGTGTTGTTTCAAATAATCTCTGATTTAAAGGTATTTAAAGTATTGATTATTTTTCAAGTTGTATTTTAATTGTAGTTGTTGAAATGATAAAAAGATTACAACTTCATACAAATCTCCAAAGCTTTTAATTCCTAATCTTTCCCAAAAGGTATACGCTTTATCAATAAGAGATGGCTTGAATGAGGGGTTATTTACTATTGGAGTTAAAAGCGATAAATGTCTTACTTTCAAAGTTAGTTTTATTTGTTTCCAAATTCGAATTGTGTTGTGAATAATTGGGTTCTTCTTATATATTGTATTGTTTAATTTTATCGGGGAGAAGAGGATCGCTCCTATATTAAAAGGAGAACAATCCTCTTTCTCCATTCTTATCCATTCTACCTGTTGGGGAGAGCTGTCCAACCAATTAATTATGTTTTTAATATGTACTGCCCAGTAGTAGTATAAAAAGTTTGGGAGTGTCAGTCCCCCAAGTTCTTTATGTTTACACAGATGTTTTCTTTGGATTCTATGCGCTCTATAGTCCCATATGAAGTTAGTAATACTAGAATCTAATTTTTTTAAGAAGTTTTTTGGTAAGTATATTGGAATAGATTGAAATAGGTATAATATTTATGGTAGAAAAATCATTTTTATAGCATTTATTCTACCTATTAAAGACATCGGCAAGGTTTTCCAGAATTTAATCAACCCATTCAGTTTAGTTAGTAAAGGCATAAAATTTGCATTAAATAATGATTTATATTTTCTAGTAATTTGGATACCCAAATACTTAAATTTTTCTGTTGCAATTTTAAAGGGAAATTTTAACAGATGTGTCGAGTCTTGTGGTTTTAACGTCATAATTTCGCTTTTCTTCCAATTTATTCTATATCCTGAAAAGGAGCCAAATTCCTTTATTAAATTTAGTATACTAATTTGCGAATTTGTGATGTATACGTCGTCTGCGTATAGTGAGATTTTATTATTTGAATCTTTGGTATTATATCCCCGAATATTCAGATTGCTTCTTATACTTTCTGCTAAAGGCTCTATCACAAGTGCAAATAGTAGGGGTGATAGTGCACACCCCTGTCTATTGCCCCTTGTTAAATGAAATTTTAAAGATAACATATTATTAGTCAGTATTCTAGCTGTCGGCTTATCATATAATAATTTAACCCATGAAACGAAATTCTCTCCCATGTTAAATTTTTGCAATACTTTATAAAAATATGGCCATTCAACTTGATCAAATGCTTTTTCTGCATCCAATGAAATAATTGATACATCTTCTTCAGTTTTTAGTGAGTACATTATATTAAACAAGAGTCTTAGATTATTAGTTATCTTTTAGGTATAAACCCCGTTTGATCCGGGTTTATTAGTTTGTTTACGTATTTACTCAGTCTTCTCGCTAAAGTCTTTGCTAGTATTTTCTGATCTGTATTTAAGAGTGCTATAGCTCTGTATGAGCCAGGTTCTTCTAGATCTTTATCTTTTTTTGGTATGAGTATAATGGTTGATTCAGCTAGTGTTTCTGGTAATGCGTTTTCCTTAAAGGCATGAGTATATAATTTTTGTAAACGGGGAGAAATTATCTCATGGAATCTTTTGTAAAATTCGTTGCTAAAACCATCTGGTCCTGGAGTTTTACCATTTTTCAACGAGTTTATTGTTTCTTCTATTTCTTTAAGTGTAATCTGAGCTCCTAACTCCTCTTGTTCCAACAAAGTAAGTTTAGGAAGGTTGCAGTTATCTAAGAAATTTGTAATTTTTATGTTATCTGCTGTAGTTTTAGATGTATATAAGTTTTGATAAAATTGGGCAAATCTTTTATTAATATCTTTTGGTAATGTTAGTAATTCACCCTTATCTGATTTAATTTTTGTAATTGTATTTTCCTTTTCACGTTTTTTCAGCTGACATGCTAAAAGTTTCTGTGGTTTATCCCCAAATTCAAAATGTTCCTGTTTTGTAATTTGAAATAATCTTATTACTCTTGCCGATAAAATTTTATTTAATTTAAATTTCAATAAGATTATCTTATTGTGTTTATCTGTGGTTGGCTCTTTGGCATTATCTAGGTCTAATTGTCTGATTTCTTGTTCTAACTGGCGTTGTTCTGTGTTATTCTTTTTATTTTGGAAGGCTTGATATGAAATTATAACTCCTCTCATGAATGCCTTAAAGGTTTCCCATAATAACGAAGGTGAAATACCTGTTGTATCATTGGTCTCAAAAAAGAGGTTCATCTGTTGTTTTAAATATGTACTACCCTGTGGGTTATTTAGAATTTGGGGATTAAACCTCCAGAATGCTTTTCTATCCGTCATTCCTATTGTTAATGAAAAAGTTAACAGAGAGTGATCAGAAATACTGCAATTATGATATTTAGGGCTAATTATATACGGGATCAATTTCGTCTCTACTAAAAAGTAGTTAATTCGTGAATAAGTTTTATGTACAGTCGAATAAAATGAGTATTCCCTCCCAACTGGATTGGCAATTCTCCATACGTCTGTTATATTTGTATGTTTTATATATGTATTCAGGAGTTCACTCATTTTAGATTTTATATTGCTCCTTTTATGTTTTGCTGATTTAAACTCTGAAATCATATCCAGAATTTTCTTAAAGAATTGAGGGTTATCAAAATTAGGTGCATAGATGTTTATTTCTATTGTAATTTCTAAAAAGAAAAATATTTTTTCCCCCATTTACCTGTTTGTATTTGGTTTGTATTTGTGGTTTACGCATGTGGTATTTCAAAATAATTTTAATGCTAACAGCATACATTATGCTCATAATATTATTTGCTGGTATATTTAATTTTCTAAATTTTCTTTTCAGATTTATGTTGATGACCCACCAATGGCATATCCATTCCACTATTTAGTCAGTATGATAACTGCCATAATTCTTGGAACTATTATCATGATTTATTTCTTTTTACAACGTATCCACTGCGTTCATACCTGTAAATGTCCATGTTGGAAGTTTCCCAAAATTGAAACATTTTCAAACATGTCGCTATTTAAAGGCAATAAAAATCTAAGTTAAAGATGCAATTTTTCAATTCACTTTCATTTGGAAGATCCAAGCGGCAACTGTAGATTTGAGCATTTCCATCTTCAAGACCAGATTCAAGTCAAATTCGGTGAGAATGAATCCTAGAACAGACAGTTGTCTATCACAGATCAACTGAGAAATAAATTGACATGAAGGATATAGACAAAAAAAAACACAAAATAAAGGTATTTTACCAACCTGTCCCTGCTGCATATCACTGCTCTCTGATAAGAAAGGTACACAAGGCTCTGGAAAATGTGAATTAATCTCTTACTGAGGGCTGACAGACTACCATTGCTGGAATCTAATAAATAAGGAAAACGATAATGGGAATCTTTAGAGGAGGGACGAAGGGCAGATCAGACCAGAACCAGATGTGGGAGGGAGAGGAGCCAGCAGGAAACATTTGTTGGCACTAGCTGTCATAGAGCTATACAGCATAGAAAACAGGCCTTTCAGCCCAATTATTCATGCTGACCAAGTAAACATTCTAGGCTAGGCCATTTGCCTCACATACTTCTAAACCCATACTATCCATTCCTTGGCTACCCTCTGAATGAAAAAGTTACCCCCAAGATCCCTCTTAAATCTCTCCCCTTTAACCCTAAGCCAATGCCCTCTAGGGGGCTGGGGCTCCTAAGAGTGCCCATGGTAGCACATTTGATTTATACTGAGTGAGACAAATCAAAAGAGAGGATCATATAACATACAGAAATACAATCGTCAACTGAAGTACAATATCTAGAGCAAAGATATCGGTGGGCGGCGCGACTCTCGTTTGCAGCGGCCTCTGCAGTCCGTCTGTCTTTTTATTATTTTTGTCTCGTTTTTATGTAGTTTTTTTTTGTTTTTTGTCGGGGTATGTGTGTGGGGGGGTGGGGGTGGGGTGGGAAACTTTGAAATCTTTCCCCTGCACGGGAGACCCGGCCTTTTCTTTGTCGGGTCTCCGTTGTCGTTGGGGCTGGGCAACGTGGAGCGGCCTCCAGCAGGAACGACCTGGGGCTCCAGTTGCGGAGCTGCGGACTACTCACCGTCGCGGGGCTGGCCGAGTCCGGAGGGGGTGGAGCTGTGGTGGAGACAATCGCTGCTGCTACCCGACCCCCGGAGATTCGGAGGCTACAACCGCGGGTCTGGCGGACGGCAACTCCGGAAGCCCGCGGGTCCCTGGTGGGAACGCTTTTCTGGCCTTCCGCAGCGGCGACTTCTCCCGCCCGAGTTGCGGGGTTGAAGAGCACCTGGAGCAGGGCTTTATCCCCCCTGCGCAGCTTGGAATGGCCACCGGACTTTGCGGGCGCGCGCCGGGGCTCTAACACCAAGACCCGGTGCGCGACCTTGCATTACCCTGCGTGGCTTTAATGGCCGCGGGATAATCACCATCGCCCGCCGGGGGCTTTGACTTTGACTCTGACATCAGGGGGGGGGGAGTGCAGTGGAGAGATACGTTTTTTTTGCCTTCCATCACAGCTCTGTGATGGATGTATGTGTAAATTGTGTTGTGTCTCAGGTCTTCTTCGTTTTGTGATGTATGGCTGCAGAAACGACATTTCGTTTGGACCTCAAGGGGTCCAAATGACAAATTTGTCCAAAAGACAAATAAACAAATTGTAAAAGGAAAGATATAGAGTACAGAATAGTTCTCAACATTGTAGTGCATCAGTTTCATAGACAAAGTCCAATATTTGCAATGGGATAGAGGTGATTTGGACGTAGAGTCAGAGCGATATAGGATGGATACAGGCCCTTCGGCCCAACTTGCCCACACCGACCAACATTTTCCATCTATACTAGACCGACCTGCCTGCGTTTGGCCTATATCCCTCCAAACTTGTCCTATTCGTGCTCTGTCCAATCCACCCATCTTACTCTAGTCTAGTCTAAGGACCTGATTTGCTGGCTGTGAGGTTTGGGTGGTGGTCTTCCCGAAGATTTTGGTGGTGCAAGGTGGAGAAATGAAAAATATGTGCTTTGATTTACTGCTCATTCTTTTTTCAATGAGAGTTATCAATTGATGATGTCAGGTTTCCTTTCACTATCATTCACATTCCATTTCATGAGGAGATTAAACTTGGCAATTAAAGTGGTAACTCTTAAAATGACATTGTTGCAACAGAGTAAAATATTATAATCAACGTTGACGTAGGAGAGGTAATAACTTTGTGTAAAGTTACTTCTCTGTGACATGGAAAGTTCCAGTGGATCCGGCTTGAGAAGTGAACTTTCATACCTCATGATTAGAGTACAAAGCTGAATGCCATCCCCTCCCTGTGAAAACAAACCAACACTCCCATAATAACATTCTTTTAGACCTAGCCTACATAAGATAGGATCTGACTTCAAATGGCAGATGTTTGCTCACATTCAATGTATTAAATAAAAACAGTTTCATACCTTGGACAGACTAGGGAGCTTCTAGACTAGTTAAGACTTAAAAAGACATTGGATCTTGGTCTCTGCTAGGATTCTGCATTAGACCCATACTTGAGTTTGAGTTTAGTTTATTGTATTGAAAAGCTTTTGTTACGTGCTAACCAGTCAGCGAAAAGAAAATAAATGATTACAATAGAGCAATTCACAGTGTACAGATGCATGATAAAGGGAATAATTTGAATAATGCTTAGTGCAAGATAAAGTCTGATCAAAGATAGCTTGAGGGTCGCCAATGAGGTAGATCTGCTCTCTAGTTGTTGGTAGGATTAGTTTAGTTTAGAGATACAGTACGAAAAGAGGCCGTTTGGCCCACCAGATCCGCATCGAACCCCGTACACAAACACTATTCTACACACACTAAGGACAATTTACACTTATACCGAGCCAATTGGCCTACAACCTGTACGTCTTTGCACTGTGGGAGAAAACAGGAAATCCTGGAGAAAACCCACACAGCCAGGGCCGAATTTATGTATAAGCTTGACAAGCTTAAGCTTAGGGCCTCGATATCTAGGGGGGCTTCGCAGAGCTTCATAGGCTGAAGCCTAGGGCCTCGAAATCTAGGCGGCCTCCGGCCAAGGCAGGACACCTGCCGTTTAACTCTGGGCGGGCCCCCCTCTCTATCTCTCTCTCTGTCTGTCAATCTCCGTCGCCACCTGCCATCCGTATCCGTGTCCGGGTCTCCGCTCTCCGCTCGCTCCTCAACCGCCGGCACGGCAGGTCACCTTGCACATGCGCACTGCTACGGCCAGCACATCATCACCGCACTGCGCATGCGCACTGCCACGGCAACTGGTCGGCACTGGGCACTTTCTCCCTCGCTTTGAATTGTGGGAGATATGGCCGCCATTGCTGTCCAGTTGCCGCCTCGCCGCGACCGCTGAAAACCAATGCAGAATCACTCCCTGACCCTGCATCTGGAGTAACTCTTGCTTCTGGTTTCCTGGTCCTCCATAAATATTCTAAATGGAATTTAAACTGGAGGTGGTGGAGGGCTGAACAATAACTATTGCATTTTATCTGTTTATTTATTGTGTATATATATGGTCTATGGTATATAAACACACCAAACTTGTATCTCCTGTTCTGTATTATGTTTACATATTCTGTTGTGCTGCAGCAAGCAAGAATTTCATTGTCCTATCTGGGACACATGACAATAAAACTCTCTTGACTCTTGACTTGGACTTTAGCAAAAAAGGGTTCTTGGGGAAAAAAGAGGTACCTTAAATTTAGTTGGGTAACTATGGTAGGGTGAAGACTATTCTATGCTTTAATTGTGCGGGGGAACTCCATGGAGCAGCCAACAACCCTGGATGGAAGAATTTGGGTGATGTTTTGGGTAGACTTCCCTCTGGTTTTAGTGTTTTTTAGTTTAATTTAAAGATACAGCGTGGAAACAGGGCCTTCGGCCCACCGAGTCCACGCGGACCACCGATCACCCATACACTAGTTCTATCCTAAACCTTGGCGTGATATTTGACTCAGCACTGAGATTTGACAAGCAAGTCAATGCCGTGGTAAAAGCTAGCTTCTTTCAGCTTCGGACGATAGCTAAAATAAAACAATTCCTCCACTTTGATGACCTCGAAAAGATCATCCACACATTTCTCTCCTCCTGACTAGATTACTGCAACTCCCTTTACACTGGCATCAGCCAATCTTCCCTGTCCCGCCTGCAACTGGTCCAAAACGCCGCAGCGAGACTCCTGACGGCACCCGAAAAATGGACCACATCACCCCGATCCTGGCCTCCCTCCACTGGCTCCCTGTGCGGTTCCGTATACATTTCAAGATCCTCCTCTATGTCTACAAAGCCCTCAATGGGCTTGCCCCCACCTACATTAAAAGTCTTCTCACCCACCACTCCACCTCCAGGTCCCTCAGATCGGCCGACTTGGGGTTGCTGAATATCCCGCGGTCTAGGCATAAGCTCAGGGGCGACCGCGCCTTTGCGGTTGCAGCTCCTAGACTGTGGAACAGTATCCCCCTTCCCATCAGAACTGCCCCCTCCATCGACTCCTTTAAGTCAAGACTAAAAACTTATCTATACTCCCAAGCCTTTCTTGACGTCCTCTGAACGAGGGCTATATGTATATATGTATGTAGTTTGTTTGTTTGTTTATATTATTCTTATAACAAATGTAAAGCACTTTGGCCAACGAGAGGTGTTTTTTTAATGTGCTATATAAATAAATGTGACTTGACTTGACTGTCTGACACATTAGCGGAGTAAGTCAAGAGTCAAGAGTGTTTTACTCTCTCATGTCCCAGTTAGAACAATGAAATCCTTACTTGCAGCAGCACAACAGAATATGTAAACATAGTACTCTGTAAACAATGTTATAAACGAGAAAACAAAACGGTGTACATTTATATATGAATATATAACTATATATGTGTGTGTGTGTAATATATATACACACACACACACAATTTCCCTCCTGGGATTTAAAAAGTTCTATCGTATAGTATCGTGTGTGTAGGAAAGAACTGCAGATGCTGGTTTAAACTGAAGATAGACACAAAATGCTGGAGTAACTCAACGAGTCAGACAGAATCTCTGGACAAAAGGAAAATATTATGTTTTGGGTTGGATCTGAAATAGATTCCTGCACACCTTTGGAATGTGGAAGGAAATAAGAGCACCCGGAGAAAACCCATGCGATCAAAGGGAAAAGGAGCAAACTCCATACAGACAGCACCCATATTCAGGATCAATTCCGGGTCTCTGGCACTTTTAGGCAGCAACTTTATGGCCAATGTACTGCCCCATAGTCTTGAACTTAATTAAAACACAGTAGCTGTAAAGGGGGACATAGCGTCACTTGGAGATTTAAAACTGAAAATGGATATTTTCATTTTTTTAGTAACCAAAGTTATCACCGTATAATTATTTGTGTATTGGAAAACAAAATATAGTGGCACAGCTGGTAGACTTGCTGCCTCACACGCCAGAGATCTGTGTTCGATCCTGTCCTCGGGCACTGTCTGTGTTGAATTTGCACATTCTCCCTGCAAGCGTGTGGGTTTCCTCCCACATCCCAAAGGCGCATTGGCTTTGTAGGTAAACTTGTCTCTGTAAAATTGCCCCTAATGTGTAGGGAGTGGGTGAGGAAACTGGGATAACAGAACTTGTGTGAATAGGTAGACAAAAATGCGGGAGAAACTCAGCGGGTGAGGCAGCATCTATGGAGCGAAGGAAATAGGCAATGTTTCGGGTCGAGACCCTTCTTCAGACTGATGTGAGGGTGGGGGGACACGAAAAAGAAAGGAAGAGGCGGAGACAGTAGGCTGTGGGAGCTGGGAATGGGAGGGGAAGGGGGGAGAAGGCAAGGACTACCTGAAATTAGAGAAGCCAATGTTCATACCGTTGGGGTGTAAACTACCCAAGCAAATATGAGGTGCTGCTCCTCCAATATGCGGTGGGCCTCACTCTGGCCATGGAGGAGGCCCAGGAGAGAAAGGTCAGATTCGGAATGGGAGGGGGAGTTGAAGTGTTGAGCCACCGGGAGATCAGGTTTGTTATTGCGAACTGAGTGGAGGTGTTGTGCCAAGCGATCGCCAAGCCTGCGCTTGGTCTCACCGAGGTTGATCATAGGCTGAATAATCCAACCACATTTTTGTTTGGAAGTGGAAAGAAATAATAGAAATTGCATTCATTGTAATGTGTAAAAAGAGTTGAGATACTGTATTATAATTTTGCCGCATGACATTGTGGTATATATCATGTCTTGATTGGTGAATATGTTTAGTTTGTAACTTTATTTGAAGCAGAAATAATATGTGAATGCTTCATTGAGCATAATTCCGACTGGTAACTACGCACTTCGTCCGAGCACATTATCGCACGCGTGATGCAAGCCGTCTTAAATGACCACCTAAACTGTCATTTGGCAACTTAAAAAGCTGCCAAGGTTGCCCGGCTGACAACAGAGAAAAAAATTAAGTGATAGCCCTGCAAGGTGTATAATATTTTTGACACTGTCATAGGCCTTTCTTACATATGCTGTCACAACGCACTGTAGTCTCTAAACAACCCTTCAGTAATTTTCCTTGCCCTCCATTTCAGAATAATAGTGTTTTAAGCCAATAACTCGACACTAGCACTGGCAATAAATAAATAAATAAGCAGTGCAGTGCAGCTTTCCAACCCCTTATCTCATTGGCCACGCTCGGCTGCAAATCGGTGTCAATCTGGTGGACCATATTCCTCTGGTCATGGGGGTGGGGGATTGGGAGGGGCCTCACAAGTGGAACAGCTTAGGGCCTCTCTTCATCTAAATCCGGCCCTGCACACAGCTCACAGGGATTATGTACAAACTCCATACAGGCAAGCACCCGTAATCAGCATCAGGATCTTAAGGGATTGGACAGGCTAGATGCAGGAAAAATGTTCCCAATGTTGGGGGAGCCCAGAACCAGGGCTCAGATTTCAAGAATAAGGCGTAGGCCATTTAGGACTGAGATGTGGAAAAACATTTGAATGCAGAGAGTTGTGAATCTGTGGAATTCTCTGCCACAGAAAGCAGTGGAGATCAATTCACTGGATATATTCAAGCGAGAGTTAGACATATCTCTTCGTGCTAACGGAATCAAGACATGGGGAGAGAGCAGGAACCAGGTACAGATTTTAGACGATCAGCCATGATCATATTGAATGGTGGTGCTAGCTCAAATGGCCTATACCTGCACCTATTTTTCTGTTTCTATGAACCCGGGTCTCTGGTGCTGTAAGGCAGCAACTCTACCACTGTGCCAACGTGCTGCCCTTGGATGATTCAGTTGCCTGATAACAGCTGGGAAGAAGTAGCTTAATCCTGAAGTAGCCTTTTAAACTGGTTTAAAAGAACTGCCACATTATGTGTTACCATCAGGCAATACAATGTTTGCAAGTTTCAATTTCCTGCATGTTAACATTTTGGATGTTGACCAGTCTTGGGCCCAGTACATTAATATAATCATGAAAAATGGACATCAGGGTTGCACAAGTTGAAAATATAATGTACTGGAAGTCACTTAATTGTCCCGAGGAAAAATAAAATTAAAGTAATGGCACAAATAATAAGGTAACTGTTGCTCGTTGTCAGGCCAATGTTAACAGTGGGACCTTTTATCCAATATGAAGATTGAGGTTGTATTACACCAATTGGCCCCAACAGCAATTTTAACTTGGGTCTGAATAGGTGAATGAGCAAACAGATGTTCTGAAATCAGAATAGTTATATCTCTGGTTTGCTTTTATTACTGCCTCTGTGGAGTCCAGGGAACCAGAGGGGCAAGAAAGAAAGATCCTTTCTTTGGCTCTTGCCTCACCCCATAAAATGTTCACAAAGATTTTCCTTTCTTAAGTTATTGAGCCTTCCTTCTGGTCTGTACTAAGGAAATTCAGGGCGTCTTCAATGATTCTTACAGATGCACTCCTACAGGATCAGGATGCATCACAGCTTAGTATGGAGACTCCTCTGCCTAATATCGCAAGAAATTGCAGTGTTGTGCGTGCGGCCAACTCCATCACACAAACCAGCCTCCCCCCAGCCGACAACCAACTCCATCTGTACTTCACATTGCCTCTGGAAAGTTGCCGACGTAATCGAGGTCCACTCAACCCCAGTCTTTCTCTCGTCTCCCTTTGGGCAGAAGGCACAAATACCTGAAAACACGTACCACCTGATTCAAGAACAGCTTCTTCCCTACAGCCATCAGGCTATTAAACACGACAACAAATAAGCTCTGAACTTCAACAGATTATTATTATTATTGCAGGTCGACAAAAATGCTGGAGAAACTCAGCGGGTGAAGCAGCATCTATGGAGCGAAGGAAATAGGCAACATTTCGGGCCGAAACCCTTCTTCACACTGAAATAAGCGACGTTTCGCGCCGAAACCCTTCTTCACTATATTTGTTTATTTATTGAGTATGCGTGCATATGTATATATACACACTGAACATTTTTTTCTCCCGTTATGTACTATGTTTACATATTCTGTTGTGCTTCAGCAAGCAATAATTTCATTGTCCTATCCGGGACATATGACAATAAAACACTATTGACTCTTGATGTCAGAATCTTGGAACAGACCTCTAATTTGCCAATGATGTTTTTCCAATCTCCAGTTTACCTCATTGTGACCCTTGCACTTTTATCTGCACTTTTGTGTAGTTCTGCAACTGCATTCTGCACGCTATTTCCTTTGTCTTTTTTACCTCCTGTTATATTCACGTATGACTGCACTCATGTATGGTATGATTTTTTTGAATAGCACACGGAGCAGTATCTCAGTACACGCAACAATAATAAACCAATATCAAGGACCTCCTGTCAGCTAAAATCTGTCAGCAACCAATAATTAAATACTGCGCATGACTTTTCCACAGCTCAGCTGCAGTTTCTCCGTGAAATTAGACATCAGTGATGAAATTCACCATTGCTTCCTGTGTGCCAACTCAGTCTTCAGCTACCCACGGCTATTTGGCTATTAAACGTCACTTAGGTACATTGATAGGAAAAGTTAGAGGGGATATGGACCAAACATAGGCAGGTTGGACTAGTGTAGATGGGGCATCTTGGTTTGGATCGGTAAGGTGGGCTGAAGGGCCTCTTTCAGTGCCGTATGACTCTATGATGCTACCTGAAGAAAAGAATATTCAAAGACTAGGATCTTAAACCTAGCATCGTTCATGATCTGCTTATCAGAGATCTAAGGCCTTTTAAGCTTAGGAGTCATGGACAACTTGAATTTGTCGTCTCAAAGCCTTGGAGTAGTAATATCTACACTCTTTCTGCAACCTCTTCTAAATCCATTGACCGGATAGGAGATCAATGTCTGTATTCTTCTTTGTTCCACATGCCCATGACCAGACTGCTGAAACACGGTAGGTACTTTATTCGAGCGCTGTCTTGGGAAGAGATTTTCTGCAAGAGAACAAAAACTATTTTGAGGAGATTCTTAGTTCCCTTGGAAAAATGAATCCTGTGCAAATCAAATAAATTCTCACCCCATGATCATTGAAGCTTCTGGGAAGTAAATTAACTCCTTGCATCCCATTCCTCATCAGTGGAAGGAGTGCCCAACATTCCAAATCATCCATATGTTTCTTCAAACAGGGACAGATTCTTCCCAGCTTCCAGCAGGCAAATGAACTATCCTATCAACAACTAGAGAGCGGACCTGAGCTCCCATCTAACTCATTGCAAACACTTGGACTATCTTTAATCAGACTTTACTGGATTACTATAACACATTTTTTATAAAACACAAGATATTAGATGTCTTTGCAGTAAAATAATTCCCCAAGATCGGAGGAGATGTATACAGATTGCTGGGGCTTTTTGGTATATGTTTTTTTAATCTTTGTTGCTGACTGATGATGTACCAGATGATGCCAGTGTGCTTCCTTTATCCAAGAAGAGCAGCAGGGATAAGCCAGGTGAATACAGCCCACTGAATCAGTGGTGGAAAAGCTATTGGTAACTCATCTCTTCCCACCCAAACCACCCCCTCCTTCCCCTGCAACCACAGAAGATGCAACACCTGTCCCTATACCCCCTCCCTCTATTCTGTACAGGGACCCCAACAGTTCTTTCAGGTCAGGCGGAGGTTCACTTGAACCTCCTCCAACCTCATCTACTGTATCCGTTGTTCAAGATGTGGACCCTTATACATCGGCGAGACCAAACGTAGACTGGGCGATCATTTCGCTGAACACCTTTGCTCAGTCCTCCTAAACTTACCTGATCTCCCGGTTGCTAAAAACTTTAATTCTCCTTCCATTCCCACACAGACCTTTCTGTCCTAGGTCTTCTCCATTGTCAGAGTGAGGCTAAATGCAAATTGGAGGAACAGCATCTCATATTTTGCTTGGGCAGCTTACAGGCCAGTGGTACGAATATTGATTTCTCTAATTTCAAGTAACCCCGGCATTCCCTCTCTCTCTATCCCTCCCCCACCCAAGTCGCACCAGCTTCTCATTTTCACCCCACAAACAGCTTACAATGGCCTGTTTCCTTTATCTTTGTTACTCTTTTGCATATCTTTCATTCATTGTTCTTTATCTCTCTACATCATCATCTATATCTCTTGGTTCCCTTTCTCCTGACTAGTCTGAAGAAGGGTCTCGACCTGAAACGTCACCCATTCCTTCTCTCCAGAGATGCTGCCTGTCCCGCTGAGTTACTCCAGCATTTTTTGTCTATCTTTGGAAAAGAATTCTGGTCAAGGATTAATCTACATTTGGAAAAGTAAAATTAATCAAAAATTGTCAACATGATTTTATTAAGGGTCGATCCTGTCTGACCAATTTGATTTTTTGTAATGAAGTGGTGACAAAAAGTTACTCTATTGATGAGGGAAACTTCAAACTGGCTGTCTATTGTGCTTGTCCCCTGATCTATAGGTCAAGATGGCGCCCAACCCAAGCGACTATTTGTGTGCTCGTCACAGAAGCGCATCTGCAATCACACATTACAATCGGTCGCCACTTTTATCTGTACACTGCGGATGGCTCGATTGCAATCATGTATTGTCTTTCCGCTGACTAGTTAGCACACAACAAAAGCATTTCACTGTACCTCGGTACATGTGACAATGAAGTAAAATGAACTGAAACTGAAATCACCACCGAATACTCCTCTCAGAATCACCATGTGCTCAATAAGTATAACAAATGTAAACCCTTTGTTCCTCACGTCAGTTTTTGTTATATATGTCCATTGACTGGTTAAAACCTTCATTGGTAGCTGTAAGTTATTTACATTCTTGGCATTTTCGCCATGAGAATTATTTTTTTATTGTCAACTTGTTCATCAGCCTTAATGGTCAGAATAATCCTGCAACTTCCAAAGTTTCCCCTTGTGCCGGTTGGTAAACAGTGGGATTAGTTCTCATCTGCAACAAAACTGCATCCACAGTAAGTGATGTGCAATGCTGTTAAATTTACAAAGAAGAAAAGGTCTGAGCTGTTTGATTTGGTCATGCACATCCTGGAAACCACAGCAGGGTCTTAGTTACTCACACAGAGAAAGAAAGAGCTAGTTAATAAGAATTTCAGCAGCTGGTGTACACATTTAATCTCATTGTAAAACTGTGATGATTACCAATGCAACCCTCAAAGGTAGAAGGCTGTTGCCAATTGAATTCAGGCATCACCATTCTTTCTGATGAAATACTGATACTCTTGGCGGGGTGGGGAGATTGCCCCAGCGTCCCATTTTTTTTTAAGGAAGAGGGAATATATTGAATACTTTTGTAACTTTGTCAGCGCCCTTTACATGGCGAATCTTTGCATGCTTGCACACTACGCAAAACAGAAATTCACAGTATCAAGTGCACATGACAATAAAGTGTCAATTGATCAATCATTCGTAGCAAAATCATGAACCCAAGACTGACGAAGGGTCTCGGCCCGAACGTCACCCATTCCTTCTCTCCAGAGAGTAACAGCTGTTGGTGCCACATTAACATGTAGCAACTTAACACCTCTAATATTGTGACAGCATCAAAGTGGGATGACTTGTTACAAGATTTTTTTCAAAGGCACATATTGGCTTCAGGACTGAGATGAGGAAAAACCTTTTCACCCAGAGAGTTGTGAATCTATGGAATTCTCTGCCACAGAAGGCAGAGGCCAATTCACTGCTTGTGTTCAAGAGAGAGTTGGATATAGCTCTTGGGGCCATAAGGTCATAAGGAATAGGAGTAA
>CM075978.1:7186292-7234576 GCA_038087875.1 Malacoraja senta
TGCAGAAACTCCAAGATTTTTTCCATTTCGCTAGACATTACACTTTTACATCCCCTAACACACTCCTCATTAAATTTCGTCGTTTTTATGTACACATTTTAAAATAAAATCCATCCCCCCCCCCCCCAAGCACTAATTGGATTTGAATCCTGCTGGCCAGCGAGCTGCTGCGTGACTCACAGTGCCATCACAGATGTCCAATCACAATGGATCTCATTTACCTATGATATGACATCACAATGGGTCAGGGCTAGGAGATTGGAACCTTCACATGAGCCCACTAAAATCAAACAGCTGCATGACTCACAGAGCCATTTCACAGATGTACAATCACAATGGATCCCACGAATGCAATCAACCTGGCATGCACAATCAAATAGAGCAATTTGTCCTACCCCCCTCCCTATCTACCCCCTTCCTATCTACCCCCTCCCTATCTACCCCCTCCCTCTCTACCGCCCTCCACTCCCCCTCCACCTCTACCCCTCCTATCCTCCCCTTCTCCTCTCCTCCATCCACTCCTGTTCTCCCCCCTCCACCTCTACCCCCTCATCTCTCCCCTCCACCTCTCCTCCTCCTCATCTCTCTCCCCTCCACCTCTCCCCTCCTCTTCTCTCCCCCCCTCCAACTCCCCCTCTTCTCTCCCCCTCCCATCTCCTCCAACCCCCTCACTCACCCCCTCCTCTCTCTCCTCCCCTCCCTCCCCGCTCTCCCCTGTACTCTCTCTCTCCCCTCTATTCTCTCTCTTCACCCTCCTTCCCTCCCCGTGCCTTTCCCCCTCTCCCCTTCTCGCTCCCCCCTTCTCTCCCTCCTCCTCTCCCCCTCCTCTCACTCTTCCTCCTCCCTCTCCCCTCTTCTCTCTCCCTCTCCTCTCTCTCCCTCTCCTCTCTCTCCCCCTCCTCTCTCCCCATCCTCTCTCTCTCCTCTCTCCCCCCCTCTTCTCTCTCCCCCTCCACTCCCTCCTTCTCCTCTCTCCCCCTCCAATCTCTCTCCACCTCCCCCCTTCCCTCTCCCCCCCACCTCTACCACCGCCAATAAGCAGCGGCGGAACAACCCATCTTTGCCTTTAGCCTGCGTGACAGAGCCGGCGCGTCAACGGTCGGCCCGCAGCCCCATTGAGGGCGTACGCAGCTTCTCGACAGCCGTACGCAGCGTCTTGATGGCGTACGTCGCCTGCGCCATCAACACGCTGCATACGCCATCAAGACGCTGCATACGACGTCAAGACGCTGTGTACGGCCGTCCACACGCTGCCTACGCCGTCAAGACGCTGAAGCACGTTCGGAAAGCAGACCCCAGGGTCTGAAGCACGTTCGGGGACCAGACCCAACGGGTCTGCACTTGGTCTAGTATACATTTAAAAATCTGTGTGTGTGTGTGTGTGTGTGTGTGTGTGTGGGCGGGCGGGTGTGTGTGTTTGTGGGTGTCAGATTTGGCCTTTGATTCCTTGGTCCGCCAAAACCACACGTAGAAACTCCGAGATGTTTTCCATTTCGCTAGACATTACACTTTTACATCCCCTAACACACTCCTCATTAAATTTCGTCGTTTTTATGTACACATTTTAAAATAAAATCCATCCCCCCCCCCCCCCCCACCAACCACTAATTGTTTTGAATCCTGCTGGCCAGCGAACTGCTGCATTACTCACAGTGCCATCACAGATGTCCAATCACAATGGATCTCATTTACCTATAGAAACATAGAAACATAGAAACATAGAAATTAGGTGTAGGAGTAGGCCATTCGGCCCTTCGAGCCTGCACCGCCATTCAATATGATCATGGCTGATCATCCAACTCAGTATCCAGTACCTGCCTTCTCTCCATACCCTCTGATCCCTTTAGCCACAAGGGCCACATCTAACTCCCTCTTAAATATAGCCAATGAACTGGCCTCGACTACCCTCTGTGGCAGAGAGTTCCAGAGATTCACCACTCTCTGTGTGAAAAAAGTTCTTCTCATCTCGGTTTTAAAGGATTTCCCCCTTATTCTTAAGCTGTGACCCCTTGTCCTGGACTTCCCCAACATCGGGAGCAATCTTCCTGCATCTAGCCTGTCCAACCCCTTAAGAATTTTGTAAGTTTCTATAAGATCCCCTCTCAATCTCCTAAATTCTAGAGAGTATAAACCAAGTCTATCCAGTCTTTCTTCATAAGACAGTCCTGATATCACAGGAATCAGTCTGGTGAACCTTTTCTGCACTCCCTCTATGGCAATAATGTCCTTCCTCAGATTTGGAGACCAAAACTGTACGCAATACTCCAGGTGTGGTCTCACCAAGACCCTGTACAACTGCAGTAGAACCTCCCTGCTCCTATACTCAAATCCTTTTGCTATGAAAGCTAACATACCATTCGCTTTCTTCACTGCCTGCTGCACCTGCATGCCTACTTTCAATGACTGGTGTACCATGACACCCAGGTCTCGCTGTATCTCCCCTTTTCCTAGTCGGCCACAATTTAGATAATAGTCTGCTTTCCTGTTTTTGCCACCAAAATGGATAACCTCACATTTATCCACATTATACTGCATCTGCCAAACATTTGCCCACTCACCCAGCCTATCCAAGTCACCTTGCAGTCTCCAAGCATCCTCCTCACAGCTAACACTGCCCCCCAGCTTAGTGTCATCCGCAAACTTGGAGATATTGCCTTCAATTCCCTCATCCAGTTCATTAATATATATTGTAAATAGCTGGGGTCCCAGCACTGAGCCTTGCGGTACCCCACTAGTCACTGCCTGCCATTGTGAAAAGGACCCGTTTACTACTACTCTTTGCTTCCTGTTTGCCAGCCAGTTCTCTATCCATATCAATACAGAACCCCCAATGCCATGTGCTTTAAGTTTGTATACTAATCTCTTATGTGGGACCTTGTCGAAAGCCTTCTGGAAGTCCAGATACACCACATCCACTGGTTCTCCCCTATCCACGCTACTAGTTACATCCTCGAAAAATTCTATAAGATTCGTCAGACATGATTTACCTTTCGTAAATCCATGCTGACTTTGTCCAATGATTTCACCACTTTCCAAATGTGCTGCTATCCCATCTTTAATAACCGACTCTATCAGTTTCCCCACTACCGATGTTAGACTAATTGGTCTGTAATTCCCCATTTTCTCTCTCCCTCCCTTCTTAAAAAGTGGGGTTACGTTTGCTACCCGCCAATCCTCAGGAACTACTCCAGAATCTAAAAAGTTTTGAAAGATTATTACTAATGCATCCACTATTTCTGGAGCTACTTCCTTAAGTACTCTGGGATGCAGCCTATCTGGCCCTGGGGATTTATTGGCCTTTAATCCATTCAATTTACCCAAAACCACTTCCCGACTAACCTGGATTTCACTCAATTCCTCCAACTCCTTTGACCCGCGGTCCCCTGCTATTTCCAGCAGATTATTTATGTCTTCCTTAGTGAAGACGGAACCAAAGTAGTTATTCAATTGGTCCGCCATATCCTAGTTCCCCATGATCAACTCACCTGTTTCTGACTGCAAGGGACCTACATTTGTTTTAACTAATCTCTTTCTTTTTACATATCTATAACAACTTTTGCAGTCAGTTTTTATGTTCCCTGCCAGTTTTCTTTCATAATCTATTTTTCCTTTCCTAATTAAGCCCTTTGTCCTCCTCTGCTGGTCTCTGAATTTCTCCCAGTCCTCCGGTTTGCTGCTTTTTCTGGCTAATTTGTACGCATCATCCTTCGCTTTGATACCATCCCTGATTTCCCTTGTTATCCACGGATGCACTACCTTCCCTGATTTATTCTTTTGCCATCCATATGACATCATAATGGGTCAGGGCTAGGAGATTGGAACCTTCACGTGAGCCCACTAAAATAGTAAGATTAAACGAGAACTTACCAGTTTGAAGTTTGATCTGTATTTTATGAGGAATTATGATGAGGGATTACGTGAAGAACCCGTCCAGCACGCATGCGCGACATACTTCAAAGCAGCGGTGTGGAATCACAGTAAACACAATAATTGAAATAAACATAGTAAAGAAAAGGAGAACTAAGATACCAGTTGAGGGTGGGAGCGGAGGGCACGTAATCCCTCATCGTAACTCCTCATAAAATACAGATCAAACTTCAAACTGGTAAATTTAATCTTACTATTTTACTTCGGAGTCACGTGAGTGACTACGTGAACATTTTAAAGCACTGTGATTTCAAACCATGTAACAGTTCATACTTCACTCACTGCTGAAGTCATTCAAGGGAGGAAGTATGTTATCGTAATCAACCATGAATCTGTTTGTAAACAATAATGGTATTTATTAAACAATAACAAAAGAAAAATGCTCCCCCGGGCTTAAATTATATATTTGCAAATTCTAAAACTCTTTCCGCAAATAACACAGGTTCTGCTAGCGGTTTGTTGTAGAACGTTTGGAACGATTTCTCCATGGACCACCCCGCAGTAGCCAGGATGTGGTCCAATGGCACGTCCATCCTTTTAGCCGCCGATGTGGATGCTGCCCTGGTGGAGTGAGATGTATATACGTCAGTATCTACTCCAGCAGCTCCCAGTACCTGCTTGAGCCATCTTGAGATGGTTTGGCTCGAAACGCGACCAGAGGTTTCTTGTGGCTGCCCCATAAGGCTTTTTCTCTCCCTCGGGAATCTCTTGTTGTGTTGATGTAAGTGAGTAAGTGAGTCAAGACACACAACCGTGGGTCAGGTGGGTATGCCCGGAAATCCATAACTAGGCCTGAAGTTCCTGGCCTGCTCTGCTTTACCAGCTCCTGAATGGTGAATGAGACCCGGTCTGGTGTTATAACCATGTTGTCCAGTCGCAGTAAGTGGAGGAACTGGACTCTTTGTGCTGAGACTAGTGCCATCAGCATGACCGTTTTCAGGGTTAGCTGTTCCAGGGTGAGAGACCTGGCTGGTGACCATCCCCTTAGGTATGTCAGGACTACACTGACATCCCAGATTTGGGTGTACCTAGGTCTAGGGGGGTTGGAGTTGAATATACCCCTCATGAGTTTGATCACCAGCGGGTGAGACCCTATGGCCTGTTGTCCTGGTGCTTGTTTTAAGTAGGCTGACAGAGCACTTCTGGCAGTATTGATGGCGCTGTAGCTCAGTCCTTCATTATGGTGAAGGCCAACCAGGAACTCCAGTACATTGGTTATGGTTGTAGATGAGTATGTTGTCCCAGTATTCGAGCAGTATCTTTCCCACTTCCTGATGCTCGATAGGTATTGTTTCCTGGTGTACATATACGGTGGGACACTGTCATCGTGTTGATGGTCCTGTCAGACAATCCCAGGCCCAGCAGTGGTCTTTTCATAATCTGCAACCCAGTAGGTTAATTTTGTCATGGCATGGATGACTTATGCCTGATACCGGGTGAGTCAATAGGTCTGGGCTACTGGGAAAGGTCATAGGAGTTTCGATGACCATGTCGAGGACCACTGGGAACCATCGCTGTGTAGGCCAGTCGGGTACTATCAAAATACCTGAAGCAGAGTCCATCTGTATTTTGCGTAGTACCCGACTGATGAGGGAGAAGGGGGGAAAAGCATAAAATAAATAGTTTCCCCAGTTCAGCGCGAATGCATCTATCGCTGCTGCCTCAGGGTCTGGTTCCCAAGCGACATACATTGGTACCTGGTGATTTAGTCTGGATGCAAAGAGATCGATATCTGGTGTGCCATATTGCTTTGTAATTTTAGCAAAAGCTTTAGGATTTAACATCCATTCGGTGTTATCATTGAATTTGCGTGACCTGGTGTCTGCCACTGTATTTAGCTTACCTGGTAGGTAAGTTGCTGATAGCCAAATATGTCTATCGACACACCATTGCCAGATTTTGTTGACCAATTTGTGACATGATATCGATTTTATTCCGCCCATATGGTTAATATAGGCCACCACCGTGGTATTATCAATCTGTAAACGAACATGCAAATGGTGCATATTCGTAGAATATGCTTTTAAACCATAAAATTCACCCAACATTTCCAAATAATTTATGCCCAGTGTTTGTAGTAAAGATGATTCTAGGTTAGTCCATCTACCACCTGTGCTGGATATGGTATTAGTTGCTCCCCAGCCTTGAGCACTGGCATCTGTTTGTATAGTTAACGTTGGGTTATTGATGATGATAGGGCTGGAACTATGCCAAATGTGCTCTATCCACCACTGTAACTCTGATATTGCTTCAATGGGTAATTTCATGGTTCGGTCAAAGTGACCTGCATGTCGTTTTAACGCCTGTACTTTTGCCCTTTGTAGGTTTTGATAGTGCAGAGGTCCAAATTGTGTAGCTGGAAATGCTGCTACCATTTTGCCAATTACTCTCGGCACTTGTCGGATGGTTGGTCGATCGCTAACCATTAAATTGTTACACGTCTGTGCCAATTCTGCTGCTTTATCTTTTGGCAACGTTACAGACATGTGGACTGAGTTAATTGTGAATCCCAGATAGTCCATAGTTGTGGATGGCGTCAACTTAGATTTATCTGGATGTAAGACATATCCCAGGGTTTCAAACAATTGTTTGGTAGCTAATACAGCTGATTTAGCCAACTCCATGGTTTTGCCTACTATTAGAATATCATCAAGCTCTGCCATGACAATATGTCTCTGTTTTCTTAATGTTGCCAAGGCTGGTTTTAATATCTTGGTAAATAGTCTTGGGGCAATTAGGCAACGCTTTAAACTGCCATAGTTGCCTCATCCAGGTAAATTTCAGGTATCTGCGATGACCCTTTTGAATGGGTACTGTATAGTAGGCATCTTTTAAATCAATGCTTGCCATAAAGTATCGTTTGGAAATCAGTTGTTTGGCAGTTACAAATGTTTCCATTTTGAAATGTATATACTTAACAAAGGTATTTAGTGAGGTTAAGTCAATGATGATGCGACATCCACCATCTATTTTGTTTTTGGTAAATATATTTGAGACAAATTCCAAAGGTTCATGTTTGGATTTCTCAATGATACCCTTTGTAAGTAACCTCACCAGTTTTGCTTGACGCTCTAGTTTTTCTTTGACTGAGAGGGTAAAGACCCTTTGGGGTACATTCTGAACTGGTGGCATATTTTCTTCAATGAACTCTATTTTGTATCCACGAATACTGTTAAGTATATAACTATCATTCGTGATAGACCTCCATGCTTCAATCAACAGGTGTAATCTCCCCCCTGTTAGTACAGTTCCCCCACTTTTTATATGACGGCAGGAACTAGACCCACCTACCTCCATAGTTATGGGAGTGTTCCTTTCTTCGGTTTCTTCATCCGTCGTTGTACTGCTGGATGTACTGATGGTTGGGGGTGGCGCATTTTCCATGGGGTCCGCTCTGGGCCCTGGCCTAAAAAAGGCTTTTGGGGATGGTATGCGGACCCCGAGCTTTCACCGGTCCCATAAGTTTGACATCGACTGGTGGACGCGGTGGGGTACTGCCGTCTGGGTTGTGTGGGTCTGCTCGTTCTGGGGCCTGCCCTCATGAGGCCGAATGCTTTGGACTCTTCCTCCAGGTCTTTCACTTGTTTTGACAAGTCCTTTCCAAATAACAGGATATGTGGCTCTGAGGCCGGTGTTTTGCACAGTCCTGCATATTTGGGATTGAGAGCAGGTCTTATTATCTCCTTGCGGAGGTTGCTTATCTCATATTGAGTGTTGCACAGCAGAGCCAGAGTGTCTTGCTGGTTGGTGGTCATATCCACCCCATCCACGGAACAAACATAGGATGTTACACCTGTCGTCAGGAGCTTGAGGATACGCTGTAATTTTAGCTCCTAGTTCCGGATACTCTGTCCAACGTACCCCCAGATTTGGCTGTTGACGGCCGGTACGTTGAGTGAACTGCAGTTCTCCGGAGACGAGTAGAGTTCTAGTGCCTCATTGACTACCTGTTCTTGTAGGGGTTTGAGGGACAGGCAGTGAATGCTGCGCTAGCAGTACTGGGCTCGGCTCGGTTTCAATGATTGTGCACCGCAGCATGTGCGGTCCAGGTGCCGCCTCTCGCCCCCCACTGATGGGACACTCCTGTTCTGTTGGAGTCGAATGGGGGGCGGTCTTTTGCCCTTGCTATGCTTTGCTCATTTTTCCAGCTTCTTCAACCTGGAATTCACAAAACAGAGCAAAGCTTCCTAAGTATGACCTCAGAGTAAGTACTTACCTGATGGTCCGCTTTTTTTAACTTGTAGCGGGAGCGCCTGTACTCCCATTCGTCGCTGTTGCACTGCGTGAACGCTAATGTCGCGCATGCGTGCTGGACGGGTTCTTCATGTAGTCACTCACGTGACTCCGAAGTAAAATCAAACAGCTGCATGACTCACAGAGCCATTTCACAGATGTACAATCACAATGGATCCCACGAATGCAATCAACCTGGCGTGCACAATCAAATAGAGCAATTTGTCCTAGCCCCCTCCCTATCTACCCCCTCCCTATCTACCCCCTCCCTATCTACCCCCTCTCTGCCGCCCTCCACTCCCCCTCCCCCTCCACCTCTACCCCTCCTATCCTCCTCCTCTCTCCTCTCCTCCATCCCCTCCTGTTCTCCCCCCTCCACCCCTCCCCGTCCTCATCTCACTCCCCTCCACATCTCCCCTCCTCTTCTCTCCCGCCTCCAACTCCCCCTCTTCTCTCCCCCTCCCATCTCCTCCAACCCCCTCACTCACCCCATCCTCTCTCTCTCCCTCCTCTCTCTTCCCCTCTTCTCTCTCCCCCTCCCTCCTTCTCGTCTCTCCCCCTCCAATCTCTCTCCACCACCCCCCTCTCCCCTCCCCTCTCCCCCCACCTCTACCACCCTCTCTCCTCCCTCCCTCCCCCTCCCCCACTCTGCCCCGTCCCTTCTACCCCCCTGCACTCCCCCTCCACCTCTTATTCTCCCCCTCCCCTCTCCTCCCCCCTCACTCCCCCCTCCACCTCTCCCCCTCCTCTTCTCTCCCCCCTCCACCTCTTCCCCCTCCACCTCCCCCCTCCTTTTCTCTCCCCGCTCCAACTCTCCCCCTCCTCTTCTCTCCCCTCCAACTCTCCCCCTCCCCTCTCTTCCCTCCCCTCCCCCCCTCCTCTCGCTCCCCCTCCCTCTCCCCTCTACTCTATCTCTCTCCCCTCTAATCTCCCTCTCCTCTCCCCTCCCCCTCTTCCCCTCTCCTCTCCCCTCTCTCCCCTCTCCTCTCCCCTCCCCTTCCCCTCCCCCACCCTTCTCTACCCCCTCACCCACCCCTCTCTTCCCCCCTCCTCCCTCTACCACAACCCTTCCCCCTACCCCAGTCTCCCCCTTTACCCTCCCCGCACTCCTCCCCCCCACTCTTTCCCCCCTCTCCCCTCCCTCTCCCCCTCCTCACCCCTCTCCCCTCCCCCTCTCTCCTCACCCATCTCTCCTCACTCCTCTCTCCTGAGTGTGTGTGTGGGTGTATGTCAGGTGTATGTCATTTTGATTTTGCCTTTGATTCGTTGGTCCGCCAAAACCACACGCAAAAACTCCGAGATTTTTACCATTTCGCTAGCGATTTTACTTTTCCATTCGCATATCCACTCCTCATTAAATTTCGTCATTTTTCTGTACACATTTTTAACAAAATCCCCCGCCCCCAAAAATGTCAAAATGTTTAAAAAAATCAATCAGCTCTCACACGATGGTGAACGTTCCATCGTGTGATGTCACAATGCCCAATGCTCACAGATGTCCAATCAGAATGGATTCATTTACATATGCCTTTGCTCCAGCCCCAGCCCCGCTCCCCACGCCTGATGTTGCACCCCCTCCTCCTCCCAACCATCCCTCTCTCCCCACCCCTCTTCCTTCTCTCCCCCACCCCCTTCCATCTCTCCCCTTGCCCCCTTCCCCCTACCCCTCTGTCCCTCTTCCACCACTTCCCCACCCCCTCTCCCCTCCATCCCCACTCTTCCACCTCTCCCCCTACCCCCACCCCTCTCCCTCCCCCACCTTACCCTTCCCCCTCCCTCCCCTCTCCCCCCACCCCTTTCACCTACCCCTCTCTCCCTCTTCCACCACTCCCCCCTACCCCCTCCCTCTCCCACTTCCACCACTCCCCCTACTCCTCTCACCCTCCCTTCCCACTCTTCCACTTCTCTCCCCCCTTCCCCCACCCTCTTCCTCCCCACCTCTCTCCCTGCCCCACCCTCTCTCCCCCTCCCTCCCCCTTTCCCCCCACCCCCTTCCCCTACCCCTCTCTCCCTCCTCCACCACTCTCCCCTACACCTCTCCCCCTCTCTCCCCACTCTTCCACTTCTCTCCCCCATCCCCCACCCCTCCCCATCTCCCAGCCCCACCCCTCTCTCCACCCACCCTTCCCTCTCCCTCGCCACTCTTCCCCCTCTCTCTGCTCTCCCCCTCCCATCACACTCTGCCCCCATCCCTCTCCCCCTCCCTTCGCACTCGCCCCCCTCTCCCTCCCCCATCCCCTCCCCCCTCCCCTCCCTCTCTCCCCCCTCCCCCACCGTCTCTTCCCCTCCCCCACCCTCTTTCCCCCCTCCCCCACCCTCTCTCACCCCTCCCCACCCCTCTCTCCTCCTACCTTTGCCCCTTCTCTCCCCTCTCCATCTCCCTCTCTCCTCACACCTCTCCCTCCTCCCCTCCCACCCCTCTCTCTGAAAGGTTTAGGGCCAAAATACATTTCTGATCTTCTGGTTAGCTACGAACCACCCAGACCTCTCAGATCGTCTGGGACAGGTCTACTCTGTGTCCCCAGAGTCAGAACTAAACATGGAGAGGCAGCATTTAGTTTTTATGCACCACCGATCTGGAACAAACTCCCAGAAAACTGCAGGTCTGCTGCAACTCTCAGCTCTTTTAACTCTAGACTGAAGACTTTTCTGTTTGCCGCTGCCTTTCAGTAAACAATACAATTTATTAATTACCTATACTGCACTGTAACTTCTATTCCTGGTTTTATTCTATTTTAAATATTTTATTTGATCGCTTTTAATTTTGTAATTATTTTATCTGAATAATCTAATAATCATTTTATATCTAAATGTCATTTTATATGTGTTTCTTTCAAATGCTTTAAATGCTTTATGTAAAGCACTTTGAATTACCTTGTGGTTGAAAGGTGCTATACAAATAAACTTGCCTTGCCTTGCCATCCTCCCCACTCTTCCTCTTCTCTCCCCCCTTCCTCCACCCCTCTCCCCCTCCCTCCCCACTCTTCCACCTCTCCCCCCTTCCCCCACCCCTCTTCCTCCCCAACCCTCTCCCTTCCCCACTCTTACCCTTCCCCTCCCTCCCCACTCTTCCCCCTCTCTCCCCCTACCCCTCTCCCTCCCCACTCTTCCCCCTCCCACTCTCCCCCTCCCTGCACACTCTTCCCCCTCTCACCCCCTACCCCTCTTCCTACCCCTCCCCTCCCTCCACACTCTTCCCCCTCTCTCCCACCTCCCACCTCCCTCCCCTTCCCCACCCATCTCTCCCCCCTCCCTCTCTAACCCCCTCCCCGAACCCTCTCCTCCTCCCCTTCCCCCTCTCTCCCCCCTCTCCATCTCCCTCCTCCCCTCCAAACCCCTCTCCCCCTCCCCCACCCCTCTTCACCCCCATCTCCCCCCCACCCCCTTCCCCTCTCTTGCACCTCCCCGCTACCCCTCACTCCCCACTCCCTCCCCCCTCTCGATGAGTATTCATTTTAAGCTACAATGAGCCTATATTTATGTTAGAGACCCCCCCATGGTGCCTTTGCAAATGAGGGATATTACCTTTAACCTAAAAGAACCTTAAAAGCGTTGCATTGTTTGAGTGTCTGTAGTTTGTGTGTGTGTCTGTGTATACCTGTCAAACGTGTATCTGTGGATGTAAATGTGTGGATGTGTGTGTGAATGGATGGATGTGTGCATGTATGTGTGCATGTATGTGTGGATGTATGTGTGTGTGTGTGTGGATGTCTGCGTGCGGATGGCTGTGTGTGTGTGTGCGGATGCGTGGATGTATGTGTGCATGTATGTATGTGTGGATGGGTGGGTTGACTGTCGCACTGTCATTCACCAGCACGCCATTATCATAAGTAATTCACTTATTGTTTACATAATTTGACCAAATAAACAGTGAAACGATCTACATTAAACATTAAAATAAAACGTTATATAATCATTTATTTCCCCAATTTATTTGTTGACATTACATCTGATCTTCATCAGACTCCAAGTCTTTTGCAGTAATAGAGTTTCTGCAGTCAACACACTTACATAAATCTGTACATGGCACACCATGCTGTTGACATGAGCATCTTCCTTTCCCTGCACTTGATTTCTCAGTTTGTTTTCTTGCATGAACAGTATGTTAATTCTAGCAAGGTGCTTGGGGCTGGAGGCAGATCACCCCAGTCAATGTCCAATTCACCACCTAAAATTTTCCACCCATGTCCATGTTTGTTGACCATCACTTGTCATGGATCGAAGCAGTCTGTTTGGGGCCAGCTCATCTGCTTCACCATTAGGAACTGCCTCTTGAGGTGATTCACCTGCTTCAGGCTTTTCAGCGTCTTGAACTCAATTGAAAAATAAAACAGAAAAGGAATGAAAAGTAAAATAAATCAACATCCTCAAATATATCTTTTCATTTTTCAAAGTAACATCATATGACCGTAAATAAAAAGATTTGTTGTTTGAGTCCTATCATTACCTTTCTTCCTTCTAGACCTTGCTATAGCTCGATTTATTGTTATGTTGCAGAAGTGACGATAGCACTCTGCATGATAACCCGGGATACACTGCTACCTCCTAATAATATAAGATAAAATGTGTCAGGTAGTATTTTACATCTTTTCATGTTTTATATTATGTAAGACAATATCAACATAATATAATGGGGAAATTATACATGTACGCATGTCCAGGATGATGGGATGGCAAGTCTGTAAATGATCAAATTAGTGTTCATTATGGCACAGTGCCTACAGTGCATGTCCACACAAAACACTTTTGTGTGGACAGGCTCTGAAGAGTGGAGGGGCAGAAGCTGCAGGAAAAAAAAAATCTCATAGTACTTAGGTCTGCATGGACTTCAATTCATAAAATGTCAATCTCTTCTTAATGTCAATGAGACTTACACTGTAATTTACTGCCATAGATAAGTTAGTTCAAGTTCAAGTGGAGGGGCAGAGGCTACAGAAAATAAAATCTCATAGTCATTAAGTCTGCATGGACTTCAATTCATAACATTTCAAGCTCTTCTTAATGTTAATGAGACTAACACTACGTTACTACCATAGATACATAGATACATAGAAATAGGTGCAGGAATAGGCCATTCGAGCCTGCACCGCCATTCAATATGATCATGGCTGATCATCCAACTCAGTATCCCGTACTTGCCTTCTCCCCATACCCCCTGATCCCCTTAGCCACAAGGGCCACATCTAACTCCCTCTTAAATATAGCCAATGAACTGGCCTCAACTACCCTCTGTGGCAGAGAGTTCCAGAGATTCACCACTCTCTGTGTGAAAAAGTTTTTCCTCATCTCGGTCTTAAAGGATGTCCCCCTTATCCTTAAGCTGTGACCCCTTGTCCTGGACTTCCCCAACATCGGGAACAATCTTCCTGCATCTAGCCTGTCCAACCCCATAAGAATTTTGTACGTTTCTATAAGATCCCCTCTCAATCTCCTAAATTCTAGCGAGTATAAGCCAAGTCTATCCAGTCTTTCTTCATATGAAAGTCCTGACATCCCAGGAATCAGTCTGGTGAACCTTCTCTGCACTCCCTCTATGGCTATAATGTCCTTCCTCAGATTTGGAGACCAAAACTGTGCGCAATACTCCAGGTGTGGTCTCACCAAGACCCTGTACAACTGCAGTAGAACCTCCCTGCTCCTATACTCAAATCCTCTTGCTATGAAGGCCAACATACCATTCGCTTTCTTCACTGCCTGCTGCACCTGCATGCCTACTTTCAATGACTGGTGTACCATGACACCCAGGTCTCGCTGCATCTCCCCATTTCCTAATCGGCCACCATTTAGATAATAGTCTGCCTTCCCGTTTTTGCCACCAAAGTGGATAACCTCACATTTATCCACATTATACTGCATCTGCCAAACATTTCCCCACTCACCCAGCCTATCCAAGTCACCTTGCAGACTCCTAGCATCCTCCTCACAGCTAACATTGCCCCCAGCTTAGTGTCATCCGCAAACCTGGAGATGTTGCTTTCAATTCCCTCGTCCAGTTCATTAATATAAATTGTAAATAGCTGGGGTCCCAGCACTGAGCCTTGCGGTACCCCACTAGTCACTGCCTGCCATTGTGAAAAGGACCCGTTTACTCCTACTCTTTGCTTCCTGTTTGCCAGCCAGTTCTCTATCCACATCAATACTGAACCCCCAATACCGTGTGATTTAAGTTTGTATCCTAATCTCTTATGTGGTACCTTGTCGAAAGCCTTCTGAAAGTCCAGATACAACACATCCACTGGTTCTCCCCTATCCACTCTACTAGTTACATCCTCGAAAAATTCTATAAGATTCGTCAGACACGATTTACCTTTCGTAAATCCATGCTGACTTTGTCCAATGATTTCACCACTTTCCAAATGTGCTGCTATCCCATCTTTAATAACTGACTCTAGCAGTTTCCCCACTACCGATGTTAGACTAACTGGTCTGTAATTCCCCATTTTCTCTCTCCCTTCCTTCTTAAAAAGTGGGGTTACGTTTGCTACCCTCCAATCCTCAGGAACTACTCCAGAATCTAAAGAGTTTTGAAAAATTATCACTAATGCATCCACTATTTCTGGAGCTACTTCCTTAAATACTCTGGGATGCAGCCTATCTGGCCCTGGTGATTTATCAGCCTTTAATCCATTAAATTTACCCAACACCACTTCCCGACTAACCTGGATTTCACTCAGTTCCTCCATCTCCTTTGACCCGCGGCCCCCTGCTATTTCCGGCAGATTATTTATGTCTTCCTTAGTGAAGACGGAACCAAAGTAGTTATTCAATTGGTCCGCCATATCCTTGTTCCCCATGATCAATTCACCTGTTTCTGACTGCAAGGGACCTACATTTGTTTTAACTAATCTCTTTCTCTTCACATATCTATAAAAACTTTTGCAGTCAGTTTTTATGTTCCCTGCCAGTTTTCTTTCATAATCTATTTTCCCTTTCCTAATTAAGCCCTTTGACCTCCTCTGCTGGTCTCTGAATATCTCCCATTCCTCTGCTATGCTGCTTTTTCTGGCTAATTTGTACGCATCATCTTTTGCTTTGATACTATCCCTGATTTCCCTTGTTATCCACGGATGCACTACCTTCCCTGATTTATTCTTTTCCCAAACTGGGATGAACAATTTTTGTAGTTCATCCATGCAGTCTTTAAATGCCTTCCATTGCATATCCACCGTCAACCCTTTTAGAACTAATTGCCAGTCAATCTTGGCCAATTCACGTCTCATACCCTCAAAGTTACCTTTCTTTAAGTTCAGAACCGTTGTTTCTGAATTAACAATGTCACTCTCCATCCTAATGAAGAACTCAACCATATTATGGTCACTCTTGCCCAAGAGGGCACGCACAACAAGACTGCTAACTAACCCTTCCTCATTACTCAATACCCAGTCTAGAATAGCCTGCTCTCTCGTTGGTTCCTCTACATGTTGGTTTAGATAACTATCCCTCATACATTCCAAGAAATCCTCTTCCTCAGCACCCCTGCCAATTTGATTCACCCAATCTATATGTAGATTGAAGTCACCCATTATAACTGTTTTGCCTTTGTTGCACGCATTTCTAATTTCCTGTTTGATGCCATCCCCAACTTCACTACTACTGCTAGGTGGCCTGTACACAACACCCACCAGCGTTTTCTGCCCCTTAGTGTTTCGCAGCTCTACCCATACCGATTCCACATCCTCCAAGCTAATGTCCTTCCTTTGCACTGCGTTAATCTCCTCTCTAACCAGCAGATAAATTAGTTCAAGTTCACATACACCAATTCATTTCTACACAAACATCAACAATTTCTGACCATTTCTCACTCCGATGGAAGCCTATAAAGTGCAGTCAATATTCCTCTGTTGTTCTCCCATGGTCACCATGGAAAACGGCCACCACTATGCACAGCCTCCCCCCACCCCCCCCCGCCGTGGAGATGATCCAAACACACTCCGCGGCTCCGCGTTCGCGAATCGGCCGCTTCTTAATTGAGACTGTGGCTTCACTGTGTTAAGTACATAGGCCCCGCGGTCGGAACACTTTTCCTCGGTAAGTGATCGCAGCCAGCTCCGAGATTAGATGTTAAAGACTTATTAGACTACAACAAGCTGGCATTAGTGACAATTTTTATTTTACTTTGTTATGGATACACATAGTTTAGGCCCTCAACTTCATGAATGAATGAATGAATGAATGAATCAGTGAATGTACAGCCTCCAAATCTCATTTTTTCAAATTATAAAATGGTGCAATTAAATTAATTAAAGTCCATACAGATTAATTTTCATAAATTCAGACTTTAGATCTTACCTTTCAGTACCAGTTGATTCACAATGTTTCACTGGTTTCACGACTTGGCTGTCTTCTTTGTGTTGCAGCACCTTAGCAGCGACTTTGCTTTCAAGACTTTCTTACACTTCTATCCACTTAGCTGCACATTCTTCAGACTTCTTAATGCTTTTCTCACTAAATTCAATTACGTTGTTGTAAGTTTCCACGACATGTAATCCACAGAACAACAAAGAACATTCATCGGAATCTCCAGTAAAACTGGCATCAGGAGAAGTACTCTCAGCCATGATGTGTGCTCCCTGCCTAGCTAGCCTGAAACAAAGCATGTGATTGGCCAATTGGCATCCAACTCAATGTTAAACGTGCTTTGATTGGACTAAAGCTACCTGAAAAATTTCAGGTTTTTCTCTAATATATTAAAAATGTGTAAGTTTTGTTCTTGACGAGTTTCAGGGATGATTTATATAATATTTTTACACAATATGTGAACATTTCATGTAGTTCCGTGAGTTGGGTCTCGAACTTGCACAAAAAGCTCCTCGGCCCACAGCCTAATTGCGGTGTTTGATGCCAGGGTAGAACCTCAGTAGAAGGAGGGAACAACTGGAAGAGCTAACCAAAACATTTCTACCAAGATATTTCCTTGCTTTCTAAGATCAGGGTTATTTTTTCACCTCAGAATTAAACTTGAGCTCAGCTGAACCTTTCCATTGCCATGTCTGATCCCAGGGTAGAACCTCAGTAGAAGAAGGGGCCAACTGGAAGAGGTCATAAGGAAAAGGAATAGAATTAGGCCATTCGGCCCAACAAGTCTAGTCTTCACCATTTGATCATGGCTGATCTATCTCTCCCTCCTAACCCCATTACCCTGCCTTCTCCCCATAACCTCTGACACTTGTACTAATCAAGAATCTATCCATCTCTGCCTTAAAAATATCCACTGGCTTCGCCTCCAGCCTTCTGTGAAAAAGAATTCCACAGATTCACCAACCTCTGACTAAAGAGCAGTGATGGAAATGGGGGGGGGGGGGGGGGGGGGTATGCAGGGGGACGGCATTCCCCTAGTTTTCAGTTTCTATCCTGTGCATGAATTTGCAGCTTTAGCCTGCACTACTTAATCCAAGGGCGAGCGAACGAGCGGACAGACGGACAAAAGCAACGTTGATAGAGAGGAATAGATGACATTTTGGGTCGAGACCCTTCTTCAGACTGAATCAGGGGAAAGAGGAACAAGAGATATAGACGGTACTAAGGACAAATGAATGGAAGATATGCCTATATTTCCCGTTTCCCTTTCCCTTGACTGTCAGTCTGAATAAGGGTCTCGACCCGAAATGTCATCTATTCCGCTCTATGATCTTTGCTTTCGTCCGTCTGTCTGCGCGTTTGCTCGCTCTTGGTGCCAGCGCTTCTCCCCTCAGACTCCGCCAAACACACACACACACACACACACAGCATGTCCAGCAGGCCAATACCAGAAGCAGGGAGAAGGATGACATCAAATGGGTCATGGCAGCTATCGAAAAAGTACGGAAATTATTTAAACCATCTTTTATGGATAAAACATATAGACAATGGGAAAGATTGGGAATTAAAAAGGTGGGCTACATGTATGAAATGGGAAATTTATTATCATTTCAACAATTAAAATCAAAATTTAATCTGAATAATAACGAATACTTTAAATATTTACAGATATGTGACTTTATAAAAAAATATATACCAAGACTACAGAGCATAATGATAGACTCACTGGAAGAAGCAATGAATATTAAGGCGGACTCACAAAAATTAATATCATATTTATATAATAGTATTCTTAATAGAGAATTTCCATCAACAGAGGCAATTAGAGAAGACTGGGGAAAAGAATTAATGCCAAAAATTTCTAATGAAACATGGGAAAGGTATCTGATATATATACATAAATGTTCGATTAACGCTAGACATAATTAGTTCAATTTAAAATATTACATAGATTATATTATTCAAAAGTTAGGTTGAATAAATTGTATTCAAATATTTCTCCCATCTGTGATAAATGTCTTTCTCAAAATATCACACATTCTTTCGTTTCTTGCACAAAACTTCATGGATTATGGTGTGATATATTTGATATATTCACTAGTTTATTTAAGATAAAAATGGAACCTAACATGGAAATGATTATCTTTGGAGTAATAGGAGATGGAAACAAATTAAATATATCCCAAATTTCATTTTTTAATTATGGTTTAATAACAGCAAAAAAACTCATACTTAAATTTTAGAAAAATGCTACTATACCAACACTCAAAATGTGGATTGGTAATATGTTGGAAACTGCCCACTTGGAAGAAATGAGACTCCTCCTAATAGATAAACAAGACCAATTCTTAACGAGTTGGTCTCCATTTATTGACCTTTTGGATTCATGTGGTGCAATAGTATCGTAAAATTAAAAATTCTGGGTTTGGGCGAAAAATGATTAAGAATATAAGAATCGACTTGTGGCGAGGGAGATTCTCCTTTCTGCTTCACTTTCTTACTTATTTATTTTCTTTACCTCACACTCACTAGACTTTCCTTTACTCTTCACTACTTCTTTCTTTCTCATTTCATTCTAAAAAAAAAAAAGGAAGTTGTACAAAGAATGTTATAATAATTCTGGGAACCTGTAAAAAGGTACCATCAAAATGTAATGTACTTACTTCTAATAAATAAAATAAATAAATAAATAAATAAATATAATAATAAAAAAAGAGAAAGTACAGAATTGGTAAGGGGGATTTTTTTTTAAAATACCCAAAGGAAATAGATGTTTGACAAAAAAAGGGGGGGCAGCGATCACTCCGTGTCCGTGTCGGAGGGAAGATGGGGGGGGGGGCAGGGCTGACCTTTATAGTAAGGGGGCCCCGCGCCAGAGTAATCTACTCTCGGGTAGATCTACCTCGGGTGGAGGGGGGAGAGAGGGTTGGAGAGTAGAGGGGTGGAGGGGGAAGAAAGGGGTAGACGGGGAGGGGGTGTGAGGGGGAATGGAGAAGAGGGAGGTGGGTCATTCTCTAGCGGTCCCAGGGCAGCGCTCCCATCCCTCCAGTCACCATGCTTCTCGCATACAGCCCCAGCTCCCCCCCTCTCTCTCCCCAGGGAGACACGGTGAATAATACAGGGAGGGCTGGGCCGGGGGTTGGAGCAACGTTTACAAACCTCGGCCTCAGCTCACACCCGTCCGCCCGGTCACCGGCATCCGCTCCTGCCGCCGACCCTACCTTCCCTTCTCTCCTCCCCTTCTATCCCTCCCTTCCCTTCTTCCCTCCCTCCCTTCTGTCCTTCCCTCCCTCCCTCCTTCCTCTCTCTTTTTCCTTCTCTGTTCCTCCCTCCCTTCTTTCTCTCCTTCCTCTCTCTCTTTTCCCTTCTTCCCTCCCGCCCTTCTTTCTCTCCTTCCTTCCATCCCTCCCTTCTTTCTCTAATTTTCTCACTCCCTTCTTTCTCTACTTCCCTCACTCCCTTCTTTCCTTCCTCCCTTCTTTCCTTCCTCCCTTCTCCCCCTCCCTCCCTTCTCTCCTTCCCTCACACACATACACACACACACATAACGCACAGACAACTAACACACACAACTAAGTTAGGATGGGGTAGGAGCCCAAAGGGTAGGATGGGGCTGAAGCCCAAAATTGAATGCCAGGACTGGTTTTTCGCCAACCCCTCTACTGGTTTCCAGGATCTAGTTAATTTTTTTTTCTTTCATTTCACAGTCACTATCACAGTGGTATTGTAACTATGTACTTTTCAAAGGTGATCTACACATTTTGTTTGTTACTTGTAGGTATATATATGAAATGTTATATTAAAATGTAGCTTAGATCTGTTTGGTCCATTAACTCGCAGGCACTTTTTAAGCGCACATTTTGATTACCTTCCATTCTACCATAGAGATATAATAGACTTTATTTGTATTTTATGATTCTACAGACCTTGGCTGGGAACCTGGGGCTCACCAAAATTGTTCCCAATTGGGCCCCGCACCTCCTAAGACCGGCCCTGGGTGGGGGGGGGGGGGAGGATGGCTTGAATGGGTGCAGGATTTTCTGGAGCTCCTTCCAAATGGCAATATTTTGTATGTTCAAAGTTGCTGCCTGTCCCGCTAAGTTACTCCAGCTTTATGTCTAACTCAATTTCAAGAGTTAAATAAAAAACAGAGTGCTGGAGGAACTCAGCGGGCTAGGCGGCATCTGTGGAGGGAATGGATTAGGAGTTGTTTCGGGCCAGGGTTCTTCTTCAATAGGAAGGAACTGCAGATTAAAGATACTAGAGTGGATAAGAGTATCTTTGCTGCTGATCAGGCATGGTATTCTTCCGATTTAAATCGTAATTCCGATTTTATTGTTTTCCTATGTTCAATTTTTTGTGCCCGATTATTTGGTGGCCAATCAACTGCTGTCTCTAAAGGGGTTGCGTCCAACCACCGACCAACTTCCCTTAAAATACCCATCCAATTAACAAAACGGTCTCCTCCCGTCCAATCAGCCGCTGTCTCAAGGGCATTGTGTCCAATCACATAATGCGCTGGTCACTCGGCGGCCAATCAGACAGTCTCCTAGGAGCCGTTTGATCAATCACCGACCTGCTTCCCTCACCGAAGCAGACGATGGCTGCAGCCAACACAGAGATAGAGATGCAAGAAAGCAGCTATGACATACAATACACAATAAACTATTATAAATACACAATAAACAAGTGATGCATTCTTGTACTCTTACATGGGTATGACCGCAGATAAAACTCCCCCCTCCCAACCTCACGGACTTTAGAGTACCTAAATCCCATTTCCATCACTACTAAAGAGCTAACTAGGATGTCCCAACCAAGATATCTTTAAACTCAAATGTTCACCTCATGATTAAACTTGAGCTCGGCTGAACCTTTCCATCGCGGTACACAAAAATGCTGGAGAAACTCAGCGGGTGCAGCAGCATCTATGGCTGGAGAAAGTCTATTGACTTTCCATCGCCGTGTCTGATCCCAGGGCAGAACCTCAGTAGAAGGTGGGGACAACTGGAAGAACTAATCTGAACATCTCTACCAAGATATTTCCTTGCATTCTAAGATCAGGGTCATTTTTTCACCTCAGGATTAAACTTGAGCTCGGCTGAACTTTTCCATCGCGGTATCTCTGATCCCAGGGTAGAACCTCAGTAGAAGGAGCCGCCATCTTGGCGGGAAGGCGGGTAGCTCGCGCCGCGCGACCGCTTCAAACGGTGACCAACGGTCGGCGGCGGTGGACAGGGCGGCGGGTTGTCTTCTTGTGCATCGCTAACGGCGGACCAAAAAGCCGCTCGGAGTCACCGTGCAATTAGACGGTAAAGTGCCACCATACCAACCGCGGCATCGGGGCCTTCAACCCCCTCGACCCGCCATTGCTTCCGCGTCCGCTTCCCGCCCACCTTTATCTGTCAAATAGACAAAATGCTGAAGCAACTCAGCGGGACAGGCAGCATCTCTGGGTGGGTAACGTTTCAGGTCGAGACCCTTCAGACTGAGACCTCATTCCTTCTCTCCAGAGAAGTTGCCTGACCCGCTGAGTTGCTCCAGCATTTTGAGTCTCTCTTCCGTATAAACCAGCATCTGTAGTTCCATCCTACACATTTTATCTTAATCTTCCGCTATCTCAAACCTCCCTGTCTTCTGCTTCGTATTGAACTCTTTAGGTCTCTCTGCATTGTTTTGTTTTGCTTCTTTCCTAATTCGCAGGTTCTGCTCGTGTGTTTAAAACTGCATATCCCGCAATCTTTCCAATTCGCCTCGTGAGTTTCCTCAAATCCTTAAAAAAAAAATTGCAACGAACCTACCCTCTTATTTTGTGAGACCCCAAGTCTTGCACCAGTTGGCTTCTGTTACACAGTTTTACATCCACTGCTTTATCACACCTATTGAACAGTTACCAAAAAAAACATAATAACCACGTGTGTTGCTGTAAATTTCAAAGTTGTCCTTAAGTATGTTTATTTCTGGCAAGAACAGTTGTGTCTGTTTGCTTATGATATTGCTCCAGTGAAGCATTGTATGCCAGAAAACATCAATGCCGTGCATAAAAGCAGCTGGGTTTCTCTTAAAGGAGAAATGCATGTGCATGGAGAGTAATTTCAAAAGCTTCATCGACAACTGTTCATTAAGAAATGCAAGAAAGTTTTCAGGCACTTCATTAAACCAATACACATTGATGCAAGAATTAGAGTGGAGAGAAATGTTGGAGAGAACTCAGAAGGGATTCAACACAGCCACATCACTCATCTACCTGTAATCTTTATCAATTAGGACTCTTTCCTACCACTCATCTACCATAACTCTCCCTTGATACTCTTGGCATTGCCGAAAATTTCATACATACCCGTATAATTAACTGACAGCCACAGAATCATCTCTGTGACTCATTAAAATTCTTCCCTTAGTCTTACAGAGGGTGCATAATGTGAGGCAGCTGAAGGAGATTAGTAGATCTCCACGGAACAGACAGTATTGGCCAATGTGCGGAAAGGGCTATGATGAAAGCATAGTTTCATTGATGATGAAAATTTACGCATATCCAATCATCTTGCTCTCACCTTCCTTCTCCCACAACCTCTTCATATTGAAAAGCCAAGGAGGATGCAATCATGCAGTTCTTTCTCATCTCCCTTCACCATAACTTAATCTTTGATTGTTTCTCATCGTAAACATTTTTAAACTGGCATCTTTGCAGGTAGTGGAGGAAGAGGAAGAAGAAAATTAAAAATGAAGAGGTTTATCTATTCAGCCTCATATGTGTAAGCAAACTGAGCAAATCAGAAGATAGAATCAGCATCTGGTGAGACTGATGGCATAATTGTGGGCGAGAAGGGCCGGGGAAAAAGGAGAGTATCGGTGGCAGCTTGCTGCAGTGTGATATCACACCATAGTGTTGTCGTAAGGATCTTAGATAAAGACTGCTTTGCCAGAAAAAGGAGTAGGAATAAACTACCTGGCCCTAAAAGTTTGTTTTATGTTCATCGAGCTCATCATTGATTGTTTACATACTGCCATTTTCCAGCACCATCACCACATCACCAGAAATCTTATCAATCTTATCAATCTCCTTTTTGAATAAGAACAGTGAATGAGCTTTTTCTCTGGCGAACAGAAATCCAAAGGTTAATTGCACTTTGAGTGAAGAAGTATTTTCTTCATCACAATCTTGGATGGCTTTCGTCTTAGTTTCAAAGTTTCCCCCTCCTTCTATACTCCTTGTTCAAGTGAAACATCCTCCCTGCAACCAAACTGGCAAACCTTTGAAGTGTTTCGTATGTTGACATGTTTAATGTATTATGATCTCAATATTCTAGACTTTAGAGAATGCAGAACGAGTGTACCCAGTCCTTGTATGACAACCTACTGGAATCACTCCCTTGGTGGTGAGTACAGTAAAACTCCAATAATTCCCTAACTGATTGTTCGGAAATCCCAGCGGTTTGGCATGTGGCTCACTGAGTTCACTTTTCCAGACTTCCTTCAAACACACCAGCCCCCCCCCCCCCCCTCCCAGATGCAATTGCAATATGACTTCCTTCAAATTGTCTCATTACAGAGGGCCAACTTACCACTTGGCCTCCAAGTCCCGTCCAGCTTAAAACCGGCCGCGGGGTCTTCCATCGCCCGGCGGGGGCTTCAACATCGGGAGCCTTGATCGCCTCGAAGCGGCAATTTGACCGCAGGGCGATGGAAGATCCCGTGGCCGATGAAAGGCCCCGCGAACAGGCCAACTCAAACTCCGCTCTATGATCTTTGCTCCACCAGGTCGTCTCCCTCCTCCAATCACCGCGCTCTATCCTCAGTCCCACCCCCCTACTTCCGTCTCTGAGTCCGACAACTCCCTCCTCCAATCATCGCGCTGATTCATCGTGTTCCGCCCCCCCCACTGCCTGCTGACCGACGTCTCTCTCGTCCAATCGGCGCCCTTAATCATCAGTCCCACCCCCACTGACTCGCGGAAAGCGGAGATTTTTAATCGATTTTCTTTTCACCGAATTTCAAAATCCGGATTACAAATCATGGGGCGCCTCATGTATTAGTCTACTAACATACTTGCTTAATCTATTGGCTAATGTTTTTGCTATTATTTTCTGATCCGTATTTAACAAAGCAATAGCTCTATATGATCCTGGTTCTTCTATATTTTTATCTTTTTTAAGTATTAATATGATCGTTGATTCCGCTAGTGTTTCAGGTAGGTTTTGCTCTTTATAAGCATATGTATACATTTTTTGTAATCGTGGAGTAACTATATCATAAAAAGATTTATATGATATAGACACTCATTTAATAATTTGAGACGTTTGCTTAACATAATGCATTCATATAAATCTTATGACGAAGAGTTAGCTATCATCTCACTGGACGCAGAAAAAGCGTTTGATCAAGTAGAATGGGACTATATGATCAAAGTATTGCAAAAATTCCAATTGGGAGAAAACTTTATTGCGTGGATAAAACTACTATATAACAAACCTACGGCTAGAATACTAACTAATAATATATAATATATTATCTAATAATATATTATCTTCAAAATTCGAATTATCTAGGGGCAACAGACAAGGATGTTCACTATCACCGCTGTTATTTGCTTTGGTAATTGAACCCCTTGCTGGAAAAAATAAGAACACACTCGAATATTCACGGTTATAACACAAAATATTCAAACAACAAACTATCCCTATATGCTGATGATGTACTACTGTACATCACAAAACCACAAATTAGTATACCAAATATATTAAACTTAATTGAGGACTTTGGATCCTTTTCAGGATATAGAATAAATTGGAACAAAAGTGAAATTATGTCGATTAAACCAAAAGACTCAACACATCTCAGGAAATTCCCTTTTAAAATAGCTATGGAAAAATTCAAATATTTAGGAATTGAGATTACTAGAAATTACCATGATATGTTTAAAGCTAATTATAATCCCCTACTTAAGAAATTAAATAATCTGATTAAATTTTGGAAAACACTTCCGATGTCCTTAATAGGTAGGATAAATGCTATAAAAATGATTTTCTTACCACAAATCCTTTACCTATTTCAATCAATACCTATATATCTCCCAAAAAAGTTTTTCAAAAAACTGGACTCAGACATTACAAATTTTATATGGGATTACAAATCCCACAGAATACAAAGAACACACCTTAACAAACGAAAAGAGTTGGGGGGTCTAGCGCTCCCTAACTTTATGTATTATAACTGGGCAGTAAATATTAAAAATATGATTCACCTGCTGGACAATTCTGCCCAGCAGGTGGACTGGATTATAATGGAAAAAGGGGATTGCTCCCCGAATAATATAGGAGCGATTATTCTCTCTCCAATAAATTTGAATAATAAAAATTATAATAAAAATCCAATTATATATAGCACTATTAGAACATGGAAGCAAATAAAACAGAATCTAAAATTAAGAAACCTATCTCTCTTAATACCAATAGTCAATAACCCATCGTTTAAACCTTCAATCATAGATAAAGCATTTATACAATGGGAAAGAATGGGAATTAAAACGCTCGAAGATCTGTATGAATTAGAAAAATTACTATCATTCCAACAACTACAACTGAAATATAATTTGAAAAATAATCAATATTTTAAATATATACAAATCTGTGACTATTTGAAATCACACACAAAAGATTATTATAATATGCCTTCCGACTTACTAGATGAAGCAATGAAGATAAAGGCGGAATCAGTTAATTTAATATCATACTTATATAATATCATCTTAAATATAGAAATACCCACAACAGATGGAATTAGAAGAGATTGGGAACAAGATCTAGGTATAAAAATTTCAAAAGAAAGCTGGGATAATCATTTATTACAGGTGCATAAATGCTCGATCAACGTACGACATACGCTTATCCAATTTAAAACATTACATAGATTATATTATTCAAAAACCAAACTAAATAAAATCTTTCCTAACGTCTCATCAATCTGTGATAAATGTATATGTCAAGAAGCTACCATAGCACATTCTTTTGTTTTTTGTACAAAAATCCAAAAATTCTGGTTTGAAATATTTGATATTTTTTCAAAATTAATCAAAATAAAACTGGTACCAAAACCAGAATGGATTATTTTTGGAATATCGGAAGGTATTCCTGAATTAAACGTGTATCAGAAGAATTTACTCAATTATGGGCTAATAATGGGAAAAAAGCTTATACTTAAATTCTGGAAAAATGCGCCCACACCAACAATAAAAATGTGGACATCAAATATGTTGGAAACATTACATCTGGAAGAGATGAGATTCCTCCTAGTAGGTAAAGTAGATCAATTTCAAAAGACGTGGTCTGCGTTTTTGGACCTATTACAAGCATGAGGTGCAATAGTAATTTAGAAAAACAAATAAATAAATAAAAGGTATCTGGACCTGGTAATGGGAGGTAAAATAAAAACAGACTTGGTTGGTAGTTCCTTCTCTATGAAGTATAGTATAAGAGTTATAATAGAGCGATTGTTCCTTCTTTCTTTCTCTTTTTTTTTCTAGGGTCTATTTTCTAACTTTACTTCCTTCTCTAACCTCTTCTCTAAGGGGCTTTCTTTTCCCAACACTCTTTTGCACTTCACAACCTTTGCGCACTTTCTTCACTTTTCTTACTTCTTTCTTTTTCTTTCTTAAAGTTTAAAAAAATGAAGCGGTACAAAAAATGTATTAATATATACGTGTTGTACATTACTGTAATCTACCGTACTTCTAAAAAATAAAAAAAAAAAAAAAAAAAAAAAAAAAAAAAAAACAAATCATGGGGCGGGGTTGTCCCCCACCTCTCAAAACATGGAGGGGACGTGTGTCCTCCTGTCCCTCCCCCCCGGGATTTCCGCCCATGGCATGAAGTACAGAGGATTCTTCCTGCTGTCTGCCACAGGGAGCTCGTCAAGTGAACTCGCCATATTCTCCCCCCCTAACGGCCAAACACTTGCTCCCTGAAATGCAATGTCAATTCCATCCATCTAGATGCACAGTGACATAATCCTCACCATGCAAAAACTTCAATAGAAATGTAGGAAGGAGGCAGCATCAATCACAAAATATGGACTTTCACAAACTTACTAAAGTTTTTCACTATCAACTGCATGAGATTGTGGAGCACCCTCAATATATGTTTTTAAATTAGGATTATTATTATTTATGAATAATTACTGCTATGAAAAATAACATTGTTCATTTATTCTTGTAGCAATTATGTATTTCAGAACGTCAGCATGTCGTCGATTGCAATAATCATCATACTTTGTAATTTACTTCAGTTTCTGAATTTTACAGGTAGTGTATATATCTGGTTCTTTTTCTGTGCACTTTGTTGCAGTTTTTTCTACATGTGTATAATGTTTAAAGTGTTGAAAACGGAAACCTTCAATAAAGTATGCTGTGGTAAACAAAGTTTGATATAAGTGGACTAACATAATTTCCTCAATGGCCAACGGTTCTTTATTATCACATGTACAGATGTACAGTGATCTTTTTTTTTTGCATTCAGTTCAGTAAAGTATTGCCATATCTAAGCTTAATACAATTTCCATCCAATGCACATCTAATACAAATTGCATATTTTATGAGCAATTTATTTAATACCCGTCATTGGGTGAACTTAGCTGTCTGATACACATAACAAGACCAAAGTGCAATGTTTAATTCCTGACCAAGGCAGCAAAAAAAACTGCTCTTCCTTGAATTATGTCAACATCTATTTTTGCCACATGAGGTGGCCCTTACTACTAATGCATATTTTAATATCTCTTACAAAAAATATGTTGTCTCTTAGAGTATTGCATTCGCTGAGCACTGCTGAATCATTAATCTAAAGAATGTCTGTGACTTGAATTCAAGACTTATGACTGAGGTAATTATCAACACCGAGCCAGGGGCTCATGCAGTTTTCAAAGATCCACCCAAACATAATCACTTGCAAAGCCTTTCAATTAATCAAGTGCATTTTTTCTATAGATAATAAAAACATTCGGAACGTGTAACACTGATTGAGAAATTGTTTGCATTACACTGTATTTTTGTTTATTGCTGCCTGTCTAAGAATTGAAATATTTCTAGAGTGGAATATGATTTTGAGCATTATGCAAGTGAAACACCATTTTCATAGAGTGAGTTGATCATCAAGACTGAGCCTCACCAAAAATGGTTGCGATCACATCCAATGGGCTCTCAATTGTCCTTCAATTATTATTCTTGCATCCATTTTTCTTTTGCACACTGCAAGGGCAGGAAAGAATCACTGCACAGCATTCCAATAACTGTTTGGTCAGAAAAAAACACAAAGTGCTGGAGTAACTCAACAGGTCAGGCGGCATCTCTGGAGAACATGGACAGGTAACGTTTTGGGTTGTAACCCTTCAGGCTGATTGTAGTGGTGGGGAGGGAGAAAGCTGGAAGAGAGGTGTGATTGGGGAAAAGTTGGGAAAGTGATAGGTAGATATAGGGGAGTGGGGATTTTGATTGGCAGATGATTGGACAAAGGCCAGATATGAAAAGACAAAAAGTGTGAGATAAGGAGAAAAGCATAAAAGACGTCCAAGTTGTGAAGTTAGAAGAAGGAAGAAAGGTGGGAGGGGATTCCTCAGCTTAAGTCAACCATTTAGCCAGTATTGCTCAAGATATGCTGAGAGAATGGAGCAGCTGGGCTTGTACACTCTGGAGTTTAGAAGGATGAGAGGGGATATAAGATTGTTAAGGGCTTGGACACGCTAGAGGCAGGAAACATGTTCCCGATGTTGGGGGAGTCCAGAACCAGGAGCCACAATTTAAGAATAAGGAGTAAGCCATTTAGATCGGAGACGAGGAAACACTTTTTCTCACAGAGAGTGGTGAGTCTGCGGAATTCTCTGCCTCAGAGGGCAGTGGAGGCAGGTTCTCTGGATGCTTTCAAGAGAGAGCTAGATAGGGATCTTAAAAATAGTGGAGTCAAGGAATATGGGGAGAAGGCAGGAACGGGGTACTGATTGGGGATGATCAGCCATGATCACATTGAATGGCGGTGCTAACTCGAAGGGCCGAATGGACTACTCCTGCACCAATTGTCTATTATCCACTGATGTCAAAGGCAAAATATTGTAATTGTAGACCCATGTAGTCAGGTGTTTATAGTTTAGGGGGCGGATCGGGTAGGGGGGCGCTGCTCTGGGCAGCGGCCATGTCAGCAGCGTGTTAGTTTTTTCAACTTTTTTTTATTTTTTAGTATGTTTTAAAGTGTGTATTTAATGTTTCTTTGTGTGTCTTGTGTGGGGGGTGGTGTGGGGGGGTAAGGGGGAAATCGATTCGGTCGCCTCCTCCATGGAGAGGCGACTTTTTCCAGGTCGCCTCCCCCGTGGCCTAACATCAAGGATCGGCGCGGCCTTTCCCGGAGACGCGCCCGGGGCTTCAGCGGCGGGCGCGGCGTGGACTCTCGGCATGGAGCGGGTGAGCCCTCGCTGGAGGGGAACGCTCCGTTTCGCTGGCCCGGGGCAGCCGGCAGCCTGAAGTCACAGCCTGAAGTTGCGGTCTGCAGAGCTCCAGCTGGTGCAGCGTCTACAGCCCGGTATCCCTCGTGGGGGACCCGGGGGAAGAAGAAGAAGCCATCACTGCCGGCCCGCGGCCAACTTCTACCGCGGGGCCGGCATGGACTTACCAACACCCCTGCAGGGGAGCTTCGACCGCCGGCCCTGCAGTCTACGGTGCTTCTGGCTGCAGCAGAGACTTTAAATCTCGATAGCCGGCCTGCGGCCTACAACAACTTAAAGCCACGGTCTCCGGTGAGGAAGAGCCGATCCTGGACTGACTCTGGACTCTGGTCCTGTTCACGGAGGGGAAATGGAGGAGGATTGGCCACATTTTTGTGCCTTCCACCACAGTGTTGAATGCTGTGGTGAATGTTTGTGCTACATTTTTTATTGTGGTTGTGTGTTCTTATTATTGTATCGCTGCTGACAACCCAAAATTCCACCAGCTTGGCTGTGTGGTCATTAAAATACTATACTATACTATACTATATACTATGGTCCAATTGGAAACTTGGAGAGGTGAAGCCAGTGATTGAGGCCCGTGCAAATTGGAGATCTTGAGATTTAAAAAGTGGCTCTTCACCAGAGTAAGAAGTGTTGCTGGAGGAGGTAAGTAGAAAGTAGGAAAAGCCTGAAAAGTGTTGCAGAGGGGACTGCGATCAGGACGTGGGTCAGGTCTGGAAGTAATTAATAATAATAATAATAATAAACTTTATTTTGGACTCAAGGTCCAGACAAGGGACAACATTACATAAAAATGCATTGCATATTAAAAAACATCATAAAGTACATATAAAATCTTAGTATATCACTTATAAAAGCTTAAATTATATATTTAAAAAAAAACAATACATGAATTAAAATCCAGAATAAAAAGAATGATCAATGTCCCACAATGAGACAATGATACCAGTGTCTCCACAACTGGGATTCGTAGCGTGTAGTGCTGAACCTTATGTTTGATAAGGCCACAATAATTGCATTTTTAGAGTCATTTATCCTGCAGATGAATTTATACATATGATTTCTTAGGCTAGCTTCTAATGTACTGACTCCTGCAGCCACAAACATGTTACTAGCACTACACCATCTAGGTTTCCTTAGCAGTGTTCTCATGGCATCATTATATGACACCTTTAGTCTCTGCAAACTTGTCTTTCCATAGTTCGACCACAGTATACAGTGGTGTGCAATATGCTCTAAACAGCGACATTTTCACCACATCTGCACACGCACCAAACTTACGCAAGAGAGTATTCGCCTGTACATACAGCATGCATCGTTGCCTATAAATATCCTCATCATCTGTCATTTGTTCTGTAATAAAATGCCCTAGATATTTTACCTTATTACAGACACTAAGATTATTGCCAGACAATTTAAAATCAGGACATTTTAGACATTTATCCTCTTTGGTTCTACAGATCACAACAGCACTCTTACAAAGCATTATATTTAATATCATGTTCCACACCATACACAGAACATATAGTAAGGAGCTGCTGTAGACTAGCGGTAGATGGACTAAAGACCACAAGATCATCTGCATACATAATATGGTTCACTAAAATATTACCAATCATGCACCCAGTATTACATGCTTTCAATTGTTTGGACAGATCATCAATATAAAGATTAAAAAGGGCTGGGGACAAAATTCCCCCTTGTCTAACACCATTGCTAACCCCAAATGGGGCTGAGACCCTATTGCCCCATTTTATTTGCATAGTCTGGTGGGCATACCAGTAGGCCAGAATTCTCACAATGAATTTAGGCACCCCCTCTTTGACTCATTTTAATAAACAGCTGTCTGTGATTAATACGATCAAAGCCTTTGGAAGCATCAATAAAGCACATAAGGATTGAAGAGTTTTTGCCTCTATAATATTTACAATCTCCTTTAGGGCATATATGCATAAGTCAGTGCCATGTTTAGCTTTAAAACCAAACTGGTTATCTGTGGAGTTAACAAACTCATTTACTCTAACCAGCAGAACTCTTTCTAAAACTTGACAATATGCTGGCTAAAGCTATGGGCCTGTAATTATTTAGGCTACCTACTTTACCAGCTTTGTCCTTAATGACTGGTACTAACAGAACAGACAACATTGAGTCTGATAACAAGCCATTAATCATAATGCCAGTAAAACAAATAGCAAGGAGAGGAGCTATCCTCATACTCGCATACTTAAGATGTTCAGCAGAAATCCAAGCCACTTGCTTTGTTATTGGACAGCTTGTTCATGGCATGATACACCTCATGTGACATAATCACCATTGAGTCATTACTCTCAATATTGACTCTGCACACAGACACCTTCACGTCATCCAAAACTTCAATCTTCCAACTTTTATGTTTTCAAATCACTGTTCTTATAATACCTCTATGCATGTTAAGGCCTCACAGTGAGTGTCCTCAGTTGCAGATATAATTAACAATTCATTTTACTCAAGCAAGCATACCTGTTCAACTCATGATACATCACGGTGTCCTTTTATTTCAGTATTCCTCTTTCAACATTTGTCACCCCATCACATTCACCTGTTATATATGACAGTTCATTCAGAAAGTAATCAGACCCCTTCACGTTTTCCACATTTCGTTACGTTACAGCCTTATTTTAAAATGGATTCAATTTTTTTTTATCATCAATCTACACAATACCCCAGAATGAAGAAGCAAAAACAGGTGTTTAGAACATTTTGCTAAGTAATTAAAAAAGAAATAAGAGTTAGTTGTGGTAGAATGGTTCAGTTGCTTGACAACAGTTGGGAAGAAATTGTCCCTGAATCTGGAGGTGTGCATTTTTGTACTTGCCAGTGGCCAGGGTGAATTTATATGTTCCCAATTTTTCGCCTCCATTTCTAAAATGTAACATATTTTGGAATGTTTACATATTAAATCATTAACAAAGGGTGATTCATTGCACAAAGTTTTCAAAATGTGATTGTTTTCCAGTAGGTATGAATGTATAAAAATAATTGTGGTCACTTTTTACAGTTGCAATCATGATTTGGGGTTTTGTGAACTGAAGCTTTAGAAAAGTGTTACTTTGGGACTATAGTTTGTAGAAATAATGTGAATTAAAGAGTGATTGTTTTTAATGAGCGTTTAACATTTATGCCTGATTTTTGAGTCAGGATTTTATTTGGTGAGACATGGCTCAACGGTGGCTTACGAGGGAAATTATGGATAGTTTTAATTGAGGGGAATCCACATTAGTCAGGAAATTCTGTTTGGTAAACTATTGGGACTGAAGGCAGATAAATCCCCAGGGCCTGATGGTCTACATCCTAGAGTACTCAAGGAGGTGGCCCTAGAAATCGTGGATGCATTGGTGATCATTTTCCAATGATCTATAGACTGTGCATCAGTTCCTGTGGACTAGAGGGTAGCTAATGTAGCCCCACTTTTTAAGAAAAGAACGAATTGTAGACCAGTTAGCCTGACATCGATAGTGGAGAAGATGCTTGAGTCGATTATTAAAGATATAAAAGCAGCACATTTGGAAAGCAGTGTCAGGATCAGTCAAAGTCAACATGGATTCATGAAGGGGAAATTATGCTTGACTAATCTTCTGGGATTTTTTGAGGATGTAACAAGTAGAATGGATAAGGGAGAGCCAGTGGATGTGGTGTATCTGGACTTTCAAAAAGCCTTTGACAAGGTCCTGCACACGAAATTAGTGTGTAAAATTAGAGCACAGTGTATTGAGGGTAGGGTATTGACATGGATAGAAAACTGCTTGGCAGACAGGAAGCAAAGAGGAATTAACGGGTCCTTTTCAGAATGGCAGACAGTGACTAGTAGGGCGCCGCAAGGCTCAGTGCTGGGACCCCAGTTATTTACAATATATATTAACGATTTAGATGAAGGAATTACATGTAACGTCTTCAAGTTTGCGGATGACACAAAGCTGGGTGGCAGTGTGAGCTGCGAGGAGGATGCTAAGAGGATGCAGGGTGATTTGGATAGGTTGGGTGAGTGAGCAGCTGCATGGCAGATGCAGTATAATGTGGATAAATGTGAGGTTTTCCACTTTGGTGGCAAGAACAAGAAGGCAGATTATTATCTGAATGGTAGACACAAAATGCTGGTGTAGCTCATTGGGACAGGCAGCAACTCTGGAGAGAAGGAACGGGTGACGTTTTGGGTCGAGAACCTTCTTCAGACTGATGTCTGGGGAGTGGGTGGGGCAGAGATAGAATGTAGTCGGAGACAGTAAGACTGGTGGGAGAACTGGGAAGGGGAGGGGATGGAGAGAGAGGGAAAGCAAGGGCTATTTGAAGTTAGAGAAGTCAATGTTCATACCGCTGGGATGTAAGCTACCCAAACTAATTATGAGATGCTGTTCCTCCAATTTGCACTGGGCCTTACTCTGACAATGGAGGAGGCCAGGACAGAAAGGTCAGGTTGGGAATGGGAAGGGGAGTTAAAGTGTTGAGCAACCGGGAGATCAGGTAGGTTAAGGCGGACTGAGCGGAGGTGTTCAGCGAAACGATCGTCGAGCCTGCGTTTGGTCTTGCCAATGTACACCTGGAACAGCGGATACAGTAGATGAGGTTGGAGGAGGTGCAAGTGAACCTCTGCCTCACCTGAAAAGGCTTTCGGGGGTCCTTGGATGGAGTCGAGGTGGGAGGTAAAGGGACAGGTGTTGCATCTCCTGCGGTTGCAGGGAAAAGTACCTGGGGAGAGGGTGGTTTGGGTAGGAAGGGACGAGTTGAGCAGGGAGTTGTGGAGGGAGTCTCTGCGGAAAGTTGAAAGGGGTGGAGATGGGAAGATGTGGCCAGTAGTGGGATCCCATTGGAGGTGGCGAAAGTGTTGGAGGATTATACGCTGGAGGTGGCAAAAGTTTTGGAGGATTATGTGCTGGAGATGACGAACGTTTTGGAGGATTATATGCTGGAGGATTATATCCTGCACATTATTTGAATGGTGTCAGATTAGGAGATGGGGAGGTGCAAAGAGACCTGGGTGTGCTTGTACATCAGTCACTGAAAGTAAGCATGCAGGTACAGCAGAAAGCAAATGGCATGTTGGTCTTCATAGTAAGAGGACTTTATTATCGGAGCAAGGAGGTTCTACTGCAGTTGTACAGGGCCCTAGTGAGACCACATCTGGAGTCTTGTGTGTAGTTTTGTCTCCTAAATTGAGGAAGGACATTCTTGCTATTGAGAGAGTGCAGCGTAGGTTGACCAGGTTAATTCCCGGGAGGGCGAGACTGACATATGATGAAAGAATGAATCGACTGGGCTTATATTCACTGCAATTTAAAAGGATGAGAGGATATCTTATAGAAACAATCCGTAAGGGATTGGACAGGCTAGATGCAGGAAAAACATTCCCCGTGTTGGGGAACCAGGGGTCATAATTTAAGAATAAGGGGTAGGCCATTTAGGACTGAGATGAGGAAAAACCTTTTCAGCCAGAGAGTCATGAATCTGTGGAATTCTCTGCCACAGAAGGCAGTGGAGACCAATTCACTGGATGTATTCAAGAGAGAGTTAAGGCGTGTCCTCGGCACGCAAATTACGCGACCTCGCCGTCGCGTTGAGGCGCACGGGCATCGTGTGGCCGCGCGAGGCCGGTCCCACTGAGAAGCGCGGAGGGGTATGGAGTTGTGCGCGGTATCGTGCGGCGCTCCGAAATTTTGTAGCGAACAAAATCTTCGTGTGCCACCAGCCTGTTGCATAACTGACGGCCAAAGTGGGACAGGACCAAGACCCTGGTGCGACACAACGTCTCCCCTCCAACAGCAGCAGAAGCAGGCAAACGATCGCCGAGCTCGGCCTGGGGCTCACGGCCGTTGAGGTCCGGATCCGCCCCCACTTCTACTCCCAAAGAAAATTGAAGATAGACACAAAATGCTGGAGTAACTCAGCGGGACCGGCAGCATCTTTGGAGAGAAGGAATGGATGACATTTCGGGTCAAGACCCTTCTTTCAGACTGAAGAAGGGTCTCGACCCGAAACATCACCCATTGCTTCTCTCCAGAGATGCTGCCAGTCCCGCTGAGTTACTCCTGCATTTTGTGTCCAACTTCAAATTACGTCGCGCGCTCCAGACGCCTTTGCGGGCGCATGAAGTCGCGCGCGACCTTCGCGGGAACGTCGCGCCTCAACGCGACGACAAGATCGCATAATTAGCGAGGCCAAGGATACGTAAGTGGGACAGGAGCTTTAGACACAGCTCTTAGGGCTAATGGAATCAAGGGATATGGGGAGAAAGCAGGAATGGGGTACTGATTTTGGATGATCAGCCATGATCATATTACTGGCTTGAAGGGCCGAATGGCCTACTCTTGCACCTAATTTCTATGTTTCTATGTCTGGGTTGGGGAATAAGTCAGTCAGTCAATTTTATTCGTATAGCACATTTAAAAACAACTCTCGTTGACCAAAGTGCTTTACATCAGTGCAGGTACTGACGTGCTACATACAATGGTACACAGATCTAACAATACATACATACATTACAGCGCTCCCTCAGAGGACCTCAAGAAATGCTTGGGAGTAGAAATAGGTTTTAAGTCTAGACTTAAAGCAGTAGATGGAGGGGGCAGTTCTGATGAGAGGGTTGCTGTTCCACAGTCTAGGTGCTGCAACAGCAAAAGCGTGGTCACCCCTGAGCTTAAATCTGGACCGCGGGATAGTTAATAGCCCCAAGTCGGCCGACCTGAGGGACCTGGAGGTAGAATGGTGTGTTAGAAGATTTTTGATATAGGGGCAAGCCCGTTAAGGGCTTTGTATACATATAGGAGGAGCTTGAAGTTGATTCTGTACCGTACTGGGAGCCAGTGGAGAGAGGCCAGAATCGGGGTGATGTGGTCCCTTTTACGGGTACCCATCAAAAGTCTCGCTGCGGCGTTTTGGACCAATTGCAGGCGGGACAGGGATGATTGGCTGATGCCAGTGTATAGTGAGTTGCAGTTATCAAGGCGGGAGGAGATGAATGTGTGGATGATTTTTTCAAGGTCGTCGAATTGGATGAATGGTTTGATTTTAGCTATCGTGCGAAGCTGGAAGAAGCTAGCTTTTACCACATCATTGACTTGTTTGTCAAACTTTAATGTGGAGTCAAATATCACGCCAAGGTTTTTGACGTGCAGTTTGAGTAAGGAGGTTAGGCTTCCAAGGCTGCCTGTTATCGTTTTGATGGAGTCCGAGGGGCCGAGTAGGATGACCTCAGACTTGCTCTGGTTTAGTTGGAGGAAGTTCTGCGCCATCTAACACTTTATATCCTCGAGGCAGTGCATGAGGCCGAGTAGATTTGATCGGTTGTTGGGTTTCAGGGGGTGTATGTGTATAAGTAAATCTATCGAGAATATATGTAATTCTAAAATAAGTAATTCTATACAGTTTACCTGAAATTGTCTTGGAGATATTTTCTGTGAGAATGAAACTTTATTTTCTCATTCAGATCCTGACAATGAAAAATTTAGATGTACAACACAAGACTCAAGTAACAACGATGAAAGGATCAGACTATATCTTCATTCACATTATTTGGTAATTAATATAAACACACAGTACACACATTTCTAATTATAATATTAAGTATGATTTCAATGTTTCAAAAATAATTTGTTGAAAACATCTTCAAAACGTTTGTTACCATCTGGTGTGACTGGGCCCATGCTCTTCTGTTTGGCCTATTATATTCCACCCTCCATAAATCTGAAACCATCTAAATTGTTAATGTCCATGTGTAGCCAATTCAAGCTGTGCCTAATAATCTATGCTAGCTCCCAGAGACTATTTTAAAATCCTCATCCTAATGCTTGTCAATGGCTTCAGACAGCAGTCTATTATTTCAGTTGCCCTTCAACACTGAGATCTCTGTGGATCCAGTTCTGATCTTTTGCAAATCCTCATTTCTTTTGCCTCAATAACGGCAGGAATACATTCATCTACCTAGACCTTAAACTTTGAATTTCCCTTCATAGCCCTCTTTCCCTGTTAAGTTACCTTTTCCTATTTGAGTAGTTCTTCAAAATCTATTTATTTGATTGCATTTTTAGTCACTTCTAATATGTTTACTTCTCTCGGTGTGAGGTATTTTAGCACCATTTTACTATGATAAAGATTCAGTGTGATGCTAATTGTATTTAATTGCATGTGAGAACCAAACAGAAATACATGGCCTTTTATAGCCAAACATCTTAAGGTATATTCATGATATCTTACTTTTTGGTTTTATAATTAATGATCTTTACCATTTATTATTAAATTAAGGGTAACATTGTAGTAATTAGTGCTGTTGATTCACAGCTTCAGCAACTGAATCCTGTTCTCAACTGTTGTCTGTGGAGTTTGTATGTTCTCTCTGTGACCACATGATGCTTCTGGTTCCTCTCGCATCATCAATAAATGATATAGATTAATAGGTTTCTGTAAATTGCTCCCAGTATATATTTGTGGGTGGATAATTCGGAATTGATGGGCACCTGAGAGAGAATATATTACAGCAATTAATTAGGTCAATAAGGCTGTTGGAAATACTTTTAGAATTTCCAACAGTACAAGAGTAAACTCTTTGGGCTGATCAGCCTCCTCGTAAGAAAGCATGAATTGTCAAATTCTCATTCCCATTTAGTCTATTTTCTATCTTCGGCAAATGGATGGAAGGTGTCTTCAATAATGCTATCAAGTGCATTTACTTACCATTAAACTGCTTACCAATTCCCCAATTGGTGTTTTGCCAGGATCACTTGCCCCAGATTTCACCATAACTTTTGTCCAAATCTGATACAATGTGTTGAATTTAGTAGGTGAAGCAACTTCCCATGATATCAAGATGGTATTTTGCCTTGCGGGACTGTGGCAATAATTAAGTCAATAGATATCGAGGGAATAACACTCCAATAGCTGGAGCCATACATTGCGCGAGAGAAACAAATAGTGGAGTTGAAACATCCCAGTCCCTGGACATTGTTACAAGATTTTGTAAGTGCAGACTCCTAGGTCCAACCAGGTGTTTCTTCAATGGCTTTGCATGATAAAGGGCCTGTCCCACGAGCATGCGACTGCATGCGGCAAGCGCGACCAAACCGGAAGCGGGGGCCGCGCGGAGGTCGAGTGATCCCTGTACAGGGCCGGTCCCACCAGCATGCGACTGCATGCGGCGAGCGCAACCAAACCGGAAGCGGGGGCCGCGCGGAGGTCGAGTCAGTGACGTGAAGTTCGAGCGAAGTCCGCGGGATGTTCGCGCGTGACGTACGGTGTCAAGACGCTGCGCACGCCCGTCGAGGCAGTGCGTACGGCGTCGAGGAAGCTGCGGGCCGGCAGGCCGTTGCCGCACGGAATTTTTGAACAGTCAGTTTTTTGGAGCCCCGCGCGATGTCGGGACCAGCTCCGCACAACTCCATACGGCTCCGGCGATCGAAGTGGGACCGGCCCCGCGAGGCCGTACGGCTCAAGCGACCACGTTAGGTCGCGCTTGCCGCATGCAGTCGCATGCTCGTGGGACAGGCCCTTAAGGCCTGAGGTGGGTCTGTTGACTGATGATTGCTCAATGTTTAATTCTGTGTGGAACGCTTTCACAAGTGAAGCTGCAATGGAGAATCGGTGAGACATAGCAAGTAATACTTGCATACAAAATTGGCACCTGATGACAAGCACCAACTGGAGAAAATATATTTATATACATTTTATATTCAATGGCAATACCATTGCTGAATTCCTCACCGTTAGTGTTGTGGATGGTGTTCTGGATTGAGATTCTTGACCAGAATCTCAACCTCAAGAAGGCTACGGGAGCAGATCATGGACAGAGTGTTCTGTGGTAAGTAATTCACCTCAAAACCTTTTCACCATCTTCAAGGCATGTCAGGAACATGATGGAATACTCTCCCCTTGCCTGAAGAGAGCAGCTTCAACATTAATACAATCCAGGACAAAATGGCCTTCCGACTGGCATTCCTTTTTAATACTTGCAAGGATTGCCATTCCTTCGGTGTTATTGGATCTAAACCGTGGGACTCAATGCCAACAGCAATATGATAATATTATTGCCAAAAAAACTACAATAAATCAAATAAGTCATGGGCATTTAGGGATGAGCAATAAATGCTTCCTGAAAATATGAATGAAGCAAAGTTGTAAAGTCCAAATGTATGCTGGAAACTCAAACAATTTAAATCACCCAACTGGGCAACTATGGATATTATTGCTTCATTTAGAACTTCAACTTACAATTCAACAATTTTGACAGAGATTAATAACAAACCAAATATAGATTTTAGTTCAAGCAAATGGGCACGATTTAAATACAAAATATATTTTTGAAGTTACAATACTAAAAAATGAAGATAAGTGGGTGAGTATGATTCAACTAGCACTTTAATTCAAAAGAGTTTCACAAGCTTGATGTAGTTCTTCTGAAGAAAAGTCTGTGGAAAGATTTAAGCAGATCAAGCTGAAATGTCAAGGATAGTGTACTGGTTTTCTCTCTTCCTCTGCAAGTTTGATATTTGTTGAATTGGAACAATGCAAATCAATGAACATGGTGATGTAGACTGCAACATGAAAAAGGCAATAGGGAGCTTTGAATATTCAGAAATAAATATTTTGAACTTTACAGGCCAAGGGATCTTCACGCAAAGCGTACCTCTGAAAGGGCCATTAAAGAATGGTATCTGTTTAGATTTGGATCATTTAATGAGTTATGACGTATGAATTATTCTACCTTTGAAATTAATACAAATCTCTCCTTCCAGTGGAAGTGGGATAGCAACCTGCTTGAAAATAGGTTGTGTACTTCAATATAGAACAGAACTGCACACCACAGGAAAGGGCACCTTGGCCCACAATGTTTGTGCTGAACATGATGCCTAGTTAAACTGATCTCATCTGCCTGTACATTATCCATATCCCTCTGTTCCCTACACTTCCATGTGCCTATCTAAAAGCCTCTTAAACACACACATTTATCTGCCTCCACCACCGCCTCTAGTAATGTGTTCCAGCCCCCCAACAGCCTCTGTGCAAAAAAACTTGCCCAGCACATCCCCATTAAACACCCCCCCCCCCCTCTCACTTTATAGCTATGCCTTCTAATGTTGGAGATTTCCACCCTAGGATAAAGGTTCTGACTATCCATCCTATCTATGCCTCTCATAATTTTATATACTTCTATCAAGTCTCCTCAACTTCCAATGTTCCAGAGAAAACAATCCAACCTCTTCCTATAGCTAAAACCCTCTAATACAGGCAGCATACTGGTAAACTTTCTCTGTATGCTCTCCAAAACATCCACATCTTTCCTGTAACGGGGCGACCAGAACTGCACACAATATTCTAAGTGCAGCCTAATCAAAGTCCTATAGAACTGCATCATGACTTCCTGACTCTTGTACTCAATGCCCCTGGCAAAGAAGGCAAGCATACCATATGCCGTCTTAACCACCCTATCTACTTGTATTGCCGCTTTCAATGAGCTACGAACCAGGACTCCAAGATCCCTCTGCACATCATTGCTGTTAAGGGTCTTGCCATTAACTGTATTCAACATCCCAAAGTGCAACACCTCACACTTGCTTGAGTTAAACTCCATATTCTCCACCCATTTCTACAGCTGATCCAAGTCAAGTCAAGTCAAGTTTATTCGTCACATACGAGACGTGCAGTGAAATGAAAAATGGCAATGCTCGCGGATTGTGCAAAAAAACAAACAAACAAACTACAAACAGAATGGAACAGATTCACATATTCACATATTTGTGGGAGGAAAGAAAAGGAAAAAAAAACTGAAATGGTACAGTAAAGTTAGTCCCTGGTGAGATAGGAGTTTACAGTCCTAATGGCCTCTGGGAAGAAACTCATTCTCATCCTCTGAGGATGAGAATGAGTTTCTTCCCAGAGGCCATTAGGACTGTAATGAGAACCTCATTAAGGTTCAAACAAAATTTGGTTTCTGCTCATACAAACAATAGAAGAACCAAGACACAACACAATTTACACAAACATCCATCACAGCGAATTTCCTCGCTGTGTTGGAAGGCAAAGTCTTATCTCTCCCCTGCACTCCCCATTCTCCTCCTGATGTCAGAGTCAAAGCCCCCGGCGGGCGATGGTAAATAAGTCCCGCGGCCATTAAGGCCGCGCCGGGCGATACAAGGCCGTGCTCCGGGTATTGATGTTGGAGCCCCCGGCAGGCGCTAGCAAGTCCCGCGGCCATTTAAAGCGGCGCCGGGCGATGTAAGGCCCCGCTCCAGGTCATCAACCCTGCAACTCGGGCGGGAGAAGTCGCTGTTGCAGAAGCCACGAAAAGCCGTCTCCCACCAGGGACCCTCAGGCTCCCGATGTCACCGTCCACCAGACCTGCGGCTGGAGCCTCCGAATCTCCGGGGTCGGGCCGCAGCCGCGCGCCACCACACCTCCTCCCGCTCCGAACTTGGCCAGCTCCATGATGGTAGGTCCGCAGGCGCCGCGACTGGAGCCCCAGGTCGTGCCGGTTGGAGGCCGCTCCACGGTGCTAGGCCCCAACGACAACGGAGACCCGACAGGGAAAAGGTCGGGTCCACCGTGCAGGGAAAAGATTTTAAAAGTTTCCCCACCCGCCCCCCACACACATACCCAGTTAAAGAAAACACTATAACTACACTCAAACGAGACAAAAAATAAAAAAAGACAGACGGACTGCAGAGGCTGCTGCGCCGTGAGTCGCGCCGCCCACCCGATAGTTCCTGCAGGGGGGGCGAGTGTAGTTCCCAAGTGCGTTCGGCCGAACGCACTACTCTCTGCAGAGCCTTGTCCTGGGCAGAGCAGTTCCCAAACCAAATCGTGATATTTCTGGACAAGATGCTTTCCACAGCCGCTGAGTAGAAGCACTGGAGGATCCTCAGAGACACTCTGAATTTCCTCAATTGCCTGAGGTGGTAAAGGCGCTGCCTTGCCTTGCTCACGAGTGCTGCAGCGTATGATGTCCATGTCATATCCTCAGAGATGTGGACTCCCAGGTATTTAAAACAGCTCACCCTATCCACAGTATCCCCATTTATCTTCAATGGTGTGTACGTCCTCGGATGAAGTGCCCTCCTAAAGTCCACGATCAGCTCCTTAGTTTTGTTGATATTCAAGAGGAGGCTGTTGTCCTGACACCAGAGTGCCAGATCAGCCACCTCCTCCCGGTAGGCCTCATCGTTATCTGAGATCAGGCCCACCACCACAGTGTCAGCAAACTTGATTATCGAGTTGGAGCTGAACCTAGCCACACGGTCATGTGTATACAGGGAGTACAGTAGGGGGCTGAGGACGCAATCCTGGGGGGATCCTGTGCTCAGGGTGAGGGACTTCAATGTATTTCCCCCCATCTTGACAACCTGGGGCCTGGTGGTGAGAAAGTCCAGGACCCAGGCACACAAGGGGGTGTTGAGCCCCAATTCCAGCAGCTTCTCGGCCAGTCTGGTGGGGACTATCGTGTTGTCCATATCCCACTGTATTTTCTGACTGCCTTCCTCGCTGTCTGCACCTCCTCCAATTTTGATGTCTGCACAGTTGCTCATCAACCCATCCACATTTAGGTCTAGCTCATTTATATATCTTTGCAAAGATTAGAGGTCAGAGCACAGATCCCTGCAGAACAGCACTCATACCAGACCTCCAGCCAGGATATCTACCTTCCACTGCAACCCTCTGTCTTCTATGACTAAGCTAGTTCCGTATCCAAACGACCAAGTTATCATGAATCCTGTACATCTTAATCTTCTGGATCAGTCTACCATAAGGGACATTATCAAAAATGTTCATGATCCTGATAAAACTGCCCCTTAAATAATGTTTTATATTCCCACGCAGATGTTGGAGAGATGTATGGAGAGGGTCAGAACTGGACCTAGGGTTGAGATTTTTGTTTGGAGAAAGGCTAACTTTGAGGAGATGCGAAAGGATTTAAAAGGAGTGAATTGGGACGTTGTTTTATGGGAAGGATGTAGAAGAAAAATGGAGGACATTTAAGGGTGAAATTTTAAGAGTACAGAATCTTTATGTCCCTGTTCGGTTGAAAGGAAATAGTAAAAAATGGAAAGAGCCATGGTTTCAAGGGAAATTGGACACGGTTCGGAAAAAGAGAGAGATCTACAATAATTATAGGCAGCATGGAGTAAATGACAGCAAGCAGAGTAGCAATGGAAACTGAGATTCAAAGAAGAGGAGGTGCGGACACTTTTGAAAAATATGAAACGGATAAGTCTCCAGGTCCTGACAGGATATTCCCTAGGACATTGAGGGAAGTTAGTGTAGAAATAGCAGGGGCTATGACAGAAATATTTCAAATGTCATTAGAAACGGGAATAGTGCCGGAGGATTGGCGTACTGCGCATGTTGTTCCGTTGTTTAAAAAGGGTTCGAAGAGTAAACCTAGCAATTATAGACCTGTTAGTTTGACGTCAGTGGTGGGCAAATTAATGGAAAGGATACTTAAAGATAATATATATAAGCATCTGGATAAGCAGGGTCTGATTAGGAACAGTCAACATGGATTTGTGCCTGGAAGGTCATGCTTGACTAATCTTGAATTTTTCGAAGAGGTTACTAGGGAAATTGATGAGGGTAAAGCAGTGGATGTTGTCTATATGGACTTCAGTAAGGCCTTTGACAAGGTTCCTCATGGAAGGTGGTTAAGAAGATTCAATTGTTGGGTATTAATGGTGGAGTAGCAAGATGGATTCAACAGTGGCTGAATGGGAGATGCCAGAGAGTAATGGTGGATGGTTGTTTGTCAGGTTGGAGGCCAGTGACTAGTGGGGTGCCACAGGGATCTGTGTTGGGTCCACTGTTGTTTGTCATGTACATCAATGATCTGGATGATGGTGTGGTAAATTGGATTAGTAAGTATGCAGATGATACTAAGATAGGTGGGGCTGTGGATAATGAAGTAGATTTTCAAAGTCTACAGAGAGATTTATGCCGGTTGGAAGAGTGGGCTGAAAGATGGCAGATGGAGTTTAATGCTGATAAGTGTGAGGTGCTACATCTTGGCAGGACAAATCAAAATAGGACGTACATGGTAAATGGTAGGGAATTGAAGAATGCAGGTGAACAGAGAGATCTAGGAATAACTGCATAGTTCCCTGAAGGTGGAATCTCATGTAGATAGGGTGGTAAAGAAAGCTTTTGGTGTGCTGGCCTTTATAAATCAGAGCATTGAATATAGAAGTTGGGATGTAATGTTAAAATTGTACAAGGCATTGGTGAGGCCAATTCTGGAGTATGGAGTACGATTTTGATCACCTAATTATAGGAAGGATGTCAACAAAATCGAGAGAGTACAGAGAAGATTTACTAGAATGTTGCTGGGTTTCAGCAACTAAGTTACAGAGAAAGGTTGAACAAGTTAGGTCTTTATTCTTTGGAGCGCAGAAGGTTAAGAGGGGACTTGATAGAGGTCTTTAAAATTATGAGCGGGTTAGACAGAGTGGACGTGGATAAGCTTTTCCCATTGAGAGTAGGGAAGATTCAAAGAAGGGGACATGACTTGAGAATTAAGGGACAGAAGTTTCGGGGGAACATTAGGGGGAACTTCTTTACTCAGAGAGTGGTAGCTGTGTGGAATGAGCTTCCAGTGGAAGTGGTGGAGGCAGGTTCGATGTTATCCTTTAAAAATAGATTGGATGGGTATATGGACGGGAAAGGAATGGAGGGTTATGGTCTGAGTGCAGGTAGATGGGACTAGGGGGAAGTATTTTTTTTTTTTTTAATGTTCGGCACGGACTTGAAGGCCGAGATGGCCTGTTCCGTGCTGTTATGGTTATATGGTTATATATATGGTTAAATGGTTGTCACACAACTCCTGTAGCTAAAGAAGTTTGGAAGATCACGGGTAAAACTGGCAAGGCAAGCATTTATTGGCCATGTTTTATTACGCTTGAGATAGTGATGGTAGTGATGCAGGTACTCCAATGGAGCTGTTGGATAAGGAGTTAAGGATCTAGACCCAGCAGTGATGAAAAGAACAAAGATTGGCACAGCTGCCTCACAATGCCAGGGACCTGGGTTGGATCTTGACCTTGACTGCTGTCTGTGTAGAGTTTGGCCTGTGACTGCGTGAGTTTCCTCCCATATTCCATAAGATTTGTGGGTGTGTACGTTAATTAGCCTCTGTAAATTGCCCCTAGTGTCTAGGGATAACAGAACGAATATGACCAGGTGATCGATAGTCGACGTGGATTTGGTGAGCAGAAAAGCCTGTTTCTATGCTGTATTACATATGACATGACATTACTAAAAACTAAGGATAAGATGCAATTAAGAAGGAAGCCAGCAGGTAGCATTATCCAAAAAAAATCGTCTTGATAAAATAGATATGGGATGTGCTGTCAGGGATGTCTCTTTTGCGATACAATTTGTAGAAGATACTGTAGCATAGCAAGTATGAGGGTCAGGTTATGTATGGGATGCAACTCAAGAAGGCTACCTTATTGTGGATATCTTGAAATTGTTGGCACGTTTTATGTATTCTACACCCATATCTGCAACTGATCCATACTGCATGATATCCTTTGGCAACCCTCGTCACTGCAAGTCCACTATTTCTGGTGTCAACTGCAAACTTACTAACCAACCCATCTATATTTATGTCCAAGTTCTATATATAGAGGACTTGGTCATACATAACAAACAAGAGTGGACGCAAAATGCTGGAGTAACTCAGCGGGGACAGGCAGTATCTCAGGAGGGATGGAATGGGTGTCGACCCGAAATGTTACCCATTCCTTCTCTCCTGAGAAGCTGCCTGTCTCGCTGAGTTACTCCAGCATTTTGTGTCTACCTTTGATTTAAACCAGCATCTGCAGTTCTTTCCTACACAAACAAGTGATCCCAGCTTAGATCCCTGCTGAAAGCCACTGGTCACTGCCTTCCTGCCAGAATAATGGCAAATAGCTTTCACACATTCAATGCCTTGTTTCTCCAATGCAGAGGAGACCACATACTGAATGCAGTACACAAATTGAAGAAGTACAAGTGAATTGTTGCTTCACCTGCAAAGACTATCTGGGTTCTTGAATGGTGGGAAGGGAGGAGGTAAAAGGACAAATGTTGCATTGCCTGTGGTTGCAAGGGAAAGTGCTGAAAAAAGACAGGTGGTTGGTGGGACAGATGTATGGACCAGAGAGTCACAAAGGGAATGATCCCTGTGAAATGCCCAAAGAGAAGGAGAAAGATGTGTCTGGTGGTGGAATCTCTTTAAAAGGAGCACGTTGCAGAGAATGATCTGTTGGATCAGACACTGGTGAAATGGAAAATGAGGATCAAGATAAATCTAATCTAGTTCTGTCTTAAAAGTGAAAGGAAAAGAACAGAAGCTTCGGAAATGGATGAGATATAGTCAAGGGCTTTGTTAGTAATGATACAGGAGAAGCTACGGTTCATGAATAAACATTTCAGAAGCACCTTTATGGAAAGCCTCATCAATGGAGCAAAGTTGACGGAGACAGAGGAACAAGGATAATGGCATTATGATCTTACATGAGACAGGGTGCGGCAAATAGTCATGATGGCTGTGGGAGTCAGCAGGATTGTAATGGATGTTAGTGGTTAACCCATTTCTTGTAATAGAGACAGTGAGATCCAGAAAAGGAAGTGAAGAGACAGAGATTGACCATGTGTGAAGGTACGAGCAGGGTGAAAATTGACAGCAAAAACAATGACAATGTTGATTTTGTATGAATGTAGGAGGCAGCACCAAAGCAGTAACTGATTTACTAAAATAATTGAGGGTGTGGGCTCAAGTAAGACAGAAACAAACCCTACATATCCCATAAAAAGATAGGAATAACTTGGGCTCATGCAACTGTGCCCATACCTACAGCTTTGATCTGGAAGGTAATTGAGCTTATTGCACTGCTCTGAGGAATTCTTTCAGTGTTGTCCTAAGACTAGCCTATCCATTTCTTTATGCAAGGTATGATTCCACTCACTGGATAGTTTTCCCTTTGAATCCCATTGACTTAAGTTTTAGAGTGCATTCATAATTATGTATTCACTCTTCATAATTGATATTAAGTACTGTCATAGTCATACAGCATGGAAACAGACTCTTCGGCCCAACTTTCCCACACCGATCGACATGCCCCATTTATATTAGTCCCATCTGTCTGCGTTTGGCCCATATCCCTCTAAACCTATCCTATCCATGCACCTGTCTAAATTTTTCTTAAATGTTGTGATAGTATCCACCTCAACTAAATCCTCTGGCAGCTCGTTCCATATACCTACTGCCCTTTGGGTTCCATTTTAATCTTCCCCCCTCACCTTAAGCCTATGTTCTCTGGTTTTTGATTCCCCTACTCTTGGTAAAAGAC
>CM075978.1:7234776-7295351 GCA_038087875.1 Malacoraja senta
AAATTCCATGCGGCAACGGCCTGCCGGCCCGCAGCTTCCTCGACGCCGTACGCACTGCCTCGATGGGCGTGCGCAGCGTCTCGACGCCGTACATAGAAACATAGAAATTAGGTGCAGGAGTAGGCCATTCGGCCCTTCGAGCCTGCACCGCCATTCAATATGATCATGGCTGATCATCCAACTCAGTATCCCGTACCTGCCTTATCTCCATACCCTCTGATCCCTTTAGCCACAAGGGCCACATCTAGCTCCCTCTTAAATATAGCCAATGAACTGGCTTCGACTACCCTCTGTGGCAGAGAGTTCCAGAGATTCACCACTCTCTGTGTGAAAAAAGTTCTTCTCATCTCGGTTTTAAAGGATTTCCCCCTTATCCTTAAGCTGTGACCCCTTGTCCTGGACTTCCCCAACATCGGGAGCAATCTTCCTGCATCTAGCCTGTCCAACCCCTTAAGAATGTTGTAAGTTTCTATAAGATCCCCTCTCAATCTCCTAAATTCTAGAGAGTATAAACCAAGTCTATCCAGTCTTTCTTCATAAGACAGTCCTGACATCCCAGGAATCAGTCTGGTGAACCTTCTCTGCACTCCCTCTATGGCAATAATGTCCTTCCTCAGATTTGGAGACCAAAACTGTACGCAATACTCCAGGTGTGGTCTCACCAAGACCCTGTACAACTGCAGTAGAACCTCCCTGCTCCTATACTCAAATCCTTTTGCTATGAAAGCTAACATACCATTCGCTTTCTTCACTGCCTGCTGCACCTGCATGCCTACTTTCAATGACTGGTGTACCATGACACCCAGGTCTAGCTGCATCTCCCCTTTTCCTAGTCGGCCACCATTTAGAAAATAGTCTGCTTTCCTGTTTTTGCCACCAAAATGGATAACCTCACATTTATCCACATTATACTGCATCTGCCAAACATTTGCCCACTCACCCAGCCTATCCAAGTCACCTTGCAGTCTCCTAGCATCCTCCTCACAGCTAACACTGCCCCCCAGCTTAGTGTCATCCGCAAACTTGGAGATATTGCCTTCAATTCCCTCATCCAGGTCATTAATATATATTGTAAATAGCTGGGGTCCCAGCACTGAGCCTTGCGGTACCCCACTAGTCACTGCCTGCCATTGTGAAAAGGACCCGTTTACTCCTACTCTTTGCTTCCTGTTTGCCAGCCAGTTCTCTATCCACATCAATACTGAACCCCCAATGCCATGTGCTTTAAGTTTGTATACTAATCTCTTATGTGGGACCTTGTCGAAAGCCTTCTGGAAGTCCAGATACACCACATCCACTGGTTCTCCCCTATCCACGCTACTAGTTACATCCTCGAAAAATTCTATAAGATTCGTCAGACATGATTTACCTTTCGTAAATCCATGCTGACTTTGTCCAATGATTTCACCACTTTCCAAATGTGCTGCTATCCCATCTTTAATACGCAGCGTCTTGACACCGTACGGCACGTGCGAACATCCCGCGGACTTCGCTCGAACTTCACGTCACTCACTCGACCTCCGCGCGGCCCCCGCTTCCGGTTTGGTCGCGCTCGCCGCATGCAGTCGCATGCTGGTGGGACCGGCCCTGTACAGGGATCACTCGACCTCCGCGCGGCCCCCGCTTCGGGTTTGGTCGCGCTTGCCGCATGCAGTCGCATGCTCGTGGGACAGGCCCTTTATCATGCAAAGCCATTGAAGAAACACCTGGTTGGACCTAGGAGTCTGCACTTACAAAATCTTGTAACAATGTCCAGGGACTGGGATGATTCAACTCCACTATTTGTTTCTCTCGCGCAATGTATGGCTCCAGCTATTGGAGTGTTATTCCCTCGATATCTATTGACTTAATTATTGCCACAGTCCCGCAAGGCAAAATACCATCTTGATATCATGGGAAGTTGCTTCACCTACTAAATTCAACACCTTGTATCAGATTTGGACAAAAGTTATGGTGAAATCTGGGGCAAGTGATCCTGGCAAAACACCAATTGGGGAATTGGTAAGCAGTTTAATGGTAAGTAAATGCACTTGATAGCATTATTGAAGACACCTTCCATCCATTTGCCGAAGATAGAAAATAGACTAAATAGGAATGAGAATTTGACAATTCATGCTTTCTTACAAGGAGGAGGCTGATCAGCCCAAAGAGTTTACTCTTGTACTGTTGGAAATTCTAAAAGTATTTCCAACAGCCTTATTGACCTAATTAATTGCTGTAATATATTCTCTCTCACGTGCCCATCAATTCCGAATTATCCACCCACAAATATATACTGGGAGCAATTTACAGAAACCTATTAATCTATATCATTTATTGATGATGCGAGAGGAACCAGAAGCACCATGTGGTCACAGAGAGAACATACAAACTCCACAGACAACAGTTGAGAACAGGATTCAGTTGTTGAAGCTGTGAATCAACAGCACTAATTACTACAATGTTACCCTTAATTTAATAATAAATGATAAAGATCATTAATTATAAAACCAAAAAGTAAGATATCATGAATATACCTTAAGATGTTTGGCTATAAAAGGCCATGTATTTCTGTTTGGTTCTCACATGCAATTAAATACAATTAGCATCACACTGAATCTTTATCATAGTAAAATGGTGCTAAAATACCTCACACCGAGAGAAGTAAACATATTAGAAGAAGTGACTAAAAATGCAATCAAATAAATAGATTTTGAAGAACTACTCAAATAGGGAAAGGTAACTTAACAGGGAAAGAGGGCTATGAAGGGAAATTCAAAGTTTAAGGTCTAGGTAGATGAATGTATTCCTGCCGTTATTGAGGCAAAAGAAATGAGGATTTGCAAAAGATCAGAACTGGATCCACAGAGATCTCAGTGTTGAAGGGCAACTGAAATAACAGACTGCTGTCTGAGGCCATTGACAAGCATTAGGATGAGGACTTTAAAATAGTCTGTCTGGGAGCTAGCATAGATTATTAGGCACAGCTTGAATTGGCTACACATGGACATTAAAAATGTAGATGGTTTCAGATTTATGGAGGGTGGAATATAATAGGCCAAACAGAAGAGCATGGGCCCAGTCACACCAGATGGTAACAAACGTTTTGAAGATGTTTTCAACAAATTATTTTTGAAACATTGAAATCATACTTAATATTATAATTAGAAATGTGTGTACTGTGTGTTTATATTAATTACCAAATAATGTGAATGAAGATATAGTCTGATCCTTTCATCGTTGTTACTTGAATCTTGTGTTGTACATCTAAATTTTTCATTGTCAGGATCTGAATGAGAAAATAAAGTTTCATTCTCACAGAAAATATCTCCAAGACAATTTCAGGTAAACTGTATAGAATTACTTATTTTAGAATTACATATATTCTCGATAGATTTACTTATACACATACACCCCCTGAAACCCAACAACCGATCAAATCTACTCAGCCTCATGCACTGCCTCGAGGATATAAAGTGTTAGATGGCGCAGAACTTCCTCCAAATAAACCAGAGCAAGTCTGAGGTCATCCTACTCGGCCCCTCGGACTCCATCAAAACGATAACAGGCAGCCTTGGAAGCCTAACCTCCTTACTCAAACTGCACGTCAAAAACCTTGGCGTGATATTTGACTCCACATTAAAGTATGACAAACAAGTCAATGCTGTGGTAAAAGCTAGCTTCTTCCAGCTTCGCACGATAGCTAAAATCAAACCATTCATCCAATTCAACGACCTTGAAAAAATCATCCACATTCATCTCCTCCCGCCTTGATAACTGCAACTCACTATACACTGGCATCAGCCAATCATCCCTGTCCCGCCTGCAACTGGTCCAAAACGCCGCAGCGAGACTTTTGATGGGTACCCGTAAAAGGGACCACATCACCCCGATTCTGGCCTCTCTCCACTGGCTCCCAGTACGGTACAGAATCAACTTCAAGCTCCTCCTATATGTATACAAAGCCCTTAACGGGCTTGCCCCTATATCAAAAATCTTCTAACACACCATTCTACCTCCAGGTCCCTCAGGTCGGCCGACTTGGGGCTATTAACTATCCCGCGGTCCAGATTTAAGCTCAGGGGTGACCACGCTTTTGCTGTTGCAGCACCTAGACTGTGGAACAGCAACCCTCTCCTCATCAGAACTGCCCCCTCCATCTACTGCTTTAAGTCTAGACTTAAAACCTATTTCTACTCCCAAGCATTTCTTGAGGTCCTCTGAGGGAGCGCTGTAATGTATGTATGTATTGTTAGATCTGTGTACCATTGTATATAGCACGTCAGTACCTGCACTGATGTAAAGCACTTTGGTCAACGAGAGTTGTTTTTAAATGTGCTATAAGAATAAAATTGACTGACTGACTTATTCCCCAACCCAGACATAGAAAATAGGTGCAAGAGTAGGCCATTCGGCCCTTCAAGCCAGTAATATGATCATGGCTGATCATCCAAAATCAGTGCTGCTTTCTCCCCATATCCCTTGATTCCATTAGCCCTAAGAGCTGTCTAAAGCTCCTGTCCCACTTACGTGTCCTTGGCCTCGCTAATTATGCGACCTCGTCGTCGCGTTGAGGCGCGACGGTCCCGCGAAGGTCGCGCGCGACTTCATGCGCCCGCAAAGGCGTCTGGAGCGCGTGACGTCATTTGAAGATGGACACAAAATGCAGGAGTAACTCAGCGGGACTGGCAGCATCTCTGGAGAGAAGCAATGGGTGATGTTTCGGGTCGAGACCCTTCTTCAGTCTGAAAGAAGGGTCTTGACCCGAAATGTCATCCATTCCTTCTCTCCAAAGATGCTGCCGGTCCCGCTGAGTTACTCCAGCATTTTGTGTCTATCTTCAATTTTCTTTGGGAGTAGAAGTGGGGGCAGATCCGGACCTCAATGGCCGTGAGCCCCAGGCCGAGCTCGGCGATCGTTTGCCTGCTTCTGCTGCTGTTGGAGGTGAGACATTGCGTCGCACCAGGGTCTTGGTCCTGTCCCACTTTGGCCGTCAGTTACGCAACAGGCCGGTGGCGCACGAAGATTTTGTTCGCTACAAAATTTCGGAGCGCCGCACGATACCGCGCACAACTCCATACCCCTCCGCTCTTCTCAGTGGGACCGGCCTCGCGCGGCCACACGATGCCCGTGCGCCTCAACGCGATGACGAGGTCGCGTAATTTGCGTGCCAAGGACACGCCTTAACTCTCTCTTGGATACATCCAGTGAATTGGCCTCCACTGCCTTCTGTGGCAGAGAATTCCACAGATTCACGACTCTCTGGCTGAAAAGGTTTTTCCTCATCTCAGTCCTAAATGGCCTACCCCTTATTCTTAAATTATGACCCCTGGTTCCCCAACACGGGGAATGTTTTTCCTGCATCTAGCCTGTCCAATCCCTTACGGATTGTTTCTATAAGATCCCCTCTCATCCTTTTAAATTGCAGTGAATATAAGCCCAGTCGATTCATTCTTTCATCATATGTCAGTCTCGCCCTCCCGGGAATTAACCTGGTCAACCTAAGCTGCACTCTCTCAATAGCAAGATGTCCTTCCTCAATTTAGGAGACAAAACTACACACAATACTCCAGATGTGGTCTCACTAGGGCCCTGTACAACTGCAGTAGAACCTCCTTGCTCCGATAATAAAGTCCTCTTACTCTGATGAAGACCAACATGCCATTTGCTTTCTGCTGTACCTGCATGCTTACTTTCAGTGACTGATGTACAAGCACACCCAGGTCTCTTTGCACCTCCCCATCTCCTAATCTGACACCATTCAAATAATGTGCAGGATATAATCCTCCAGCATATAATCCTCCAAAACGTTCGTCATCTCCAGCACATAATCCTCCAAAACTTTTGCCACCTCCAGCGTATAATCCTCCAACACTTTCGCCACCTCCAATGGGATCCCACTACTGGCCACATCTTCCCATCTCCACCCCTTTCAACTTTCCGCAGAGACTCCCTCCACAACTCCCTGCTCAACTCGTCCCTTCCTACCCAAACCACCCTCTCCCCAGGTACTTTTCCCTGCAACCGCAGGAGATGCAACACCTGTCCCTTTACCTCCCACCTCGACTCCATCCAAGGACCCCGAAAGCCTTTTCAGGTGAGGCAGAGGTTCACTTGCACCTCCTCCAACCTCATCTACTGTATCCGCTGTTCCAGGTGCACATTGGCAAGACCAAACGCAGGCTCGACGATCGTTTCGCTGAACACCTCCGCTCAGTCCGCCTTAACCTACCTGATCTCCCGGTTGCTCAACACTTTAACTCCCCTTCCCATTCCCAACCTGACCTTTCTGTCCTGGCCTCCTCCATTGTCAGAGTAAGGCCCAGTGCAAATTGGAGGAACAGCATCTCATAATTAGTTTGGGTAGCTTACATCCCAGCGGTATGAACATTGACTTCTCTAACTTCAAATAGCCCTTGCTTTCCCTCTCTCTCCATCCCCTCCCCTTCCCAGTTCTCCCACCAGTCTTACTGTCTCCAACTACATTCTATCTCTGCCCCACCCACTCCCCAGACATCAGTCTGAAGAAGGTTCTCGACCCAAAACGTCACCCGTTCCTTCTCTCCAGAGTTGCTGCCTGTCCCAATGAGCTGCACCAGCATTTTGTGTCTACCATTCAGATAATAATCTGCCTTCTTGTTCTTGCCACCAAAGTGGAAAACATCACATTTATCCACATTATACTGCATCTGCCATGGATCTGCTCACTCACCCAACCTATCCAAATCACCCTGCATCCTCTTAGCATCCTCCTCGCAGCTCACACTGCCACCCAGCTTTGTGTCATCCGCAAACTTGAAGACGTTACATTTAATTCCTTCATCTAAATCGTTGGGCGGCGCGACTCTCGTTTGCAGCTGCCTCTGCAGTCCATCTGTCTTTTTATTATTTTTGTCTCGTTTTTTTATGTAGTTTTTTATTTATTTTTTTGTCGGGGTATGTGTGTATGTGTGGGGGGTGTGGGGGGAAACTTTAAAATCTTTCCCCTGCACGGGAGACCCGACCTTTTCTTGTCGGGTCTCCGTTGCCGTTGGGGCTAGGCAACGTGGAGCGGCCTCCAGCAGGAGCGACCTGGGGCTCCAGTTGCGGAGCTGCGGACTACTCACCCTCGCGGGGCTGGCCGAGTCCGGAGCGGGTGGAGCTGTGGTGGAGACAATCGCTACTGCGACCCGACCTCCGGAGATTCGGAGGCTACAACCGCGGGTCTGGCGGACGGCAACACCGGAAGCCCGCGGGTCCCCTGGTGGGAGACCGCTTTTCGGGGCTTCCGCAGCGGCGACTTCTCCCGCCCGAGTTGCGGGGTTGAAGAGCACCTGGAGCGGGGCTTTATCCCCCCGCGCGGCTTGGAATGGCAGCCGGACTTTGCGGGCGCGCGCCGGGGCTCTAACACCAAGACCCGGTGCACGACCCTGCATTAACCGGCGTGGCTTTAATGGCCGCTGGATAATCACCATCGCCCGCCGGGGGCTTTGACTTTTGACTCTGACATCGGGGGGGGGGAGTGCAGTGGAGAGATACGGTTTTTTTGCCTTCCATCACAGCGCTGTGATGGATGTATGTGTAAATTGTGTTGTGTCTCGGGTCTTCTTCGTTTTGTGATGTATGGCTGCAGAAACGATATTTCGTTTGGACCTCAAGGGGTCCAAATGACAAATTTGTCCAAAAGACAAATAAACAAATTGTAATATATATTGTAAATAACTGGGGTCCCAGCACTGAGCCTTGCGGCGCCCTACTAGTCACTGTCTGCTATTCTGAAAAGGACCCGTTAATTCCTCTTTGCTTCCTGTCTGCCGAGCAGTTTTCTATCCATGTCAATACCCTACCCTCAATACACTGTGCTCTAATTTTGCACACTAATTTCGTGTGCAGGACCTTGTCAAAGGCTTTTTGAAAGTCCAGATACACCACATCCACTGGCTCTCCCTTATCCATTCTACTTGTTACATCCTCAAAAAATCCCAGAAGATTAGTCAAGCATAATTTCCCCTTCATAAATCCATGTTGACTTTGACTGATCCTGACACTGCTTTCCAAATGTGCTGCTATTACATCTTTAATAATCGACTCAAGCATCTTCTCCACTATCGATGTCAGGCTAACTGGTCTACAATTCGTTCTTTTCTTAAAAAGTGGGGCTACATTAGCTACCCTCTAGTCCACAGGAACTGATGCACAGTCTATAGATCATTGGAAAATGATCACCAATGCATCCACGATTTCTAGGGCAACCTCCTTGAGTACTCTAGGATGTAGACCATTAGGCCCTGGGGATTTATCTGCCTTCAGTCCCAATAGTTTACCAAACAGAATTTCCTGACTAATGTGGATTCCCCTCAATTAACACTATCCCTAATTTCCCTCGTAAGCCACCGTTGAACCATGTCTCACCAAATAAAATCCTGACTCAAAAATCAGGCATAAATGTTAAACGCTCATTAAAAACAATCACTCTTTAATTCACATTATTTCTACAAACTATAGTCCCAAAGTAACACTTTTCTAAAGCTTCAGTTCACAAAACCCCAAATCATGATTGCAACTGTAAAAAGTGACCACAATTATTTTTATACATTCATACCTACTGGAAAACAATCACATTTTGAAAACTTTGTGCAATGAATCACCCTTTGTTAATGATTTAATATGTAAACATTCCAAAATATGTTACATTTTAGAAATGGAGGCAAAAAATTGGGAACATATAAATTCACCCTGGCCACTGGCAAGAGGTATAGAAGTACAGAAATGCACACCTCCAGATTCAGGGCCAATTTCTTCCCAACTGTTGTCAAGCAACTGAACCATTCTACCACAACTAACTGTTATTTATTTTTAATTACTTAGCAAAATGTTCTAAACACCTGTTTTTGTTTCTTCATTCTGGGGTATTGTGTGTAGATTGATGATAAAAAAAAAGAATTTAATCCATTTTAAAATAAGGCTGTAACGTAACGAAATGTGGAAAAAGTGAAGGGGTCTGATTACTTTCTGAATGAACTGTCATATATAACAGGTGAATGTGATGGGGTGACAAATGTTGAAAGAGGAATACTGAAATAAAAGGACACCGTGATGTATCATGAGTTGAACAGGTATGCTTGCTTGAGTAAAATGAATTGTTAATTATATCTGCAACTGAGGAGACTCACTGTGAGGCCTTAACATGCATAGAGGTATTATAAGAACAGTGATTTGAAAACATAAAAGTTGGAAGATTGAACTTTTGGATGACGTGAAGGTGTCTGTGTGCAGAGTCAATATTGAGAGTAATGACTCAATGGTGATTATGTCACATGAGGTGTATCATGCCATGAACAAGCTGTCCAACAACAAAGCAAGTGGCTTGGATCATATTTCTGCTGAACATCTTAAGTATGCGAGTATGAGGATAGCTCCTCTCCTTGCTATTTGTTTTACTGGCATTATGATTAATGGCTTGTTATCAGACTCAATGTTGTCTGTTCTGTTAGTACCAGTCATTAAGGACAAAGCTGGTAAAGTAGGTAGCCTAAATAATTACAGGCCCATAGCTTTAGCCAGCATATTGTCAAAAGTTTTAGAAAGAGTTCTGCTGGATAGAGTAAATGAGTTTGTTAACTCCACAGATAACCAGTTTGGTTTTAAAGCTAAACATGGCACTGACTTATGCATATATGCCCTAAAGGAGATTGTAAATAAATATAGAGGCAAAAACTCTTCAATCCTTATGTGCTTTATTGATGCTTCCAAAGGCTTTGATCATATTAATCACAGACAGCTATTTATTAAAATGAGTCAAAGAGGGGGTGCCTAAATACATTGTGAGAATTCTGGCCTACTGGTATGCCCACCAGACTATGCAAATAAAATGGGGCAATAGGGTCTCAGCCCCATTTGGGGTTAGCAATGGTGTTAGACAAAGGTGTCCAAACAATTGAAAGCATGTAATACTGGGTGCATGATTGGTAATATTTTTAGTGAACCATATTATGTATGCAGATGATCTTGTGGTCTTTAGTCCATCTACCGCTAGTCTACAGCAGCTCCTTACTATATGTTCTGTGTATGGTGTGGAATATGATATTAAATATAATGCTTTGTAAGAGTGCTGTTGTGATCTGTAGAACCAAAGAGGATAAATGTCTAAAATGTCCTGATTTTAAATTGTCTGACAATAATCTTAGTGTCTGTAATAAGGTAAAATATCTAGGGCATTTTATTACAGAACAAATGACAGATGATGAGGATATTTATAGGCAATGATGCATGCTGTATGTACAGGCGAATACTCTCTTGCGTAAGTTTGGTGCGTGTGCAGATGTGGTGAAAATGTCGCTGTTTAGAGCATATTGCACACCACTGTATACTGTGGTCGAACTATGGAAAGACAAGTTTGCAGAGACTAAAGGTGTCATATAATGATACCATGAGAACACTGCTAAGGAAACCTAGATGGTGTAGTGCTAGTAACATGTTTGTGGCTGCAGGAGTCAGTACATTAAAAGCTATCCTAAGAAATCATATGTATAAATTCATCTGCAGGATAAATGACTCTAAAAATGCAATTATTGTGGCCTTATCAAACATAAGGTTTAGCACTACACGCTACGAATCCCAGTTGTGGAGACACTGGTATCGTTGTCTCGTCGTGGGACATTGATCATTCTTTTTATTCTGGATTTTAATTCATGTATTGTGTTTTTTTTTAAATATATAATTTAAGCTTTTATAAGTGATATACTAAGATTTTATATGTACTTTATGATGTTTTTTAATATGCAATGCATTTTTATGTAATGTTGTCCCTTGTCTGGACCTTGAGTCCGAAATAAAGTTTATTATTATTATTATTATTAATTACTTCCAGACCTGACCCACGTCCTGATCGCAGTCCCCTCTGCAACAATTTTCAGGCTTTTCCTACTTTCTACTTATCTCCTCCAGCAACACTTCTTACTCTGGTGAAGAGCCACTTTTTTAATCTCAAGATCTCCAATTTGCACGGGCCTCAATCGCTGGCTTCACCCCTCCAAGTTTCTAATTGGACCATAAACTATAAACACCCGACTACATGGGTCTACAATTACAATATTTTGCCTTTGTAGCAAAGTGCAGTAGGACATCAGTGGATAATAGACAATTGGTGCAGGAGCAGTCCATTCGGCCCTTCGAGTTAGCACCGCCATTCAATGTGATCATGGCTGATCATCCCCAATCAGTACCCCGTTCCTGCCTTCTCCCCATATTCCTTGATTCCGCTATTTTTAAGAGCCCTATCTAGCTCTCTCTTGAAAGCATCCAGAGAACCTGCCTCCACTGCCCTCTGAGGCAGAGAATTCCGCAGACTCACCACTCTCTGTGAGAAAAAGTGTTTCCTCGTCTCCAATCTAAATGGCTTACTCCTTATTCTTAAATTGTGGCTCCTGGTTGTGGACTCCCCCAACATCGGGAACATGTTTCCAGCCTCTAGCGTGTCCAAGCCCTTAACAATCTTATATGTTTCAATGAGATCTCCTCTCATCCTTCTAAACTCCAGAGTGTACAAGCCCAGCTGCTCCATTCTCTCAGCATATCTTGAGCAATACTGGCTAAATGGTTGACTTAAGCTGAGGAATCCCCTCCCACCTTTCTTCCTTCTTCTAACTTCACAACTTGCACGTCTTTTATGCTTTTCTCCTTATCTCACACTTTTTGTCTTTTCATATCTGGCCTTTGTCCAATCATCTGCCAATCAAAATCCCCACTCCCTTATATCTACCTATCACTTTCCCAACTTTTCCCCAATCACACCTCCCTTCCAGCTTTCTCCCTCCCCACCACAATCAGCCTGAAGAAAGGTTACAACCCAAAATGTTACCTGTCCATGTTCTCCAGAGATGCCGCCTGACCTGTTGAGTTACTCCAGCACTTTGTGTTTTTTTCTGACCAAACAGTTATTGGAATGCTGTGCAGTGACTCTTTCCTGCCCTTGCAGTGTGCAAAAGAAAAATGGATTGAAGAATAATAATTGAAGGACAATTGAGAGCCCATTGGATGTGATCGCAACCATTTTTGGTGAGGCTCAGTCTTGATGATCAACTCACTCTATGAAAATGGTGTTTCACTTGCATAATGCTCAAAATCATATTCCACTCTAGAAATATTTCAATTCTTAGACAGGCAGCAATAAACAAAAATACAGTGTAATGCAAACAATTTCTCAATCAGTGTTACACGTTCCGAATGTTTTTATTATCTATAGAAAAAATGCACTTGATTAATTGAAAGGCTTTGCAAGTGATTATGTTTGGGTTGATCTTTGAAAACTGCATGAGCCCCTGGCTCGGTGTTGATAATTACCTCAGTCATAAGTCTTGAATTCAAGTCACAGACATTCTTTAGATTAATGATTCAGCAGTGCTCAGCGAATGCAATACTCTAAGAGACAACATATTTTTTGTAAGAGATATTAAAATATGCATTAGTAGTAAGGGCCACCTCATGTGGCAAAAATAGATGTTGACATAATTCAAGGAAGAGCAGGTTTTTTTGCTGCCTTGGTCAGGAATTAAACATTGCACTTTGGTCTTGTTATGTGTATCAGACAGCTAAGTTCACCCAATGACGGGTATTAAATAAATTGCTCATAAAATATGCAATTTGTATTAGATGTGCATTGGATGGAAATTGTATTAAGCTTAGATATGGCAATACTTTACTGAACTGAATGCAAAAAAAAAAGATCACTGTACATCTGTACATGTGATAATAAAGAACCGTTGGCCATTGAGGAAATTATGTTAGTCCACTTATATCAAACTTTGTTTACCACAGCATACTTTATTGAAGGTTTCCGTTTTCAACACTTTAAGCATTATACACATGTAGAAAAAACTGCAACAAAATGCACAGAAAAAGAACCAGATATATACACTACCTGTAAAATTCAGAAACTGAAGTAAATTACAAAGTATGATGATTATTGCAATCGACGACATGCTGACGTTCTGAAATACATAATTGCTACAAGAATAAATGAACAATGTTATTTTTCAAAGTAGCAGTAATTATTCATAAATAATAATAATCCTAATTTAAAAACATATATTGAGGGTGCTCCACAATCTCATGCAGTTGATAGTGAAAAACTTTAGTAAGTTTGTGAAAGTCCATATTTTGTGATTGATGCTGCCTCCTTCCTACATTTCTATTGAAGTTATTGCATGGTGAGGATTATGTCACTGTGCATCTAGATGGATGGAATTGACATTGCATTTCAGGGAGCAAGTGTTTGGCCGTTAGGGGGGGAGAATATGGCGAGTTCACTTGACGAGCTCCCTGTGGCAGACAGCAGGAAGAATCCTCTGTACTTCATGCCATGGGCGGAAATCGGGGGGGGGGGGACAGGGGGACACACGTCCCCTCCATGTTTTGAGAGGTGGGGGACAACCCCGCCCCATGATTTGTAATCCGGATTTTGAAATTCGGTGAAAATAAAATCGATTAAAAATCTCCGCTTTCCGTGAGTCAGTGGGGGTGGGACTGATGATTAAGGGCGCCGATTGGACGAGAGAGACGTCGGTCAGCAGGCAGTGGGGGGGGGCGGGACACGATGAATCAGCGCGATGATTGGAGGAGGGAGTTGTCGGACTCAGAGACGGAAGTAGGGGGGTGGGACTGAGGATAGAGCGCGGTGATTGGAGGAGGGAGACGACCTGGTGGAGCAAAGATCATAGAGCGGAGTTTGAATTGGCCCGTTCGCGGGGCCTTTCATCGGCCGCGGGATCTTCCATCGCCCTGCGGTCAAATTGCCGCTTCGAGGCGATCAAGGCTCCCAATGTTGAAGACCCCGCGGCCGGTTTTAAGCTGGATGGGACTTGGAGGCCAAGTGGTAAGTTGGCCCTCTGTAATGAGACAATTTGAAGGAAGTCATATTGCAATTGCATCTGGGAGGGGGGGGGGGGGGGGGGCTGGTGTGTTTGAAGGAAGTCTGGAAAAGTGAACTCAGTGAGCCACATGCCAAACCGCTGGGATTTCCGAACAATCAGTTAGGGAATTATTGGAGTTTTACTGTACTCACCACCAAGGGAGTAATTCCAGTAGGTTGTCATACAAGGACTGGGTACACTCGTTCTGCATTCTCTAAAGTCTAGAATATTGAGATCATAATACATTAAACATGTCAACATACGAAACACTTAAAAGGTTTGGCAGTTTGGTTGCAGGGAGGATGTTTAGAAGTATAGAAGGAGGGGGAAACTTTGAACCTAAGACGAAAGCCATCCAAGATTGTGATGAAGAAAATACTTCTTCACTCAAAGTGGAATTAACCTTTGGATTTCTGTTCGCCAGAGAAAAAGCTCATTCACTGTTCTTATTCAAAAAGGAGATTGATAAGATTGATAAGATTTCTGGTGATGTGGTGATGGTGCTGGAAAATGGCAGTATGTAAACAATCAATGATGAGCTTGATGAACATAAAACAAACTTTTAGGGCCAGGTAGTTTATTCCTACTCCTTTTTCTGGCAAAGCAGTCTTTATCTAAGATCCTTACGACAACACTATGGTGTGATATCACACTGCAGCAAGCTGCCACCGATACTCTCCTTTTTCCCCTGCCCTTCTCGCCCACAATTATGCCATCAGTCTCACCAGATGCTGATTCTATCTTCTGATTTGCTCAGTTTGCTTACACATATGAGGCTGAATAGATAAACCTCTTCATTTTTAATTTTCTTCTTCCTCTTCCTCCACTACCTGCAAAGATGCCAGTTTAAAAATGTTTACGATGAGAAACAATCAAAGATTAAATTATGGTGAAGGGAGATGAGAAAGAACTGCATGATTGCATCCTCCTTGGCTTTTCAATATGAAGAGGTTGTGGGAGAAGGAAGGTGAGAGCAAGATGATTGGATATGCGTAAATTCTCATCATCAATGAAACTGGCTATGCTTTCATCATAGCCCTTTCCGCACATTGGCCAATACTGTCTGTTCCGTGGAGATCTACTTATCTCCTTCAGCTGCCTCACATTATGCACCCTCTGTAAGACTAAGGGAAGAATTTTAATGAAAGTCACAGAGATGATTCTGTGGCTGTCAGTTAATTATACGGGTGTGTATGAAATTTTCGGCAATGCCAAGAGTATCAAGGGAGAGTTATGGTAGATGAGTGGTAGGAAAGAGTCCTAATTGATAAAGATTACAGGTAGATGAGTGATGTGGCTGTGTTGAATCCCTTCTGAGTTCTCTCCAACATTTCTCTCCACTCTAATTCTTGCATCAATGTGTATTGGTTTAATGAAGTGCCTGAAAACTTTCTTGCATTTCTTAATGAACAGTTGTCGATGAAGCTTTTGAAATTACTCTCCATGCACGTGCATTTCTCCTTTAAGAGAAACCCAGCTGCTTTTATGCACGGCATTGATGTTTTCTGGCATACAATGCTTCACTGGAGCAATATCATAAGCAAACAAACACAACTGTTCTTGCCAGAAATAAACATACTTAAGGACAACTTTGAAATTAACAGCAGCACACGTGGTTATTATGTTTTTTTTGGTAACTGTTCAACAGGTGTGATAAAGCAGTGGATGTAAAACTGTGTAACAGAAGCCAACTGGTGCAAGACTTGGGGTCTCACAAAATAAGAGGGTAGGTTCGTTGCAATTTTTTTTTTTAAGGATTTGAGGAAACTGACGAGGCGAATTGGAAAGATTGCGGGATATGCAGTTTTAAACACACGAGCAGAACCTGCGAATTAGGAAAGAAGCAAAACAAAACAATGCAGAGAGACCTAAAGAGTTCAATACGAAGCAGAAGACAGGGAGGTTTGAGATAGCGGAAGATTAAGATAAAATGTGTAGGATGGAACTACAGATGCTGGTTTATACGGAAGAGAGACTCAAAATGCTGGAGCAACTCAGCGGGTCAGGCAACTTCTCTGGAGAGAAGGAATGAGGTCTCAGTCTGAAGGGTCTCGACCTGAAATGTTACCCACCCAGAGATGCTGCCTGTCCCGCTGAGTTGCTTCAGCATTTTGTCTATTTGACAGATAAAGGTGGGCGGGAAAGGAGGGAGGCGGACGCGGAAGCAATGGCGGGTCGAGGGGGTTGAAGGCCCCGATGCCGCGGTTGATATGGTGGCACTTTACCGTCTAATTGCACGGTGACTCCGAGCGGCTTTTTGGTCCGCCGTTAGCGATGCACAAGAAGACAACCCGCCGCCCTGTCCACCGCCGCCGACCGTTGGTCACCGTTTGAAGCGGTCGCGCGGCGCGAGCTTCCCGCCTTCCCGCCAAGATGGCGGCTCCTTCTACTGAGGTTCTACCCTGGGATCAGAGATACCGCGATGGAAAAGTTCAGCCGAGCTCAAGTTTAATCCTGAGGTGAAAAAATGACCCTGATCTTAGAATGCAAGGAAATATCTTGGTAGAGATGTTCAGATTAGTTATTCCAGTTGTCCCCACCTTCTACTGAGGTTCTGCCCTGGGATCAGACACCGCGATGGAAAGGTTCAGCCGAGCTCAAGTTTAATCATGAGGTGAAAAATTACCCTGAGTTTAAAGATATCTTGTACCGTAGAGACATCCTAGTTAGCTCTTTAGTCAGAGGTTGGTGAATCTGTCGAATTCTTTTTCACAGAAGGCTGTGGAGGCGAAGCCAGTGGATATTTTTAAGGCAGAGATGGATAGATTCTTGATTAGTACAGGTGTCAAAGGTTATGGGGAGAAGGCAGGAGAATGGGGTTAGGAGGGAGAGATAGATCAGCCGTGATTGAACGGCGAAGACTAGACTTGATGGGCCGAATGGCCTAATTCTATTCCTTTTCCTTATGACCTCTTCCAGTTGGCCCCTTCTACTGAGGTTCTACCCTGGGATCAGACATGGCAATGGAAAGGTTCAGCTGAGCTCAAGTTTAATTCTGAGGTGAAAAAATAACCCTGATCTTAGAAAGCAAGGAAATATCTTGGTAGAGATGTTTTGGTTAGCTCTTCCAGTTGTTCCCTCCTTCTACTGAGGTTCTACCCTGGCATCAAACACCGCAATGGAAAGTAGACAAAAATGCTGGAGAAACTCAGCGAGTGAGGGAGCATCTATGGAGCGAAGGAAATAGGCAACGTTTCGGGTCGAAACCCTTCTTCAGTCTGAAGAAGGGTTTCGACCTGAAACGTTGCCTATTTCCTTCGCTCCATAGATGCTGCCTCACCCGCTGAGTTTCTCCAGCATTTTTGTCTACCTTCGATTTTCCAGCATCTGCAGTTCCTTCTTAACCGCAATGGAAAGGTTCAGTCGAGCTCAAATTTAATTCTGAGGTGAAATATGACCCTGAGTTTGGAGATATCTTGGTTGGGAACTTATGGTTAGCTATTCCAGTTGTCCCCTTGTTCTACTGAGGTTCTACCATGGGATTAGACCAATGGAAAGGTTCAGCCAAATTCAAATTTAATTCTGAGGTGAAATATGACCCTGAGTTTAGAGATATCTTGGTTGGGAAGTTCTGGTTAGCTCTTCCAGTTGTATAGGTGTCAGAGGTTATGAGGAGAAGGCAGGAGAATGGAGTTAGGAGGGATTCAATGGCGGAGTAGACTTGATGGGCCGAATAGCCTAATTCTGCTCCTATTCCTTATGACCCCTTCCAGTTGGCCCCTTCTACTGAGGTTCTACCCTGGGATCAGACATGGCAATGGAAAGGTTCAGCTGAGCTCGTTTAATTCTGAGGTGAAAAAATGACTCATCTTAGAATGCAAGGAAATATCTTGGTATAGATGTTCTGGTTAGCTCTTCCAGTTGTCCCCTTCTTCTACTGAGGTTCTACCCTGGCATCAAACACCGCAATGGAAAGGTTCAGCCGAGCTCAAGTTTAATCCTGAGGTGAAAAATTACCATGAGTTTAGAGATATCTTGGTAGGGACATCCTGGTGAGCTCTTTAGTCAGGTTGGTGAATCTGTGGAATTATTTGCCACAGAAGGCTGTGGAGACCAGGTCAGTGGATATTTTTAAGACAGCGATAGATAGATTCATGATTAGTACGGGTGTCAGAGGATATGGGGAGAAGGCAGGGGAATGGGGTTAGGGAGAGATAAATCAGGCATGAGTGAATCGCGTAGTGGACTTGATGGGCCGAATGGCCTAATTCTACTCCTATTCTTTATGGCCTCTTCCCGTTGGCCCCTTCTACTGAGGGAGGAAACCGAAGATCTCGGAGAAATCCCACGAGGTCACGGAGAGAATGTACAAACTCCATACAGACAGCACCCGTAGAACCCGGGTCTCTGGCGTTGCAAGCACTGTAAGGCTGCAACTCTATCGCTGCGCCACTGTGGCCGTTCTTGTTCCCTTGTTCTACTGAGGTTCTACCATGGGATCAGACATGGCAATGGAAAGGTTCAGCTGAGCTCAAGTTTAATTCTGTGGTGAAAAAATGACCCTGATCCTAGAATGCAAGGAAATATCTTGGTACGGATGTTCTGGTTAGCTCTTCCAGTTGTCACCTTGTTCTATTGAGGTTCTACCATGGGATCAGACATGGCAACGGAAAGGTTCAGCCGAGCTCAAGTTTAATTCTGAGGTGAAATATGATCCTGAGTTTAGAAATATCTTGGCAGGGACGTTCTGTTTAGCTCTTCCAGTTGTCCCCTTCTTCTACCGAGGTGCTAGCATGGGATCAGAAATGGCAACTGAAAAGTTCAGCTGAGGTCAAGTTTAATTCTGAGATGAAAAATGATCCTGAGCTTAAAAATGCAAGGAAATATCTTGGTAGGGACGTTCTGGACTTCCAGATGCCCCTAACCCCCCCCCCCCAAATAGAATCTTGACTCCAACTTTGAGAGCAGGAACATGGTATAGGGACCAAATCTTCACCACTTCCAAAGGGTACCATGTGCCCATTATTGATGCACTCATTGCCCCACTAGCCAGGCAGCCCAGATTTTTATGCACACGCTTCTGAAGCAAGACTAGAATAAATAACCTTAACATTCAGAGGCAAGAGTTTAGTTTATTATTGTCAATGTACCGAGGTACAGTGAAAATGTTTATCCAGTCAAAGAAAAGACTATACTGAATGCAATCAAGCTGTCCACAATGCACAGATAAAGAATAATGGGTACAACATTTAGTGCAAGACTAGACTAAGTGGGACCCGTTGGGTCCCATGTGCACACGGGAGGGCTGGTCCCCCGATGCAATATTCCACCTCTCCACCAATTCCAATATTGGTGGCCAGTGGGGGGGGGGGGGCTTTCTGGAGCGCTGGTATGGGTGTTGTTGGCTGCAGGGACTACTGGTCTCCAGAGGGCTAGTATGGACGTTGTGGGCCAAATGGATTCTTGGGGTGGCAGCTCAGTCCCTCACGCCTGATGTGCTGGCAGCTCACTCACGGCTGGTGGGCTGGCAGTTGACTCACGGCTATTCCTTGAAATTCCATTTCAAGCAGAGTGCAAGGCCACCAAATTCAAATCCATTTTCCTACCATTTCAAGCAGGGTGCAAGGCCACCAAATTCAAGTGCAGTTTCTTACCTCTTCGAGCAGGGTGCAAGGCCACAAAATCCAAGTGCAGTTTCATACCACGTCAAGCAGGGTGCAAGGCCACCAAATTCAGGTTCAGTTTCCTACCACTTCAAGCAGGGTGCAAGGCCACCAAATTCAAGTGCAGTTTCCAACCACTTCAAGCAGGGTGCAAGGCCACCAAATTCAAGTGCAGTTTCATACCATTTCAAGGAGTGTGCAAAGCCACCAAATTCAAATGCAGTTTCATACCATTTCATGTAGGGTGCAACGACACCACATTCAAATGCAGTTTCATACCATTTCATGGAGGGTGCAAGGCCACCACATTCAAATGCAGTTTCATACTATTTCAAGCAGGGTGGAACCACCATAAAACCACACAAAACACCAGACTCACAGTTCAGTAGACATTCAGTGTGTTCAGTTGATTCACAGCTCAGACAGTCGTGACCTCTCCCTCCCCCATGCAGAGACTGAGCCACACCCACACTTCTGGGTTTTATAATCCCTCCCCCTCCCACCGGAAAGGCATGGCGTGATTGACAGGGGAGAGATTATCAACATTGTTTAAACACTAATAATACTTTTGTTTTTCATTGATGGGAAGAATCCTCTGCACCTGATTAGCGGAGGGGAACTGAGTAAGATGGCCAAAAATCACAGCCGTAAGTGGTAGCGTTTTATCTAAAATCAATATAGTGCAAACAGGAAGTTGTCAAGTTCAACCAAAACGTCCCAAACAACCATTTGCAGTGAGTGCCTTTTCACTTCAACCCAACCATTTGCAGGCAGTGCCTTTTCACTTCAACCCAAACACCCCAAACAACGATTTGCAGGCAGTGCCTTTTCACTTCAACCCAAACCCCCCAAACAACCATTTGCAGGCAGTGCCTTTTCACTTCAACCCAACCCCCCCCCAAACAACCATTTGCAGGCAGTGCCTTTTCACTTCACCCAAACCCCCCAAACAACCATTTGCAGGCAGTGCCTTTTCACTTCAACCCAAACCCCCCAAACAACCATTTGCAGGCAGTGCCTTTTCACTTCAACCCAAACCCTCCAAACAACCATTTGCAGGCAGTGCCTTTTCACTTCAACCCAAACCCCCCAAACAACCATTTGCAGGCAGTGCCTTTTCACTTTAACCCAACCCCCCCAAACAACCATTTGCAGGCAGTGCCTTTTCACTTCAACCCAAACCCCCCAAACAACCATTTGCAGGCAGTGCCTTTTTTACTTCAAACCAACCATATTTTCATTTTCAAACCACATTAAGGGCACTCACAGTTGAGTAGACATACAGTGGCTTGCAAAAGTTTTCATACCCCTTGAACTTTTCCACATTTTGTCACGTTACAACCACAAACGTAAATGTATTTTATTGGGATTTTATGTGATAGACCAACACAAAGTGGTGCATAATTGTGAAGTGGAAGGAAAATGATACATGGTGTTCAAATTTTTTTACAAATAAAAAACTGAAAAGTGTCGCGTGCAAAAGTATTCAGCCCCCCTGAGTCAATACTTTGTAGAACCACCTTTCGCTGCAATTACAGCTGCAAGTCTTTTGGGGGTATGTCTCTACCAGCTTTGCACATCTAGAGACTGACATTTTTGCCCATTCTTCTTTGCAAAATAGCTCAAGCTCAGTCAGATTGGATGGAGAGCAATTTTCACATTGGATGTGAACAGCAATTTTCAAGTCTTGCCAGAGATTCTCAATTGGATTTAGGTCTGGACTTTGACTGGGCCAGTCTAACACATGAATATGCTTTGATCTAAACCATTCCATTGTAGCTCTGGCTGTATGTTTAGGGTCGTTGTCCTGCTGGAAGGTGAACCTCCGCCCCAGTCTCAAGTCTTTTGCAGACTCTAACAGGTTTTCTTCCAAGATTGCCCTGTATTTGGCTCCATCCATCTTCCCATCAACTCTGACCAGCTTCCCTGTCCCTGCTGAAGAAAAGCATCCCCACAGCATGATGCTGCCACCACCATGTTTCACAGTGGGGATGGTGTGTTCAGGGTGATGTGCAGTGTTAGGTTTCTGCCACACATAGCATTTTGCATTTAGGCCAAAAACTTCAATTTTGGTCTCATCTGACCAGAGCACATTCCTCCACATGTTTGCTGTGTCCCCCACATGGCTTGTGGCAAACTGCAAACGGGATTTCTTATGGCTTTTTTCAACAATGGCTTTCTTCTTGCCACTCTTCCATAAAGGCCCGATTTGTGGAGTGCACGACTAATAGTTGTCCTGTGGACAGATTCTCCCACCTGAGCTGTGGATCTCTGCAGCTCCTCCAGAGTTACCATGGGCCCCTTGGCTGCTTCTTTGATCAATGCTCTCCTTGCCCGGCCTGTCAGTTTAGGTGGACGGCCATGTCTTGGTAGGTTTGCAGTTGTGCCATACTCTTTCCATTTTCGGATGATGGATTAAACAGTGCTCCGTGAGATGTTCAAAGCTTGGGATATTTGTTTATAACCTAACCCTGCTTTAAACTTCTCCACAACTTGATCCCTGACCTGTCTGGTGTGTTCCTTGGGCTTCATGATGCTGTTTGTTCACTAATGTTCTCTAACAAACCTCTGAGGCCTTCACAGAACAGCTGTATTTATACTGAGATTAGATTACACACAAGTGGACTCTATTTACTAATTAGGTGGTTTCTGAAGGCAATTGGTTGCACTGGATTTTATTTAGGGGTATCAGAGTAAAGGGGGCTGAATACTTTTGCACGCGACACTTTTCAGTTTTTAATTTGTAAAAAAATTTGAAAACCATGTATCATTTTCCTTCCACTTCACAATTATGCGCCACTTTGTGTTGGTCTATCACATAAAATCCCAATAAAATACATTTACGTTTGTGGTTGTAACGTGACAAAATGTGGAAAAGTTCAAGGGGTATGAATACTTTTGCAAGCCACTGTTTGTTCAGTGTTATTCAGAGAGACGTGACACTGGCTTCCTCCATCTTGCAGAGACGGAGTGAGGCACACCACTTCCTGGTTTTATAATCCCTCCCCCTCCAGCAGGGGCAGCAGAGAGAATGGCAAATTAAAAAAAAACATTAATATCTCTCTGATTTTTCATCGATGGGAATAATCCTCTGGTCCAGGAAGGCGGAGGGGGGCTCTGAGCGAGGTGGCCAAAAATGACGGCCGTAGGTGGTGGCGTTCTCTCGGAAATCACAGCACAGTGAGCCAAAAGCGGTCAAGATCAGAATTTTAGTTATATAGATATAACATTGAAGGCCAATAAAGTCTGTTTTGTAGATAATTCAAAGTTCTCCAATGGGGTCATAGAGTCTTACAGCTTGGAAACAGGCCCTTCGGCCCAACTTGCCCACACAGGCCAACATGTCCCATCTACACTAGTCCCACCTGCATGCATTCAGCCCGTGTCCCTCTAAACCTGTCCTATCCATGTACCTGTAAATGTTTCTAAACATTGCGATAGTACCTGCAAAGGGTAGATGGGAGGTCAGAACCACACTCTAAATGATGAGAGGACTGGGCAACAGCTGGGAAGAAACTGTCCCTGAATCTGGAGGCGTGCCTTTTCAAACTTCTGTACCCCTTACGTGATGGGAGAGGGGAGAAGAGGGAGTGATCAGGGTGAGACTGGTCATTGATTATGCTGGCGGCCTAGCTAAGGCAGCGTGAAGTGTAGTTGGAGTCAATGGAAGGGAGGTTTGTGTGATGGTCTGGTCTGTGTCCACAGCTATCTGCAAGAGAATGAAGAGTATCCATAGGATGTAATAGGAGATATTGCTTAGTTAGTAAACTGAACATGGAATTTAATCCTGACTAGACTAAGTGGGACCAGTTGGATCACATTCTCACATGGGAGGCCTGGTCCTCAACGCAATATTCCACCTCTCCACCAATTCCAATATTCCACCACTCACGCATAGCCCCCAACTGCGCAGGCACGGCTGATGCATTCCCGTTGTGAAGCCCCTGACCCCCCCTCCTCCCTCACCACCCCCCCCCACTCCGCCCCTTGCCTCCCCCCCCTCCCCACGCACTCACTCCATCCACCCCTCAAACAACCCCGCCCCATCCACTCTTGGCGGCTCTCCGGCGGTGCGGCCATTCCCTCCCATTGGGTTCCCATTGTGACGTAGAACACGCAGGTATTACTGTGCAGGTGCAGCTGACGGGCACGGCAAGTGGAAAAGGGATTTATTAAAGCTTAAAATGTGAATAACTCTTAAACTATAACAACAATTTAAACGTTAAAGAGGAGATTTATTCAGTACATTCTTTCTTGTTGCGTCTTATACAAGCATATGGTGCAACATAACTTTGAAAATAAATGGTTTCAGAACCTAGTGAGGGGTGTGTAAAGATATGAAGTAGGTACATCCCTTTTATCTTATCTTATTTTACTTTCTTCTGTTCTCTATTTTTTTCTTTCTTTTACTTTGGTTTTCTTTTTAACTCTTTCTTGTGGTTTACGTTCCTATGGGTTTCTCTGGACCACTCTTTTGCTCACTCACTATCTTTGCTAACTCTTTCTATTTTTCTTCTTTTTAAAGTTTAAAATAAGAAGTGGTACAAGAAATGTATTATGTTATTTTTGGTTGATATCACTGCAATGTACAATACTTCTAATAAATAAAAATATTTTTTTTTAAAAAGAGGAGATTTATTCAGTACATTCTTTCTTGTTGCGTCTCTTGTTGCGTTCTGCAGCCAGGGGAGGGAGTCGCTTCAGGCGGGGGCTGTCGGGGGCCGGTGGGGGGGAGCGCCCTGCAGTCTGGGGTGGGGGCACGGCTTCAGGCGGGGCTGTTGGGGGAGGGGGAAGCGTCCTGCAGCCAGGGGAGAAGGGACGGCTTCAGGTGGTGGCCAGTGGGGGACTTTCTGGAGTGCTAGTATGGGTGTGTGGGCCGAAGTGACTGGTTTCCAGAGGGCTAGTATGGACATCGTGGGCTGAATGGATTCTTGGACACAGTTCACTCACTCACGGCTGGTGGACTCACAGTTCACTCATTCACAGCTGGTGGACTCACACTTCACTCATGGCTGGTGGACTCACAATTCACTCACACGGCTGGTGGACTCACAGTTCACTCACTCATGGCTGGTGGACTCACATTTCACTCACTCACAGCTGGTGAACTCACAGTTCACTCACTCATGACTGGTGGGCTCACAGTTCACTCACTCACGGCTGGTGGGCTCACAGTTCACTCATTCACGGCTGGTGGGCTCACAGTTCACTCACTTAAGGCTGGTGGGCTCACATTTCACTCACTCACGGTTGGTGGACTCAGTTCACTCACTCACGGCTGGTGGGCTCACATTTCACTCAGTCATGGCTGGTGGACTCACACTTCACTCACGGCTGGTGGACTCACAATTCACTCACACGGCTGGTGGACTCACAGTTCACTCACTCATGGCTGGTGGACTCACATTTCACTCACTCACAGCTGGTGAACTCACAGTTCACTCACTCATGACTGGTGGGCTCACAGTTCACTCACTCACGGCTGGTGGGCTCACAGTTCACTCATTCACGGCTGGTGGGCTCACAGTTCACTCACTCAAGGCTGGTGGGCTCACATTTCACTCACTCACGGCTGGTGGACTCAGTTCACTCACTCACGGCTGGTGGGCTCACATTTCACTCATTCACGGCTGCTGGAGCCACTGTTCACTCACTCACGCCTGCTGGAACCACAGTTTACTCACTCACGCCTGCTGGAGCCACAGTTCACTCACGACTGCTACAGCCAAAGTTCAGTCACTCACGGCTGCTGGGCTCACAGTTCACTCAATCACGGCTGCTGGGCTCACAGTTCACTCATTCACAGCTGGTGGGCTCACAGTTCACTCACTCACGGCTGGTGGGCTCACAGTTCACTCACGGCTGGTGGGCTCACAGTTCACTCACGGCTGCTGGAGCCACAGTTCACTCACTCACGGCTGCTGGAGCCACAGTTCACTCACTCACGGCTGCTGGAGCCACAGTTCACTCACTCACGGCTGCTGGAGCCACAGTTCACTCAGCCATGGCTGGTGGGCTCACAGTTCACTCACGCACGGCTGGTTGGCTCACAGTTCACTCACGGCTGGTGGGCTCACAGTTCACTCACTCACAGCTGGTGGGCTCACAGTTCACTCACGGCTGCAGGAGCCACAGTTCACTCACTCACGGCTGCTGGATCCGCAGTTCACTCACTCGTGGCTGCTGGATCCACAGTTCACTCACTCACGGCTGCTGGAGCCACAGTTCACTCACTCACGGCTGCTGGAGCCACAGTTCACTCACTCACGGCTGCTGGAGCCACAGTTCACTCCTTAAAATTCTTTTTTTTGGTAATTTTTGATATTTACTTGTAACTTAATAAATGATATGAAGTGTAAAGAAAACAGTCAGTGTTCCACCAGGTATATTGGAAATAATATTTAAGATTAATTAACATTTATCAGAACTGGGATCATTGTGAGAAAAAACTAAACATATGGTACTGTAGATGAAAACGGCTACCAATAGAGCATAGAAGAATACAGCACAGTAACAGGTACTTCGACCCATGGTGTCCATCCCGAACATGATGCCTAGTTTAACTAATCTCCTCTGTCCTCGTGTGATCCATATCACTCCATTCCCTAGACAAAATGCTGCAGTAACTCAGCAGGACAGGTAGCATCTCTGAATAGAAGGAATGGGTGATGTTTCAGGGTCGAGACCCTTCTTCAGACTGAAGATGCTGGAGTAAATGGACTGGATGCTGGAGTAAAATGGAGTGGATGCTGACCCGAAACATCATCAATTCCTTCTATCCAGAGATGCTGTCTGTCCCAGCATGTTGTATCTATCTTCAGTGTAAACCAATATCTACAGTTCCTTCCTACACATTCCCTCCTTTCCCTGTCTATCTAAAAGCCTCTTAAATGCCACTAGATATGGGAAATAAGATAAATAAACAATAGTTAATATGGAAAAGGAGAAGCAAAATAATTATTTGAAATCACAAGATAAACAAACTAATTATTTGAATTCTAAGCTGAAAATGTCAGAACTGCTGAATGTACGAAATTATTGAACAGTGTTGAGCTCTGAAGGCTGTAATGTGATGATCTTAAGCCAAATTTAAAAAAAACTTGAGATCACAAGACATTGTCTACTGATATATTACATTCTAACTTGTCTCTTCTCATCTCCAAGAGGTGTGATTTTGATTACTCTAAACTGAGGCAACAACAAGAGTATCAAACTCAGATTACTCAAATAATTCCATGACAGCCAGGCCCACACATCCTGAGCAAAAGGTGTTTGTTCTTGTGTGAGTCAATACATAACTAGTGGCTGTCACGTATAACATCTCAAAACTGTTTTATATTAGGGTGGGATGCAGAGTGACGGGAAGGTGTGGGTGTTAGGGGGAAGGGTGAAGTATCAATAAATACTAAACAAAAGATAATAGAAATTCAAGTCAAAATCAGTTTTAGAGAGAATTTTAATGGAAGTAGCAATGAAATATGAAGCCATAAGGGTCCTGACCCGAAACGTCACCTGTCCTTTATCTCCAGGGATGCTGTTTGACTCGTTGAGTTACTCCAGCACTTTGTGTCTATCTTAGGTGTTCCAGAAATCACGAATCTATCTAACAATGCTATCTAACAATGGAGCTGAAAGAACAAGCAAATAAAAGTGGATCAAAGCAAAGTGCCACATATGCAGGGAATTTAAAATGATGGAAAAATCTAGATCGAGGTCATTGACTTTGACTTGGAAATATTGGCTCCTTTGCTGTCTTCACTGCCATTTATGATCAATGACATTAGGGAGGGAAGAACTAAAAATATTCTCCATCGTCAGAGAAAAATACTAGGTAAACCACAGGGGCTGCGATCCAAAATATCTCCAGGACTTGATGACGTGCCACCACATGGGCTGCGAACCAAGATATCTCCAGGACTTGATGACGTGCCTCTTAAATGAAATAGTTACGGGGATAGTGGAAGAATTGTATTCTGGAGAGCTCCCAGAGTATTGGAAAACCACAAAGTTAACAGCGAGTTTTATGAACAGAGGGAGACAGAAAACAAGAAACTAGAGGTCATCTACTATGGAATCCATTATTTACTCGACCTGAAACGTCACCCATTCCTTCTTTCCATAGATGCTGCCTCACCCGTTGAGTCACTCCAGCATTTTGTGTCTACCTTCGATTTTACCAGCATTTGCAGTTCTTTCTTACACATTATTTACAGCCTTACAGCACCAGAAACCCGAGTTCAATCCTGACTACAGGTGCTGTCTGTACGGAGTTTGTACATTCTCCCTGTGACCGTGTGTTAGACAATAGATGATAGGTGCAGGAGTAGGCCATTCGGCCCTTCGAGCCAGCCATTCAATGTGATCATGGCTGATCATCCACAATCAGTACCCCTCGTTCCTGCCTTCTCCCCATATCCCCTGATTCTGCTATCTTTAAGAGCCCTATCTAGCTCTCTCTTGAAAGTATTCCACAGCCTCCCCGTCCTCTGAGGCAGAGAATTCCACAGACTCACAACTCTCTGTGTGAAGAAGTGTTTCCTCATCTCCGTTCTAAATGGCTTACCCCTTATTCTTAAACTGGCCCCTGGTTCTGGACTCCCTCAACATGGGGAAAATGTTTCCTGCCTCTAGCGTGTCCAAACCCTTATTAATCTTATGTTTCAATAAGATCCCCTCTCATCCTTCCAAATTCCAGAGTATACAAGCCCAGCCGCTCCATTCTTTCAGCATATGACAGTCCTGCCATCCCTGGAATTAACCTTGTGAACCGACGCTGCACTCCCCCAATAGCAAGAATGTCCTTCCTCAAATTTGGAAACCGAAACTGCACACAATACTCCAGGTGTGGTCTCACAAGGGCCCTGTACAACTGCAGATGGACCTCTTTGCTCCTATACTCCTCTTGTTATGAAGGCTAACATGCCATTCGCTTTCTTCACTGCCTGCTGTACCTGCATGCTTATTTTCATTGACTGATGAACAAGGACACCCAGATCCCATTGTACTTCCCCTTTCCCCAACTTGACACCATTTAGATAATAATCTGCCTTCCTGTTTTTGCTACAAAAGTGGTTAACCTCACATTTCTCCACATTAAACTGCATCTGCCCACTCACCCAACCTGTCCAACCTGCCCACTCATAGCATCCTCCTCACAGTTCACACTGCCACCCAGCATTGTGTCATCTGCAAATTTGCTAATGTTACTTGTAAACCCTTCATCTAAATCATTGATATATATTGTAAATAGCTGCGGTCCCAGCACCGAGCCTTGCGGTACCCCACTAGTCACTGCCTGCCATTCTGAAAGGGACCCATTAATCCCTGCACTTTTTTTTCCTGTCTGCCAACCAATTTTCTATCCATGTCAGCACTCTACCCCCAATACTATGTGCCCTACTTTTGCCCACTAATCTCCTATGTGGGACCTTATCAAATGCTTTCTGAAAGTCCAGGTATACAACATCCACTGGCTCTCCCTTGTCCATTTTCCTAATTACATCCTCAAAAAATTCCAGAAGATTAGTCAAGCATGAATTCCCCTTCGTCAAGTCGTCAACTTTATTTGTCACATACACATACAAGATGTTCAGTGAAATGAAAGTGGCAATGCCTGCGGGATTGTGCAAAACAACAGAACAGAACCAGTATTTACATTAAAAAAACAGGAATTAAGCCACGGTGAGATCAGAGTTTACAGTCCTAATGGCTTTTGGGAAGAAACTCCGTCTCATCCTCTTTGTTTTCGCAGCGTGACAGCGGAGGCGCTTGCCTGACCATAGCAGCTGGAACAGTCCGTTGCTGAGGTGGTAGGGGTTCTTCATGATCTTGCTGGCTCTGGAGTATAGGTCCTGCAAGGGGAGGGGGGGGGGGGGGGTAGTGTAGCTCCCACGGTGCAATCGGCTGAACGCACTACACTCTGCAGAGCCTTCCTGTCCTGGGCAGAGCTGTTGCCAAACCAGATCAGGATGTTTCCAGTCAGGATACTTTCTATTGCACCAGAGTAGGATTGAAGGATCCTCAGAGAGACTCTGAATTTCCTCAGCTGCCTGAGGTGGTAAAGGCGCTGCCTTGCCTTTCCCACCAGTGCGGCAATGTGTGTTGTCCATGTCAGATCCTCTGTGATTTGGACTTCCAGGTATTTAAAGCTGCTCACCTTATCCACAGTAGTCCCATTTATCCCCAGTGGTGTGTACGTCCTCGGTTGTTGTGCCCTTCTAAAGTCCACAATCAGCTCCTTAGTTTTAGTGACATTCAAGAAGAGGCTGTTGTTCTGACACCAGGTCAGGGTGCCAGAGTGCCAGGTCAGCTACCTCCTCCAGGTAGGCCTTCTCAACGTTATCGGAGAACAGGCCCACCACCACTGTGTCATCAGAAACTTGATGATGGAGTTGGAGCTGAACCTGGCCACAGTCATGTGTGTACAGGGAGTACACGAGGGGGCTGAGGATGCAACTCTGGGGGGATCCTGTGTTCAGGGTGAGGGGGTTGGAGGTATGTCTCCCCATCTTGACCACCTGGGGCCTGGCGGTGAGAAAGTCCAGGACTCGGGCACACAGGGGAGTGTTCAGTTCCAGCAGCTTATCAGCAAGTCTGGTGGGGACTATGGTGAAGTCAATGAACAGCATCCTCACATAGTCCCCCTTCTGGCTGTCAAGGTGAGAGAAAGTGATGTGCAAAACCTGGGAGACTGCATCATCCGTGGATCGGTTTGGACGGTATGCGAACTGCAGCGGATCCATGGTACGAGGGAGGAACGCGCAGATGCAGTTCTTGATCAGCCTCTCGAAGCATTTCATGACCACTGAGGTGAGGGCCACCGGTCGGTAGTCATTCAAGCAGGCTGGAGAGGCATTCTTAGGCACTGGTACAATAGTGGATTTCTTGAAGCAGGCAGGGACCACGGACTTGGCCAGGGAGAGGTTGAATATTGTGGTGATCACTGGAGCTAGCTGACGATGTTGTTGTTAGCCGACGAACTAAGGGTGTTGTTGACCGGCTCAAATCGTGCATAAAAAAAGTTCAGGTCATCAGCTAAGGAGGTGTGGCACTCCCGGTTGAGGGGGGGGGGGGGGACTGCTCTGGTAATTAGTTATAGTCCGTAGCCCCTGCCATAGGCGTGTGGTGTCACACTGCTCCATCTGCCACTCCATCCTGTCCCTGTACCTCCTTTTTGCGTCCTTCACCGCCCTTCGCAGTCTGTAGGACTCCGCCTTGTAGTCATCCATGTTGCCAGATGCCAGGATGGAGTTGTAAGCAGCGATGCAAGCATTCAAAGCAACGTGAATAGACCTGCCCACCCTGGGATTTTGGTTAGGAAAGATGCTAATCCTTACCGTGGGGACGATGTTGTCGGCTATTGTTTCAGTGAAGTCCATGACAGCTTCCGCAAACTCACTGACGTTTCTGGAACTTGATTGGAACATATTCCAGTCGACATCACTCAGTGCATCCTGTAGCATGGCCTCTGAATGGTCAGACCACCGCTTTACATCCTTCGTCATTGTAGCTTCCCGTACTATCCGTTGTTTATACTCCGGCAGCAGGAAAATGGCGGCTTGGTCAGATTTTCAAAAAGGAGGGAGAGAAACGGCCTTGTATCCTTTCCTGAACGGTGTGTAACAGTGGTCCAAAGTTCTTTCCCCCCTGGTGGCACACGTGTTGTGTAAGCAGAAGTTAGGCACAACCTTTTTGAGGTTTTCCTTATTAAAATCCCCAGCCACCACCATAGCCGCATCAGCATTCTTGTTCTGATGCCGACATAACACATCGTGTAGGACCGATAGTGCCGCATCGGTGTCCGCATGCGGTGGTATGTAGACAGCTGTTATGATGACTGAGCTGAACTCCCGGGGAAGGTAGAATGGACGGCATGAGATCGTCAGATGCTCCAGTTCCGGCGAGCAGGTACGAGAAAGCATCTTAATGGTCTTAGAGTTGCACCAGTTGTTGTTGGTCATGAAGCAAACTCCTCCACCATTTGATTTTCCGGTTTCTTCTGTTCTATCCGCACGAAAAACAGAGAAGGACTTGGTTGGGCATATTACTTAATCCGGCACCAGCGGGGTCAGCCATGTCTCCATCAGACAAAAGATGTTGCAGTCTCTTGTGTCCCGCTGGAATCTAATCCTCGCCCTGAGATCATCCATCTTGTTTTCCAGGGATTGCACATTAGCAACAAGAATGCTGGGCAGAGATGGACGGTAGGCTTGGGTTCTTAGGCTGTTCTGAATCCCCCCCCCGCTTACCTTGATGTTGTTTCCGACTTTTTCCCGGAGCCACGCTCCCATTGCTGTTGCCGCGGTCGCTCTTACGATCTCTGCTGGTCACGCTGGATCAAGTGTTTAAAAAACCTTGGGTTACGCTAAAGTTTAAGTTTAAAAGTGTTTTACGATCCTAGAGTGTTAGTTCTGATGTATTAGTAGTAAGAAAGATATTAAAAATAAACATAATAGTTACAAAAACACACAATCTCCGCAGAGCTATCACGATGGCGACTGGACCCGACCACGCCATCTTGTCTCGTGAATCCATACTGACTCGGACCGATCCTGATACTGCTATCCAAATGTGCCGCTATTTCATCTTTTATGATTAACCCCAGCATCTTCCCCACCACCGATGTCAGGCTAACCGGTCTATAATTCCGTTTTCTCTCTCCCGCCTTTCTGAAATAGTGGGATAACATTAGCTACCCTCCAATCCACAGGAACTGATCCTGAATCTATAGAACATTGGAAAATTATCACCAATGCGTCCACGATTTCTAGAGCCACTTCCTTAAGTACCCTGGGATGTAGACCATCAGGCCCTGGGGATTTATCAGCCTTCAGTTCCATCAGTCTACCCAACACCATTTCCTGCCTAATGTGGATTTCCTTCAGTTCCTCCGTCACCCCAGATCCTCTGGCCACTAGTACATCAGGAAGATTACTTGTGTCCTCCTTAGTGAAGACAGATCCAAAGAACTGGTGTATGGGGATCGCTGGTCGGCGAGGACTTGATGGGCCAACGGGCCTGTTTACGCGCTGTACCACTAAACTAAAGTAAATTATTAAGGAGGGATTATCAAGCAGATTCATAATGGGGTTTCATGAAAGGGAAATCATGACCGACAAATTGTTGCAAGGGAGCAGGTTCAAGATAGAACATAGAAAATAGGTGCTGGAGTAGGCCATTCGGCCCTTTGAGCCAGCACCGCCATTCAATATGATCATGGCTGATCATCCTAAATCAGTTCCTGCTTTCTCCCCATATCCCTTGATTCCGTTAGCCCTAAGTTATATCTAGCCCTAAGCTATATCTAATTCTCTCTTGAATACATTCTTGAAATATTACTATTAATGCCTCCATAATCTATCAGACTGATAGAACAGAAAAAGGCTCACACTTCAGTTACAGTATAAATCAAGTTTATTGGTAATAGAGAGTAAACCAACCTGAGGAAGAGGATTTCTTGGAATGTATGCGGGATAGTTTTCTAACCCAACATGTAGAGGAACCAACGAGGGAGCAGGCTATTCTCGACTGGGTATTGAGTAATGAGGAAAGGTTAGTTAGCAGTCTTGATGTGCGTGGCCCCTTGGGCAAGAGTGACCATAATATGGTTGAGTTCTTCATTAGGATGGAGATTGACATAGTTAATTCAGAAACAAGGGTTCTGAACTTAAAGAAAGGTAACTTTGAGGGTATGAGATGTGAATTGGCCAAGATAGACTGGCAAGTGATTCTTAAAGGGTTGACGGTGGATATATAATGGAAGGCATTTAAAGACCGCATGGATGAACAACAACAATTGTTCATCCCAGTTTGGCAAAAGAATAAATCAGGGAAGGTAGTGCATCCGTGGATAACAAGGGAAATCAGGGATAGTATCAAAACAAAAGATGAAGCATACAAATTAGCCAGAAAAAGCAGCCTACCAGAGGACTGGGAGAAATTCCAGCAGAGGAAGACAAAGGGCTTAATTAATAAAGGGAAAATAGATTATGAAAGAAAACTGTTAGGGAACATAAAAACTGACTGCAAAAGCTTTTATACATATGTGAAGAGAAAAAGATTAGTTAAAAACGAATGTATGTCCCTTACAGTCAGAAACAGGTGAATTGATCATGGGGAACAAGGACATGGCAGACCAATTGAATAACTACTTTGGTTCTGTCTTCACTAAGGAAGACATAAATAATCTGCTGGAAATAGCAGGGGACCGGGGGTCAAATGAGATGGAGGAACTGAGTGAAATCCAGGTTAGTCGGGAAGTGGTGTTAGGTAAATTGAATGGATTAAAGGCCGATAAATCCCCAGGGCCAGATAGGCTGCATCCCAGAGTGCTTAAGGAAGTAGCCCCAGAAATAGTGGATGGATTAGTGATAATTTTTCAAAACTCTTTAGATTCTGGAGTAGTTCCTGAGGATTGGAGGGTAGCTAATGTAACCCCACATTTTAAAAAGGGAGGGAGAGAGAAAACTGGGAATTACAGACCAGTTAGTCTAACATCGGTAGTGGGGAAAATGCTAGAGTCAGTTATTAAAGATGTGATAGCAGCACATTTGGAAAGTGGTGAAATCATTGGACAAAGTCAACATGGATTTATGAAAGGTAAATCATGTCTGACGAATCTTATAGAATTTTTCGAGGATGTAACTAGTAGAGTGGATAAGGGAGAACCAGTGGATGTGTTATATCTGGACTTTCAGAAGGCTTTTGACAAGGTCCCACATAAGAGATTAGTATGCAAACTTAAAGCACACGATATTGGGGGTTCAGTATTGATGTGGATAGGGAACTGGCTGGCAGACAGGAAGCAAAGTGTAGGAGTAAACGGGTCCTTTTCAGAATGGCAGGCAGTGACTAGTGGGGTACCGCAAGGCTCAGTGCTGGGACCCCAGCTATTTACAATATATATTAATGATTTGGACGAGGGAATTGAATGCAACATCTCCAAGTTTGCGGATGACACGAAGCTGGAGGGCAGTGTTTGCTGTGGGAGGATGCTAGGAGGCTGCAAGGTGACTTGGATAGGTTGGGTGAGTGGGCAAATGCATGGCAGATGCCGTATAATGTGGATAAATGTGAGGAAAGTAGACTATTATCTGAATGGTGGCCGATTAGGAAAAGGGAAGATGCAACGAGGCCTGGGTGTCATGGTACACCAGTCATTGAAAATAGGCATGCAGGTGCAGCAGGTAGTGAAGAAAGCGAATGGTATGTTAGCATTCATAGCAAAAGGATTTGAGTATAGGAGCAGGGAGGTTCTACTGCAGTTGTACAGGGCCTTGGTGAGACCACACGTGGAGTATTGCGTACAGTTTTGGTCTCCTAATCTGAGGAAAGACATTCTTGCCATAGAGGGAGTACAGAGAAGGTTCACCAGACTGATTCCTGGGATGGCAGGACTTTCATATGAAGAAAGACTGGATAGACTCGGCTTGTACTCGCTAGAATTTAGAAGATTGAGGGGGGATCTTATAGAAACTTACAAAATTCTTAAGGGGTTGGACAGGCTAGATGCAGGAAGATTGTTCCCAATGTTGGGGAAGTCCAGAACAAGGGGTCAGAGTTTAGGGATAAGGGGGAAGTCTTTTAGGACCGAGATGAGAAAAAAAATTTCACACAGAGTGGTGAATCTGTGGAATTCTCTGCAACAGAAAGTAGTTGAGGCCAGTTCATTGGCTATATTTAATAGGGAGTTAGATGTGGCCCTTGTGGCGAATGGGATCAGGGGGTATGGAGAGAAGGCAGGTACAGGATACTGAGTTGGATGATCAGCCATGATCATATTGAATGGCGGTGCAGGCTAGAAGGGCCGAATGGCTTACTCCTGCACCTATTTTCTATGTTTCTAAACATCTACTTATCTAGGTATGCGCAGGGCCCCTTCTACAGCAGCACACCTGCCTCTGCCTCTGCCTCTGTCCTGTCCTGTCCAAGGCGCCGGTCACCATCCTAGACCCTTCAGAGAATAAAGGAGCATGCTGCAGACGCCTGCTTTATACCGTGAAGCAAGAGCTCACCATAGCACTACTTCTGGCCAATAGTATTCCAGCAGGCGCCATTAGCTCCCCAATAGCAGGGGCTCACAGCCTTTCCCTCCCTCCCTTGATACCAAGGAAAGCACTATTAACTATTTGTTAACTACAGACTATGCTTAAACCAGGCTCTCTCACCACACAGATTCTTTAAGAATTCTTTAAGCGCTTGGATAGATACATGCAACTGGGATATTATTGCTATTACAGAAACATGGCTATTGGAGGGTCAAGGTGGCAGCTTATTTTAGATTCATCTAAATTTTCCTTTGAAACCGTGCATGTTTATCAATATTTATTTCTTTAAAAACAAACCTATTACTTCTCCTCCAACTGCAGCAAGATTTACATGTATGGGAAGGCGCTCAACACATCAAAACCTTCCACTGTAAATTACTTCCAATAAAATATGTAAAGTATTATTTCTACATTTTGAATTGTATTCCTTTAAGTTTAATGGGGGGTTGCTGTAACCTAAAGCCATTTTGTCACATAGCTAATTATATTACAAGTATCTTTATCATACATAAGAAAATATGTTAAAGTAGTTTACATTAAAGGGAGGTAAGTATCACTTAAGTAATACTTTTACTTTAAAAAAAGTATGATTACTTAAGTACTATTACTTAAGTATCACTGCAGTAAACAACCATGCTTCCCAAAACTCTGTGTTACTGTGTACAAGAAGAAACCATAAATGAATTACATAATTAAATGTCAAATATTTATGATTACTTGAGGGAAGCAAAACATATCAGTTTCAGTTTCTGAACGACAAAGATAATGATGTAAAAACAGAAACACGCTTGAAACCACAACCTTCTGACTCAGGTGAGAATGCTCCCAACTCACACTGGCTTCTTGTGAATGGATAGATCCATTTATTTCAACAATTTATTATGCCTATTCAAGCAGTTAGCAACCAGTTATATTCCATAAACAGGTAGTGTATCTCTGGAGCAGAATAAAAATTAAACCAAAGATAGGCACAAAATGCTGGAGTAACTCAGTGGGTCAGGCAAGATTTTGTGTCTCTCTTTGGCATAAACCAACATCTGCCGTTATTTTTATTGCATTTAAAATTAAACCGTCTGCTTCACAAATTGTATTCTATCCATTCCACCTTTCACGTATACTTTGCATTCATTTTTTAAATTTTTTTTAAAATATTTTTATTTTATTAGAAGTACAATTGTATACAATCATATTTTCATAATGCATTTTATGTACAGCTTCTTTTTTTTTATTTTTATAATAAAGAAGAAAAAGAAAAAGAAATTAGATAATGAAGTATAGAAAAATGTGAGATATATAGTGTGTGGAAAAGAAAAATAGAAAGTGAAAGAAGAAAGTTAAAGAATAGAAAATAGGAAAAAGAGAAGAAAAGAAGAAAAGGGAAGAAAAAGAAAAAAGAAGTAAGAACATCTTATTTATAATCTTGACCATCCCTCGCCCAGTCACGAGTTAGCTTTTACAATTGTGTTGCACCATATGATTCCAAAAAGACGACAAATGGAGACCAACTCGTTATGAATTGGTCAAATTTATCTATTAGGAGGAATCGCATTTCCTCAAGATGTGCGGTGTCCAACATACTTGCAATCCACATTTTGAGCGTTGGTATTGGTGTATTTTTCCAAAATTTAAGTATTAATTTTTTTGCTATTATTAAACCATAATTTTAAAATAATTTTTGAGATGGATTCAATTTATTCCCATCTTCCATTACCCCAAATATAATCAATTCATTATTAGGTTCCATTTTTATCTTAAATAATTTTGTGAATATTTCGAAAATATCACTCCAAAATCTATAACGTTTTATACAGGAAACAAAAGAGTGTGTTATAGTTGCATCTTGGGTAAAACATTTATCGCAAGTGGGGGATATATTTGGGTAGAATTTAATTAATCTTGTTTTTGAGTAATATAATCTATGTAAAATTTTAAATTGAATTAGATTATGTCTTACATTAATCGAACATTTGTGAATGTATGTCAAATACTTTTCCCATGTAACCTTTGTAATTTTTATCATTAATTCCCGTTCCCACTCTTCTCTAAGTACCTCTGTCGCTGGTAAATCTATATTTAAAATACTATTATATAAATATGATATTAATTTTTGTGTATCAGCTTTAATATTCATTGCTTCTTCCAATAAATCAGGAATTATTTTTTTGATATCCTTGTATGTATGTCTTCAAGAAATCGCAAATCTGAAGATATTTAAAATAATGATTGTTTTTCAATTTAAATTTTAATTGTAATTGTTGAAATGATAGTAAATCTGCCATTTCATACATATCCCGATCCTTTTAATTCCTAAACTTTCCCATTGATTATATATTTTGTCCATAAGGGATGGTTTAAATAAAGGATTATTCGCTATTGGTGTTAACAATGATAGGTTTCTTAATTTTAAGGATAATTTTATTTGTTTCCATATTCTTATTGTATCCTGTATAATTGGATTCTTCTTATATATTGTATTGTTCATTTTTTTCAGGGAGAAGATGATCGTTCCTATATTACAAGGAAAACAATCCTCTTTCTCCATTTTTATCCATTCTGTCTGTTGGGTAGAACTATCCAACCAGTAAATTATATTCTTAATATGTATTGCCCAATAATAATACAGAAAATTCGGAAGTGAAAGTCCCCCGACATCTTTTGGTTTATATAAGTGTTCTTTTTTAATTCTATGTGATTTATAATCCCAAACAAAATTAGTAATATTAGAGTTTAATTTTTAAAATATATATTTTGGTACATATACTGGTATAGACTGAAATATGTATAATAACTGTGGTAGAAAGATCATTTTTACAGCGTTTATTCTACCTATTAATGATAAAGGAAGTGTATTCCAAAATTTAATCATTATATTAAGTTTGTTTATTAAAGGTATAAAATTGGCATTGAATAAAGCTTTATGTTTTCTAGTAATCCGAATACCCAGATATTTAAATTTTTCTGTTGCTATTTTAAAGGGGAATTTCGGTAACTGTGTAGATTCTTGAGGTTTTAACGTCATGATTTCACTTTTGTTCCAATTTATTCTATTTCCAGAAAAGGACCCAAATTCCTGTATTAAGTTTAATAAATTTGGTATGCTCATTTGTGAGTTTGTTATATATAACAGAATATCGTCTGCATATAATGAAATTTTATTATTTGAGTCCCTAGTATTATAACCCTGAATATTCGGATGACTTCTTATACTTTCAGCCAAAGGTTCTATCATAAGGGCGAATAGTAGGGGTGATAAAGCACATCCCTGCCTATTACCCCTTGATAATTGAAATTTTTGAGATAACATATTATTAGTTAATATTCTTGCCATCGGTTTATCATATAATAATTTCACCCATGTAATAAAATTCTCTCCCATATTAAATTTTTGTAATACTTTGTATAAATACTGCCATTCCACCTGATCAAATGCTGCCATTCTACCTGATCAAATGCTTTCTCTGCATCCAAAGAAATAATTGATATATCTTCTTCCTCCACTTTATGTGAGTACATTATATTAAACAAGCGTCTCAAATTATTAAATGAATATCTTTTGGGTATAAACCCCGTTTGATCAGGGTTTATCAATTTACTAATATATTTGCTTAGTCTTCTGGCTAAAGTCTTTGCTAACATTTTCTGATCTGTATTTAAAAGTGATATAGCTCTATATGAGCCCGGGTCCTCTAGATCTTTATCTTCAATTAAATAAATAGGGAGTTGTTATCTCATGAAATTTTTAATAAAATTCATTACTAAAACCGTCTGGTCCTGGTGTCTTACCATTTTTCAACGATTTTATTGTTTCACCTATTTCTTCGATTGTAATTTGCGCTCCGAGTTCCTCTTGTTCCAAAAGGTCAAGTTTTGGAAGATTACAGTTATCTAAAAAAAATTTAATTTTACTATCTTCTATTTTAGTTTTTGATGTATATAAATGTTGATAAAATTGAGCAAATATTTTATTAATATCTTTAGGTAGTATTAGTAATTCACTATTCTCTGATTTAATTTTATTTATAGTATTTTCTTTTTCTTGTTTTTTTCAGTTGGCACGCTAACAGCTTATGTGGTTTGTCACCAAACTCAAAATGATCCTGTTTTGTAATTTGGAATAATCTTATTACTCTTGCCAAGAGAATTCGATTAAGTTTAAATTTCAATAATATTTTGCATTCATAAGTTCATAAGTGATAGGAGCAGAATTAGGCCATTCAATCATTGCTGATCTATCTTTCCCTCTCAACCTCATTCTCCTGCCTTCTCCCCATAACTGCTTACAGCCGTACTAATCATCCGTACTAATCAAGAATCTATCTCTGCCTTAAAGATATCCATCGAGAATCTGGAAACAATTAAAAAAAGGCTTTAAAATTGGATAATATATCACTTTATTTTCCCATTGTAAACAATCCTTTATTTAAACCTTCCATATTGGATAAAGGTTTCACACAATGGAAAAATTATGGAATTAAAAAGATGGGACATCTTTATAATAAAGGCACTTTTCTTTCATTTCAGGAGTTACAACAGATCTATGGACTACACTCAAATATTTTTTTAGATATCTACAACTTAGAGATTATGTTAAATCTAATACACAAAATTATAGGACTAGGGAATCAGAAGTCCTTGACGGATGTTTGAATAAACATCCTAATACAGAAAAATTAATAACTTATATTTATAACACCCTCTTAGATAATGAGGTCCCATCGATGGAATCATATAGACACACATGGGAAAATGAATTAGGCCAACCTATAACAAAATTCTTCCCTTCCCTCCCATACCACCCCCTCCCCTGGTACTTTCCCTTGCAACCGCAAGAGATGCAACACTTGTCCCTTCACCTCCCCCCTCTACTCCATTCAAGGACTCAAGCAGTCGTTCCAGGTGCGACAGAGGTTCACCTGCATCTCCTCCAACCTCATCTATTGCATTCGCTGCTCTAGATGCCAGCTGATCTACATCGGTGAGACCAAGCGGAGGCTTGGCGATCGTTTCGCCGAACACCTCCGGTCGGTCCGCAATAACCAACCTGAACTCCCGGTGGCTCAGCACTTCAACTCCCCCTCCCATTCCGTATCTGACCTCTCTGTCCTGGGTCTCCTCCATGGCCACAGCGAGCAACACCGTAAATTGGAGGAAATGCACCTCATATTCCGCTTGGGCAGTCTACATCCTGGGGGCTTGAACATTGAATTCTCCCAATTCTGCTAACCCTTGCTGTCCCCTCCCCTTCATCAGCCATCTGGTTGTCTCCTCCCCTCCCCCAGCCCTCGGGCTCCTCCTCCGCCTTTTTCCTTTTTTCCTTTCTTCTCCCCACCCCCTATCAGTCTGAAGAAGGGTTTCGGCCCGAAACGTTACCTATTTCCTTCGCTCCATAGATGCTGCACCCGCTGAGTTTCTCCAGCATTTTTGTGTACCTTCGATTTTCCAGCATCTGCAGTTCCTTCTTTAACACTCTAACGAAAGATATTTGGGACGAAGGTCTACAATATATACATCAATGCTCGTTAAATGCCAGACATGCTTTAATACAATTTAAAGTATTACACAGATTACATTATTCTAAAGCAAACTAAATAGAATTTTCCCACATATCTCTCCTATTTGTGTTAAATGTCAGCATCTAGGGGCTAACTTAACACATACATTTGCAAATTGTATAAAAATTAAAAATTTCTGGATCGATATTTTTAGAATCATTTCTGAAGTTGTCAATACTAAATTGGATCCCGACTCAAAACTAATAATACTTGGAATATCAGAACAAAGTCTAACACTCACAACAAGCCAAAGAAACTTCCTAGACTACTATAATAACTGGGAAAAAAGTTAATATTTAAATTTTGGAAAGGTCCTATAACCCCCACAATTGAAATGTGGATTATGGAAATGTCAGAGACCCTACACCTGGAAAGAATCAGACTTGTCTTAATGGACAAACAATAACTTTTTGTTAGAATATGGTCTCCATTCATTGATTATTTGAAGGGGTAGATCGGTTCGGCATGGGAACCTAACTGAAGCTTGAACTTAGGATTAGATGAAAAGTTATACTTTATAACCTACGAACTTATCTCCAATGATGTATTATTAGTAAATTATTCCACTCTTTTTTTTATCTTGACATTTGTGTTTTGTTTCTTCTCTTCTCTCTTTCTTTCTCACTTTCTATCTATTAAAAAAAAAACTAGAAACAGAATCAATCCACAATTGATAATATTAATAATGTATGATTGATATACATGAAATGTTTTTACCATAATATTTCTTTGCTTCTAATAAAAATATTATTTTTTTAAAAAGATATCCATCGACTTGGCCTCCAAAGGTATGGAGGCAATTCAGACCATCAGCTGTCAGAACTATTCATTGATATTCTCTGGGAAGTCTCTCTTGCTCTAGAGATGTTGGCTGCACCTTATTGGATTGAGCCCTAATGCTGTTAATCAAGTTATCTAACCCGCAGAGAATCACCATACAGAAGGGAAGAAAAAAGCTATAAATCTCATCATGTGCAGGAAGGAACTGCAGATGCTGGTTTAAACCGTAAATAGACACAAAAAGCTGGAGTAACTCAGCGGGACAGGCAGCATCTCTGGAGAGAAGGAATGAGTGATTTTTCAGGTTGAGACCCTTCTTCAGACCATTCAGGGAAAAGAGAAACGAGAGATATAGATGATGATGTAGAAAGATAAAGAACAATGAATGAAAGATATGCAAAAAGGTAACAATGATAAAGGAAACAGGCCATTGGTAGCTGTTTGTTGCGTGAAAAGGAGAAGCTGGTGCAACCTAAGTGGGAATGTCTTATACATCGGCGAGACCAAACGTAGACTAGGCGATCGTTTCACTGAACACCTTCGCTCAGTCTGCCTGACCTACCTGATCTCCCGGTTGCTAAACACTTTAATTCTCCTAATTCAGTCTGAAGAAGGGTTTCGGCCCGAAACGTTGCCTATTTCCTTCGCTCCATAGATGCTGCTGCACCCGCTGAGTTTCTCCAGCACTTTTGTCTACCTTCGATTTTCCAGCATCTGCAGTTCCTCCTTAAACACTTTAATTCTCCTTCCCATTCCCACTGTCCTTTCGGTCCTAGGTCTCCTCCATTGTCAAAGTGAGGCTAAATGCAAATTGGAGGAACAGCATCTCATATTTTGTTTGGGCGCTGTAATGTGTTCCTGCACTGGAACGTAAAGGTTCTCTGATAGAAGTGTGTAAGACAACCGGTTGACATAGATCCCCTCATCTAGATTGAGCGTTCCCCAGTTTACAGCCCAGTGGTATGAATATTGATTTCTCTAATGTCAGGTAGCCCCGGCATTCCCTCTCTACCCCTCCCCCACCTAAGTCACACCAGCTTCTCGCTTTCACCCAAAAAAAGCTATCAATGGCCTGTTTCCTTTATCATTGTTACTTTTTTGCATATCTTTCATTCATTGTTCTTTATCTCTCTACATCATCGGCTATATCTGTCACTTCCCTTTCCCCTGACTAGTTTGAAGAAGGGTCTCGACCCGAAACGCCATCCATTCCTTCTCTCCAGAGATGTGGCCTGACCCGCTGAGTTACTCCAGCATTTCCATCTACGGTAATCTCATCGTGTCAGGCAACATCTGCAGGGTGAATAAATTACTGATAAGGGTTATTTTATAAAAAACAAGAATGCTGGAAGTACTGAGATCAGAGTCTGTGGGAGTGTGGTAGTTAATCACAGAATGGTGAGCTCATTGCAATCTTGTCACAGGAGATGCTTCATCTCCAACATCATTTCCAGAAAATGCAGATATTTTGTTTGATTTGTGCAGTTTGGCTCGCTGTTGCTTAGTTCTTCAGGATCTTTCTTCAGAGGACTCTACTTTTTTTTCTTAAAAAAAGACACAAATATAAAGACTGCTTCGCACTGGGGGAAAGGGCATGGCGTTGGAATAAAAATATCCTGGGCTCAGAAGGAATACAGGGGTGGGGAAAGGACGCACGGAAAATGTTCGTGTTTTCCTCCAGCAGCTGCAGTTTGGTCGTTGGCTGATGACCCCTGTTGTTTCTGAATGGACATCGAAGACCCAGAACTTCAGTGCAAATGTAACCCTCACGCCATGGAGTATTGGAGTTGGTTACTGGGTAAATATAAGGCTGCTACTGCTGCAGTGAAAGACGCTGGCACTTTAAGAAACCTCCTTGTACCGCCGATCAAAACGCCAGCTCCTCCCTTTCAGTCGGTTTACGACTTTTTTTTCTTTCTAGGTCCAGAACCTTTCCTTGGTATTTCACACAAAAAAAAATCACAACGTTGTCGGAAAAATCGTGGAGGAGAAAATGTAGTGGCTGAAGAGGTGGAAACTGCACAAGGTATTTCATGGCTAAACTGGGAATGGTAAAATATATGAGCAGGGTGAACGATGGCAAATCTTTGCATGACGTGTGCACAGTGCGCAAAACAAAGCATTTCATTGTTTCAAGTGCACGTGACAATAAAGTATCAATTAATCAATCATTCGTAGGAAAATCATGAACCCAAGACTGAAGAAGGGTCTCGAGAGATGCTGCCTGTCCTGCTGAGTTAGTCCAGCTTTTTGTGTCTATCTACTGAAGAGCAATAGTCATTTTCTCAAAAGAGAGGCTAGAACTTTAACAAGCTCTCGATACTGCAGAATGCTTCACAGTCAGTAATGCATGCTTGAAGTGCACGGACACTTCAAACATACAAAAACCGCAGGTGACTTGCATCTGGCAATATCCCACAAACAGTGTGCAAAAGATACATCTTCTAGATGCGCTGGGACGCATCCTCAGTGATGTGATGTGGGGTCATCGGGTATTTCGGGTCTCACAACATCAGACACCCTCGCCCAGGCGACCCAGCAGCAACCGCCCATGGATCAGCCCTCTTAATAACTACTCTGCAGGGGTTGGGAGACTCTAGTGCGTGGAGGGACTGGGCTCTGTGGGGTGAGTCCTGGCCGGGCTCCTCCTGCGTCTCAACAGGTTCCAGGCCTGTGCGCTGCACCTCTTTCTCCTTCTCCGAGCATTTCATTCTCGCCTGATGGATTTTTAGGCCACGGTGGTCCAAGGTGATATTATCATTGGTTTATAAGTAGACAAAAATGCTGGAGAAACTCAGCGGGTGAGGCAGCATCTATGGAGCGAAGGAATAGGTGACGTTTCGGGTCGAGACCCTTTCTCAGACTGATGTTGGGTCGGGGGGGGGAGGGGTGCGGGAAGAAGAAAGGAAGCGGCGGAGACAGTAGGTTGTTTAAGAGCTGGGAAGGGGAAGGGAAGGAGGGAGAAAGCAAGGACTACCTGAAATTAGAGGTCAATGTTCCCTACCGTTTCTAGACCTCACTATCTCCATCGCAGGTAACAGATTACTGGCCGACATCTACTACAAACCCACTGACTCCCATGGCTATCTGGACCACCCTGCTTCCTGTAAGGACTCCATCCCCTACTCCCAATTCCTCTGTCTATGACGCATCTGCACCCAGGATGAGGTGTTCCAAACCAGGGCATCGGAGATGTCCTCATTCTTTAGGGAACAGGAGTTCCCCTCTTCAACTATAGATGGTCTCCTCTATATCCCGTAGCTCCGATCTCACTCAGTATCCCCCCACTCGTAACAAGGACAGAGTCCCCCTTGTCCTCACCTCACCTCACCAGCAGTCACATACAACAGATAATCCTCCGACATTTTCGCCACCTCCAACGGGATCCCACCACTGGCCACACCGTCCCATCTCCTCCCCTTTCGGCTTTCCGCAGAGACCACTCCCACCGTAACTCCTTGGTCAATTCGTCCCTTCCCACCCAAACCACCCCCTCCCCTGGTACTTTCCCTTGCAACCACAGGACATGCTACACTTGTCGCTTTACCTCCCCCCTCGACTCCATCCAAGGACCCAAGCAGTCTTTCCAGGTGAGGCAGAGGTTCACCTGCACCTCCTCCAACCTGATCTATTGCATCCGTTGCTTTAGGTGTCAACTGCTCTACATCGGTGAGACCATCGGCGATCGCTTCGCCCAACACCTCTGCACAGTTCGCATTAACTAACCTGATCTCCCGGTAGCTCAGCAGTTCAACTCCACCTCCCATTCTGAACTTTCTGTCCTGGGCCTCCTCCATGGCCAGAGTGAGTCCCACCACAAATTGGAGGAGCAGCACCTCATATTTCGCTTGGGTAGTTTACACCCCAGCGGTATGAACATGGACAATAGACAATAGGTGCAGGAATAGGCCATTCGGCCCTTCGAGCCAGCACCGCCATTCAATGGGATCATGGCTGATCATCCCCAATCAGTACCCTGATCCTGCCTTCTCCCCAAATCCCCTGACTCCGCTATCTTTAAGAGCCCTATCTAGCTCTCTCTTGAAAGTATCCAGAGAGCCGGCCTCCACAGCCCTCTGAGGCAGAGAATTCCAGACTCACAACTCTCTGTGTGAAAAAGTGTTTCCTCATCCCCGTTTGCCCCCATCCCCACATCAGTCTGATGATGGGTCTCGATCTGAAACGTCACCTATTCCTTCGATCCATAGATGCTGCCTCACCCGCTGAGTTTCTCCAGCATTTTTGTCTACCTTCGGTTTTTCCAGCATCTGCGGTTCTTTCTTAAACATTGGTTTGTGAGTAGTTTAGTTTAGAGATACTGCGTAGAAACAGGCCCTTTGGCCCACTGAGTCCAGGCAGACCATCGATCACCCGTTCACACGAGTTCCTCGTTATCCTACTTTCGCATCTAACACACTAGGGGCAGATTTTACAGAAGCCATTTAACCTACAATCCTGCACGTCTTTCGGATGCGAGAGGAAACCAGAGCACCTGGAGAAAACCCACGCGGCCACAGGGAGAACCTACAAACTCCATTCAGGCAACACCCATAGTCAGGATCAAACCCGGGTCTCTGGTGCCATGAGCTAGCAACTCTACCGCAGCCTTGAGGTATTTCTTCACACCCCTGACTTATGACTTTAAGCTGTGTGTTGGCAAGTCACCCACCACGGGCAAGTCACCTCACCTAGACAACCTTCTCTGCACTTGTCGAAATTCACTCTGGAAGACAGTGAAAATAGTTTTATGGCAGAGATAAACAAATTCTTGATTAGAATGGGTGTCAAGGGTTATGGGAAGAAGGCAGGAAAATAAGATTAGGAGGCAGAGATCAGTCATGATAGAATGGTGGAGTAGACTCAATGCGCCAAATGGCCTAATTCTACTCCTATAACTTGTGAACTTGTAGTCACGCGAGTGAGATATTGTACACTAGTTGTATTCAAGACCGCAAGTGTGCTTTGAAATAAGGAGCAAAGCACCAAGAAAGGAAATTTAAACTTTATCCCTCCATATGGTTCCACTTTCATCTAAAGTAGTAGATATCTGCAAACTGACATTGCAATATTTGTCCTAAATATATCTTATCATATTTCAGGTGGAGCATCTTGATGACGTGTTCAATAAATTTTTAAGTGGGAATTTTACAGCCTAATTACATCGATAATTGAGATCAGGAGATACATCTGTCCTTCATGGACACCTGGTAGTTGTTCTCAAGCCAAATATATTTCATCACAGAACTTAATTAGATTTGTTTTAATGCTTCATTCAATATTACCTTCTGGATTGAATTTCCAGCCAGCAAAGTCAACACAGGGATAAAACTCCATTGTGCAAAACTAGGGCTTGGTGTAATTTGAGATTACAGATGCAGAGAGTTTACACATTTGTCATTCCAAATGTAATTAATGTTTTCCAATTCAGAGGTGCGCATGTAAAAATAAATTCCTGCCCTTGACACAAAATGGTAGGAGAATTTAAGCTGGCAGGTGAAGGGATTTTGGCACAGCTTAATGTTTGCCATTGAAGCAAATACTGCTACAATATCCTTTGGGGAATGCAAGTGCTTATTAAAGTAAATTCAAGGGAGATTAAAAAAAAATCCCCTGCAATTGCTTTCTTGCAGTGGTGGAATTCAAATGGCGAAGTCAACTTCCTCTTCTTGCGTATGGCGTGCACAGCCTAAAGTTGTAGGACAACTTGTTCTATTTGATCTTTTTTGATTGTGCAACCAGGTTGATTGTATTCGTCGAAACAGGATGGACCACGTGAAGATTGCAATCTCCCACCCTGAGAAGTCAACTAGTCCTGTACCTATCAGAATGACATTTGGACAATTGACATTGGTGTGAAGAAGGGTCTCGACCCGAAACGTCACCCATTCCTTCTCTCCAGAGATGCTGCCTGACCTGCTGAGTTACTCCAGCATTTTGTGTCTACCCTCAACATTTGGACAAGCTTCTTTGCAGCAATGGCAATTACTGAAAGCAAAGGAATGTGGTGGTACTGACTGGCACAGGAAAGATTATAAATCTAGTTAGCAGGACATTTTAGCAAAGACTAGATAAAGAAAAGGGGTTAAGTTGCCATAATCAGCTCTGGGACTGTGCAATAATTATGGAGAGATATCCTCATGGTAACACAGTGGCGCGGCGGTAGAATTGCTGCCTCACAGCGCCAGAGACAGGTTCCATCCTGACTATATGTGCTTGTCTGTACGTTCTCCCCATGACCTGCATGGGTTTTCTCCGTGATCTTCGGTTTCCTCCCACACTCCAAAGATGTTCAATAGGCTAATTGGCTTGGCATAATTGTACATTGTTCCTAGTGAGTGTAGGATAGTGTTAGTGTGTGGGGATCGCTGGTCAGCATGTGAACCAAAGGGCCTGTTTCCACACTGTATTTCTAAACTAAACTAAAAAAAAATGCATGCCTTCTTTCCTTTCTTTGACGTTAATCTACACATACAAACAATTTGTAAAGGCCAGTTATACTACCAGCAGAAGATAGACATAAAATACAGCAGTAACTCAGTGGGTCAGGCAGCATCTCTGGAGTAAAGGATTAGGTGACATTTTGGCTCAGGACCTTTCTTCAGATCCTACTATCAGCATGTCTTTGAGATGTGGTAAGAAAGCAGAGTAGCCAAGAGAAAATCCACACTATCTTGGTGAGAACATGTAAACTCCACACAGGCAGCAGAAGTGGTCAGGTTTGAGTCAGTGGACTCGTGAGGCAGCAGAATTAACGACTGTTCCACCATATTACCCTCATTATAAAAACTGGCCTGTAATAATTGTAGAGGGAGAAGGAGACTATGCAGCTTCTCTGACCTCTATCATTCAGTCGGATCAGGGCAGATTTGCTATTAGCTTCAGTCACGGGCAGATATACTAATTTAAATTGACTGCTTTGGTAGGAGTAATTTAATCAAGCACCTTACGCAAATACCTTAGTCTCAAAAGCACATGGTGATTACTGAGGGGATCTCTAGTCCAATGGATAACTCTGAGCCTTTTGTAAAACCTATGCTCAGATTCTACTGGAACATGCCGACTCTCTGCATGCTGGTCCTAGAAGAGGATCTGCTAGCATTTCTGAAGGGCGGCCATGGTGGCGCAGCGGTAGAGTTGCTGCCTTACAACGCTTGCAGCGCCAGAGACCCGGGTTCAATTCCGACTACGGGTGCCGTCTGTACGGAGTTTGTACGTTCTCTCAGTGACCGTGTGGGTTTTCTCTGAGATCTTTGATTTCCTCCCACACTCCAAAGATGTAGGTTAATTGCCTTGGTATAAATGGAGATCGACCTGGAGATCGATCTTCTTCTTCTAGCGTATGGCGTGCACAGCCTAAAGTTGTAGGACAACTTGTTCTATTTGATCTTATTTGATTGTGCACACCAGGTTGATTGCATTCGCCGAAACAGGGCGGACAACGTGAAGGTTGCAATCTCCCACCCCCTATCGATGAGAATAACTAATGGAACCTCTCCCCTCATCCTGACACGTCCATACAATGGAGGGGATGTCACAGCATCGATGAGCTTTTAGATCCGTGGATGTGGGAGAAACTGGTCAACTAATTTTTCAGTCGAAATCCAAACCTTTATAGACACAAGCATGCAGTTAATGGCAGCTCCCACTCATTGGTAACCAGCAATGCTAGCAAATCTCAATGTTCAAGATATCACTCCCTCAATCACACAAACCTACCTCCCTTCCATCTACTCCATTTACAACTCACGCTGCCTCGGCAAGGCCAGTATCATAATCAAGGATGAATCGCACCCTGGCCATTCAATCTTCTCCCCTCTCCCATCGGGCAAGAGGTACAGAAGCGTGAAAACGCACACCTCCAGATTCAGGGACAGTTTCTTCCCAGCTGTCATCAGGCAACTGAACCATCCTACAAACAACTAGAAAACAGTTCTGAGCTATTATATACCTCATTGGAGAGCTTTGGACTATCTTTGATCAGACTTTACTGGCTTTAACTTGCACTAAACATTGTTCACGTTATTCCCTTTATCATGTATCTGAACACTGTGAGTGGCTCGATTGTAATCATGTGATGTCTTTCCGCTGATTGGTTAGCACGCAACAAAAGCTTTTAACTGTACTTCAGTACACATGACAATAAACTACACTCAACTCAAGAAAATAACAAAAGATGAATTATTTCCTTTACAGTTACTAAATCGCAGTGGACTCACTGCTATGACCAGGAGACTGAGAAATAGGGCACAGTTCTGCATTTACTTTCTGAATTGATCCTGTGGACAGGATGTTTTGAGTCACTAACTCTGTGAGAGAGCATTCCAGGCAAGTGCTTTTATCTGAAGGTCAAACTGCAAACTCACATATCTCCATGACGACATACTTTGAAAAACTGGACCTGTGAATACATTGCCATTCAGGCAGATCTAGATCTGTAGGTCCAACCGTCTGTCATACCCCCTACCCTCCCCTTGACCTGTGTACACCTCTGACCTGTCACGCTTTGTCCCAACTCTCCTCTCTTCCAGCATTCTTCCTCCCCCCACCCCCGTTACAATCAGTCTGAAGAAGGGTCCCGACGAGAAACGTTACTGATCCATGTTCTCCAAAGATGCTGCCTGACCCGTTACTCGTTGAGTTACTCCAGCACTTTGTGTCCTTTTGCTTCACGAATAAGCTCTCTGTAGAATACACTTTCTGGACTTTGGAAGGTATTTGAGCAGCCTGGAGGCAGCTCCAGGTCATCCAGTTGAATTTAAAGATACTGTGTGGAAACAGGCCCTTTGAGGTACTGTGTGGAAAGGCCCTTAGTTTAGAGATACTGTGTGGAAACAGGCCCTTTGAGATACTGTGTGGAAAGGCCCTTAGTTTAGAGATACTGTGTGGAAACAGGCCCTTTGCCCCACCAGGGCCTCCCCGACCAGCAATCACCGCACATTATCCTACACACACTAGGGACAATTTATATTTATACCAAACCAATTAGCCTACAAACCTGAACGTCTTTGGAGTGTGGGAAGAAACCGAAGATCTCGGAGAAGACCCACGCAGGTCACACGTAGAACGTACAAACTCCATACAGACAGCACCCGTAGTCAGGATCAAACCCGTGTCTCTGATATCAGCAGAAACTCACTTTGAATGCAAGGGGGAATGGAACTTCCGAGTAATTGTTGAAAAGAACTTAAATGGTTCAATGTCTAGGAAGGAACTGCAGATAGAAACATAGAAACATAGAAAATAGGTGCAGGAGTAGGCCATTCAGCCCTTCTGATCATCCAACTCAGTATCCTGTACCTGCTTTCTCTCCATACCCCCTGATCCCTTTAGCCACAAGGGCCACATCTAACTCCCGCTTAAATATAGCCAATGAACTGGCCTCAACTACATTCTGTGGCAGAGAATTCCAGAGATTCACCACTCACTGTGTAAAAAATGTTTTTCTCATCTCAGTCCTAAAAGATTTCCCCTTTATCCTTAAACTGTGACCCCTCGTTCTGGACTTCCCCAACATCGGGAACAATCTTCCTGCATCTAGCCTGTCCAACCACTTAAGAATTTTGTACGTTTCTATAAGATCCCCCCTCAATCTTCTAAATTCTAGCGAGTACAAGCCGAGTCTATCCAGTCTTTCTTCATATGAAAGTCCTGACATCCCAGGAATCCCAGATGCTGGCTTACACCAAAGATAGACACAAATGCTGGAGTAACTCAGCGGGTCAGGCAACACTTTTGGAGAAAAGAAATAGGGGACGTTTTGGGTTTGATGTAGGGTCTCGACCCGAAACATCAACTATTCCTTTTCTCCAGAGATGCTGCCTGACCCTCTGAGTTACTCCAGCCTTTGTGTCTTTCAATGGCCTCTTTACTATCACATGTACTGTAGCATTGGCTATAGCATGTTAGCCAATTAGAATGCTTAGTAATTATAACCCCGCCTAATTATAACATTCATAGTGTAAGATTCTGCGCACTGTCTACCAGTCAGAGTAGCAGTGTGAACGTGTGATGACCTGCTGTGTAGTTGATGACCTGAACAATAAAGATGCTTGTGTTTCGACTCATGTGAGTTTGAGCTCTTTACATGTACCAAGGTACAGTGAAAAGCGTTGGGTCGTAATGATTAGTGCTAAATAAGCATGTGCTTTTTTAAAAAATAGTAAAATTCCTTCGTATTACTAAAAAGTAATTTCGACACTTTCAAGACAATGATAAAATTATAAAGTATGGGTTCTTTTGGGATTCATTTTCTCCATGTTATGTAATTAGTATGGTAAAAATCACCAAAGTGGTTCTATCTTTTTTTAATCTAACTTGAGCAATTATATTCAAAGAAGCTTTCCCACTGTACCTTGGAACATGTGACAATAAACTAAACTCAAACTCAGAAAAAGAAAAGCACTTTCAATAATATGGTGTTCATGGTTAATATTCAATAATACTGCATGGTGGCGCAGCGGTAGAGTTGCTGCCTTACAGCACCAGAGACCCGGGTTTGATCCTGACTGCGGGTGCTGTCTTTACGGAGTTTGTACGTTCTCCCTGTGACCGCATGGGTTTTCTCTGAGATCTTTGGTTTCTTCCCACACTCCAAACACGTACAGGTTTATAGGTAATTGGCTTGGTATAAATGTAAATTGTCCCTAACCCTAGTGTTAATGTGCAGGGATCGCTGGTCGGCACGGACTAGGTGAGCTGAACGGCCTGTTTCTGCGCTGTATCTCTAAATCTAAAATTAAAATAGTTTACACAAAACTATATAGTTTAGATTTGTTGTGAATGTGAATTAGAATTTCCAGCCTCAAGTGTGCCCGTTTATTAACAAAAGCCAGTTACTCTAATCACAGACCTTATGTTAGTCTGTCCATTTCTAATAGCAGAACAAGAAGGGTGTAGTCTTTAAAAAAAAGCAGTCAACTTTAGGGAGGCTGTTTTCACCCAGGCTGCTGTATCATTTCCTATCAATTGCCAACATAAACAAGCTGCAAGTGTGAATGAATACAATTCAAAATTTATTTTTCATTAAGTATTTAAACACGGAGAATTATACTGGGCAAGATAAACATATACAGAGGTATATTTTTTCCAGAAATTTATAAGGTGCTATAAGATAAACTTCAGATTCAATCAATGATGGCACAGATGACATTCAACTGAAATCAAATGCAATGCTGCATTGGACCTTCAAAGCATTAAGTACCAACTCTCAATTAGATTATCACTCTATTAACATGGGTTCCCACCAGCCGATTTAAACACTCTTGCTGAAATGTGAAACCAGGAGGTTGTAGTCAGTGACTTGAGAGATTGCCTACTGTGCTAATGGAGTGAGCAAAAAAGTTGGTGAATTGGGGGGGGTGGAGTGTTATTTTAGTGGAGAGGGGGCAGGTGGGGTTGTCATTTTAGTGGTAGGTAGGACCAAAGATGCCAGTAATTACGCTCTGAAATGTTCCATCGAAGAATGTTGTAGAGGAAATGAATCATTTACATCCACTGTTGAAATACATCAAGTTAACGAGTCTGAAGAAGGGTCACGACCCGAAACGTCACCTATTCCTTCTCTCCAGAGATGCTGCCTGTCCCATTGAGTTACCCCAGCACTTTGTGTCTATCCCAAGTTATAATCCTTGTCATTGCCAGCCTTAAAGTGCACCAATCCTAACTCCTGCGTCACTGCGTGTATTCATCCTGGAACCAGAGTACACCCTTGTGTTTGTGCCCATCATAAAATGAGACCCTCCCTCCCTCTCCACTCTAATCCAGTGTCGAGGAAACTCCATCACTGAAGTGAATGGGAAAACAACAACAAAAAATCACAGTGTATAAAACAAAGGCATATTTAGGTTGTTAAACAAAACGTTGACTTTACCAGACAGGAGGATCAGATAGTGCAGACATGGTACCTAGGCAGCAAAAGGAAACAAACAGGGAACTGCGATAATTCCAATCACTAATGCCAGGTGCCCAGAAGACACAATGGAGCTGAACAAGGTGAACTTGCCCATCCACGTCATCGCTCGAGTAAATATTGGACAACAGTGGAGGAATTTCATAATCCAGATTGTTTGAAAAATGATTTAAACCCTTGCTGATTGGAGAGGTGGGGGGGGGGGGGGGGGGAGAGAGAGCATTGTAATGGAAGATTTCACCCATGACTCCCGGAGCAGACCGTAAATGACAGGGCCTTAAGGAAGATTGATGGGTAGAGGGATCTAGGGATGCAAGTCCATAGCTCCCTGGAAGTGGTAAAGGCAGTGGACAGAGTAGTATCTGAAGAAGTATGTAGTGGGGTCTCAACCTGAAACGTCACCCATTCCTTCAATCCACAGATGCTGCCTGTCCCGCTGAGTTACTCCAGCATTTTGTGTCCATTTAGGGTAGTAACAAGGGTGTATGGGATGCATGGCTTTATCAGTTGGGCAAACTGTAGAAACAAGGAACTGCAGGTGCTGGTTGAGACCAAAAATAGACAGACACAAAGTGCCGGAGTAAAGGAGGGCCACAAACCAAAATGTCACCCATCCTTTTTCTCCAGAGATGCTACCTGACTTGCTGAGTTACTCCAGCACTTATCTATCTTTATCAGTTGTACATTGAATATAAAGTTACTAGTGTGTGTAGGATAATGTTAAAGAAAACGGAGACCATAGTGGATATTTTTTTTGTTCTTTTGCAAAGCTGGAGAAGGAAGAGTTGTGATCATTGAATGAAATCTTCCCGTTAATGTGTTCGATTGTTTTAATGTCCATCAACGTCATGATTTTTTGAACAGCTTTTTAATAAAATGATGTTCAAGATTGTAGAAAGGTTGCCATGGAATCTAAATGGAATTTCTCACGGTCACCATGGGATGAAGTGTGCAGAAAGCACGGGTTAATTAATTAAATATTTTGTGCTCTTACATAAGTGAACGAATGAATACAATGTGAACAGGTCTGAAGCAATAGAGATCTAGGGACTTATTGAATGGTTAAAACACAGAACGTGATTGAAGATTTCAATGAAAAAAATAGCATGAAGATAAAAACTTTTAAGAAATAAATTATGGGCTTTTGGGGCTATGCACCAATTTGGTGAATCGGAACAGATTGAGGCTGAGTAGCGTGACATGTACCAGGAAATCAATATCCTGGAGGCATGACAGATTAGATTACGTAGTTTTGGAATGTTATCTTTATGTGTTTTATCAGTTAGTCACGTTTTAAGCAGAGTGCCCTGCACAGTAAACTGTGCAAAGAACAATATCATGGGTCAAATATAACCTTTTCACCCGTGTTATAAACTCACCCATCCTACTCAATGTTAATGTGGTCACGGTTCCTAAATTAGTGGCTGGATTTCGAGATACGTCAATGATTGGAAAGTACTTCAGTTCACCCTTGGGTCACGACATAAGGTCAATGACCACCTGAACAAAGGTAAGGAGAAAGTTACATGCAGGTACGGATGGACTAGAGTCTGATGTACCAGCAACAAATTTTCTCACAGTGGCTGCTGCTTGCTTGGCCAACTCAAGTTGGAACTCACCCTGCCTCACCCACAGGCCCCTTTCTCCAGAGCACCCACACTCAGTAAGATGGTGGGTTGGAGGGGGGGGGGGAGAGAAAGAGAGGGCGAGGGGTCACCGCAGACAAATACCTCCATGCTCAAGAACAGGCATTCATTTTGTTTTTAAGACACAAGATAAGTTAACAGAAGCTTTAGGTGACGTTTTATTGTTAATATTATCAGACATCAAGGAGTGTGGGTTAGGGCAAGAAAGTGGCACCATGAAAGATCAGTTATGCTACTGAAAGACACAAGGGGTGAATGGCCAGCTCACATATCTTATGTTCAATGAGTGAAATTTCATAAATTTAAATTGGGTGGAAATTATTGGTACGTTAGACAGGATGGCATGTTATTGGTTATAGTGAAAAATAAACTTTGTTTTGACAAACTTTTGCTTTCATATCCATGTCTCTTTTGGGTCCATGTACTGAATTTACAATGGTCATATGTCAATGGATACTTGTCCTGCCAGTAACATCAAGAGAGGAGAAATAATTCGATAGTTGCAAGTGAAATTGAATTAAGTTTCTTGTGGTGGATGCGTACAGGTACAAAGCAGCACAAGTTGCACAAATTCAGGCAGAGATGGTGTAACAGTAAAGCCCCCCCCCATCAAAGTGCATCAATTCAGTCTTCATTTATTACCCGAGTGCATCAGCCACAGTTGCACAGTGGACACGAGCGGTGGTCAAGTCTCTGTGGTGTAAAAATGTGTGAAGTGCAAGTGTATATACACCCAGTTACGCTAGCTTGTGCAAAAGCCAAGGAGGTCCAGCAACATTTTCTGAGCAGCAGCAGCCTGACCTTAACACACACAGGTACACAAATAACAAATACAGAACCAATCCCCATCTCCCCCCCATCATTGGATGGCATCAAACCTAAAGGGGATGTTTAATGGGGGAGAAAGTGGGGAGGGGAGAAAAAATACATTAATCTCTACATTACAATCAACAGGTTTAAAAGAAATCCATACAGGGATTACTTGCGGGATAATGGTTGTAACCAATGTGGAGCGTATAGGTGAAGTCAGTACTGGTCTTTCCCAGATTCATGGGCAGGTTCCTGTCCTGATAACTGTTTGTAACCCAAGCCAGAAATGTGGCTGCAAACCAAATTTGGAAATTATCTCTGCAGCCCACAAATCCTTACCCCTAGTCTCCCAAATATTTGTTCTCTGGGGAGGACCTGTACTTCATTTTCTTTTAGGGGGGAGTATGATATCCATTGATATCTCAATGAACATGTGACATGTTATTGGTGCAAGGCATCATCCTCATTCTCAATGTGGAGATACTTTTTATCCTTCATTAATAAATTTCAAGTTGGTGAACTCATAAATACCAGGGTCACACGATAATGCCCAAGTTGTTGTGTTAACAGTGAAAGCTCCAATTCAGGGCCTCTAACGTAAAATATGTATTTCTAAAGCCATAATTAATAATAAATACACATACTAACAAAGAAACTACAATAGTTCCCTCAAATGCACTGAAATTAATCAGATAATTATTGACGTTGTTAATCAATAGTTGATGACCATGAAACAAAAAAGACAAATCGCAAGTATTAAGACTTTGTATACTAGTATGTGGAGCACAATACAAACTGGTAAGATAGTACCAAACTACTGGAAAGCCATAATCATAAATCCTAGGCAATTTCAAACAGGTCTGTGATATGCTCCAACTAGTTTTGTTTGTATTCCCTGCTTGTCCAAGTCCCTGGTTATACAAAACAAAGCAACATTGTCCTAATGTTTGCTGCGAATCATTTTACGAAAGACCCAATTCAAAGACGGTAAATATTTCAGTTCCAGTCTGACCAGGAAAGGCAGAGTTCGGCTCAGTGCAGTGGGGTCAGGTGAGGCTCAGATTGTGCCAGTTCATAACTACTTTCTCTGGATTGGCACTGGTATCTTTCCACTGCTCCAAAGCCACTCCCGTGCTGTCCCAACCGATCACCACCTAAAAAGAAAATAATTGAAAAGCAAATAAATTCCCGGTTAATTGACAACATCAATTTATTTTCTTTTAAAGTTCTCAACAATCTGAGATCTGACCAAGATTCCAGACTGACATTGCTGTTAATTTATCACTCCATTGGATAATTGTCAGCAATTACAATTTACAGTTAAAAAAAATTCTGTTATTGGAAATGGAGAAGTTGTGGAACCATGGTGTTGAACCATCATGGAAGGTGGCAACGTCACATTCTTCCTCAATTCCAAATGTCCATGAGAACCTCCATTTCAACTGAAGGGGTAGGGTGTGCAAACAGCTCACCGATCTCCATGCTTAAGACCAATTGCCAGAAGTTGGTATCCGAGTTACTTGTTAGTAACACTGAATGCTGATGGTGTCATCATTATCTCCTAAATCCATGCCAACATATGGGAGTGCTTAAAATGTTTGTTTTTTCTGTAAGAAAGGCACAGTATGACTAGAAAGGATACAAAGCACTGGAGTAACTCAGCAGGTCAGGCAGCATCTCTAGAGAACATGGATAGGTGACGTTTCGTATAGAGATTCCTTCGGAAGGGTCTCGGCCTGAAATATCACCTGTCCCCATGTTCTCCAGTGATGCTGCCTGACCTGCAAGAGTTACTCCAGGACTTTGTGTACTTTTGTGTATTAGACAGGTTCTGCAGTTCCTTGAATGACCAGAATTGTGCAGCAATCAAATAAAGAGGTAAGATCCCAAAGATCACTCTTCCCCTTTTAAGCACTGATCACTTGAGATTCATGTATCAGACTTATTCTTCACTTTATGAAGAAATGGACAGCAAGACACAATGGTGAAGTGCTGTGCAGTCACCCACAACTATTTTGGTTGTAATGGTAACTGATGAGCCCTATGTGGAACAGTATCCTTCCACAGATCACAACAGGAGTCACCCAACAGATCCTTCCCAAAGACTTTGGGGGACACCTCTTTAAATACCTTGGCTTTAAGGAATTGAGACTTGGGATTTAGCGCACGAAAAAGACAATTTGGGCCAACTGTTCTCTGCTAGTGTTTGCGATTCATACAAGGTTCGTCCTACCCCTTCAACTCACTGTATCAACAATCAATAAAGCAGCAGGCCAACATTGTGGCTGCACTGAGCCTGAACATCACCATTCAGACTGGAGCCCACACAGTGCAAAGATCCCGACTTCAATCCCGATTACGGGTGCTGTCTGTACTGAGTTTGTACGTTCTTCCCGTGACCGCGTGAGTTTCCTCCGAGATCTTCGGTTTCCTCCCACACTCCAAAGACGAACAGGTTTGTAGGTTAATTGGCTTGGTAAATGTAAAAATTGTCCCTAGTGTGTGTAGGATAATGTTAATGTACGGCGATCGCTGGTCGGTGCAGAATAGGTGGGCCGAACTGTATCTATTTCCACACTGTTTCTCTAACCTAAAGACATTTGGTCTCTGCTGCAGATAGCAATTGGGGACATTCAATGGCAACAATTATCCCCAAGATGTGAGGCATATATGACATGGCAAATCAATAAAGGGCGTTCTTCTCAATTGCTATTGCACTCATTGAGAACTGCAAGGAGCAGCAACAACATTCATGGCCTTCTTGGACCTCAAAGGTCTCCATCAATTAGAGTTGCTGCCTTACAGCGAATGCAGCGCCGGAGACCCGGGTTCGATCCCGACTATGGGCGCTGTCTGTACGGAGTCTGTGCATTCTCCCCGTGACCTGCGTGGGTTTTCTCCGAGATGTTCGGTTTCCTCCCACCCTCCAAAGACGTACAGGTTTGTAGGTAAATTGGCTTGGTAAATGTTTAAAAAAATTGTCCCTAGTGTTAATATGCGGGAATCGCTGGTCGGCATGAACCCGGTGGGCTGAAGGGCCTGTTTCCGCGCTGTATCTCTAAACTAAAAAAATCGAGAAGGACCGTGGAGACTTCTTGTCAAATTTGGCTGCCTGGAAAGTCTCCATTTTACATCCTTTTCATGATGGCGGAGTGGCTGTGATTCCAACCATTGGGCCCACAATCGATCAAATCGCAGAGTCACAGGTGCACCAATACCCAAGCTATTATCAGCGCAATGCTGCTCCTAACCTTCAACGACCTTCTAGCTGAAGTATAGCTAGTCGTACAATAGCAACCCATGTTATCTATGGCCCATGTGATTTTAGAAACCTCTCCAAGGTCACCCCTCAGTGTCCTTCACACCAGGGAAAGCAGACCCAGCCTACAGTCTCCCTTATAACTCAACCCCTCCAAACTCAGCAACATCCTTGCAAATCCTTTCTAGCTTCATCACATTCCTTGCTATAGTTTGACAATCAGAACTGCACGCAATAATCCAAGTGCGATCTCACCAATGTCTTGTACAGTTGTTAAACAATGGCCAAACTCCTGTACACTGATCTGTCTGATGAAGGCAACATGCCAAGCATTCTCTTCTCCACCCTGTTTACCTGCGTCACTACTTTGAAGGGATTATGTACAAGTTATGTACTCTAGTGCTTTGTTCTGCAACACTCTCCCTGGTCCTGCCATTTACTGCTCATTTAAAAGTCAAATGGGAAATTGTTAAGCCCATTTTGTCTCCAAAACTAAGGTCACCCCTCCTTCCGTCATCAAGCTACAATATGGAGACCTTGTCTTTGTGCATGTTCAGAGGCCAAGCGCCAAATCAGCATCAACTCATTCATTGAGGTGTACACTATCCTTACGCTCATCTTAAAACCTAAAGACCCCAGTTAGCTCAATCACACTGCACAAAGCTGACCCAAAGCTTAGGAGACATCTCTCATGGAAAGGAGGAAACAATGACCAATTACTGCAATATCTCTATTGTACCTGCACAGACTCAAACTATTTTAGCAGTAAGGTGATCAACAATTAAACTCAGTACAAAGCTCTTGACCCTTTTCACGACAATCACCACTCTCTTGATTGTTTTAGAGACATGAACTGCTGCAGGCATCCCAGTGCTCTGGCCAATTTTCACCCAGTGAATTGTGAATCTGTGGAATTCTCTGCCACAGAAGGCGGTGGAGGCCAATTCACTGGATGTTTTCAAGAGAGGGTTATAGCTCTTTGGGCTAATCGAAGCAAGGGATATGTGGAGAAAGCAGGAGCGTGGTACTGATTTTGGATGATCAACCATGATCATATTGAATGGCAGTGCTGGCTCGAAGGGCTGAATGGCCTACTCCTGCAC
>CM075978.1:7295551-7373051 GCA_038087875.1 Malacoraja senta
TCCTCTGCTTGCCAGATCCATAATCGCACCATTCCCTTCTTATCAATGCCTATCTAAAAACCTCTTAAACGCCACCATATCTGCTTCCAGGACCAAATACCCCCCCCCCCCCCCCCCCCCCCCCGCAGCATGCCCAAGACACCCAATGCTCTCTGTTAACTTTCACCCAAGTCAAGTCAAGTCAAGTGAGTTTATTGTCATGTGTCCCTGATAGGACAATGAAATTCTTGCTTTGCATCAGCACAACAGAACATAGTAGGCATTGACTACAAGGCATTCTATAAATATATACACATATGTATCAATATACTAATAAAGTGCAAATAACAATTAATTGGCTAATAAAGTTCAGTGTTTTGTCCGAGCCAGGTTTAATAGCCTGATGGCTGTGGGGAAGTAGCTATTCCTGAACCTGGTCGTTGCAGTCTTCAGGCTCCTGTACCTTCTACCTGAAGGTAGTAGGGAGATGAGTGTGTGGCCAGGATGGTGTGGGTCCTTGATGATACTGCCAGCCTTTTTGAGGCAGCGACTGTGATAGATCCCCTCGATGGAAGGGAGGTCAGAGCTGATGATGGACTGGGCAGTGTTTACTACTTTTTGTAGTCTTTTCCTCTCCCTTCTGACCTTAAAGCTATGTCCTCTAGTCTTTGACATTCCCAGCCTGGGCAAAAGGTTCTGACTGTCTACTCTATCTATGTCCCTCTCATGATTTTACACACTTCTATCAGGCCTCCCCCTCAACCTCCAATGCCCCAGAACAAACAATCCAAGTCTGTCCAATCTCTCCTGGTAGGCAATACCTTCTAATCCAGGCCGCATTCCAGTAAATCTCTTCTGCACCCTCTCTAAAGCCTCAAAGTCCTACCTGTAAGGGGGCGACCAGAACTGCACACAATACTCCAGATGCAGCCCGACCTTAGATATTGCCAGCTGTATAGAAGCAGTGAGACTTACCTGGCCCAAGTGATTGTTTTCTTCTGACTGAACTCTTGCTGTAGAGTTTCAGGGTGAAGCTGACTCTATGGAGATGGAGCTCATTTTGAACGACATGGAACAGAAAGGTTTCTCCCCACTTCACCTGGCCATTCACAGATTTCAGAGGGCGCGTTTTCTTTTTGTCAAACAGTCCGTCCCTCGACTCCATCATTATTTTTCACGTAGAATGCTGCAAGGGGAAAGCACATACTTAGAAAGTTACAAACTCGCCTGCTGCCTTTTCCAATACTACACAGAATCCTGCACCAACACTGGCTCTGAACTGCATGGACTTCATTGCATAAAAAACACAAACTGTTGACCTGCGATTCTGGTGAACCCCAAAGAAAACATCAATTCCAGCATTGAGAAGGGACAATCAAGCCACTTAAATCAGTTCCATCTTGGTTAACCATTTTCAGTTTAGTTTAGAGATGCAGCACAGAAACAGGCCCTTTCGGCCCACCGGGTCCGCGCCGACCAGCGATCCCCGCACATTAACACTATCCTATACCCACTCAGGACATTTAAAAAAAACATTTACCAAGCCAATTAACCTACATACCTGTACATCTTTGGAGTGTGGGAGGAAACCGAAGATCTCGGAGAAAATCCACAAAGGTTATGGGGAGAATGTACAAACTCCGTCCAGACAGCACCCGTAGTCAGGATCGAACCCGGGTCTCCGGCGCTGCATTTGCTGTAAGGCAGCAACTCTACCGCTGCGCCACCGTATCAGGGTGTCAGGGGTTTAGGTCATAAGTGTCAGGAGTAGAATTAGGCCATTCGGCCCATCTTATCTACTCCGCCATTCAATCATGGCTGATCTATCTCTCCCTCCTAACCCCATTCTCCTATCTTCTCCCCATAACCTTTGACACCCGTACTGATCAAGTTTATGGGGAGAAGGCAGGAAAATGGGGTTGAGGGGGAAAGATAGATCAGCCATGATTGAATGGCGGAGTAGACACGATGGGCCAAATGGCCTAATTCGGCTCCTATGACTGATGAACATGAATAGATGAGGGGGAACCAGTATATAGGGTGCATTTGGATTTTCAGAAGCCCTTTGATGGTGTACAAGCAATCATTAAACAATATTGGACTGCATGGCGGTAACATATTGACGCAGATTGAGGAATCATTAAATGGACCAAAAGCAGACTTTGAATAAACATATTAGGATAGGTTTGAAAGGCTGTGACATCAAGGGTGTGGTAGAGATATGTGCTGGGGTCACTGCAGTAAACAATCTATTCAAGTGATTAGAAAGAGGGGATCAACTGCTTACATTTCCTGATACCAAGCTGACAGTAATGTGGAGGAAGGAACTGCAGCTGCTGGCTTAAACTGAAGATAGTCACAAAATGTTGGAGTAACTCAGTGGGACAGGCAGCATCTCTGGAGAGAAGGAATGGGTGACATTTTGGGTCGAGACCCTTCTTCAGACTGAGAGTCATGGGAAAGGGAAACAAGAGATTTATACGGTGCTGTAGAGATATAGAACAAATGATTGAAAGATATGCAAAACGGTAACGATGATAAAGGAAACAGGCCATTGTTACCTGTTTCCTAGGCGAGAACGAGAAGCTGGTGCAACTTGGGTGGGGGAGGAATGGAGAGAGTGGAAATGCAGGGGTTACATGAGTTAGAGAAATCAAACTCACACCACTGGGTTGTAAGCTGCCCAAACAAAATATGGGATGCTGTTCCTCCAATTTGTGTTTAGCCTCACTGACAAAGGAGGAGGCCTAGATGTGAAGAGGATGCAGAGGGGCCTGGAGATGATAATAGGCATCCATTGATGATGATGATAAACACTGACTGCATAATGACTGCATCTGTAATCCATCATGTACAGGTCTGGTCACTCTCCCCAAGAAAGGCAAACGAACGGTTCTCTCACCAGATGATAATAAATGAATGCAGGAGGCCACGGCAAGTACAATACAATGTGGAAAATGAGAGGTCATCCACTTTGAAGGAAAGATAATAGAAAAGGTAGAAAATGTTTGAAATGGTGGGAGGTTGAATGGTGTGGTGTTCAGATGATGTGCTTGTTGAAAGTCAACATTCAGATATTAGGAAGGCATACACTATGTTGACCTATGGTACACAAAAATGCTGGAGAAACTCAGCGGGTGCAGCAGCATCTATGAAGCGAAGGAAATAGGCAACGTTTTGGGCCGAAACCCTTCTTCAGACTGATAGGGGGTGGGGAGAAGAAAGGAAAAAAAAAAAAAAAAAAAAATAGGTCGACTATGTTGACCTATACTCTTGTACTCAAATCTTCCTGCAGTAGAGACACTCTGCCCTTGGGTGACTGCATCTGTAATCCATCATGTACAGGTCTGCTCACTCTGCCCAAGGCAGGCAACTGAATAGCTAGAGTGCAGTCTTGATCTTTAAATTGGACGTCAATGTATGTCCTCCACTAAATGTTGTGCCCTTTACCCTTTATCTGTGCCGGCTTGTACTTGTGACAATAAACTAAACTAAAACCAGAGGGAATTCTGCAAAGGTTCTCCAGACTGCTTCCTGCAATGGTAGATTTGTCACTCCAGGAGAGCTTAGAAGACTGAGGGCTACCTTTTTTTTTCCTTAAAAAAATACACAAAGGGTGGTGGGTGCATGGAATGAGCAGTTGTGGCAGTTAGTATCACAATGCTCAAGAAACATTTAGCCAGGTATATGGATAGGTTTAGAGGGATATGGGCCAAATGCGGGCAGGTGGTACTAGTGTAGATTGGATAGGTTGGTTAGCGTGCGTAAACTGGGCTGAAGGGCTGTTTCCACGCATGTATTAGACCATGAGACACAGGAGCAGAATGAGACAATTCGGCACGAGTCTACTGCATCTTTCAGTCAAATGTACAGGAATACGAAGAAATCTCATTAAATATTAAAAATTCTTGCAGCGGGTGCAGATCGTGGTTGGGGTAGGGGCAGGTAACAGACTGAACAGTTGGGGTGGACTTTCAGGGGAGAGTGGAGAAGAAATGTCTTCACCTAAATGGGGGTGGATATTTGGAATTCTCCACCCCACTAGAGCTGTGAAGGCCCAGTTGCTGAGCTTAGTACAGACGGACACTGATAGATATTTTTTTAGACAGAGCGATCAAGTGACATGGGTACCAGTGCAGGAAAGTGGCATGGAAGTTAAAGGTAGACAAAAATGCTGGAGAAACTCAGCGGGTGCAGCAGCATCTATGGAGCGAAGGAAATAGGCAACGTTTCGGGCCGAAACCCTTCTTCCGAAACCTTGCCTATTACATTCGCTCCATAGATGCTGCCGCACCCACTGAGTTTCTCCAGCATTTTTGTCTACCTTCATTTTTCCAGCATCTGCAGTTCCTTCTTAAGCATGGAAGTTAACGGGTTTTTTTAAAGCAGAGTCTTATTGAATAGTGGAGCGGGCACGAGGGCCGGAATGACTGCTCCCAAATTCTATTTCCAAAAAGTTGCCTTCGAACTAGCTCTTCTCAATATGCAGCAATTGGATGGGCACTTAGATACATAGATACATAGAAAATAGGCGCAGGAGTAGGCCATTCGGCCCTTCGAGCCTGCACCGCCATTCAATACGATCATGGCTGATCATCCAACTCAGTATCCCGTACCTGCCTTCTCTCCATACCCCCTGATCCCTTTAGCCACAAGGGCCACATCTAATTCCCTCTTAAATATAGCCAATGAACTGGCCTCAACTACCCTCTGTGGCAGAGAGTTCCAGAGATTCACCACTCTCTGTGTGAAAAAGTTTTTCCTCATCTCGGTCTTAAAGGATTTCCCCCTTATCCTTAAGCTGTGACCCCTTGTCCTGGACTTCCCCAACATCGGGAACAATCTTCCTGCATCTAGCCTGTCCAACCCCATAAGAATTTTGTACGTTTCTATAAGATCCCCTCTCAATCTCCTAAATTCTAGCGAGTATAAGCCAAGTCTATCCAGTCTTTCTTCATATGAAAGTCCTGACATCCCAGGAATCAGTCTGGTGAACCTTCTCTGCACTCCCTCTATGGCTATAATGTCCTTCCTCAGATTTGGAGACCAAAACTGTACGCAATACTCCAGGTGTGGTCTCACCAAGACCCTGTACAACTGCAGTAGAACCTCCCTGCTCCTATACTCAAATCCTCTTGCTATGAAGGCCAACATACCATTCGCTTTCTTCACTGCCTGCTGCACCTGCATGCCTATTTTCAATGACTGGTGTACCATGACACCCAGGTCTCGCTGCATCTCCCCATTTCCTAATCGGCCACCATTTAGATAATAGTCTGCCTTCCCGTTTTTGCTACCAAAGTGGATAACCTCACATTTATCCACATTATACTGCATCTGCCAAACATTTGCCCACTCACCCAGCCTATCCAAGTCACCTTGCAGTCTCCTAGCATCCTCCTCACAGCTAACACTGCCCCCCAGCTTAGTGTCATCCACAAACTTGGAGATGTTGCTTTCAATTCCCTCGTCCAGATCATTAATATAAATTGTAAATAGCTGGGGTCCCAGCACTGAGCCTTGCGGTACCCCACTAGTCACTGCCTGCCATTGTGAAAAGGACCCGTTTACTCCTACTCTTTGCGTCCTGTTTGCCAGCCAGTTCTCTATCCACATCAATACTGAACCCCCAATACCGTGTGATTTAAGTTTGTATCCTAATCTCTTATGTGGTACCTTGTCGAAAGCCTTCTGAAAGTCCAGATACAACACATCCACTGGTTCTCCCCTATCCACTCTACTAGTTACATCCTCGAAAAATTCTATAAGATTCGTCAGACACGATTTACCTTTCGTAAATCCATGCTGACTTTGTCCAATGATTTCACCACTTTCCAAATGTGCTGCTATCTCATCTTTAATAACTGACTCTAGCAGTTTCCCCACTACCGATGTTAGACTAACTGGTCTGTAATTCCCCGTTTTCTCTCTCCCTCCCTTCTTAAAAAGTGGGGTTACGTTTGCTACCCTCCAATCCTCAGGAACTACTCCAGAATCTAAAGAGTTTTGAAAAATTATCACTAATGCATCCACTATTTCTGGAGCTACTTCCTTAAGTACTCTGGGATGCAGCCTATCTGGCCCTGGTGATTTATCGGCCTTTAATCCATTCAATTTACCCAACACCACTTCCCGACTAACCTGGATTTCACTCAGTTCCTCCATCTCCTTTGACCCGCGGCCCCCTGCTATTTCCGGCAGATTATTTATGTCTTCCTTAGTGAAGATGGAACCAAAGTAGTTATTCAATTGGTCTGCCATATCCTTGTTCCCCATGATCAATTCACCTGTTTCTGACTGCAAGGGACCTACATTTGATTTAACTAATCTCTTTCTCTTCACATATCTATAAAAACTTTTGCAGTCAGTTTTTATGTTCCCTGCCAGTTTCCTTTCATAATCTATTTTCCCTTTCCTAATTAAGCCCTTTGTCCTCCTCTGCTGGTCTCTGAATTTCTCCCAGTCCTCTGGTATGCTGCTTTTTCTGGCTAATTTGTACGCATCATCTTTTGCTTTGATACTATCCCTGATTTCCCTTGTTATCCACGGATGCACTACCTTCCTTGATTTATTCTTTTGCCAAACTGGGATGAACAATTTTTGTAGTTCATCCATGCAGTCTTTAAATGCCTTCCATTGCATATCCACCGTCAACCCTTTTAGAACTAATTGCCAGTCAATCTTGGCCAATTCACGTCTCATACCCTCAAAGTTACCTTTCTTTAAGTTCAGAACCGTTGTTTCTGAATTAACAATGTCACTCTCCATCCTAATGAAGAACTCAACCATACTGTGATCACTCTTGCCCAAGGGGGCACGCACAACAAGTCTGCTAACTAACCCTTCCTCATTACTCAATACCCAGTCTAGAATAGCCTGCTCTCTCGTTGGTTCCTCTACATGTTGGTTTAGATAACTATCCCTCATACATTCCAAGAAATCCTCTTCCTCAGCACCCCTGCCAATTTGATTCACCCAATCTATATGTATCACCAAGGCATAGGAGGCTCAGAAGATAGACATAAAGTGCCGGAGTAATGCAGCGGGTCAGACAGCGGACTGAAGGGTCCCGACCCGAAACGTCACCGATCCTTTATCCCCGGAGATGTTGCCTGACCCGCTGAGTTACTCCAACACTTTGTGTCCATCTTCAGTGTAAACTAGCATCTGCGGTTCCTTTCTACACATAGGAAGGAGGCTATGGATTTGATGCTGGTAAATAGGATTAATACAGGTAGATAGTTATGGTCAACATGGGCACAGTGGGCCGAAGGGCTTGCTTCTGAGCAGTTTGACTAATAAAGGTTACTTTAGTGGAATAAACGTTCCACAAGTGTATTGCTATGTTTAAGTTTTGCTGGCAATCAATCCTCCTAATCCCTTGCAGCTCTGTCACCTCCCCGGATCCCTGCCACGCACTCACATTCATTTCATTAATCCTTCCTCATACTGGCTTGATGGGAAACATTGCACCCAAGGCCCTTACCATCAAGGCTAATAGGTCCCACCCTGTGGCCTCACCCACTCATTTGTCTGGAATTTTCTCTATACACATGCCACACTCCCAATCCATCCCACCACCTATCCACCCGTGTATCCGTAGCGGTAGAGTTGTTGCCTTACAGGGCCAGTGTGTGCTGTCCGTACGGAGTTTGTACGTTCTCCCCGTGACCCGCGTGGGTTTCCCCCCCGGGTGCTCTGGTTTCCTCCCACACTCCAAAGGTTTGTAGGCACATTCACTTGGTAAAATTTTAAATTGTCCCCTAGATCGTGCTAGTGTACGGGGATCGTTGGTCAGTGCGGAATCGGCGGGCTGAAGGGCCTGTGACCGCGTTGTATCTCTAAACTGAATTAACCTTCAAACCTTCAAACTACTCCACCATCACCATTTTCGGTATTCCTGAGAGCAAGCAAACACCTACTTAGTGTCAAGGGACTCGCGGAACTTGGCAGATTCTGCACCTCCAGTACTTGCAGCTGCACCCGTTTGCTGACAGCTTGGAAACAAGTTCCCACATGGAGTACAGCATGGCAGGCCTGCCGGGAAATACAGAAAAGAAAACAATTTATACACCAGCAGGCGATTACATGGAACGCAAGAAAAAGGTTACGATTCAGTTCTCATTTTTCATTGTACAATATGTTGGCCAATCTTGTCAATCCATGGACAAGCTTCCACTTCAGTTTTATGTATTGAAGTATTTAGTTTAGAGTTCCGAGATACAGCGTGTAAACGGGCCACCCAGTCCACGTCGGCCATCGATCAGCCGTTCTGTTATCCCACTTTCTCATCCACTCCCCACACAGACGAGGGGCAGTTTTACAGAGGCCAATTAACCTGCAAACCCGCACGTCTTTGGGATGTGGGAGGAGACCGGAACACGTTCATGGGGAGAACGTGCAAACTCTGCGCAGACAGAGTCCAACAGAACCTGAGAGGTATGGAAGCAGGCCCATCAACCCAACTCTTCCATGCTGACCAAGTGCCTTACTGAGCTTGTCCCATTTGCCTACATTTGTCCCATCTTAACTAGGATAAATAAATTTCCCTGGTGCACAAATTATTTAGGTTTAGATTCTAGAACATAGAACAGTATAGCACAGAAATAGGCCCTTCGGCCCACAATGTTTGTGCTGGACAGAATGCCTAGTCAAACTGCCCCTCATCTGCCTGTACATGATACATCTTCCTCTATTCCCTGCACTGCCATGTGCCTATCTAAAAGTCTCTTAAACACCACTATTGTATCTGCCTCCACCATCACCCCTGGCAAAGCGTTCCAGGCCCTCATTATTCTTTGCAAAAATAATTGCTTCGCACATTTCTATTAAACCCCTCTCATCTTATAGCTGTGCATTCTAGTGTTGGACATTTTTACCCTGGGGAAAAAGGTTCTAACTGTTCACCCCAGCTATGACTCTCATCATTTTATATACTTCTATCAGGTTTCTCCTCAACCTCCGGAGTTCCAGAGAAAACAATCCAAGTCAATCCAACCGCCCCCCTGTAGCTGAAACTCTCTAATCCAGGCAACATTCTGGTAAACCTCCTCTGCACCCTCTCCAAATCATCCACATCTTTCCTGGAATGGGACGACCAGAACTGCACACAATACTCCAAACACTTCAGTAAATCAGACAGAGAGAATTATTAACTCTGAATAATTACTATCAGGAGCTGCTTGTCCTGTTTTAGTTACATTTTAGTTTATTAGGTTGTGTATGTGGTGGGGGTGGGAGAAACATGTTTTTGGTCTCTTCCTTCGGTGGGGGGGGGGGTGCGACTTTTTCTTGTCCTATCCCCCGTCTCCGTCTGCGCTGAGGCCTAATGGCGGAGCTGGCGGCCTCCAACTGCGACCGACCTCGAGCCTCCGGAGGCAGAGCCAGCCAGGACTTACCAACGCGAGGCTGGCCGACTTCGGGCTGTGAGGGCGTACCGGCGTTCCGGCGGCGGCGGTGGCGACCTGAATTCGGAGGCTCGGCCACGGGCCCAGTGGACGACATCGTCGGGAGCTCGCAGGTTACAGGTTGGTGACCTGTTTTTCCAGAGCTCCCGCAACAACAGCTGCGTCCGCTGGACTGGAGGGCGGCAGCTTCGGCAGCTTCGACCACCCTGGGCCGCGGAGTTTGAACCAGCCCGTTCGCGGAGCGGAGCTCGGATTCAGCCGCGGGACTGAACTTACCATCACCCGGCGGGGTCACAACAACGGAAGCCTGGATCGCCTCAGCGCAGAGGGAGAACGAGGAGGGAAGAGACAAAGACTTTAAGACTTTTGCCTTCCATCACAGTGAGGAGGTGCCTGGTGAACTCACTGTGGTGGATGTTAATTTGTGTTTATTGTGTGTTTTGTTATTTTTATTATATGAATGACTGCAGGCACGAAATTTCGTTCAGACCGAAAGGTCTGAATGACAATAAAGGAAAATTCAATTCAATTCAATTACACAAGACAGTTTGAAAATAAATCTTTTAAAACCACAGTAGTTTTTGTTCTCAGTTCTCATCAGCTAACTGGCTTTGCAAATTTACAGACCGTAACAAAGTACTAATTCCCATTCACCTCCTTCGATGCCAGGAACATCACTGCTGTATTGACATGAAAGGGGCAATTAAATAACTTGCATGAAAACCAATTAAAAAAAATTACATGCAAGCTTGGCCCAGACTAGATGGTGTTAGACATGGTTTGGTAGTAGGCTGCAAGTTTTTTCTTATTTAGAGCGTGGTGGGTTCAAGTCTCCAGACATGAAGACAATCATTTGGGTTGATCTCTCATTGCGGCTGAGAGAATGGGCCACTGTCAGATGCATCATCTTTCTGATGAGTTTGAGTTTAGTTTATTGTCATGTGTACCGACCAAGGTACAGTGAAAAGCTGCACAGTGATGAGATCAGAGAGATGCAAAGCCACACATTTTGGGAGACAGATTAAAGCAAGACAGGACATTCACTGTGAAAGTCCTGGGGAGCACTATAAGCTAAGAGGCCTAGGTGTACAAGTACATAGTTTCCTGAAAACAATGACACAGCTAGACAGGATGGTGAAGAAGGCATAAGGCACATTTGGCTTCTTTGAGTAGAAGAGTTGGGACATCATCTTGTATCTGTAAGAGTTATTGGTGAGATTGCACTTGGAACCACATGTGCACTTCTGGTTGTGATGCTGTAGGATGGATGTGATTAAGCTGGCAAGGGTGCATAAGTTCAAGGAGCAGAATTAGGTAATTTGGTCCTTCAAGGGCAAGGTGCAGCAGTAGAGTTGCTGCCTTACAGCACTTGCAGTGCCAGAGACCCGGGTTTGAACCTGACTATGAGTGCTGTCTGTATGGAGTTTGTATGTTCTCCTCGTGACCTGCGTGGGTTTTCTCCGAGATCTTCAGTTTCCTCCCACACTTCAAAGACGTACAGGTATGTAGGTTAATTAGTTTGGTGTATGTGTAAATTGTCCCTAGTGTGTAGGAATAGTGTTAATGTGCGGGAATAGCTGGTTGGTGCGGACTCGGTGGGCCGAAGGACATATTTCCGCATTGTTTCTCCAAACTAAACTAAAATCTACTCCGCCATTCAATCACGGCTGATCTATCTTTCCCTCTCAACCCCATTCTCCTGCCTTCTCCCCATAGCCAGGGAAGATTCACAACACTGTTGCCAGCACTTGAGGTATGACGGAGTAACTCGAATGGGTCGATTTTTTGTTCTTTAGAGCGAAGGAGACCAACAAGTGACCATAGAGGTTTCTAAACGCATGTGGATCACAGACAAGATGAATGGTCACAGTCTATTCTCCAGGTTAAAGTAACCCAAAATTAGAGCGCATAGGTTTATGGCGAGAAGATAAAAGATGTTATGGGGATCAGAAGGGCAAGATTTTCAACACAAGGGGTGGTGTGCAATCGCGATGAGCGGTCAGAGAAAGTAGTAGAGGTGGGTTTAAATGCAACTTTTTGAACAGGTACAAGGATAGGAAAAGTTTTGATAATTCGATAACATTTCGATCTCCCTATTCAAGGAAGAATATAATTACATTGGAGGTGTTGCAGAGAAGGCTCAGAGGGTTGACTCCTACAATAAAGTTGACTTGCGAAGAAAGGTTTTCTCCGGGTGCTCCGATTTCCTCCCACATTCCAACGACATAGGTTAATTGACTTCCGCCAAATAAAATTATAAATTGTCCCTAGTGTGTGTGTAGGATAGTGCTAGTGTGCAAGGATTGCTGGTCGGTGTGGGCTCCGTGGACCGAAGGGCCCCGTTTCTGTGCTGTACATCTCTAAAATCAAACCATTAAACAGGTAAACTCACCGGGTTCTTTGACGGCGGATTAATACTCAGCCAGAGGTCAGACTCCACGTTGCTCAGTTCTCTGAGCGACATCGCACATTCCCCAATGACCCTCTTACGGGGCAGCTGAGTGGCCACTCTGATCACCAGGCCTTGTGTTTGAAGAATGGGCAGTTTGATATTGAACACAAAGGTTTCCATGAATATCAAAACCTGCAAAAGCAGAGGCAAATCAGAGAGTTAATCTCTCACCAACAAGCCGTGACATTTCCCAAATACATCACACAGTGTAGATATCGTGCTTTGATGCACAGGGCAACATAGCATAAGGGTTCAGTGGCCTTGAATCCCGAGGAAGAAACGGAGCGCTGGAGCAGCTCAGCGGGTTTGGTGGCACAGATGCTACCTTTCAGTGAATGGATCGCCGGAGACCCGGGTTCGATCCCGACTACGGGTGCTGTCTGTACGGAGTTCGTACGTTCTCCCCATGACCTGCGTGGGTTTTCTCCGAGATTTTCGGTTTCCTCACCCGCTCCAAAGACGTCCAGGTTTGTCGGTTAATTGGCTTGGTAAATGTAAAAATTGTCCCTAGTGTGTGTGGGATAGTGTTAATATGCGGGGATCGCTGGTCGGCGTGGACTTAGTGGGCCGAAGGGCCTGTTTCCGCGCTGTATCTCTAAATAAAAAAAAAAAAATGCATCTCAGGAGGACATGGATAGGCGACAGTTCAGATCAGGGCCTTTCTTCGGAATGCTTGTGGGTGGGGAGGGTGAAGAAAGCTGGAAGAGAGGGGGGCAGGACAAAGCCTGGCAAGTAATAGGTCGACACTGGTGAGGAAGATTATTCGATAGGCAAATGGCTGGACAAAGGCCAGAGATGAAAAGACAAAGTGCGAGACAAAAGGATTGAAGTTGCAAATTTTGAAGCTGGAGGAAGGAATGTAGGTAGGAGGGGAGGGGAGAAATAGATGCAAGTCCAGGTGGGACACAGGAGTTGGGGGGGGGGGGGGGGGTGTGGACTTGTATTCCAAGCTCTGGAAAGATCTATTCAAATCTCACTATGCAAATCCCATGATGGGATGAAAGTAATTCAATAAAGTTGAATTTTAAAACCTGGCATTGTTAAAGGTGATTGTGAAACTATTGGATTGCTGTGAAGTCCAGCAAGATGACCAAGCGCTTTGGTGAATGAAGCCGTCCTTCCAATACCAATCTAAGTGACGCCAGTCCCACAGCACTGTGGTAGATTTAGAACATAAAACAGTACAGCACGAGAACAGGCCTTTCGGCCCACGGTGTTGCACGGGGAACACAAGTTATTAAATCTGCTACAACTAAGCATGCAATTGTGGTTTAGTTTAGAGATACAGCATGGAAACAGTTCCTTTGGCCCACCGGGTCCATGCCGACCATCGATCACCCATTCACACTAGTTATGTTATCCCACTTTCTCACCCACTCGCGACACACTAGGGGCAATTTACTAAGGTCAATTAACCCACAAACCCGCACGTCTTTTGAATGTGGGAGGAAACCGGAGCGCACGGGGGAAACCCACTGTGTCACAGGGAGAACGTGCAGACTCCACACGGACAGCACCCGAGGTCAAGATGGAATCTGGGTCTCTTGTGCTGTGAGGCTGCAGCTCTACCAGCTGTGTCGCTGTGTCGCAGTGCTGTTAATTTCTTATTTCAGTCCAAAAAAATTAAATGCATGTCAAAAAAGATCACGCTAGTCACTGGACAGTAAGTTAACAGTCGTAACCATGGAACAATGAGGATTTATGATCGCTCATTTGGCAAAAGAAATACACTTGCCTGAGACAATTGTCTGTACAAACTTAATCATCTCTTGGCTCAAGTTAATATTTTACTCCACCTAAAGTGCAAGGGACATTAAGCACAGAAACAGAACCACCAGCTGATCACATCGCCATGTGAAGCAACTAATCCACTCCCTACTCATTCTTCAATATTCGTCTTGAAACCAGCAATTCCAGAGGTCATGTTAGTCTTTGAAATGGTGTCCTGATAATGTGCACACTCAAAACGAGTTTAAAAAAAAAGAGATACAGCATGGAAACAGGCCTTTCAGCCCATGCCAACTATTGATCACTCGTTCACACGAGTTCCATGTTATGCCATTTACTCGTCCAGTCCTTACACACTAGGGGCAATTTACAGAGGCCAATTAACCTACAAATCTTCACGTCTTTGGGATGTGGGAGGTAACCGGAGCACCTGGAGAAAACTCATGAGTACAGAGAGAACGTGCAAACTCCACACAGACAGCACCAGAGGTCAGGATTGAACCAGGCCTCATGTGCTGTGAGACAGCAGCTCTACCACAGCTGGTCCACATTCACATCTACAGAAATAATATCAGTGCTTTGAATTCATTGAGATGAATTATTCAATTATTCTTCAAATTATGAATGTTACATTTCTTTCTTTTGGTGGCGATTCATATTCAATTCAGATTAGAGGTCTTCTCAGCACTGTCCCACAGGTCTATGTAGGAAGGAACTGCAGATGCTGGTTTACACCGAAGAGACATAAAAAGCTGGAGTTACTCTGCAGATCAGGTAGCATCTCTGGAAAAAAAGAATAGGGGACATATCGGGTCGAGACCCTTCTTCAGACTGAGAGTCAGGGGAGAGGGTACACAAAAAGCTGGAGTAACTCAGCGGGTCGGGCAGCATCTCTGGAGAAAAGGAACAGGTGTACACAAAAAGCTGGAGTAACTCAGCGGATCAGGCAACATCTCTGCACATCCAACAGGTATCATCCCCATTGTGGGATTCTTGCTATTGGGGGAGTGCAGCGTTTACAAGGTTAATTCCCGGGATGGCGGGACTGTCATATGCTGAGAGAATGGAGCAGCTGGGCTTGTATACTCTGGAGTTTAGAAGGATGCGAGGAAATCTCATTGAAACATATAAGATTGTTAAGGGTTTGGACACGCTAAAGGCAGGAAACATGTTCCCAATGTTGGGGGAGTCCAGAACCAGGGGCCACAGTTTAAGAATAAGGAGTAAGCCATTTAGAACGGAGACGAGGAAACACTTTTTCTCACAGAGAGTGGTGAGTCTGTGGAATTCTCTGCCTCAGAGGGTGGTGGAGGCAGGTTCTCTGGATGCTTTCAAGAGAGAGCTAGATAGGGCTCTTAAAAATAGCGGAGTCAGGAGATATGGGGAGAAGGCAGGAATGGGGTACTGATTGGGGATGATCAGCCATGATCACATTGAATGGCGGTGCTGGCTCGAAGGGCCAAATGGCCTACTCCTGCGTCTATTGTCTATTGTCTGTGAAATCCTGATCTAGAATCCCAGATTGCTCATGTGGCGAATGCAAAGATGATGGTACACTACAAGGCAACCCTCCACTGATCACAATGAGTAAAGCAAACTTAAATGAGGAATTAAACCCCTGATCCTTTTGATCTACATGATACACTGTGTGCTCAGCTTCTGAAGCAAGTCAGACTGTTAAACTTTCCTGAAAGTTGCAAATTCCGCAAGGACGTATTTGGTGTCAAAATTGGTCGAGTGGAGAATAGGACCGGCGTTTTGTAGAGATGGTAAGTTACTCTCAAGCAGCATGGTTACAATGAAGCCCACAGCTCTTAGTTCATCCACAGAACCACTCCCAGGACATGGGGCCCAGTACCCATCTAATGTATAACATCATGAGAAGTTTAGATCAGGTGGACACAGAGTCTCTTGCCCAGAGTAGGGGAAATAGAGGACCAGAGAGCATTGGTTTAAGGTGACAGGGAACATTTTTAATAGGAAGCCGAGGGGTAACTTCTTCACACAAAGGGTGGTGGGTGTATGGAACGAGTTGCCAGAGGAGGTAGTTGAGGCAGGGGCTATTGCAACGTTTAAGCAGCAATTAGATGGGTACATGGATAGCACAGGTTTAGAGGGATATGGGCCAAATGCAGGCAAATGTAACTAGTGTACATGGGACATGCTGGTTGGTGTGGGCAAGCTGGGCCGATGGGCCCGCTTCCATGCTGTAAAACTCTGACTATGACTCTCACCATTGGCCTCACTCATAGTGCCAGTAGCCATGTACATTGTTCACTGGTATCCTATTCCCTGGACCAGGGACCCTGTTCCCACTCTCCATCAGCCCCATTGCCACCTCACAAGCCCCAGTCACTGGGCTGGACACTTGACCCACCTCCACACAATCCCCCACTCCCTGGTCAAGGACCCTTTGACACTTCATCAGTCCAAACCTCTTAACCATTTCCACTCTCTATCAACCCCACATCCATTGTCCATTAACCCCATTCAGTGAAGCAATCGGGTCAATTTATTATTGCTGGGTGGGAAACCATGCTGACATAGTAATAATAATAGTTTAAAATTGCAATTGTTCCAGTGTCAGGTTCATGATTAGTTAGAAATGTTGTCAAAGAATACTTACTGTGTTACCGTCTTTCATAGAAGACTTGAAATGCACAGGTTTTGGTAATGTTAACGTTCCCTTAAGATACACCTGAACTTTCTCTGTAGGCTTGTAGTGCAGATACAAATCCTTAATCTGTTAAAGGGTGACAAAATAATTAACAATTTGCTCAATGTCCGCCCATGATATCTAAAAAGACGCACATGATATATTCCCTTTAACGTAGGTCATAGCTGAAAGGTTTTTAAACTGTTTTATGTTGTTCCGTTTGAAGGATTGTATGATTTGTATTGCACAACAACAATATTTAGCAAGGAGGCCATGTCTATTTTCTCTGTAGTGATGGAAGTTGAGGAGTGAACTTACAAGAGGTACACAAAATCTTGAGGGGCACTGATAAGGTGAATAGTCGCAGTTCTTTCTCCCCAGGATAGGGGAGACTAAAACTAGAGGGCAAAGACAAAGTGAGGGGAAAAGAACAAATGAGACAACTTTTCCTACACAGAAGGTAGTGGGCACATGGAATGAACTACAAGGGGAAGCTGCAGAGGTGGGTACAATCACAATGTTTAAAAGACATTTGGATGGCTACATGGAGATAAGAGGTTTAAAGGGATATGGGCCAAATACAGGAAAATGGGAATAGCCCAGAGAGACTTCTTGGTCAGCATGGACGACTTAGGCCAAAGGGTCTGTTTCTATGTGTGTGATGAAACTGCAGATGCTGGTTTCAACCGAAGATGGACACAAAAAGCTGGAGTAATTCAGCGGGATAGGCAGCAGCTCTGGAGAGAAGGAATGGGTAACGTTTCAGGTGTGAAGAAGGGTCTCGACTCGAAACGTCATCCATTCCTTCTCTTCAGGGATACTGCCTGTCCCGCTGAGTTACTCCAGCTTTTTGGGTCTGTTTCTATGCTGTACAAGTCTATAAAAAGTAAGCAACGTCTGTCTGTGTTGGTGACCTTGTTAGTTTATTGAGGAAGCATTATGGTGATGCATCGCGGACAGTGCAATGATTCTTATTAAACCCTGAACAGTACAGCAACAGTATATTCTGTTGTCACCTTTATACATCCTTATCAGCGCCGTAGGTGGCTGCTATTTGTATACATTGTGTATGCAAGCAAAGAATTTCACTGTGCCCAGTCACATGTGACAATAAAGTATTCCTATTCCTAACTCTTTTTTTTGTAAAAAACAAGGAACCGAGTTAGGCAAGTTAGCGCGAGTTCCTCAGCAAAATAATTCCAAAGATGCTACCATGGGTTGTTTCAGAATCACATGCATTTGACACCAGGTTTTATAAACAAGCATCATGAACAGAGGAGAACAGAGCTGACCTGTACCACAGTGATCCAGATTTGTTCCACATCTGCTCTGTAACTCAGCTTCAAATTGAGTTTTCCAAATTCATCAAGGTATCCATCTGGCGAAAGATATCAATTTAAAAGAGAGAGTTAGAGTTAGAGTTAGATTTAGCTCTTAGGGCTAAAGCAATCAAGGGATATGGGGAAAAAAGCAGGAATGGGGTACTGATTTTAGATGATCAGCTGTGATCATATTGAATGGTGGTGCTGGCTCAAAGGGTCGAATGGCCTTCTCCTGCAACAATTTTCCATGTTTCAAAAAAAAGGTTTATATTCGGAAATCCACCGTGCATCATAACACTCAAGACAAGGAAACTTTAATATTCTACTCTCTCCCTTGGTATTTATTTCACGAGTCCATTCGTGGGGAGTTGGAATTGGCGGGGGAGACCCAGCATTTATTGGCCATCCCCAAGAGGCCCGGAACTCAGGAGATAGCTAAGCTTCAACTATATTGGTGTGTCAACCAAAGGCAGGCAGAGCAACGATGGCAAATGTCCTCTTCCGCAGGAAATCAGACAAGACTTTACAATGATTTCATCTATAATATTGAAGTTTGTTGCATATGGATTATCAACTGGAAATAGTCTTCCCTTTGTTCAAATTAATTCCTTCAAGGTAATCTAGAGCCAGAGAGTTAGCATTTTGTTTAGTTTGGGTTAGAGATACAGTACGGAAGCAGGCCTTTCGGCCCACCGAGTCCGCACCAACCAGCGATCCCTGCACATTAACACTACCCTACACACACTAGAGACAATTACTTCCATTTATAACAAGCCAATTAACCTACAAACCTGTACATTTTTGAAGTGTGGGAGGTCACCGATGTGGAGATCTGGGAAGAAACCCACGCGATCACGGGGAGAGCGTACAAACTCCAAACACACAGCACATGTAGTCGGGACCGAACCCGAGTCTCTGGCGCTGTAAGCGCTGCAAGGCAGCAACCCTACCACTGCGCCACCGTGTTGTTGGAGTAGTCATACCGTCAAGTCTGTCAATAAAGGTCACCATCATCACCACCAGGTGTCAGAGTTTATGGGGAGAAGGCAGGAGAATGGGGTTAGGAGGGAGGGATAGATCAGCCATAATTGAATGGCAGAGTAAACTTGATGGGCCAAATGGCCTAATTCTACACCTATTTGTTATGACCTTATCAGAAACAGTTTCTGGGCAATCTATGCGGTTTTGGTTTTGCGGAGCCCAAGATGGGCAAACAAAGTTGAGATAAATGTCACCCATGATGCAACTGAGCTTCCTTGAGGAACTGAGCAACTCCTTGCTCTGCAAGTAATTTCCTTAAACCCCTCATCCACCAACCAAGGTGGTAATAATGCATGACACACTGGGAACCTAATCAGTCCATTACGCCCATGCCATCTTAAAAGAGTAGAATGTTGACCTTCATTGACACTGAATTTCCATACTTTAGTTTCTCTTCAAAGCAGTTGGGCAAGTAAAACAGGTAAAAATAGGACATGGCTTGTGGACACAGCATCTTTCAATAACCTTGATCCACCAAGGTATTTCTGAGACAGAGCTTGAACATCTATTTTACTTCGGAGTCACGTGAGTGACTACGTGAAGAACCCCGCCAGTGCGCCTGCGCGTCATAACGTCAGACGCCTTGAGTCAAACGGACGTGAGGAGCAGAGCTCCTCCAGTGGTTTGTAGTTTTTCAACTACAAGGTAAGTAGAAACTTTTTTCATGTTTTCCAGGTCCATTTACTATGGGTCTGTGGGGATTTTTTCCACAGACGCCATGGGAAAAAACGGGCAGGGGGAAGAGGCGAGCGACACAGCCGACAGAAAGTCGGGAAAGTCGGGAGTCCACGGTTAGAGACCAACCGCCTCTAAACCCCGGTACAGTCGCCAGCGGTGAGCATAGCGACTGTGGACCTGGGGCTGGTGAAAACACAGTCAGCGCCTGTTGGGCAAAAGACAAAGTTTAAATCCCAACGGCCCACGGAGGGAGTCCCAGGCAATGGAAGTAGCTCCAGGGCTAGATACTGCTTTCGAGCGTATTGCCCAAATAGAAAGTTTTTTACATAGGCTATTGGAGCAAAGTTCACTCAGGGAGGAGTGTACTGAAATCCAAGCTGCTGGAAGCAGGTCAACAGCACCTGGCACAGGGCTGATGGAATGCACCCTCAGGGATGAGGAGCATGCTAAGGGTCATGAGATTTCAGACCCCGACTCTGACGGTGAGGCTGTACAAGGCGATGAACGGCAGCTGCCAGATGTTCCACCCCTGGCAGTAGGATTCGCTGCCTCGTCAGGGTCAGGAGAGCCATTAGGAGAAGAACTGGCCTCCTTAATAAATTACTTGGTTTACCATCAGCTGGAACAGCAGGAGATGGATGAGACTGCAAGAAAGCAGGAGACCCCAAGTAACTGTGGGTTGCTGAAAGCAGCAGTAGTGAACCAAATTATCTAGAATCAGTTGCAGAGAATATTAAAGCTGCTGGGTTCTGGAATAACTGCTTTTACCAGAATAGCAGATAACAGCCAAGAGATGACGAAGTTGCATCAGGAAGCACTGGGGTTGCTATGCAGCACCCACTTCGAGATCAATTATCTGAGGAAGGTGCTATATGGCCTACTATGAATCCGAAATTCGCAGCACTCTGCAAACCAAGTAATATACAATTACCCAATTTACTCTTTGGAGAGGATCTCGGGAGACGTATTAAATAGTGGGAAGATGAAGCGAAAACAGGATTGATAAAAACATCAATGGTTGCAAAGTCTGTAAAGAGGAAGTATCCTTTCAGACGTCATACGGATCCTAGACCAGGACCAAGTCGCTCATCAACGCAGGGACATAGCTGGCGGCCTGCAGCGGGAGTAAGAACCAGTGGTGGTGCTTCCGGGAGAATCCAGGGATCTCAGAATACTCAAATGACTCAAGAGGTAGGTGGACCTGGTTCTCATGGGAACATACTAACTGGATTAAGTCCAAAAGTTGGAGGCAGATTACGTCTTCTATAAACATTGGAAGAAGATTACTTCAGATGTGGTAATTCTGAATAATATACAAGGATTTCGAATTGAATTCAATCCAAATATGATTTGCCTGTCCAGCATGTTCCTAGCAGAACTCTCCACTTTGCGAAGTAATGGAGGTTCAAGCTGCACTTCAAAACCCTATATATAAAAGGTGTTATTGAAGAATCAGTCTACCAAATTCACCAATTTGGATCAAATATATTCCCTCGATCAAAAAAGGATGGAGGATGTAGGATTATTATAGACTTGACAAGTCTGAATCCTTTTGTTCAGTGTCTGTTCACTTGCAAGATATGAAGTATCTTAAATTTACATGGATGAACCAATTAGGGCAGTTCAAAGCTCTGCCTAATGGGTTAACGTTCGCTCCCAGAATATTCATAAAATTGTTTAAATCAATTCTGGGGTTGCTGAGAGCCAGGGGCATGTACTAATGGCATACCTGGATGATGTCCTGATTATAGGAAGGACAAAACAGTCAACAGAAGCATCGGTTGCAGTTATGAAATCAAACTTTTGAAAGTTTGGGGGTTTCTAAATTCATCCAAAGAAATCAAGGTTAAAAACATGTACCTCGATTGATTATTTGGGGTTCACAATTGATTCAGCCCAAATACAAATTACTTTGCCCAGTGAAAAACGGGTGGAGTTGATTGAAGATTGCAGTAATCTGTTAAACGAGCAAAAACCTCTAATCAGACAGGTGGCTCGAGTACTGGGAAAATTAGTAGATTCCCAGCAGTCCAGTATGGACCATTACATTATCAACAGCTGCAGAGAATGAAAGAACAGACACTGAGAGTAAATGCTGGTCATTTTGATAGAACCATGCAAGTAACAACAAATGCTGTTTCTAATCTGCAGTGGTAGATTCTACATGTCTCAAGCAGTTCAGGCAAAGTGCGATTGAACAACCTTCCATGATATTACAAACTGATGCCAGTGCACTAGGATGGGGTGCAACTGACTTAACATCTAGCTGCGGAGGCAGATGGAATCAGGAAGAGTTATTGTTACTGCAGACATGGGGAATTACCTATTTGGAGCTTTTAGGAGGTTTCTATGGACTCCAAGCTTATGGTTCTAACACAACTAAAAGGAAGGTTCAAGTTCAAATTAATAAACACAACAGCAGTTGCCTATATTAATGATATGGGTGGAATTAAGTCGGTGTCATGTGACAAAATGGTTAAATCAACTTTGGTCTTGGTGTATTGAAAAGAACATTTGGATTTCAGCTATCTATCTACCAGGTAGAATGAACACGAGTAGCAGACACCAGGTCACGAAAGTTCCATGATAATAAAGAATGGATGTTGAATCAAGAGGTATTCAATGATATAGTAATCAGATTTGGAATGCCCGACATCGACTTGAATCATCAGCTATCGAGATATGTCTCATGGAAACCAGATCCAGGAGCAGTGGCGATTGATGCTTTCTCGCTACATTGGGGTGGTATGTTTTCATTTATTATTTCCACCTTTCTGCCTCATAAGCCAATGTTTGCTTAAAATCAGGCAAGATGCTGCTTCAAGGGTATTGGTAGTACCAGATTGGCCTACACAGCCATGGTATCCGTTGATATTAGAATTAACAACACAAATGTTGATGGAAGTCCCAAAAAGGAGTAATTTATTGCTGCACCCTGTAACAGGGTAACAACATCCATTATATGATCGTTTGGATTTGTTGATTTGCAGGTTTTAAGAATGCCTTTTCTGGGACGAGGACTGTCCTGAGCGTACTGTGGACATGCTTACGGCAGCCTGGAGGAAGAGCACTTAAAAACAGTACTTGTCTTATATTAAGAAATGGGAAGAGTTCTGTGTACAAAAGAATGTGCAATAAAGTACTGCAGATATTTCAATGTTTAGAATTTCTGTCAAAACTTTATTATGATGAAGGTCTGAGTTGTAGTGCAATTAATTCAGCCAGAAGTGCATTGTCCTCATATTTGGTTCTGGATTCAGAAAGAAACCCAATTGGGTCACACCCAATTGTTTCCAGACTAATGAAAGGAATCTTTAATTCCAAACCACCGAAACCTAGGTACATGACAATCTGGGATGTAAGTGTGGTACTGAAACTACTTCGTGAATCGTCATCAAGTGTGTCTTTACCTTTGGCCAAGCTCAGTATGAAAGTATTAATGCTTATGGCATGAGTGACAGCACAACGAGTGCAAACACTTGGAAAATTACAAATAGACAGTATGGAAGTAACTGAAGATAAGGTTACATTCTATATCTATGACCTACTAAAGCAGATTAGGCCAGGTGTGACAGGATTTAAAATTATGCTAGCAGTATATCCAAATGATCCTTGTCTCTGTATTAAGACATATTTGTTACAATACATTGAGGTCACAAAGAATTTGAGAAATACGGAAACTGGGTTGTTGATCACACACAAGAAACCACCTAAGAGAGTTTCAATACAGACTATTTCCAGATAAAAGAAGTCTTAACAGCTGTTGGTATTAACACTTATGTTTTTACGTCTCACTCGACTAGGGCAGCAGAAACATCGACGGCCAGGGCAAAAGACGTCCCCGTCGACCATATCCTCGCAGCCGCCGGGTGGTCCAATGAGTTGATGTTTCAACATTTTTACCATCGGCCTATTGTTAATGCGGGATTGTTTGCAGAAACTATTTTAAGTTCTGTGTAAATTCCTCTGGTTTAAAGGGGATCTGATTAATTTCATTATTGAAATGAATTACTGCATTTGTGGTACAAATGTTATTATGAATGCATGATTGATTATTTCTCGTTCTGAGTCAATCAATGCAGTGAGAAGCCGGGATTGATTTACGGCATGAAATCACAAAGCTTTAAAATCTTCACGTAGTCACTCACGTGACTCCGAAGTAAAATAGTAAGATTAAACGAGAACTTACCTAAGTTTGAAGTTTGATCTTTATTTTATGAGGAGTTACGTAGGTGATTACGTGCCCGCCACGACCCTACCCTCTATCATAAACGTCAGATGGAAGTTCTTGTATTACTCGTTTTATTATGAGACTATATTACTTCGGTTGTTGTTTTTTGTGATTTCACACCGCTGCTTTGAAGATTGATGCGCAGGCGCACTGGTGGGGTTCTTCACGTAATCACCTACGTAACTACTCATAAAATAAAGATCAACCTTCAAACTTAGGTAAGTTCTCGTTTTATCTTACTATTCTTAATAATAATATTGTTATGTTTCCAGTTTAGACTTTAGAGATACAGCATGGAAACAGGCCCTTCGGGCCACTAACTCCGCGCCGACCAGTGATCACACCGTACACCAGCACTATCCTACACACTTGGGACAGATTATAATTTTACTGATGCCAATTAACCTACGTCTTTGAAGTGTGGGAGGAAACTGGAGAAAACTCATGTGACCTTAGGGAGAATGTACAAACACCTTACACACAGCACCCGTAGTCAGGATCGAGCCCAGGTGTCCGGCGCTGAAAGGCAGCAGCTCTACCACCATGCTGCCCTAACCTACAAACCTGAAGCAAGTAACTTAATGACCTTGTTTGCCCCTCCAAGGAAGTCGAGGGGAGTGAGGTTATCTCATTTTTAACCAAGCCTGATTAAATGTAGGAAAAACAGAAGAGGAGGTTTAACCATTAACTCTTCCCACACACTATTCTTGCTCTGTCAGTTTGGTTACAATCCATTCAAATGACTCAGGACTTGCCGTGTTGAGCAGCAGCACTAATCATCTGCCACTCCTTTCAAAAATCAAAATAGGAACAAGTGTCATGAGTTTATCCACTTTGTTTTAAATCTTCCAGGTATCCACCCATGGTATTAGGAGGCAGTCAACATCAAAGTTCAGTCTGAGGACCAAGGAGCATTAAACAGCTGCCAGCCGGGATCAATGTGGGAAAACATGATGTCTGGAGCCAGCTATTCTTTTTTTATAGATAAGCACTGGTTCCCTACGCACAGGGAACACATAAGAAGCAAGTGTTTGAACTCGTACTGGTGTAAAACAGTGACAGCCATACAAGAGGAATAACATGGGCAAAACTCCTCAGACACACAGTAATTTCCAGCAAAATAATAGTCAGAGTCATACAGTGTGGAAACAGGTCCTTCCATCCAACTTACCCAGGCCGGTCAACATGCCCCATCTACACTAGTCCCACCCATCTGGGTTTGCCCCATATCCCTCTGAACCTATCCTATCCATGTACCAGTCCAAACATTTTTTGGTCATGGTGGCGCAGCGGTAAAGTTGCTGCCTTACAGCGAATGCAGCACCGGTGAACCGGGTTCGATCCTTTTTATTTTTTATTTATTTATTTATTTATTTTTTGCTATGCACAACATATTTATTTCACTAACAACATCAAGTGAATACTCATGGGCAGTGCCGGCCTTAAGCCGATTGGACCGATTGCTCCTAATTGGGCGCCGTGCTAATTTTCCGTATTTCGTACAGAAATACGAATTTGCCTTGTTAAATACGGATTTTTTTTTTAAATGAACATGGATAAAAACTGCTGCACCGGCCATCAGATAAAAACGATTTGTTAACTACTACTGTCAGCACTTGTTAACAGCCAGTAGTTAACAAGTAGCTATACAATGTGTCATCAATGCATCGATCCATATTCCTCAGTAAATGTAATTGTGTTTTGACCAAGCATCAATGACGCCGCGTTCCCCTGGACAAAATTCACGGTACTCCCATAAATTTTATTCAAAGGAACGCGTCACCAACACTTGGTCAAAACACAACTACATTTTTATTATTTTTTTTATTTTTTATTAGAGGTATCTGCATATCATAGTCCAACCCAATACAAACTTTGTATAACGATTACATATTAAGTATCCAGGGTTCCGGGTACCCAGTTACCAAAGTAGCTGGGGTCCTCCTTTATCGGTTACATATTAACGTTGACCAGTTATTTATTTATATTTATAGATAAGAAAAATAAAGAAATAAAGAAAAGAAATTAGAAAAGTAAGATAAACTATCAATAATACAACTTAGGAGATAGGTCCATAAGTCAGAAAACGTAACTATTCATCTAGTCCTGGGTTCGGGTTTCAGTCAGGCCTCCGCGCCGGCCCAGTCTACCCCTTCAGATAATCTATAAATGGAGACTATATTTTAGTAAATAATTTTGGTTTGTCAATTAAGACATATCTAATTTTTTCCAAATGTAAGGTCTCCGACATCTCCATAATCCACATCTTAATTGTGGGGGTTGCAGGATTTTTCCAAAATTTTAATATTAATTTTTTCCCAATTATTATACTGTAGTCAAGGAAATTTCGTTGGTTTGTTGTAAGTTTTAGATATTGTTCTGATATGCCCAATATTATTAATTTAGGATCGGGATCCAGTTGAGTATTAACAACTACAGAGATTATTTTAAGCCGGGTTCGATCCTGACTACGGGTGCTCTCCGTACGGAGTTTGTACGTTCTCCCCGTGACCAACGTGGGTTTTCTCCGAGATCTTCGATTTCCTCCCACACTCCAAAGACGTACAGGTTTGTAGGTTAATTGGCTTGGTAAATGTTAAAACATTTTTTTAAATGATCCCTAGAGGGTGTATTATAGTGTTTATAGTGTGCGGGGATCGCTGGTCGGCGTGGACCCGGTGGGCCAAAGGGCCTGTTTCCGCGCTGTATTTCTAAACTAAACATTGGGATAGTACCTGCCTCAATTACCTCCTCTGGCAGCTCGTTCCACATACATACACAGAGTGTAAAAGAAAGTTGCCCCTCGGGTTCCTATTAAATGTTTCCCCGCTCACCTTAAACCAACGTCCTCTGGTTCTTGATTCCCCTACTCTGGGTTAAAGATTGTGCATTCACCCTATCAATTCCCCTCATGATCTTATTCACTTCCATAAAATCATCCCTCATCCTGCCCTCCAAGGAAAAAAGTCATTCAGTTTCATTGGTTCTCCCCAAAACAAGCAGAGATGCGCCCATTCCCAAAGTAATTGCTCACCTAGACTGCGAGTGCTTCCTAAAGAATCCAGCAAAGAAGATGCAGTGCTGTTTAGACTGGATGTCGAACTGAATCTCTGTGGGTAGAAAGGAAAAAAAGTCACTTAGAGTTAAGTGTGGAATAGCAAGAGGCAATTCATCTCCAAGTCTGAAGCGAAAAGTCTGTGGAAGCATGCAGTTCATTTGCATACAGTCTCCATTGTAGACAATAACACTGTGGTCATAGGCCACAACAAGAAGATGCCACCTAGAGATGTCACTTATTATTTTTTGGAAGAAGGGTTTAGACCCAAAACATCATCTATTCCTTTTGGAAGAAGGAAGAATGGATCGACTGGCCTTATATTCACTGGAATTTAGGAGCATGAGAGGGGATCTTATAGAAACATATACTTTCTTACGGGATTGGATGCAGGAAAAATGGTCCCATTGATGGGGGAGTCCAGAACCAGGGGTCACAGTATAAGGGGTAGGCCATTTAGCACTGAGATGAGGAAAAACCTTTTCACCCGGAGAGTTGTGAATCTGTGGAATTCTCTGCCACAGAAGGCAGTGAAGGCCAATTCTCTGGATGTTTTCAAGAGAGAGTTAGGTATAGCTCTTAGGGCTAACGGAATCAAGAGATATGGGGAGAAAGCAAGAACAGGGTACTGATTTTTATTGATCAGCCATGATAATATTGAATGGCAGTGCTAGCTCGAAGGGCCTGTACCTATTTTCTATGTTTCTATGTCCCAACCCAAAACGTCACCCATTGCTTTCTTGAAGGGTCTTGACTCAAAATGTCACACATTCCTTTTCTACGGAGATGCTGCTGACCCGCTGAGTTACTCCAGCTTTTTGTGTCTAGATCACTTGGTGGAGCTGGGAGTAGGAGCATTAACAAAATCACTTTAAAAAGGTCATCATTGCAAACCAGACAATTAAAAAAATTGTTGAACAACTAAAGCAGAAGGCAGTCAACAAAAAAAACAATTTCAACAAAAATGCACTGGGTAGGGTGACAAGAGATGCGTGCAAAGCCACAATTTACAAAGCTTATGCGGGAAATGAAAAACAAGGCACGTATTTAACACCCTTCATGACCTCTGCATGTCTCCAGCGGGCTTTATAGACAAGGGAGGACCTTCTGAAGTGTAGATTCATGAGACTGCAGAGGCTGGAATCTGGACCAGACGAAAAAAACAACTGCTGAAGCAAGGCATCAGGTGAGGCAGCAGCAGAGGAGGCAGAGGGATGGTTGGCGTTTCAGGTCGAGATCCTGCAATCTCCTATTTCATAGTGTCCAAATAATGGATGTTTCTAATCCAAACTTCATGCCAATGCTCTGGTTAAAATGAGACTACAATTCGAAACAAAGTCTCCACAACATGAAGCGGGTAAACACCGTTGGAAGAGCGAGTACCATCGTTAATGAGAGTGATTCATGCAAATCAAAAGGTCAGAGCCATCAATTTCAATCATCAGAGGCTTCATGCCGTCTCCAAACGCCACACCCTGTGCTCTCTGGAATGCAAAGCAAGTCTCAGCTGATCAAAATACTGGCTTCTATATCTTTCCCTCTCAACCCCATTCTCCTGCCTTCTCCCCATAGCCTGACTCCCGTACTAATCACAAATCTGTCACTCTCCGCCTTAAAAAAACACAAATAACGGCCACCACAGCCTTCTGTGACAATTAATTCCACAGATTCAACACCTACTGACCATAGAAACTTCTCATCTCCTTTCTGAAGGTACGTCCTTTTATTCAGAGGCTTTTCATTTTCCAGAATTTATTTAATTACTTGAATTTAAATTCAATGCTCACACAGATTGGTATTGAAGTTGCAAAGACCTTGAAGACTGGATCTCCAGTCCAATGATATCAACACACTCATCAAGCCAACTTGCTCTCAAAATTGCTTTAGGAGTTGGATTGCAGAGAAATGGTGGACATGGATGGCCATCATTTAGAATCCAGAGCCAACTAAATAAGCTTGAACATTTTTAATGTCCACCGTTTCCATTTTGTTTTCAAAAGAAATAAACATTGCTCAATGTACAAGGAGTAGTCGGGGAACAGTTAATCCCAATAGCAACTGGTTATTCTGCAGGGAAGAGATTTATTGAATCAGTGTGGTGAATCACCCTGGGAAACAATGGATTCAACTCCTCCCTTATCCTAGGTAAACGATTATTGCAACCGTGTCAAATCACTGCTTTTTAAATAAATAAACAGCAGACATAGCCAATATAGCCTGAAGGAGTAGTCATATGCAATGTTGTCAAGCTAGAAAGGGTACAGAGAAGATTTAAGAGGAATGTTGCCAGGGACTTGAGGGTCAGAGCTACAGGCAGAGGTTGAGTAGGCTGGGACTCTATTGCTTCGAGCACAGGAGGATGAGGGGTGATATTATAGAGGTGTATAAGATCATGAGAGGAATGGATCGGATAGATGCACAGAGTGTCTTGCCCAGTGTAGGTGAATTGAGGACCAGAGGACATAGGTTTAAGGTGAAGGGGAAAAGATTTAATAGGGATAACTTTTTCACACAAAGGGTGGTGGGCATATGGAACTAACTGCCAGAGGAGGTAGTTGAGGCAGGGACTATCCCAACATTTAAGAAACAGTTAGACAGGTACATGGATAGGACAGGTTTGGAGGGATATGGACCAAGCGCAGGCCAGGTGGGATGTGTAGCTGGGACATGTTGGCCGGGTGTGAGCAAGGGCTTGTTTCCACGCTGTATCACTCTATGACTATGAGGCAATTTGTTTTTAAGCTTAAAGTTTTCAATGAGCTCAGTAAAGTTCTCATTTATGAAGCATGAACAGAGGCAAATACATCCGCTGGCCTTCATCAGTCAGAGGGTATCGAGTATAAACGTTGGGACATTATGTTACAGATGTACGAGATGTTGGTGGGGCCACATTCGGTGTACTGTGTTCAGTTTTGGTCACTCCGCTATAGGAAGGACATCATTAAGCTGGAAAGAGAGCAGAGAAGATTTACGAGCATGTTACCAGGACTCGAGGGCCTGAGATGTAGGGAAAGATTGGGCGAGTTAGGACTTTATTTCTTGGAATAATGGAGGCTGAAGGTGATCTTATAGAGATATATAAAATCATGAGGGGAAAGATAGTGTGAATATGCAGAGTCTTTTACCAAGGGAAGGGGAATGAAGAACTAGAGGACATAAATTTAAGGTGAGAGGGTCAAGATGTAATAGGAACCCCAGGGGTAACTTTTTTCATGCTGAGGGTGGTGGGTAAATGGTACAAGCTGCTAGAGGTATAACAACATTTAAAAAGGCACTTTGACAAGGTTCATGGATAGACAAAAGGTTTAGAGGGATAGGGGCCAAATGCAGGCAAACGTGACTTGTTCAGGGGGTGCATCTTGGTTGGCATGGATGAGTTGGGCTGAAGGGCCGTTTCCTTGCTGTGTGACCATGGCTCTACCCCTGGGCCTCTCTGCTCTACAACTCTCTCCAGAGCCCTTCCATTTACTATGTAAGTCCTGCCCGGTTTGACTTACTGAAAGCATCACCTCACATTTGTCAGAGTTAAATTATTTCTGCCATTCCTTGTCCCACTTCCCCAGTTAATCCAGATCTTTTTTTATAAACTTAAATAGTCTTCCTCAATGTCCACGATACCACCAATATTCACGGCACCTGCAAATTTACTATTGTCATCTAGATGAATGATTTGGTTGACAAACAAAAATGAACCCAGTACTGGTCACAGGCCTCCAATCTCCCCCCAAAAAATCAACCATCCACTACCAATCTCCTGGCACCAGGTCAATTTTGAACCGAATTGTCTAGCACATCCTGGATTCCCTGAGATCCAAACTTCCTGCACAACCTACCATGCTAACTGTCCAAGGCCTTGCTAAAGTCCTCCACCCTGCCCTCGTTAAACCGCTTAGTAACCTCTTAAAAAAAAAAAAAACCTATAAAAATGGTGAGATAAAACTTCCCATGCACAAAAGCAGGCTGACTGCCCTCAATCATCCCACGCATGGGAGAGGAGCAAAAGCTGGTATATCCAGTCCCTCAAAATCCCCTCCAGTAAATTGCCCACCACTGATGTAAGGTTCACCGGCCTTCGTTCACCGGGATATCTTTGCTCCCCTTCCCAAACACAGATACATCATAAGCTACCCTCTAATCTTCCAGAAGTTCACCTGCGGCTAAAAAAGATGGGAATACCTCTGTCATGGCTAAAGCAATATCTTCCTTAGAATCGCACAATGTCTAAAGATACACTTAGTCAGGTCAAGGGGATTTATCCACCTTAGTTTTATCAACACATCATGACTCATTTCCCTTAATTACTTTGCTTCCAAGACTTTCGTCTCAGTAAATACAGATATGTATTTGTTTAGCATCTCCTGCCACTCAACACATAGATGACTGTATTGATCTGCGAGGCCTATTTTCTCCCTTGTTACCTTTTGCTCTTAACATATTTTTAGAATCTCTTAGGATTTTTCTTCATCTTGTCTACCAGAAGAATCTCTTTTGCCCCCTTGATTTCCCCCTTAACTGCACTGCCACATTCCTTGTATTTCCAAAGCAATTTATTTGATCCCACTTGCCGAAACCTTGGATTGACACAAAAAGCTGGTGTACCTCAGCAGGTCAGGCAGCATCTCTGGAGAAAAGGAATAGGTGACGCTTCGGGTCGAGACCCTTCATCAGGATTATACCTTGGTTAGGCCTCCCATTTCCATGACGAGCACCTCAATGTCCCTTGTCAACCAGAGCTCCCTATACCTGCCAGCCTTGCCCTTCACTACAATAGGATCGTGCTGTCCCTGGACTCTCCCAATCTCACCTATAGAAGCATCCCACTTGCCAAACATCTCTTTACCCGTAAACAGCATCTTCTAATCGACCTCTGGAAGTTCCGATCCAATACCTTCAAGATTGTCTTTAACTTATGGAGGGGAAAAAAAATGTAGGACTGGTCCACAACTATTTTAAAACTAATAGAATTATGGTCACTGGTCCCCAAAACATTTGCAAATACCGGTCCTATTTTGTTCCATAACTGGTCCCATCGTTTTACATAAACAGAGATTAACAGATTCTTGATTAGTGAGGGTGTCAGGAGTTATAGGGAGAGGCAGGGAATTGGGGCCGAGAGGGAAAGATAGGTCAGCCAGAAAATGAAAGGCATCGTGGACTTGATGGGCGGAATGGCCTAATTCTGCTTCTAGAACTTATGAATACTTCCTTTAAAAATTAACATAAGCTGAAGTGGGTAGTATTGATCTCCCTCAACGGCCTCAAATTCCACTCCAGAATTAAGAAAGCAACAATGCTACTTGACCTTTGAGTGCAGTATTGAGGGAGTGCTGAACTGAGTCATCTTTCCGTTGTATTGTTAAATTGAAAGCAAAGAATTTGCCTGTCTAGCTTGATAAACTGTTAAATTAAAATAGTCTACTTTCAGAGGGGTGCAGAAACAAATCCCACAGTACTCTAATAGAGAGTCATGAGGTTATCAGCAACACTCTGGTCAACATCCACCCTTTCCATCAATACCACCAAAAGCTGGTTAGCGGCTTAATCTCAATGCTGTTTGTGGAAATTTGATCACAAAGTTAGCTGATGCCTGGGAATATTCTCGGGGTGGGAGCATCCTGCCATGAGGATTGCAATGGGTCAAGGAGAGGGTGGACATATTGGCAGAAGATATGCTTTAAAATTGTGCATCATATGATATACCAAACTCATCTCACTTAAGCTCGCCACTAATTTTCAGGGAATTTACCAGGGACCTTTTTCAACTCCATTCAGCACCAAAACTTAGGTTTAAACAGAAATCCATAAATGCTCATGGGATCCAATTGTTGCATTGATGAAAATCCTATTTTTGAAGCATTTGGTCATATACTAGCCTGTATTTGTGTTTACACCAACTGAGGAGCTTACTGGCTATTACAGTGAAGGGAAACATAGCACCACCACCAGTAGAGCCAGCACCTCACAACACCAGCGACCCCAGGTTCAATCCTGACCTCTGGTGATGTCTGTGTGGAGTTGGTACACTCTCCCATGACCATATGGATCTCATTTGGCCAAATGGGGGGGGGGGGGGGGGTTATGGTCAATATGAAGTTTGTGAGCCAAATGACTTGTTTCTGTGCTGCATTTCTTTATGACTGACTCTGCAGCATATGTGCAAAGCATCAAATCTTTGCAGACCATACAGTGAAGCAAAATGGAGATGTTTGCTTAAGTTTCCACAGGCTTGCTGACCACGTTGCAGTAGATTAAACAAATGAAATTTAATTATAACTACCCTTCGCTTTCTGCACTTTACTGCAGAAATTACTGTGAACTAATAGTTGCCTCACTCACATTATTTCCTCTTGTTAAACAGACTTTGCTTGCTGTATGATATAAACTATTTGCCAGAGGTGGTATGAATAATACACTCCACCTCCAAGTCACTTGCTTTTGTCAAAAGGTATGCTGCTCATGAAAACAAGGTTGAAATTCTGAGATTTTTTTAATAAAGTACCTTGTGACCTGTTCAAAGCTGGGGGGGGGGGGTGTTGAATATTCAGTTGCTCGGTGGGCAGGTTTTCAAGGTACAGTTTAGTTTAGAGATACAGTGTGGAAGCAGGACCTTCGGCCCGCCTAGTCCATGTCAACGAAGGTAGACAAAAATGCTGGAGAAACTCAGCGGGTGAGGCAGCACCGATGGAGCGAAGGAATAGGTGATGTTTTTCGGGTCGAGACCTTTCTCCAGTCTGAAGAAGGGTTTCGACCCGAAATGTCACCTATTCCTTCGCTCCATAGATGCTGCCTCACCCGCTGAGTTTCTCCAGTATTTTTGTCTACCGTTGATTTTTCCAGCATCTGCATTCCTTCTTAAACATAATCCAGGCCAACCATCGATCGCCCTTATGCTAGCTCTATGTTATCCCACTTATCCTACACACTAGGGGCAATTTACAGATGCCAATTAACCTACAAACCTGTACGTCTTTGGAATGTGAGAGGAAACCGGAGCACCTGGAGAAAACCCAGGTGGTCAGAGAGAGAACGTACAAACTCTGCACAGACAGCACCCGTGGTCAGGATCGAACCTGGATCTCCAGCGCTGTGAGAGGCAGCAACTCTACCGCTGCGCCACTGTGTCGCCCCTATTCTTTGCACAATGTTAGCCTTTTGCACAGTAGCACTCATCTGAGGCCTGAAAAGCAGCACAGCTCTTCTCTACTAGCAACAGAAGATTTGAACCAGGTTGTCAAGACCAGTTGCTGAACTATGAAGTAGACACTTACTTGTGTCCGCTGGGGTGACGATAGGTCCAACATGGAACTGCTTAAACCTTGTGCGTTACTCTGTTGTGGACTTCTCAATTCCCATGCTGAAACAAGAGGAGCATATTTACTTTTGAAAAACAAGATAACCATATTGTGTAACGATCATAAGATCTCACAGCTATTGGCAACTGCCCGAGTGGTTGTCAAACATATTTGATCTCTTGAAGAAAACTGCTGGACATGATTGAGTTTTAGAGTTTAGAGATTCAGCATGGAAACAGGCCCTTCAGCCCACGGAGTCTGTGCTGGCCGACGATCCCCGACACGTGCACTATCCAGCGCACTAGGGACAACTTACAATCTTTACCGAAGCCAATTAGCCTACAAACCTGTACGTCCTTGGACTGTGGGAGGAAACTGGAGCACCCGGGGAAAAACCACGCGGTCACGGGGAGACGGTACAAACTCCGCAAAGACAGCACTCATAGTCAGGATTGAACCCAGGTCTCTGGCGCTGTAAGGCAGCAACTCAATCGCTGCGCCACCCTTAATGAAAAGATGGCAATCTGAAATGCCCCAAACATCAAGGCACTAACATCATCGAAATGTAACTTTTGACTACAGGCCAGCTGAGATGCATAGATTGCGTTTCTCATGAACTAACTTTGGACGTGTGATGAATGAAAATTGTTAGAATCAATCAACTTTGCATCTGTTTAGTCATATGTACCACCAGTGGTACTTGTGGAAAGGACTCTGTCGGCTGAGGTGCCCGTTTCCACGCTGTATCTCTAAACTCGAAAACAAAATCATGTCCAGCAGTTTTCTTCAAGAGATCAAATATGTTTTAAGACCACTTACTGACCACAAAGATCATCGCTGCTTGCCAAATTAAACTCTTCCACTCTTCCACTCTTTTGAACTTTGACATTGCAAAATCATCTATTTCACCCACTCACTTGGGCCAGTTGGCTTGGGGATAATTAGTGGAGAAACATAGAACTGCAGTTGCAGGTTTAAAAAAAAAGACAAAATGCTGGAATAACTCAGGCAGCTTCTCCAAACAATTTGAAGAAGTGTCTTGACCTGAAACGTTATCAATCCATGTTCTCCAGAGATGCTGCCTGACCCTCTGAGTTACTCCAGCACTTTGTGTCTCTTTAGGGAAACAAGATGTTTGAGATGCTTGGAAAGAAGGCACTGCAAATAGGTTTCAGTCAAAATGCACAGCACTGAAAAATAATCCAATTTGGCTGAACTGACTTTGGGTGCAATGGTCAAGGAGAAAGTGGAAAGAAAGCATGAGGAAACAGGGAAAGAAAGTGAGGAGCTGAAAAAAGTGCAAGAATAGAGACAAAAAATCCTCGTGTGCGTTTAGCTCTTTGGAACTTAGCACCACTCACAACCTATCCACATTCCCTGTTCCCCAAATGTGCTTTCAGTCAATTACATCTGAGCCATTGCCATTACAGAGAAATAACAGCAAATTTATCACATTGCTTTTTCTCGATACCAAAGGGCCAAATCATGCGTTTTGGTCATATCAATTGAGAGATAAATATTGGTTAGGACACCAGGAGAATGTCATAACATTTGTCAAATAATGCTGCAGTATTATTTACAACCACTTAAGGGAACAGGTTTGTTCAATGAAGACAGACACAAAATGCTGGAGTAACTCAGTGGGACAGGCAGCATCTCTGGAGAGAAGGAATGGGCGACGGTTCGGGTCGAGAACCTTCTTCAGACAGGTTTATTCAATATCTGAGCAAGAAGGAAGACAACATCTTTGACAAGATCTTTCAGTCCCTTGGTGTTGCATTAAAACTGCAATTTATTAAATACCTCAAGATTCCACATTCCCATTTTCCCTTACAACATAGATTCTTGGTTGAGTTTGAGATTTGAAGCCATTCCTGTCTGAATCAGCCAACTGGAAGATTTTTTTCCACAATTACTCTAATGTATTCCAAATGAGGCTTTGTGTCTGATATTGCTTTTGTGTTTTGCGTTTTTTGGTAGGTTTTGATCAATGTACTGCAGTCTGGGCCAAACCTGCTGAATAACAACTTTGGTGGGAAACATCAAACAATAGCGCATTGCTCTCTTGCATGTGTACATTCTCCAAGCCTATGTTGAGCCAACAATGTCTCTTTCCAGCTCAAAACAAATGAGGAATATAATTTATTAAGGACAAAGTGTTGGAGTAACAGCGGGTTAGGCAGCATCCCTGGAGAACATGGATAGGTGACGTTTCAGGTCAGTAGCCTTCTTCAGACAGTAACAGGAAGATATTTGCTTACATTTTGAGTAACTTAGAAAATCCTCGTTATTGCAACTGTGACCATTGCAAACCAGCAATGCTCAAAGGATCTCCCCCACTTTTCTTTACTATTGTAAAGTGTCCCTGGTGTGTAGGATAGTGTTAGCGTATGGGATGATCACTGGTCAGCACGGACTCAATGGGGTGAAGGGCCTGTGTCCTAAAGCTAAAGTAAAAATAAACCCCAAAGTCCAGTGCTGGCTTTAGCCATCAATGACATCTTCTACTACGATGAGACATCAGATCACTGAGCCCATCTAGATTTACAACAGCCCCATTAAATAAATGGGAAGAGATCAGTTAATGGACCTTTTCACTGGATCTATTTTCATCTTTTCGTACTTCAATGTTTGTTTGTTTTTTAAATAGCTGAATGTCAATCGCTAGAATTTAGGAGATTGAGAGGGGATCTTATAGAAACGTACAAAATTCTTATGGGGTTGGACAGGCTAGATGCAGGAAGATTGTTCCCGATGTTGGGGAAGTCCAGGACAAGGGGTCACAGCTTAAGGATAAGGGGGAAATCCTTTAAGACCGAGATGAGGAAAAACTTTTTCACACAGAGAGTGGTGAATCTCTGGAACTCTCTGCCACAAAGGGTAGTTGAGGCCAGTTCATTGGATATATTTAAGAGGGAGTTAGATGTGGCCCTTGTGGCTAAAGGGATCAGGGGGTATGGAGAGAAGGCAGGTACGGGATACTGAGTTGGATGATCAGCCATGATCATATTGAATGGCGGTGCAGGCTCGAAGGGCCGAATGGCCTACTCCTGCACCTATTTTCTATGTATCTATGCATAGGCAACAAACTGCAAAGTTTCTGTAGCCAGCGAGTCTTGCTGGAAGCACACACCAGGAATGGTCCTGGTCTGGACCAGGTAAGTGATCTGAGAGTTGTCCACAAAGCACGTCAAAGGATGAGCAGCATAGTTAGAGAGCATGTGGTTGAAAAATGGAGTCAGAGGAACATCTACCTCAGGTATTGATAGGTAGCGCCGTCAGCGATGGCAGCCTTGCCAACAGTCTGTTCATCTTTTTTGTTATTTTTAGTGTGTTTTAAAAGTATGTGTTAATGTTTTCTGGTTTGTTTTATGTGGGGGGTGGAGGGGGGGGGTGGGGTCGGAGGAAACTTTTTTAAATCTCTTACCTTGCCGGAGATGCGATTGTTTTCCAGATCGTATCTCCGGTCACTCTGCGGCCTAACATCATGGATCTGGCAGCCTTGCACGAGACTGACTTTGAGCTCCACCGCGGGGCCGTGGATTTACCATCGGAGCCTGCGATCCCTTGCCTGGGATCGACGCTCCAACCGCAGCCTGCGGATTTCAACATCGAGGAGCTCGCAGTCTCAGGTAGATGCTGATGTCGGGAAGCTCCAAGTCGCAGAAGGTTCGACCAGCCCCGACCTGGGGTCCGATCGCCCGGCGCGGGGGAGATGAGATCCCCCCCGATGCGGGAGGTTGATCGGCCCGATGAGGAGGGCCCGACCACCGGCTGTGGGAGCCAAGATCGCTCCGACAACAGAAGGTTGGAGTGCCCCAATGGCAGGAGAACAAAGAAGGGAAGAAGATTGAACTTGTTTTGCCTTCCATCACAGTGAGGAATGTGGGGGAGTTGCTGTGGTGGATGTTCATGTTTAACATTTATTTGGGTGTCATGTTGCTCTTTATTGGTATGACTATGGAAAATCAAATTCCTCGTATGTTGCAAAACATACTTGGCTAATAAAGTACTATTATGATTATTATGATTATGGAACAGATAACTGTCATTTTGCAGAATTGTTCACTAGAGATCAAGTGGTTTGTGTTGTGGATATCCTGCCTGAAAGAATAGTTATGGAAAGTTGCAAAGTGATGTGCAATGTGTTGCATTATCCAAAGCCAAGTAACAAACGTCAGTTGTGGATGGCTTGATTGCAATCATGGATAGTCTTTCAGCTGACAGGATAGCATGCAACAAAAGCGCTTTTCACTGTACCTCGGTACACTTGCCAATAAGCTAAACTAAATAGGAGGTACGTATGGTAAAGAGCCAGACAAAAGCAAAACAGGGAATGCACAACCAAGGTGGCTGAGGTGATGCAAGTGGCATAAACAGGGAAACATTTCTACGACAGTGCACAATGATAAAGACACCAGGAGCTCACAATGTGGACAAGACAAGCCCTGCAACAGAGACAGAGACAGAATCAGAGCACCAGTTTAATGTAAAAGATCAGTTGAACAGAGGTATCTAGGAATAACTGTGCATAGTTCCCTGAAGGTGGAATCTCATGTAGATAGGGTGGTAAAGAAAGCTTTTGGTGTGCTGGCCTTTATAAATCAGAGCATTGAATATAGAAGTTGGGATGTAATGTTAAAATTGTACAAGGCATTGGTGAGGCCAATTCTGGAGTATGGAGTACAATTTTGGTCGCCTAATTATAGGAAGGATGTCAACAAAATAGAGAGAGTACAGAGGAGATTTACTAGAATGTTGCCTGGGTTTCAGCAACTAAGTTACAGAGAAAGGTTGAACAAGTTATGTCTTTATTCTTTGGAGCGCAGAAGGTTAAGAGGGGACTTGATAGAGGTCTTTAAAATTATGAGCGGGTTAGACAGAGTTGACGTGGATAAGCTTTTTCCATTGAGAGTAGGGAAGATTCAAACAAGGGGACATGACTTGAGAATTAAGGGACAGACGTTTAGGGGTAACATTAGGGGGAACTTCTTTACTCAGAGAGTGGTAGCTGTGTGGAATGAGCTTCCAGTGGAAGTGGTGGAGGCTGGTTCGATTTTATCCTTTAAAAATAGATTGGATGGGTATATGGACGGGAAAGGAATGGAGGGTTATGGTCTGAGTGCAGGTAGATGGGACTAGGGGGAAGTATTATTATTATTTTTTTTTAATTAAAAAAAAAAAATGTTCGGCACGGACTTGAAGGGCCGAGATGGCCTGTTTCCATGCTGTAATGGTTATATGGTTATATGGTTATCTGGTGGATACAAAACAAAAAAAAATGTATAGCCAGAACAGCCGCTGGATGTATTTACAGCAGAATGATGATGAAAGGCCAACCAAGGGATTTTCAATACAACTTCGGAGCAATATTTAACGTCCTCCTGATGCAAACCAACAGAGGTGATGTAGTCAAGAACAATGAGTCAGAAGCAAAGTGGAAGACTGCACTGGACTCGAAGGACATTCACATTCACACATGGTGGGTGTATGGAACAAGCTGCCAAAGGAGGTAGTTGAGGCACAGACTATCCCAACATTTAAGAAGCAGTTAGACAGGTACATGGATAGGACAGGTTTGGAGGGATATGGACCAAATGCTGGCAGGTGGGATTAATGTAGCTGGGACATGTTGGCTGGTGTGGAAAAGTTGGGCTGAAGGGCCGGTTTCCACATTGTCTCACTCCATGACTCTATGATGTCACACTCCAACTCATACAAGATTACACCAGAAGAGGGTACCTCATCTCAGAGGAACGGCCTCAGATCCTGATGGGTAGTCCATCAATCCACCTGTTTGGAGGACTGCGCAGCAAAACAAAGTAAACAATGTCTGGAAAGTTATTTGGGATATTTGTTTTGTTTTTAAATTATTAAATGGATGTAACAAATGTGTTTTGATTACCAGTGGATGTATGCTCTTCAAGATCTGTATTATCACAAGTGATAGTAGTAGAATTAGACCATTTGGCCTATCTAGTCTACTGCCATTCAATCGTGGCTGATCTATCTCTCCCTTCTAACCCCTTTCTCCTGCCTTCTCCTGCCTTCTCCCCATAACCTCTGACACCCGTATTAATCAAGAATCTATCTATCTCTGCCTTAAATGTATCCCTGACGGCCTCCACAGACGTCTGTGGCAAAGAATTCCGCAGATTCACCACCCTCTGACTGAAGAAATTCCTCCTCATCTCCTTCCTGAAAGAATATCCTTTAATTCTGAGGCTATGACCTCTGGTCCTAGACTCTCCCACTAGTGGAAACATCCTCTCCACATCCACACTATCCACTCTATTAGATGGCTAATTGGTCCTTGCAGATGCAGCACAATTGTTTAATCTTCTGGCTGTCCTCCAGTATCAGAGAAAGTGACGTTCATGTTCAAATAGACAAGATCAAATATATCTTCCCTTTGAGGGATATGCGCCAAATTGAGGCAAATGGGACAAGCCCAGTGCCAACTTGTTGTGCTGAAGGCCCATTTCTATGTTGAATAACATTGATTGTCGCTGCCCAGTCACTCTCCTATGAACCCCCTTCCACTACAGTTCTGTTTAATCTCACTTCATTGTCCATTTGGTATGTACTCTCAAGGCATAACTCTCCATTACACTTAACCGTGCCACTGTTTAAAACTACATTATCACCTTCTGTACCTATTCTCTAAGTAACACAATAAAATCACGAGGGGAATAAATCAGGTAGATGCACAGAGTCTTTTGCTCAGAGTAGGGGAATCGAGGACCAAAAGGACATAGGTTCAAGGTGAAGGGGAGAAGATTTATTAGGAATCTGAGGGATCACACAAAGGGTGGTGGGTTTATGGAACAAGCTGCCAGAAGAGGTAGTTGAGGTTGGGACGATCCCAACGTTTAAGAGACAGTTAGACAGGTACATGGATAGGACACGTTTGCCGGGATATGGACCAAACGCAGGCAGGCGGGACTAGTGTCGCTGGGACATGGCCGGTGTGGGCAAGTTGGGCTGAAGGGCCTGTTTCCACACTGTATCACTCTATAACTCTAATTCAGATGCATTCCTTACCTGATCCATAGGGGCTGACCGGTTTCCCCTTGGGTAGTATATGTCTACCAGATCCGAGAGCAATGGGAGTGATCATATAATTGGGATTGTAGACATCATTAATATCTGTCACATGTTGCAAAGTTTTGGACAGCTCCAGTTTTCTTTCGGCATATTGAGCCCTTGAGAGACCTATCATTGCAAATAAATAAGCATTAGAAAAAGGCATCTACTCGACCTGTATCCATGAATCACCTTGATACAACTGAAAGATTATTTTGGAAGAAGCCTCTTGTTCCATCGGGCCTCCACAATGATAGAGCTTCCTCAATCATGGTTTAAAGTTCCTATTTCTATGTTTAAAACCACTGCACAATACACTTTAGTCCACATGTTCAAAAATCTCTAAAAACTTGGAAAAAAACAATTGTCTTTCGCTTATTCGCTGTGCTACTATGCACTTTTTATAAGTATGGTATAAGGCGCCCATAAATAAAATTTATTATTATTATTATTATTTTTAAAGTCACAGTACACTGAGTTCTGCTAGCTAGCAAGTACAAATGCATTTTTTTTAAAGTTTAAAAATGAAGGAGGCTGAACAAGGCAAAATGAGCAGCCCCTGCGCAGTTGTCGGCTATGGGCGAGTGCTGGAATATTGCGTTGGGGGAACGGGTTGTGTTGGAGAAAGGGGAACGGGTTGCATTGGGGGACCAGGCCTCCCATGGGGGCTATGGGTGAGTGGTGGAATATTGCTTTGGGGATATATTGATTCAAAATGCAAGCTGTGGACATACCTGGCAGAGTTTCCTCATAGTTCCAGTGGAAGTTGGGTTGTATGTAGGTAGTTTTCAAATTTGGAACCACAAAGGGGACTTCCTTGCCATTTGGAGGCAGCTTTGAGAGCAAAATATCCTCACTAAATCCAATCGGCTTGGCCCCCAAGTTGCTTTCCGGTTTTGAAGACGATGGATTTGCAGGATCCGAAGGAACTGAGAAAAAGGAAAAAAAATTAAATGGGTCATTGACAAATATCCACAAGCTACCTAACCCGGTACTAAACTATTTTGCAAGTGAATTCTTTGAAAATTAGAAAACAGAGTTAAAAAAGATTTCAGAATTGACAGAAATTCAGATATTACTCCCATGGATGGAGTAGGCTTAATAGGCTTGGCATAATAGGCTTGGCATCAAAACAAAACTCAGTGCAGTGGGACATGTAATGTTGCCCTGTCCTCTGCAGATTTTAGTCCCTGACCTTGTTTCATGACTCGCATTAATCTTCCCCCAGTTCCCAGAATGGGAGGGGGCAGCAGATGACTGACTGTAAAGAGCAGGGCTTCAGTGGCAGAGGACATGATGATATGGTGCATCATCAGGGTAGAGAACTGGTTAAGAGGAGGTTTCAGTTTTTGTGACCATTGGCCAATTGGGGACTAAATTAAAAAAATGAACTTGTGAAGGCGCGAGACTTGGTTGATGTTCTAGACAAGTAGATAGTAACAAAAAGCTGAAGTAACTCTGGCAGCATCTCTGGAGAGAATGGGTGACGTTTCGGATCGAGACCCTTCTTCAGATGTACTTTGCCAAGTACGAGTGGCATGGTGTCACAGAGGTAGAGCTACTGCCTTACAGCGCCAGAAACCTATGTTCAATCCTGACTACGGGTGCCGTCTGTACGGAGTTCGTATGTTCTCCCCGTGACCCGAGTGGGTTCTCTCAAAGATCTTCGGTTTCCTCCCACACCCCAAAGACGTACACGTGTGTAGGTTCATTGGCTTGGTATAAATGTAAATTGTCCCTAGAGTGTGTAGATTAGTGTTAGTGTGCTGGGATCGCTGGTCGTTGCGGTCACGGTGGGCTGAAAGGCCGTTTTTCACGTTGTATCTCTAAACTAAGATATTGATTGAATCTCATAGGAATATATAGTTGAAATAATGGACGGACTAAATATTTACTCACAAAGATAATTGTATTTAATATCGATAAACCATATGGCCCAGATGGACTGCTGAGAGAAAACAGCAGAAGTATTGGGCACAATCAAATATCTATTGATACCAGAGTCCACCCAAGAACAGAATATTTGTGAATCTAATGGTCTTGTTGAAGAAAGGGTGGAATGACAAGCCCTGCAATCACAAGCTGGGCTGTGGTGGAGAATCTTATAAATGATAATTAGAGTCAGAATTTGTAATCAATGGGACAAGTATAGATTGACTTGGGAGAGCCAATATAGTTTGTTAAAGATAAATTGTGTTTAACTAATGTTTTAGTGTTTTTTGATAGAGCGAAAGGTTTCAGTGCGGGAATTGTAATCAATGCCGTGTGTTTGGATTTGCAAAAATAAAAAGGCACATAATTGGCTTGCCATCAACACAGACCACTATTGAGCATCATGGATAGAAAATTGGCTGATCAGTGACACTGCAGTAATGATAGGCTGTTTCTTGGACTCAAGAAAAAATGGAGTACATTATTAAAGTCTTGAGAATTGCCAGCACAGAAATACTTAAAGTGGAGAAGGAAGATTTGGGATCGAGAACAGAGGCCACGCATCAGGTGAACACACGAGCCCTGCAAAAGCAGTGGAACGTATGCACCAAGTCACGATCTATCCACCCACCCGTCCAATCTGTGGGCAAGTAAGCAGTTCCACAGTGTCCTCACCAAATACACCAGGGTAGAACCAAATCTGACTCAATCCCAAGATAGGATCACGATCTCTGCAGATTTTTCCAGTGTTAGCCATTTTTATCCCAATACATTTAAGAGTGTAACTTATGAAGTAGATTTTGTCCCTTATGGTGGCGCAGCAGTAGAGTTGCTGCCTTACAGCGCCAAAGACCCAGGTTCGATCCAGACCACGGGTGCTGCCTGTACGGAGTTTGTACTGTGTGGGTTTTCTCGCACACTCCAAAGACATACAGGTTTGTAGGTTAATTGGCTTCGGGAAGTAAGTGTGTGTGTGTGTGTGCGCGTGCGTGCGTGCGTGCGTGCGTGCGTGCGTGCGTGTGTGGGGAATTGTTAGTGTGCGGGGAATTGTTGGTCGGCACGGACCCGGTGGGCTGAAGGGCCTGTTTCCGTGCTCTGTCACTAAAACTGAAGAAAAAATAATAGCCATTGACATGTGTGACAGAGGAGCTGATTGTAGCAGGTTGAGAATATAATCCAATTTTACCATATTACAGAAGGCAAAATCTATCATGAAAAGCAACAAGAATAATTAATCTTACCTTCAATGACATCTTTCCCTTTCCCTTTCGACGAGGCTTCCTTGCAGCAATCCTTCAGAAACTCTGTCATGAGCCCGAGTACAACACTGAACAGCAATCCAATAAACAGTGGACCCAGCAGCCAGAATCTTGCTGAAAGAAATGGGAAGGGTGAGGTTTAATGGGATATCCAGAAAAACTGCAAAAGAAAGAGTGGGGTTTCACGAATGGTGTTAGAATGTCAGAGATGCCAGACAAGAATGTCAGAGATGCCAGTCAAAAATGGGAACTGAAGAAGGGTTTCGGCCCGAAACGTTGCCCATTTCCTTCGCTCCATAGATGCTGCCGCACCCGCTGAGTTTCTCCAGCACTTTTGTCTACCTTCGATTTTCCAGCATCTGCAGTTCCTTCTTGAACAAGGTAAATTAGGCAATCGGAATATAGAACATTTCAGCACAAGAACAGGTTCTTTGGCCCACAATGTCTGTGCCGAACATGATGGCAAGTCTAACTCATCTGCCTACACATAATCCATATCTGTCCACTCCCTGCGTATCCAAAGTAGACAAAATTGCTGGAGAAACTCAGCGCGTGAGGCAGCATCTATGGAGAAAAGGAGTAGGCGAAGTTTCGGGTCGAGTCCCTTCTTCAGACTGTATATCCTGCATATCCATATGCCCACCCAAACGTCCCTTAAATGCCACTATCATGTTTGTCTCAACTACCACCCCGGGCAGCACGTTCCAGGCACACACCAGTAAAAAACTCACACAGAACAAACACAGGAATAAGGAATCAGCCTCCTATTTTGTATGATTATGGTGTTTAAAAGCTATTTTTTTTATTCATTGCCACTTTGAATTGACCACTCAACCACAAGCCAGGGCTGCCCCGTAGCAGAAGCGTCCATGTTGCGGGGCTGGAAACTGGAAGTATCCTGAGATAATTCTGCTACCACCATCATCTATTGCGACAAGTGATGGCTTCCACTGATTGTCGCCGGAAGCTTGTGTCCTTTTCAGGACGGACGATGACAGCGAGGCCAACATTTGTAACAAGATGGACTCGAAAATAAGACTGACCAGGGCTCCATGGTGACGACCAGCTCATTTGAACTAAACTAGTGCGAGGAGGCTGGTTTTGTTAGTCCCTTAGTTTAGTTTAGAGATACAGCGTGGAAACAGGCCCTTTAGCCCACCGAGTCCATGCCGACCATAGATCACCCATACACTAGCACGAAGGGAAATTTACAGAAGCTAATTAACCTGCAAACCTGCACGTCTTTTAATGTGGACGGAAACCGGAAAAACCCCACATGGTCACAGGGAGGACATGCAAACTTCACACAGACAGCACCATAGTTAGAATGGAACCTGGGTCTCCAGAGGTGCGAGGCAGCAACTATCACTGCACTGCACAAATATTAAACAAATGCAATTTAGTCACCTTTATTATTTGTTTTTTTATTTAGACTCAATCTTATTTCCTCAATGTTGATAGAAACATAGCCAATAGGTGCAGGAGTAGGCCATTTGGCCCTTCGAGCCAGCATCGCCATTCAATATGATCATGGCTGATCATCCAAAATCAGTACCCGTTCCTGCTTTCTCCCCATATCCTTTAATTCCATTAGCCCCTAATCTTTAGCTTATTTAATCTACATTTAGATTAGCTATATCTAACTCTCTCTTGAAACAATCCAGTAAATTGGCCTCCACTGCCTTCTGTGGCAGAGAATTCCACAGATTCACAACTAATGTTCTTTTTACAAGGACTGAGTGTTATATTCAAATTTTGTTTCAGTTAGGGAGCACATTATTATTTTTGCTTAACTCCAAAATGCTTAAGAAACATTTAGGCATAAACATGGACAGGAAAGGTTTAGAGGGATTAGGCAGGTGGGGGTAGTGTAGATGGGGCATGTTGGTTGGCGTGGACAAGTTGGGCCTATGGGCCCGTTTCCACACTGTACGACTATGAATCTTGTTCTATTTACTGTTGCTCCCATCCTAAGCCATATTCAAGCCAGAATAGCTGTAAATATCATGGTTTGGCTTTAGCAAACGTGGAGGGGAGTTGTTTGGGGATTTGGGAAGGAAGCAGGACGTTCAATGGACATGCTGCCAAGATGTCTCCTGCTCAGCTTTCCCACATCACGTCGATCCATGGAGGTCACGTGACCTAGCTAAACATGAGAGTAGATGGTTCTGAACTCAGGCAGGAAGTTAAATGGGAATTCCCCAAGATGGCGCAACAGTAGAATTGCTGCCTCACAGCACTTGCGGCAACAGAGACCCGGGTTCGCTCATGACTACGGTGATCCAGTGATCTTTGTAGCTTGGACTCGCTCTTTTATAATATCGGTGATACCATTACTTATCATCTGTATGGAGTATGTACGTTCTCCCCGTGACCGCATGGATTTTCTCCGAGATCTTCGGTTTCCTCCCACTCTCCAAAGACGTACAGGTTTGCAGGTTAATTGGCTTGTTATAAGTGCAAATTGTCGTGTGTGTGTGTGTGTGTGTGTGTGTGTGTGTGTGTGTGTGTGTGTGTGTGTGTGTGTGTGTGTGTGTGTGTGTGTGTGTGTGTGTGTGTGTGTGTGTGTGTGTGTGTGTGTGTGTGTGTGTGTGTGTGTGTGTGTGTGTGTGTGTGTGTGTGTGTGTGTGTGTGTGTGTGTGTGTGTGTGTGTGTGTGTGTGTGTGTGTGTGTGTGTGTTAGCGTAGCGTTAGCGTAGCGTTAGCGTAGCGTTAATGTGCGGGGATAGCTGGTCAGCGCGGACTCGGTGGGCCGAAGGGCCTTTTTCCATGCTGTATCTCTAAAACTAAACAGGCAGCAACATTCGGGGGAAGAAACATGCAGGTGGTCAGAAGTCAACCAGACACGGTGGCCAAGCCCGATTGCTTTGGGTCACCAAAATAGCAGCTTGTGCAAATTTATTGGAGGACTATAAAAGTTTCTGTCATTTTGTTTTGTCCGAATAATAAATTTGCCTGTGAACAACACCCTGGAGCCCGAACCATGAGGAATTATTATTGAAATGTTTAAAAATAATTTATTGTCATCAGTAGGTACCACTCAGTCCAATCAGCATAGTGGACTTATAAATGCACAGCAATGCCATAAATAACTTCAGTGATTAAAAGGGAAGAATTGTAATTAATTTCAATCAACAGGGTTACCTTTGCAAATTTTCAGACTATGGTTGGCAGATTTTCAAAATACTGTTAAGAGTCACAGTTCAGGTAAGTAAAGTCAGATTAATTCCCTGGATTTGCAAATGGGATTAGCAGCGATTCAGGCAAAAAGAAGCAGTGCTAATATTGTGGGGGGGTTTAAACCGTCGCACTTCACAGCCATTGATGTACTTTGGAGGTGTGGTCAAGCAGCGAAATCTAGCAAATAATTTGTACACAATAACAGGATAGAGAAGACTTTGGTGGAAGGATGCTTGGGAAGGGGATAGTGGAGCAGGGCCAAAGGAGTTCAACAGCAATCTATTTTGCATCAGTGGTGTTTCATAAACAATTTTTGATTAGTGGTGAAGCAATTGAGTTTTCTCCTGCCAATTAAGATCCAGTGAACTTTGTAGCTTGTACTCGCTCTTTTATAATATCGGTGATACCATTACTTATCATTTTTAATGATATGAGATATTAGGGCAACACAGTGGCACAGCGTTGGAGTTGCTGCCTTTCAGCGCCAGGGACCCGCGTTCGATCCTGACTAGGTGTGCTGTCTGTACGGAGTTTGTATGTTCTCCCTGTTACCACACGGGTTTTCTCCAGGTGCTCCAGTTTCCTCCCACATTCCAAGGACGTGTAGGTTTGTAGGTTTATTGGCTTCTGTAAATTGACCTTGGTGGGCAGGACAGAATTAGGGTGATCGATGGCCGGCATGGGCTCGGTAGGCTGAAGGGCCCGTTTCCACGCTGTGTCTCTAAACTAAATTAAAATCAGTGGCTATCAGGCATCATTTCCCAGTATCTAATAGCCCCGTCATGCTCAAGATTACAGATTCACGATGCATTCAATTAATCTTCATGACAACAAATCAAGAAAGATAAAGTACAATTTGCAGTTAACAGAGAAATGTCAGAGAACTAATTAAACAATATGCACGAATAAAAGTTGGAGTTAAGATGTCAAACAAACAGCTTCTGAAGAAGTGTTTAAGAAGGAACTGCAGATGCTGGAAAATCGAAGGCACACAGAAATGCTGGAGAAACTCGGCGGGTGCAGCAGCATCTATGGAGCGAAGGAAATAGGCAACGTTTCGGGCCGAAACCCTTCTTCAGACTGATGGGGGGTGGGGAGAACAAAGGAAAAAGGCGGTGGAGGAGCCCGAGGGCTGAGGGATGGGAGGAGACAGCCCGAGGGCTGATGAAGGGGAGGAGCCAGCATGGGCTAACAAAATAGGGAGAATTCAATGTTCATGCCCCCAGGATGCAGACTCCCCAAGCGGAATATGAGGTGCTGTTCCTCCAATTTCTGGTGTTGCTCGCTCTGGCCATGGAGGAGGCCCAGGACAGAGAGGTCAGATACGGAATGGGAGGGGGCTTCTGAAGAAGGCTCACTACCCAAAACGTCATCTATTCCTTTTTTCCAGTGATGCTGTCTGACCCGCTGAGTTATTCCAGCTTTCTGTGTCTATCTTCAGTTTAAAATCGGAACCTACAGTTCCTTCCTAAACATTTTAAGAAACAACTTCGTCATTATTTGAGGATTGTGCATTCCACATACATTATATTAATCACCCAACAGAAAGTTTGCTAATTAATCACAAATTATGCCATAACATTTGAACTAGACTTCATCCAAGCAAGCATACATTTTGACGGCATTTTTATAAAGAATCTAGTCGGTAACTAGCTTAAGTTAATGGAAATTAATTTCCCATAGTTGAACAGAAGGTTACCACCTTGCAGTTTGCAGAAGAGGCTGAGTCACTGTCAGAAAGCAAGTTTGCTGGCTTTGATGGTCAATGCCAGATGTTACACTGTTATTACAATGGGTAAATCTGGGTCACTGCAGCCGGCTCTACCAGAATTTCATTTTCAGTGATACCAAATGTTAAGGGGAAATTTTCAAAATACCTACCAGGTAAAGGAAAGTTGCGAGAGAAGAAAAAACTATAGAGATTAATCAGAGTAAAAGGACGTACCTTTAGAAAGGAGGAGTTTCTTTAGTCAGAGGGTGGTGAATCTGTGGAATTCATTGCCACAGATGGTTGTGGAGGCCAAATCATTGAGTATTTTTCAAGCTGAGATCGACAGGTCCTTGATTAGCAAGGGTGTCAAAGGTTGTGGGGAGAAGGTGGGAGAATGGGGTTGAGGGGGAGAGAGAGAGATCAACCATGATTGAATGGCGGAGTACATTCGATGGGCCGAATGGCCTAATTATGCTCCTATGACATGAATTAATGAGTGAGCTGTTCATCAAAGTTCGATCAATTTTAAGCAGGTACCATTATATTATTTTATTAGAACATAGAACACAGTACAGCACAGGAAAAGGTCACTTGTCTAGGCCAAACATAATGCCAATTTAAACTAATCACATCAGCCTGCACATGATCTATATCCTCCATTCCATGTCTGTTGACATGTCTAAATTCCTCTTCCAGGGAACTATGACTTGCAGCCAAAGATCAATTGTACGTCAGTCGTCAAGGGTCCTTCCCTTTACTGAGAACTTTCCTCTCGTATTTGACATCAAGAGTTCAAGAGAGTTTATTGTCATGTGTCCTTGATAGGACAATGAAATTCTTGCGTTGCTTTAGCACACCAGAACATAGTAGGCACGAATACAGAACAGATCAGTGTGTCCATATACCATTGTATAAATATATACACACATGAATAAATAAACTGATAAAGTGCAAATAAACAGATTATGGGCTAATAATGTTCAGAGTTTGTCCGAGCCGAGTTTAATACCCTGATGGCTGTGGGGAAGTAGCTATTCCTGAACCTGGTCGTTGCAGTCTTCAGGCTCCTGTAGGTAGTGGGGAGATGAGTGTATGGCCCGGATGGTGTGGGTCCTTGATGATGCTGCCAGCCTTTTTGAGGCAGCGACTGTGATAGATCCCCTCGATGGAAGGGAGGTCAGAGCCGACGATGGACTGGGCAGTGTTTACTCCTTTTTGTAGTCTTTTCCGCTCCAGGGCGCTCAAGTTTCCGAACCAAGCCACGATGCAACCAGTCAGCATGCTCACTACTGTGCACCTGTAGAAGTTAGAGAGAGTCCTCCTTGACATACTGACTCTCCGTAATCTTCTCAGGAAGTAGAGGCGCTGATGTGCTTTCTTTATGATTGCATCAGTGTTCTCGGACCAGGAAAGATCTTCAGAGATGTGCACGCCCAGGAATCTGAAGCTCTTGACCATTTCCACCATCGACCCGTTGATATAAACGGGTCTGTGGGTCCCCATCCTACCCCTTCCAAAGTCCTCAATCAGTTCCTTGGTTTTGCTGGTGTTGAGGGCCAGGTTATTGTGCTGGCACCATTTGGTTAGTCGGTCGATCTCACTTCAGTACTCTGACTCGTCCCCATCAGTGATACGTCCCACAACAGTGGTATCGTCAGTAAACTTGATGATGGAGTTCGCACTATGCAGTCATGAGTATAGAGTGAGTACAGCAGGGGGCTAAGCACGCAGCCTTGAGGTGCTCCCGTGCTGATTGTTATCGAGGCTGACACATTTCCACCAATACGAACTGACTGTGGTCTGTGAATGAGGAAGTCGAGGATTCAATTGCAGAGGGATGCGCAGACCCAGTTCTGCGAGTTTGGTAACCAGCTTGGAGAGGATGATTGTATTAAATGCCGAGCTGTAATCTATGAATAACAGCCTGAAATATGAGTTTTTGTTGTCCAAGTGGTCCAGAGCGGAGTGGAGAGCCAGCGAGATCGCATCCACCGTTGATCTGTTGTGGCGGTAAGCGAACTGCAGAGGGTCCAGGTTTTTGTCGAGGTAGGAGTTAATTTGCGCCATGATCAACCTCTCAAAGCACTTCATCACCACAGACGTTAGTGCCACTGGTCGATAGTCATTAGGGCCTGTCCCACTTGCCGATTTTTTTTCGGCGACTGCCTGCGTCATATCAGAGTCACCAAAAGATTTTGAACATTTCAAAATCCAGCTGCGACAAAAAATGTTGCGACTACTTGAAAAAACACCGCGTGTCAATACATCATCATGCCGCATCACGTTGTGAATTTTTCAGTGACCTGATACGTCAGTCAATGATGCCAGCAGTCGCCGAAAAAAAATCGCCATGTGCGGTGACCTAATTGGTGAGTTTAGAAAAGTTTGCCCTCGACTCATTCTCGCATCATGGTTGACACGAGGTCCTAGGAGGTCTTTGTAACTCTCCTTCATGCTCAAGAGTAGTCCCCGCGTACTCGAGGCCTCAGCTAGGTCACGGCGTATTTTTCAACATACTGAAAAATGCCCGCAAGTAAAGAAAGGTCGTAGGTTTAGTCGAGGTAGGTCGTAGTAGGTCGTAATGCTATTGTAGGTAGTCAAAGGCAATCAAAGGTAATCGAGGGTAGTCAAAGGTAAAGCTCGTTGAGAAAAAAAGGTAAGTAAACCGACCAGTAATGTTAAATGCCCGCTAAACTTTATTAAAAGTTGTCTGGCTTCTTAAAAGTGTCTCCACTCCTTCTACCCCCTTCTCTCCCCCTCTCTCCCTCCTCCCTCTCCGCGCTCTCTAAAGGACTTACCGTAACTGCGCTAGTCGTCTTTTACCTTCCTGTTCATCGCGGGTGTGAATTTCAGACAGCGCTCCCCCGCTTTCCATGGCCCTCGCCTTTGCAATGTGTTTGTGCGTGTGTGTGTGCGCAGACGGTTGATCCGGCTCGCGATTTCATCGCTGACGGTCGATCCAGCTCGAGATTTTACAGCGAGTGCCCTCGAGCTTGTAGGTCGAAGACAGTCGCTGAAAAGTCGTGTTAGTGGGACAGGCCCTTAACACCTCAGACTTAGTCTGGATTAAACTCCATCTGCCATTTCTCTGCCCATACTTTCAACAGATTTGCCCAATCCTTTGATAATCTTCCTCACTGTCTTGGTCCCTGCAGATCCCAATTAAACATATCATGACTGATGCTACAATGAATCTAGTCTTTGTAGTTGTGATACAAGGAGGCCTTTGTCTTTCTCTGGGACGTTGGAGGTTGAAGGGGGGCTTGATAGAAGTATATAAGATTATGAGAGGCATAGACAGAGTAAGCAGTGAGTACCTTTATCCCCCAGGGTGGAAATCTCCAACACTATCGGGCACAGCTATACGGTAAGAGGGGGAAAGGGTTAATGGAAATAGGTGGGACACTTAGAAAAAAAAACACAGTGCGGGCCTAGAATGCATTGCCAGGGATTAGTGGTGGAGGCAGATACGATAATGGCGCTTAAGAGGCTGTTAGATAGGCACATGGATGTGCAGGTTAGAGGGATATGGATTGTGTACAGGCAGATGAGGTCAGTTTAACTTGGCATTATGTTCGGCACAAACATTACAGGCCGAAGGGCCCGTTCCTGTGCTGTACTGTTCGATGTACCAAGTCTGCAGCTGTTTCAACTAGAGCAAACCCATCAGTTCCTTTCCATTGCTCTTTGTCCAAGTGCCCTGCAAATTTTCCCCACAAGTAGCTAAGCAAATCCTTTTCAAAGGTTGCGACTCCATGCTACTGCATTCAGTCACTTATTTCCCTTCTCCTTCCCAAAGGTACAGGTCATTTTACATCACCATGAACATGATTTGCAGCACAATAATAGAATGGCAGTTAAAGTTCTGGTTACCGTTCCAGCTACCAGACTACCCACCTGTCGTGGCCGTCTCTATCTCCAGAGCTGCCATTCTCTCAGTTACTCGGGAGTAAAGTTATTGGGAATCTTTCTCTGGGAGTTCTCGTACCACAAGGCTTCCTGCAGAAATTTTAAAAAAGATGTTACGTTAGTGGAAGATAAAAATATATGAATTCTCAGAGGCATTGAAGAGATCGGTAACATGACAAAGATGCGGAAAAGGCGAAAAGGAAAGACAAACAAGCAATTTCTATAGCACATTTAACCCTATCCCAACATGTTTCACAGTCCAAAAATACTTGCACGATACACAAAGTGGTGGAGGAACTTAGCACGTCAGGCAGTATTTGTGGAGGGAATGATGGACAAGCAAAGTGGAGGGATCGGGACCCTTCTTCAGATTGATTGCAGTGGGGGCGGGAGGGGAGTGGGAGCTGGAATAGAGAGGGACTAAGCCTGGCAAGTGATAGACAGATTGGAGGAGGGTTTGACTGGCAGAAGGATGGAGAGAGTGCCAAATGTTAGGAGGTTAAAAAAATAGGAAAACGAACGTGGCTGCATTAGCGAGTCTGGGTCGGAACTTGGTTGAACAGCTGGAATCACAGAGGAGGGAGAGAGAGTGAGAGAGAGGGGGAAGAGAGAGAGAGGGAGAGAGAGAGGGAGCGAGAGGAAGCGAGAGGGGGAGAAAGGGCGCGAGAGGGGGAGCGAGGGAGCGAGAGGGGGAGAGAGGGAGATTTACACATAATTCCCATCAGAGAGAGGAGAGGAACTTCTTTAACCTACTTGAATTTGTTTGACTTAGTCACTCCTGAAATACAGGAAACTGGACTGTGCTTATTAATAACACCTCAGGAATTCTTTCATCATCATGACAGGAGTTTGACCAGTATCTCAAGAGAGAAACCCACCTTGGAATTGTGCAAGACTCTTTAGTGGCAGTATTAAATGACATTTATGGTGCTCGGAGATGATGTACTACCCAAAAGAATATCCAGTCCAATACGCATTGGCAATGTCATGCAAGGGGTAAATATTGCCCAGGGCTTTCACATGGCCATAATGCCTGCCTCTATACTGCATTGCAATGTCATTTTAAGCGCCCGTCTTTGGAGTTCCACCACCCTATAACTCTCTACACATTGAGGAAATGTTTAGTTTAGTTTAGAGATACAGCGGGGAAACAGGCCCTTCGGCCCACCGAGTCCACGCCGACCAGTGTTCCCTGCACACTCACACCATCCTGCACACACTAGGGACAATTTACAATTATACCAAGCCAATTAACCTACAAACCTGTACGTCTTTGGAGTGTGGGAGGAAACGGGAGAAAACCCACGCCGATCACGGGAGGAATGTACAAACTCCGTACAGACAGCACCCGTGGTCTGGATCGAACCCGGGTCTCTGGCACTGTAAGGCAGCAACTCTATCGCTGTGCCACCGTGCATCCTACTAGGTTTACTAAGCATCCATCACTAAATCAGCAACTTTTCATCGAGTTTAAATTTAGATAGGTTCAACCCTAATCTGAGAGAGTTCTGTTTCCCCGTCCCTTATTTCTAATCACAAAATCAATTGCTCTTATGAAGCCACCGCTCGTCACTGCTGCAACCAATGTAACATGCATTTATTATTAATGTCTAATGTTTTATGTGTCATTCCTAACTGTCACTGTATGTCATGTTGTCACTTGCAGGTGGAGCACCAAGGCAAATTCCTTGTATGTGAATACTTGGCCAATAAAGTTATTCATTTACATCAGAGCCTTTAAACACAGAAAAATATCTCAAAAGGATTAAACCAAAATAAATGGACGATTGATGCCAATCACATATAATTGTGGGTGTGGCGGGTTGGCATCAGAAACAAGGAAATAATTCTTCCTGCAAAACTGGGCAGTACTTGAGCACATAAATATTTGCAGCCATATGGAGAATGAAAGGAGCCATTGTTTAAACACAGTGACCAGTTAACAGCCTAATGTAGAATGACCTTCACATTCTAGGTGACAAGACACCCAAAGAAAAAGCCATTAATGCTTCCTCTCCAATGCCTCACGGTTGGAAGTGTAAATAATCTGGATATAAACAGTTTATATCAAATCAATTAGAGTGGCAATCACGAAATTAGCCAGTGTTTGCATGTCATCCGCAGTTTATTTACTTAACTTCAGTGATCAACTGTTTCATTGCTCGTGTATACAAGATGTTAACTTCTCAAAGAATGAGGAAATAATTTTGCTTACATCCTTGTTTAGAGTAAATACAGCTATCTATCTTTCAAAGCAACTATTTCACATTTTAAAGATGTGCAAGTTGTTATCCAATTCTGATTTGGCTTTTAAAATTGGATTGGGCACAGTGGTGCAGCGGTAGAGTTGCTGCCTTTCAGCGCCGGAGACCTGGGTTCGATCCTGACTACAGGTGCTGTCTGTACGGAGTTTGTTAGTTCTCCCCATGACCTTCGTGGGTTTTCCCCGGGATCTCCGGTTTCCTCCCGCACTCCAAAGACGTACAGGTTTATAGTTTAATTGGCTTGGTAAACAAATTGTAAATTGTCCCTAGTGTGTGTAGATAGTGTTAATGAGCGTTGAATCACTGGTCGGCACGGACTCGCCTGTTACCGCACTGTATCTCCAAACTAAAAATCTGGGTGCGATCCTGACCTTGGGTGTTGTCCGGATGGAGTTTACGCATTCTCCCTGTGACTGCATGGGCTTCCTTCCACATCCCAAAGACATAAAGGTTTGTAGGTTAATTGGCTTCTGTAAATTACACCTAGTGTGTCGGGAGTGGTTGCAAAAGTGGGATAAGATAGTGAACAGTGGGAACAGGTGATCGATGGTCAGCATGGACTCGGTTGCCAAAGGGCCTGCTTGCAAGAGAAGTGAGCATCTATTGTCATATGTCCCGAAATGGAACTTTGACATTCTTACTCGTAGCATCAGGATAACAGGTTTGTAAATAGACAACACAAGAAACAAAAAAATTAAATTAAAAAAAAATAATATAATGCAAGAAAAAAAACAAAGCCCAAAGTCCCTCGTCCAACCCAGGTAGCTTGTAATGTAGTTGGAGGCTGTAGTGTGCATTAGCTTGATAGTTGTTGGAGAAAGGCATTCCTGAACCTGGACGTTACAGTTTTCAGACTCCTACATACCTTCGTCCCAATGGCAGGAGTGAAATGAGAGAGTTAGCAGGGTGGTGTGGGTCCTTGATGATGCTGGCTGCCTTTTTGAGACAGTGCCTCGTATGGATCCCTTCAATGGTGGGGAGGTCAATACCCGTGATGGACTAGGCCAAGTTCACCACTTGCTGATAGACACAAAATGCTGAAGTAACTCAGCGGGACAGGCAGCATCTCTGGAGAGAAGGAAATGGGCGACGTTTCGGGTAGAGACCCTTCTTCAGATTAGAATCAGGAGAAAGGGAAATGAGAGGTATAGATGGTGATATAGATAGATATAGAATGAATGAATGAAAAATATGCACAAAAATGACACAGGTCACTGTTAGCTGTTTGCTAGGCGAGAACGAGAAGCTGGTGCAACTTTTTTTTATTAGCCAAGTATGTACACAGTACATACAAGGAATTTGCCTTAGTGCTTTACTCGCAAGGATAAAAAACACGATAGACAGTAGACAATTTTAAAAAGACATTATACCTTAAACATGTGAAAATAAAATACCAGAGTAAAAAGAGGCTACAGACTTTTGGCTGTTGAGTAGCGCCACTGCTCGTGGAAAAAAAGCTGTTTTTATGTCTGGTTGTGGCGGCTTTGATAGTCCGTAGTTGCCTCCCAGAGGGAAGTACTTCAAAGAGTTTGTGGCCAGGGAGAGGGGTCAGAGATGATCTTACCCACTCGCTTGATGGCCCTTGCATTATACAGTTCAATGGGGGAAAAGGTTGCAGCCAACAACCTTCTCGGCTGATCGTACGATGCGCTGCAGCCTCCGGATGTCAAACTTGGTGGCTGAGCCAAACCAGGCCATGATGGAGGTGAGGATAGACTCTATGATGGTAGTGTAAAACTGGACCATCATTGCATGTGGCAGATTGGCAGAGAAATCAAGACTGACATCATTGGGTTGTGAGCTGCCCAAGCGAAACATGAGAAGCTGTTCCCCACTTGCTGTACATCTTGGGATCCATGTGTAGATAATGAGGAGGAGGAGCCATGTTGGGGAACGGCTGCTAACCAGCAGCCGTCCGTTTAATTCACTTTTTTTTTAAAAATAGTTTTAGTGTGTCCAGTTGGAGAAATCTACTTTTAAATGTAGGGGGAATGGGAGTAATTTTATTCTAGGTCCCTACCTGGTTGGTGAGGCAGCTTTTTCTCCGGGCTGCCTCGTCGACCAGTCCTCGTGGGCTACCAGCGGGCATGGAGCACCGTTTCCTGACGGGGACCGCCCAGCACCTTCAGCTCCAGTCGGCGGCACAGTGCTGGAGCGATATCGGAGAGCGTAGCGGGCGATGCCTTGCCTGGGCCGCCGCGCTGGGTCGATGCGGTGGAGCTCCGGTATGCGGTGACCGCCGAGATCAATACCTCCGGGCTGCCGGTCTGCGGAGCGACCAGCCGTGGGCGGCGGCGCCGACTTTAACATCGGGAGCCTCGTGGCTCCAACTCGGCGCGGCCCTGTCGGCTTCAGGTGCCATCGACTCCGCTGGGAAACCGGCCGTTCTAGCCGCTGCGAGGACTCTCCCGACGGCCAGGAACATCGGGCCTCCGTAGAGGCAACTGTGGCGGCCTCGATGGGCCTGACTCTGGGGAGAACTGGGTTGGGGACTGGACATTGTGCCTTCCCCCACAGTGGTAACCATTGTGGGGGGATGATTTTGTGTGTAGTGTTAAGTGTCTGTGTTAGTCTGTGTTAGTCTATATCCAACATGGCGGTCGGAAGGGAGAGTGTACGCTGGCGCGGTTTGGCTGCCGCTGCTCTCCCTTCATGTTGTGTTTTCTGAATTTTGTTGTTGTCTTTTTTGGGGATCAAATTTCTGTTTTTAATTTATGTATTGGTGATGTATAACTTATTTTACTCTGATTATATGTTTATATGTTTATATGTTTCTTAAACTGTAAGGTGTCCTAGAGACCTCGGTATTAGGCGCCCTTAAAATAAAATCTATTATTATTATTATTATTATCTTTACTAAACTAAGCTTTACTTTTGGTGGCCCTCTTGGTTAAGGTGTTCACAGAGCTGTCTTAAGCTGGTAAATACTGGAGCACAATATCCTTTAACAACACAAGGAACTCAAATGGACTTTGGTACCCAAATTGCAATAATGCTTGAGGGGAAAAAAACAATTTGAATTGTTAATTGTGAGCTAGTCTATCAATTTATTTGGTTTCAGATTTCATGATGCATGAAGTTTATTGCAGTTTCACTTCTTTTTTAACCAAAAAAGCTTGCTGTTATGGTATTTTCTGGATTTAATGTTAGTTGAAATCTATTTAGATCACAAATGTTTAGAAGCAGTTTATAACAAGTTTATTTCACACTTTCCAATTTCTGGCAAGTCCTGGTGGAGTACAACATTCAATAGAAATAATTAATTTCAGCCGTGGTTCAGTGACAGGTGTGCCACCGTTGAAAAATCATGGGTCCAAACTCCAGAAAATATAAAATCTACACTATAGTCCCAGCACAGGACAGAGAGTCCTACATGAGGAGGTGCTGTTTATTAGATGAGACATTAAGCAGATGTCCCACTTCCCTCTCATCGCTATAAAGGATCCCATGCGAGCTAACCTTCTAAATGGGGAGAATCCAGAAGTCGGTGGTGCAAAGGGACTTGGGAGAGCCGGTGCAGGATTCCCCAAAAAGTTATTTTGTAAGTCAAATCGGTAGTAAGTAAGGCAAACGCAATGCTAACATTTATTTCAAGAGGACTAGAATACAAAAACAGGGATAATAAATAATAATAATGGATGGGATTTATATAGCGCCTTTCTAATACTCAAGGCGCTTTACATCGCATTATTCATTCACTCCTCAGTCACACTCGGTGGTGGTGAGCTACTTCTGTAGCCACGGCTGCCCTGGGGCAGACTGACGGAAGCGTGGCTGCTAATCTGCGCCTACGGCCCCTCCGACCACCACCAATCACTCACACACATTCACACGCAGGCAAAGGTGGGTGAAGTGTCTTGCCCAAGGACACAACGACAGTATAACCGGCTACCTTCCGGTTGCCAGCCGAACACTTAGCCCATTGCGCCATCTGTCGTCCCTAACCCACGGATGTAATGCCGTGTCTCTATAAGGTGCTGGTCAGGCCACATTTGGAGCATTGTGAGCAATTTTGGGCACAATATCTGAGGACGGACTTGCTGGCCCTGGAGAGGGTCCAGAGGAGGTTTACAAGAATGATCCCATGAATGAGTAGGTTAACATATGATGAGTGTTTGACTTTAATCAGAGGGTGGTGAATCTGTGGAATTATTTGCCACAGAAGGCTGTGGAGGCCAAGTCTATGGATATTTGTAAGTCAGAGATAGATAGATCCTTGATTAGTGTGGGTGTTAAGGGTTATGGGGAGAAGGAAGGAGAATGGGGTGAGGTGGGAAAGATAGATCAGCCATGATTGAGTGGCAGAGTAGACTTGATAGGCCGAATGGCCTAATTCTGCTCTAATCACTTTTGACTTTATGAACTGAAGTATATCAGGAATTTCTTCATGGCTCGCAGGTCGGTATGTACCATTAACTCAGATATTTCAACTGCTTTTTTCACTGACATTTGCAGGAGCTTGCTTTGTTGCAAATAAGCTCCATTACATTGGTGTCTTTGGACAGCCCGGGGTCAAGAAACACAGTCCTGTCCCTCCACTGCAGATCCAAGGTGGCGCCCAACACAGGCGACTCTTTTGGTGCCCTAGTCATAGCAGTGAATCTGCAATCATGCATTGCAATCGCTCCACTCTTTTAAATCTCTAATCCGACAGCTGTACACTGTGAATGGCACGATTCCAATCACGTATAGTCTTCCCGCTGACTGGTTAGCACGCAACAGAGGTTTTTCCACTGTACCTTGTTACACATGACAATAAACTAGACTAAACTTGCAGAAAGGTCAGCACTACGCTGATGTGTCCAACTCTGGCCACCAGGGTAGCACAGAAAAGAAACTACTGGACTAGCAGCAATAAGCCTGAAACATTAACCCACAGACACTGGTTCAATAAGTCCTGTGTGTGGAACCTGGGACAAGTTCATTGGCAGTGGCCATCGATGGTCAGAGTGGTGGTTTTCCCGGCTTGAGACACGTGCTTCACGGCTTCAGTTCACGGTCCCTCACTATGAAATGGGGACCGTCATTTCTTTCCTCCGTAAGACCAGAGGCTTGACGGGGGGGGAGGGTCCTTTGATCCCTGGCATTTGCGTGATCAAACAAGGGTGGTACTGTGGCACAGCGGTAGAGCTGCTGCCTTACAGCGCCAGAGACCCATGTTCGATCCTATGTGTGCCGTCAGTACGGAGTTTGTACGTTCTCCCCGTGACCTGCATCGGTTTTCTCCGGGATCCTCCCACACTCCAAAGACGTACAGGTTTGTAGGTTAATTGGCTTGATATAAGTGTAAAATTATCCCTAGTGTGTGTGGGACAGTGTTAGTGTGCAGAGATCACTGGCCGGCGTGGACTGGTGGGCCGAAGGGCCCGTTTCCGCGCTGTATCTCTAAACTTTTTTTAAAAAGTGTACAGGCCATGGAAATACCCAGAATAGGGTGATGGTGGTTGTGATGACCTATTTAGCCTATTTAGGTCTGATACCATCACTAATGAATTAGCCGGTGATTATCCCAGCATTTTAATTCGTCATTAATAAAATAATAGTATGGCAACATGGATTGATGTAAAGTCCCATCAGATTCAGCAACTTTCTAGGAAGGAAATCTGCCATCACCAAGCACACTGGTCTAGACTCAGCAGTCAGATTGTCCCTTAACTCGAGTAAACCAGATTGAGCCAAAGAAGATGGAGAATATATGCTAGTCCTGCCAGCAATGTTTACGTTACATAAATAAACATTATGCCTGGATGTGGAGAGGTTGTTTCCAGAAGTCACAGCCTCAGAATTAAAGGACGTTCCTTTAGGAAGGAGATTTGGAGGAATTTCTTTAGTCAGAGGGTGGTGAATCTGTGGAATTCATTGCCACAGGATTCTTGATTAGTACGGGTGTCATAGGTTATGGGGAGAAGGCAGCAGAATGGGGTTAAGATGGAAAGATAGATCAGCCATGATTGAATGGTGGAGTAGACTTGATGGGCCGAATGGTCTAATTCTACTATCACTTATGAATTTAAAACACTGCTACTATCTTTTATAAAAAAACGTTCACATTTCCTTTCCCAGATCTGAAAGGAGCAACAATGATCCTTTAAAAATAAAATTACACTTTTTGGGACACCAGGCTTCATTCTTTAATCTTCTTGAATTACATTTCCTTTTTTGAAGCCTAGAATGTTAAATGTGTGGAAGTTAAAATAAAAACCACTTCAGAATCGGAAATACATCAGGTTGCTGAGCAGAAGGGCAGTTAACATCTGCCGACGGGCCTGTATAGGTCAAGGATTTGTGTGTCCAATCTTATCAATAAACATCCAATGTACTAACCCATCCTTTCCTTGGGCAGTTTCTCCAAGAGTTTGTTAAAAACAGCTTGCATTCCCGAAATGGAAACCAGCTTCCTATCTGGTTTCCTGGCCTGGAAATGGGGGAGATCCGGGAATAGAAACATTCACAGCACCAGATAACTATCAGCATCGTCTCCAACGCAATCAGTCCGACGTGGTTCCGGTGAGAGAACCGGAAGCACAACTCCACATTCAGGGACAGTTTCTTCCCAGCTGTTATCAGGCAATTGAATCATCCTACCACAACTATGTTTAGTTTATTGACACGTGTACCGAGGTGCAGTGCGTGCTGACCGGTCAGCCGAAAGACAATACATGATTACAAACTACACATTTCTGTGGAACTTTGTCATCCGAGAATATAAAAACCGTACTAAAGTCGCACTTGGTAGATCAGCGTTGACGGGTCTCCAAGTGCACAACACTTTTAATAAATTGTCCGTGACTCTGAACACTAACTCCGTGTAGCCTTTCCATATTACTGCAACGCTCTCAAAGAATAGGACATTATTATAAGATGGGGGGGGGGGAGAAACTGGGGGTGGTCATTTAAAGCCAAAGTGTTTAGAGGGCAGTGAATCTCATTGGAGATATTTAAAGAGATGGGTAAATAAATGTTTTAAAGGTTGGGAAGCAGGGGGGGGGGGGGAGGGGGAGGACGTATGGAGGACCATGGGATTCTGACACTGAAGAACAGTTGAGGCCTGAGGTAGATCAACAAAGATCAGATTGAGTGATAATCAAGCTTGAGGGGCCAAATGGTCTCCTCCTGTTCCTATCCTCTTGTGTTCCAGAGTGGATTTATTGCCGATTAGTTTATGGTGCCAAATTTTGAACTCCGAATATTGGGTTATAAATTCCATGAGAAACAGAGCACCCAGGACAGGTGCAGTGTGTCTTCATTGCATATGGCATGGGGAATATACAGAAACATACAGAATAGTGAAAGGCTTGGGTAGAGTGGATGTGGAGAGGATGGTTCCCCTAGCATAGGTCATAGCCTCAGAATTAAAGGACGTTCATTTAGGAAGGAGATGAGGAGGAATTTCTTTAGTCAGGGGGTGGTGAATCTGTGGAATTCATTGCCACAGAAGGCTGTGGAGGCCAGGTCAATGGATATTTTTAAACCTAGAGATAGATAGATTTTTGATTAGTACTGGTGTCAGGGGTTATGGGGAGAAGGCTGCAGAATGGGGTTTTAGAGAGAAAGATAGATTAGCCATGATTAACCATGCAAGAGTAGACTTGATGGGCTGAATGGCCTAATTCTGCTCCTATCACATGTGAAGAAACAGCAATGTTGGTGTTAAACCATTACAAATGAGTGAATCTGGCTGCAAGTTTTGGAGGACATATACACCATTGAAAACAAGCCACTGTCAGTCATCTGAACATTGACTTCTCTAACTTCAAGTAGCCCTTGCTTTCCCTCTCCCTCCATCCCTCCTCCTTCCCAGTTCTCCGACCAGTCTGACTGTCTCCGACCACGTTTTATCTCTGTTTGCTTTGTTGTTACCTTCTCCCAGCTAACAATGATCTATTCTACATTTTCCTTGATCTCCATGCCCTTTCCCCCCCATTTTCCAACCCTCACACTTCCTTATCTATCCCTCTTCTCCCTGACAGCAGTCTGAAGAAGGGTCTCGGCCGGAAACGTCACCCATTCCTTCTCTTCAGAGATGCTGCCTGTCCCACTGACTTACTCCAGCATTTGGCGTCTATCGCTATCAGTGATCTCTCCACAAGCGTTACCTTATAGACTGCAACCGGGAAACTAGATGAAACAGTGAACAGTTAAGAATTTAAACTATTCTGGCTGCAAAAATGACCCCAGAAACTGCTTGGCTGTGTTCCACAAGATATAATCAAGCAGGAAGTACAAAAGCCTGAAATCGCACACCATCAAGATCGAGAACAGCTATTTTCCTGCAATTATCAAGTTCTTGAACCGACCCCAATTCCACCTTGGCAATGAAACTCTATATTCAACCAAAGACTCCAGCAGCCCTTCCCAGGTGAGACAGAGACTCACGTGCACTCCTCTAACCTCAACTACTGCATTCAGTGCTCCCGATGTGGTCTCCTTTATATCGGCGAGACCAAGCATAGCCTAGGTGAGTGCTTTGTGCCAAAAACCTCATCTTATTTTGAAGATAGACGCAAAATGCTGGAGTAACCCAGCGGGTCAGGCAGCATCTCAGGAGAAAAGGGATGGGTGACTTTTCGGGACAGGACCCTTCTTCAGACCCAGTCTGAAGTAAATTTCTGCTACAGTTTAAGGCATCTGCTCTTAGCAGCTTTCTAACTCTGAAGCAGTTTAGTGTTGATAGACAGTCTGAACATGCCTAGCCAGTAAACCTGCTGGAACACTCGGTTGCTAACCATTTAAAAAAAAACTTTCCATTACAAATCTGACCTATCCAAGATGCAGGACAGAACGCCACAGGAGATCCTTCTTCCCTGTGGCTATCAAACTGTACAACTCCTCCCCCTTCTGTAGTGGGGTAGACTGCGACTGACTCCCCCCTCTCTCCTCCCACCCATCCCCCCCCCTCTTCCCCAATCATTGCACATCCCCAAGCCTTTGCACTCATCACTTTAATTTCATATTTCATGTATTTTGTGTTTTTATGACAGATCAATTGTGTTTGTGTTAGCAGATCAATTTCCCTCCTGGGATAAGTAAAGTTCTATCGTATTGTATCATATCTATCCTGTGCCTCCTCCATCGCCAGCGCCAGGCCACACGCAAATTGGAGGAACAGCACCTCATATTCCACTTGGCTAGCTTAGAACCATGCTGTATGACCATGACTAATAAAAAATAATTTACATTTGCTTCTGATTTATCAGCTTTTACCTAATCACTCGAGTTTTTTGCAATCTCCATTTTGCAGTCAGTCAAACCCCAAAAAGTTAATTGGAACACAAGCTTCTTGCTTCCTTGTTGGCTGTCTGCGACAGGGTTGATCTGCCGCATGTTGCTAGGCAGCAAAGTCATGGAGTCAAAGAGAGAGCATACAAAGAGGCCCTGGATTACCAACCTATGCCAAAGATTATTTGGAGCCGAGATCAGTATAATCCAATGCCAGGAGAGGTGAAATGCATAACACAGGATAGAGATTTCAGCCAAGGTCTTTTGAGATTGGCCAGCAAGTCAACTGCACCAAACCAAGCTCCATTTACCACATTTCATGCCCAGTTTGAAGAAGGGCCTCGACCTGAAGCATCACCCATTTCTTCTCTACAGAGATGCTGCCTGTCCTGCTAAGTTACTCCAGCATTTTTTGTCCATCTTTGATTTAAACCAGCATCTGCAGTTCCTTCCTACACATTCCAGCTATCCATACCAAACCCTTAAATTTCCTCAGCTTCCTTCTTCCCCCCCCCCCAAGAGTCACGAGCATAGATATTTCTAATCTCTTCCAGCGATGTTTTTGTGTGCTACAAAACAAAATTGTTTTCAAATCCTCATCTGGGCACTGGCAGCTGCTTCAAGAGTTTTGTTCCAGCTCCTCCAGATGTTTGTGTAGGAAAGAACTGGTGGAGTAAAATGCTGGAGTAACTCAGCGGGACAGGCAGCATCTCTGGAGAGAAGGAATGGGTAACGTTTTGGGTCAAGACCCTTCTTCAGTTTCAGTCCGACCATGCCAGCAAATAGGGTGGCAAAGTAGCGCAGCGGTAGGGATGCTGTGTACAGTACCCGGGTTCGATCCCAACTATGTGTGCTATGTTTAGAGAGCTTGTATGTTCTCCCGTGACCACGTGGGTTTTCTCCGGGCGCTCCAGTTTCCTCCCACACTCCAAAGATACACAGGTTTGTAGGTGAATTGGCTTCTGCAATTTGTAAATTGTCCCTAGTGTGCAAGACAGCGCTGATGTACGGGGTGATTGCTGGTTGGCATAGACTTGGTGGGCCGAACGGCCCGTTTCCATGCTGTATATCTAAAGTTTAAAATCTAAATCAAATTCCACATCCCATGAACCAATTAATGCAAAATATACACATTGACAATGTTTCAGTGGGTGGCACTCTGACCATCTTGATAGACTCAATGAAAATGTTGTTTCTTTGTAAGGTAGTAACCATACCATGGTGGTGCAGGGTGGAATTGCTGTCTTACACCGAATGCAGCGCCAGAGACCCGGGTTCGATCCCGACTACGGGTGCTGTCTGTAGGGAGTTTGTACGTTCTCCCCGTGACCTGCGTGGGTTTTCTCCGAGATCTTCGGTTTCCTCCTGCACTCCAAAGACGTACAGGTTTGGAGGTTAATTGGCTTGGTAAATGTAAAAATTGTCCCTAGTGGGTGTACGATAGTGTTAATGTGCGGGGACCGCGGGCCGGCGCAGATCCGGTGGATCGAAGGGCCTGTTTCCGCGCTGTACCTCTAAACTACTTTCCTCCACTTTTCACCAGTTGCGAATGCCAAAGACAAGGGGTGGGGGGGGAGGGGCAGCTTGTTGTTGGAGACTGCTCGCTGGTGCAAAACGTGAGAACAGTTTGTGCGATTGAAGTGCCTTTGGATCTTCTGGTACATTGGACTGCCTGTAACTAATCACCTGCTAGTTACCCACTGTTGGTAACCGGGACACAATCTGGTCAGTTTGAACAGGATTGAATTGAATTGAATAACTTTTATTAGCCAAGTATGCATACATACAAGGAATTTGCCTTGATGCTTTGCTCATAAGTAACAACACGATATACAGTAGACAATTAAAAATAAAAACATTATAATTTAAACATGTGAAGAATAATAAATACCAGACCAAAAGGAGGCTACAGACTTTTGGCTGTTGAGTAGAGCTACTGCTCGTGGAAAAATTGTGTTTTTATGTCTGCCTGTGGCGGCTTTGACAGTCCGGAGTCGCCTTCCAGAGGGAAGTGCTTCAAAGAGTTTGTGGCCAGGGTGAGAGGGGTCAGAGATGATCTTACAGTGTACAGTGTACAGTTAGTCGATGGGGGGGGGGAGGTTGCAGCCAACAACCTTCTCGGCTGATCGAACGATGCACTGCAGTCTCCGGATGTCTTGCTACGTGGCTGAGCCAAACCAGACCATGATGGAGAAGGTGAGGACAGACTCTATGATGGCAGTATAAAACTGGACCATCATTGCCTGTGGAAGATTGTGTTTCCTCAGCTGCCGCAGGAAGTACATCCTCTGCGGAGCCTTTTTGACTGTGGAGTCGATGGTGGCCTCCCATTGAAGGTCCCTGGAGATGATGGTTCCAAGGAAGTTAAATGACTCCACAGATGTAACTGTGGTGTTGTTGATGGTGAGTGGGGTGAGGGGAGGGGGAGCTCTACCAAAGACTACAATCAATTCCACTGCCTTGAGCTCCAGGTTGTTGCGATGGCACCAGGATGCCAGCTGTGTCACTTCTTGTCTGTAGGCAGATCCCTCCCCATCCATCAGTCCAATCAGGGTTGTGTCAGCTTGACAGAGGAGTCTGTGGAGGTGCAGTTATTAGTGTAGAGAGAGTAAAGGAGAGGGGAGAGTAAGCAGCCTTGCGGTGCTCCTATGTTGAGAGTCAGCGGGTCTGAGATGTGCTTTCCCAGCCTCACATGCTGCTTCCTGTCTGTCAGGAAGTTGGTGATCCTTTGACAGAGGGGTTCAGGCACAGTCAACTGGGAGAGTTTGGAGTGTAGTAGCTCTGGCACAATGGTGTTGAATGCAGAGCTAAAATCCACAAATAGTCTAGAACCAGAGGCCTCGGAATAAAAGGACGAACCTTTAGAAAGGAGAGGAGAGATTTTTTTAGTTAGAAGGTGGTGAATCTATGGAACTCATTGACACAGACGGCCGTGGAGCTCAAGTCAATGGATATTTTTAAGGCAGAGATTGGCAGATTCTGAGGTTAAAAGGAACTGCAAATGCTGGTTTACACCAAAGATAGACACAAAATGCTGGAGTAACTCAGCGTGTCAGGCAGCATCTGGAGGATAGGTGACGTTTGGGTCAAAACGTTGGGTCTGAAGAAGGGTTTAGACCCGAAACATCACCAATTTCTTTTCTCCAGAGATGCTGCCTGACCCCCTTGACAGATTCTTGATTGGTATGGTTGTTCCACAGCTTACTCCTGGGATTTGGTGAACAAGCCACATGAGATATGCCCATCTTCTGCAGGGGAAGACTAATGCTCCTGGGAACAGGGTAGAACTTCCAACGAAATGCAACACCTGGATTCAGAACAGAGTTGTGGGGTACAGAACATTTTAAATTCCAGCCAAGCTTATTAATGCACCAAGCCGACTTTAACATCGCGGAGCCTGGGATCTCTCGCCGAGATCGCCAGTATGTGCAGCTCCGTCCAGAGCGGCCTGTTGGCTTGGAAGCCGCGGTCTCCGGTAAGAAGGCGGCCGTTCCTGGCACCCCAAGCCGCTGAGAGGGTTCTCCCGACGCCGGAGTACCATCACCCGGCGAGAACGGCCAGGAACATCGAGCCTCCGTAGTGGCGAACGTGGAGGCCTCAATAGGCCCGACTATGGGTGGACATGGGATGGGGACTGGACTTTGTGCCTTCCCCCACAGTGGGAACCATTGTGGGGGGATGTTTTTATGTTTAATGTTAAACTTCTTAATGCTATGTTGTATTTTTATTGGTGTGCTGCAAGGACATCAGAATTTCCCCTGAATAAGGGGATTAATAAAGTAAAAATCAATCAATCAATCAAGATGGCAGACTCCGAGGGCATGGTACAATATTAACGAGGTAGAATTATCATAGATAATTAACAATAGGACAGGTTTAGTTGATGGGACATGTTTAGATGAGGTATGGTCCAAACACAGGTAGGTGGAACTAGTGTAGATGGGACATGTTGGCTAGTGCGGGCAAGTTGGGCCGAAGGGCCTGTTTCCACGCTGCAAGACTCGTTGACTCTAAGATTTTGAGAGGTCAAGGGCATGTACCATTGAGGCTTTAACAGATAGAAGTTAACGCAGAGTGCACTGCATTTGGGAGAAATGGGGAGAGAAGTTGGGAGAGAAGTGCACTGCATTTGGCCCAGAGGTGCAAGCATACTAATGTGACAATGTTAGAAGGGAAAAAGCACCAGTGGGTATTAGTGCTAAAGAGACAAAGCACAGGGGAAGACAACCATAGTTAAAAGAAAATGATTCCATCAACATCTTTATTTATTTTTATTTTTTACACACAGTTGCCACTAGGTCAATATTACGTCACCAATTATCTCTACATCAGACGCATGGAGAAAGTTTTCAATAACAGTTTGCCCAAGTAGTTTCCACTCACTCAGCACCAGCACTGATATCCCGCACACACCAAGCAGTAATGTTATCAACTGACGTCAAGCAAAGCAATTAGGAGCAGCCATCTGAATCATAAAGACAGATTACAGTTTAGATTTTTCCTCCTCGATTTCTGCCCGAAAAGATTATCAAATGTTTCATGTGATAACACTCAGTTGCGGCTCAATAGCTGGCCATCTCGTCTCTCAGGCATGAGGTTGAAACTTCACGTTCCACGATAAAAATCCCTCGTCATACTCTACAATGTCAGAGTCAGCTGATAGGCACAAAATGGTGGAGTAACTCAGCAGCGTCTCTGGAGAGAAGGAATGGGTGACGTTTCAGGTCAAGACCCTACTTCAGACTGCAAGTGAGGGGAGAGGGAGACTAGAAATATGGTAGGGTATGGTGTGAAAACGACAGATCCAGCAGACGATGATAAGGAAATGTAGAATGGTTCATTGTTAGCTGAGGAGAAGGTGACAACCAGGCATACAATCAATAAAATTAATCAGAAGGACAGTGAAACTAGTCAGAGAACTAGGGTGGGGGATGAACAGTGAGAGGGGGATCGCGATGGTCATTTGAAGTTCGAGAAATCAATATTCATACCGCTGGGGTGTAAGCTGCCCAAGCAAAATATGTGCTGATCCTCCAATTCGTGTTGGGCCTCACGCTGACAGTGGAGGAGGCCCAGGACAGAAAGGTCAGTGTGGGAATGGGAGGGGCAGTTAAAGTGTTTAGCAACCGGGAGATCAGGTAGGCCAAGGCGGATTGAGCACGTCAGTTTGTTTTTGTCATTGCATTGAATTAAACCGCAATCTACTCCCATGGGTCAGTAAAAAGCCCCATGGCAACTATCCAAGAAGAGCACATGATTTCCTCTTAATGGGTGGTGGGTGTATGGAACGTGCGGCCAGAGGAGGTAGTTGAAAAAGTACGAGAACAATATTTAAAAGATATTTGGACAGGTAGGAATAGGAATACTTTATTGTCACATGTGACTAGGCACAGTGAAATTCTTTGCTTGCATACACAATGTATACAAATAGTGGCCACCTACGGCACTGATAAAGTTACAAAGCACGCCGACTCCACCTTGTGTTTCACACCCCCCCCCCCTCCCATTGTCCTTTGTGTCCCTCCCCCCCTCCATTGTCCATTGTTCTCCCTCTTGGCGATTCCCCCCATGCCGGGTCCTCCCATTGAACATGGACAGGAAAGGGTTAGTGGGATATTGGCCAAATACAGGCAGGTGGGACTAGTTTAGATGGGACAGCTTGATCAGCATGGACAAGTCGGGCTGAAGGGCCTGTTTCTGTGCTGCATGGCTATGACTTTATTAGTGTTATCAAAACTGTTTACTTCCTCCTTGTTTTACTCATGTATCTCTGCACTGTGGATGGCTCGACAGTAATCATGTATCGTCTTTCCGCTGACTGGTTAGCACGCGAGAAAAGTTGCTAAAGCTGCTCCTAAAAAAAGCCACTATCATCAGTTTTCAAAAGCATCAAATTGGTCATGAAATGCTTCAGGATGTAACAAAAAATATAATTGTGCCTCTTATACCATCCCTCTGGGCACAGCCAAGTGACCACGAGCAGGCCACTTGTCATGTCCATCAGCATGGGCTAACATAGCAACCACCATACATCCTGACACAAGCTCCATGGGTGCTCAAACTCAGTAATTGAAGATTCAAGACCAAGTTGTAGAAACTCAAGGCACAGAATGGTGACATCCTCACCATTATGTTATTCCTTTCTCCTAGCTCCTTGTAACGAGATAATGCTCCCCAGGTTTGTGGTGAAGGCCATGGAGGATCTTGCATTTAAAACGGCATTTCTCACGACCTCAGCAAGAACCAAATGTTTCACCAGCCCTGTGGATGACTTTGGAAACACAGCCAAACTGCACACAGCTAGCAGGATACTCAATCAGTGAAGGTGCCCGGGGAATAATCATGGGCTTGGACAACAGATACATTGCGTTTAGAATCACCTGACAGCGTCAACAAAGCGTTTGTTTGTCACTTTGTTCAAAACCTTACAGGGTGGCAAGGAATTTGCGGGTGTGGTTATGGTATTGGATTAACAAGGCTAAAGTTTCGAGTTAAAATCATGCCACGATAACCTGAAACCGACTTTAAGTCTGGCCATTTGTGGGGTGCTTCGTGTCTGGTTCGTGCCACCTTCTCAGCTTGTGCCTCCATAGTTTGTACAATGGGAACAGCCCAGCAATCTGATCCCACTGCTGACTTATTGCAAGCATACATCACATCTATGAATACGGGACAGGAGTAATGACCGAATCGTTTACTCAAAGGCCAAACACGTCACGGGGCAGAGCAGTCTGGAGGTCAAATGGAGGCACACCCGACCTTCTCCTCCATCTCTGGCAGCACGATGGCACAGAGGTAGAGCTACTGCCTTACAACGCCAGAGACCTGGGTTTGATCCTGACTACAGGTGCTTGTCTGTACGGAGTTTGTACGTTCAGTAGGGGTTGACCTGTGTGGGTTTTCTGTGAGATCTTCAGTTTCCTCCCACACTCTAGACAATAAGTGCTTTCGGCCCTTCGAGCCAGCACCGCCATTCACTGTGATCATGGCTGATCATTCACAATCAGTATCCCGTTCCTGCCTTCTCCCCATATCCCTTGACTCTGCTATCTTTAAGAGCTCTATCTAACTCTCTCTTGAAAGCATCCAGAGAATCGGCCTCTACTGCCTTCTTAGGCAGAAAATTCCACATATTCACAACTCATTGGGTGAAAACGTTTTTCCTCATCTCCATTCTAAATTGCCTACCCCTTATTCTTAAACTGTGGCCTCTGGTTCTGGAATCCCCCAACATCGGGAACACGTTTCCTGCCTCCAGCGTGTCCAATCCCTTAATAATCTTATATGTTTCAATAAGATCTCCTCTCATCCTTCTAAATTCCAGCGAATACAAGCCCAGACGCTCCATTCTTTTAACATATGACAGTCCCGCCATCCTGGGAATTAACCTCGTGAACCTACGCTGCACTCCCTCAATAGCAAGAATGTTCTTCCTCAAATTTGGAGACCAAAACTGCACACAATACTCCACCTGTGGTCTCACCAGGGCCCTGTACAACTGCAGAAGGACTTCTTTGCTCCTATACTCAACATATATTATTTTCCTAGTTACATCCTCAAAAAATTCCAGAGGATTAGTCAAGCATGATTTCCCCTTCATGCTGACTCAGACCAATACTGTTACTGCTATCCAAATGTGCTGCCATTTCATTTTTTATAATTGACTCCAGTATCTTCCCACCACCGATGTCAGGCTAACGTCTATAATTCCCTGTTTTCTCTCTCCCTCCTTTCTTAAAAAGTGGGATAACATTAGCTACCCTCCAATCCACAGGAACTTATCCTGAATCTATAGAACATTGGAAAATGATCACCAATGCATCCACGATTTCTAGGGCCACTTCCTTAAGTACCCTGGGATTCTACAGGTTTGTAGGTTAATTGGCTTGGTATAAATATAAATTGTCCCTAGTATGTGTAGGATAATGTAAGTGTGCAGGGATCGCTGGTCGGTGCAGACTAGGTGAGCCGAAGGGCCTGTTTCCGTGCTAAACTTAAACTTAACTCTGGGTGCATGGATTTTAAGCTGCCTAATGCTTTGATCAAGCCAAGTTAGGTGGTGAAACAAGTGGCACCATTCACTTGAAGCAGACTGCTTGCCAATTAATAATGTAAGCTTACCCAAGTTTATTTGTTTATTTATAATCAATCTATATGTACATGTTTTAAATGGCAGCAGCCGGGAGCAATTTGAGATAAATCATTTTTTATTTTGATCATTCATTTGTTAGTTGGCCAGTGCCACAGGGTGTGACAGCTCGAGTCCTAGTAGCCACTAATGTCAAATAGTCACACAGCCACAGAGACGTACAACATGGAAACAGGCCCTTTGGCCCAGCTTGCTTATGCCAACCAAGGTGCCCCATTTACATTAGAACCACCTACCCATGTTTGGCCTATATCCCTCCCTCTAAATCATTCCGATCCATGTTATAGTTTCTGCCTCAACTACCTTCTCTGTCAGCTCATCCCATATACTCACCACCCTCTGAAAACGCTGACCTCGAGATTCCTATTAAATCTTTCCCCTCTTACCTAAAACCTATGTCCTCTGGTTCTTGATTCCCCTACTTTGGGTAAGAGACTCTGTGCAGCTACACTATCTATTCCCCTCATGATTTTATACGCCTCCACAAGATTACCTCCCATCCTCCTATGGAGCAAAGAGTACAGTCCTAGCCTACCCAATCTCTCCTTATAGCTCAGGACCCCAAGCCATATGGTCATCAGTGATAGAAGCAGAATTAGGCCATTCAGCCCATCAAGTCTACTCCGCCATTTAATCACGGCTGATCTATATCTCCCTCCTAACCCCAATCTCCTGCCTTCTCCCCATTAACACCCGACACTATCCTCAAATCTTCTCTACACTTTCCAGCTTAACATCTTCCCTATTGCAGGGTGACTAAAACCGAACACAATACTACAACTGTGGCCTCACCAGCGCCTTCTACGCCTGTAACATAACATCCCAGCTTCTACACTCATGTAACATAACAACCCAACTCTATTCTCATGCAACCTATATTCAGGCATCTAGGTTAAGGCACCAAAGAAGGGTCTCGACCCAAAACATCGTCTATTTCTTCTCTTCATAGATGCCTCCTCACCTGCTGAGTTTCTCCAGCATTTTTTGTCTACCTTCAATTGTTCCAGCATCTGCAGTTCTTCCTTAAACATCCCAACTTCTATGGTCATGTAACATAACAACCCACCTTCTATACTCTTGTAAAGGCGGAATTGGCGGCTCGCCTGCAGTCCGTCTGTCATTTTCTTTTTCTTTTTTTTTCTTTTGTCTTGTTGGACGTATGTTTTAGTTTATTTTTAGTTGTGTATGTGTGGGGGGTGGGGGAAACTTGTTTTAGTCTCTTCCTTCGGGGGGCTGCGACCTTTCTTTGTCGTATCCCCGTCTCCGTCTCCGTCTGCGCTGAGGCCTAATCGCAGAGCTGGCGGCCTCCAACTGGGACCAACCTCGAGGCTCCGGAGGCAGAGCCAGGACTCACCATCGCGAAGCTGGCTGACTTCGGGGCTGTGGTGGCGCTGCGGCGGCAGCGGCCCGACTTCGGAGCCTCGGAGGCTTCGGCCGCGGGCCCAGTGGACGACAACGTCGGGAGCTCGCAGGTCCCAGGTTGGTGACCGATTCTCCGGAGCTCCCGCAACAACAGCTTCGTCCGCTGAACTGGAGGGCGGCAGCTTCGTCCGCCCCGTGCTGCGGAGTTTGAACCGGCCCATTCGCGGAGCTCGGATTCGGCCGCGGGACTTACTATCACCCGGCGGGGGGCCCCAACATCGAAAGCCTGGATCGCCTCAACGCAGAGGGAGAACAAGGAAGGAAGAGACAAGGACGAAGACTTTTGCCTTCCATCACAGTGAGGAGGTGCCTGGTAGACTCACTGTGGTGGATGTTAAACTGTGTTCATTGTGTGTTCTGTTATTTTATTCTCTGTCATGACTGAAAGGCACGTAATTTCATTCAAACCAAAAGTTTGAATGAAAATAAAGGATACTTTATACTTTATGTAACATAACAACCCAACTCTATACTTTATGTAACATAACAACCCAACTATACTCGTGTAACATAACAACCCAACTTCTATGGTCATGCAACATAACAACCCAACTCCATACATGTAATATAACATCCCAACTTTTATATTCATGGCTTATTCTGCTCACAGGAACTTTGTTGGAACCCACACGGCAACAGGGCGAGATGGTCACGCAAGGACTGGGAGCCATCCTGCGAAGGTTGGCGATGCCAACAAACAAATAAGCTAATCAGTGCCATATTCACATCTCAAAATGGCACCAGCAAAATGCCTTGTGAAATGTTCAGCGGACCACTCCGTTTAAGAGCAATTAGGGACGTCAACAGTTTGTAAAAAAGGGCCAAACCACTGCAGTGCTTTCATCACCAACAATGGAAGGCTTTTTTAACATTCATTAGCACGAGACTCTCAATCAAAGGGCAATTATCTTTATTCACTCAGAAAATGTAGTCACCATTGGCAAAGCTACCATTTATTCTCCTTATCTAATTGCCCTTGAATTGAACAGTTTACCGGATCATTTCACATGGTACTTAAGAGTCAAGTGCATTGTTTTGGGTCTGCAGTCAAATGCAGCTCACTAGTTAAGGACCAACTGCTTCCTTCCCCGAAGGACCTTAATTAACCAGACGGCTTCTTTAAATGACAATCTGATCGTGTCATGGTCAACACTGGTGATAAGATATCAATTCTGCTTTGTAACAAAAAAGGAAATGAATTCCTATGTTGCAACAATAGGACTTGAATTTCTGCAAAATTGATCATTAGTCTAGGGCTCTTAATTATTAGCCAAGCAATATGCCACTGTGGTTACACAAGAGAAAAGGTGGCCGATAATAAAAATCTTTAATGTGTTTGCCAGTCTTAACAGTAGCAATATGAAGGATGGTTAAAGGCCAAAAAACACTGATCCTGTCACCTTTGCTGCAGAAAGCAGATAAAACTGTTCTCTTGTAAGTGTCTGCTGATCACTGACAACATTTCTTCTCCATCATTTTTAAATGCAGTGGTCAAGTTATATTCAGGCATCTAGGTTAAGGCACCAATTGCTTTCTTGGCAACTGGACAGAAGCAATTTAAATAGATCTTCAATACTCGAGCAAATGTAAAGCTTTTACACAGTTCCAGTAAGTGGTTACTGACCAGAACCACAAAATATTTTCCCTCCCTACAGATGCTGCCTGCCCTCCTGATTATCTCAGAAGTTCATAGGTTATAGGAGCAGAATTAGGCCATCCGGCTCATCAAGTCTACTCCGCCATTCAATCATGGCTGATCCATCTCTCCCTCTCAACCCCATTCTCCTGCTTTCTCCCCATAGCCCTGGCACCATTATCTGCAGCATTTTCCATTTTCATGGCAAATTTCCAGCAGCAGTAGGAATTTGTTTGCCTTTTTCAGAATCCATGGGTTAGATTTACTTTAGATAGACAGGAAATGCTGGAGTAATTCAGTGGGTCGGGCAGCATCTCTGGAGAAAATGGGCATGTGACGTTTCAGGTCAGGATCCTTCTTCAGACTGATTTTCAAATCTCTCACTGAATCAGTGCCTCACGGTTACAAGCTACATCATATGATTCCCAATTGCTCTGGTGCATTCCATAAATTAGATTCCCCCTCCCCCTCCCCACCTCACCCTTTAGCTTGACAAATATGTGCCACGATAATCCTGAGAACACAAATTGATAATCAAAGTGAAAATCATTTCTGCGGAGCCATGATGAACAACAATATCAATAGATATCAATAGATGGGCAGCACGGTGGCGCAGCTGTAGAGTTGCTGCCTTACCGCGCCAGAGACCCGGGTTCAATCCCAACTACGGGTGCTGTCTGTACATTCTCCCCGTGAAGAAGGGTCTTGATCTGAAACGTCACCCATTCCTTCTCTCCAGAGATGCTGCCTCACCCGCTGAGTTACTCCAGCATTTTGTGTCTACCAAGAATTGTTACAAGTCTTTCTTAAAAAGAAATACAAGCAAAATGTAATGTGAAGGAATTTCACCATGAGTTACAAATCTTTGGAACAATTGTGGCACTCCACACCTTGCAGTACACTCCTGGAGCCTGTTCTTGACCTCCCTCAGAACAAGATATTGATGTATTTTGGCATAACACAAAAAGTTGGCATTTAATTGCATTAAGAGTTCCTTTTTAAATAACAAGATTTATGTAGTGCAAAGTCTAGAGGCCCAGAAAGGAAACAATAGGAACAGAAAATTCTACTCCTTCGTGTTTAAATAAAACCACCCACTGCTTTTCTGCATTTTTATTTTACTTTCCTCGTTTTTCTTTTCTTTTCTCCCTGCTTCCAATCTTTGCTTCCCTCATTATGTTTTCTTCTGCGTCTACTTTCTTTCCCTATCCTTAGACGTCACCAAATAGTGATATCTTAGCCGACACCAAGCCGATTAGCCGACAAATCTGTACTTATTTGGAGTGTGGTAGGAAACCGGAGGTTCCAGAGAAAATCCACACTGTCACAGAGAGAACGTACAAACTTGGTACAGACAGCTCCCGTAGTCAGGATCGAACCCGGGTCTCTGGCGCTATAAGGCTGCAAGTCTATTGCCGCTCCACCGATCAATATACTCTACCTTATAGAGGTGTGTATGACCATAAGGGGAATAGAGAGGGTGTATGCACATCGGCTTTTACCTAGAGTAGGGAAATCACGAACCAGATGGCAATCAGTGGGTTATTCGGCAGAGTAGACACAATGGGCTGAATGGCCCAGTTCTCCTTTTATTTCTTTATGAACATTGGTTTAAGGTTAGATGGGAAAGATTTAATAGGAACCCAAGGCACAACCTTTTCCACTCAAAGGGTGGTGGGCATATGGAATGTGCTACCAGAGTAGGTAGTTGAGGCAGAGATTAAAATAACATTTGAAAGATATTTGGACAAGTACTTGGATAGGAAAGGTTTAGAGGGATATGGGCCAAATGCAGGCAGATGGGACTAGTGTAGATGGGGCATCTTGAAAACCATGGGAAAATTGGGCCGATGGGCTTGTTTGGTGCTGTACGACTATACCTTACTTATTTTA
>CM075978.1:7378051-7452805 GCA_038087875.1 Malacoraja senta
TATCTCTCCATATCACCGTCTATATCTCTCGTTTCCCTTTTCCTTCTCGACCCGAAATGTCACCTATTTCTTTTCTCCCGAGATTATGACATGTACCACCCAGATTCAAGAACAGCTACTTCCCCAATGTTATCAGATCTCTCGTAAACTAAGCTTATCTTCCCGATCTCCCAATCTACCTCATTGTGGCCTCTGCACTTTTTTTAATCTCGACTTTTTCTGAAGCTGAATGCCATATATTGTGCACTCTATTTCCTTTCCCCCTTTGCATTAACTAATGTGCCCAGGACTGGTATAGTTGTAGTCATGCATGGGATGGTTTAGCACACAAAATGTTTATCACCGCATCTCAGTGTATGTGACAATCATAAACCAATACCGATCTTTATTGCAGATGACACAACTATGTGTTACAGGAAAATTGTGAAATTGTTACGCTGCACATTTTCTGGGAATGCAAACCAATGTGGGGTCGTACGTGTAATGTTTTTAAGCAAAATTTAAGTCAGAATTTGATAACCAAATAGTGAAGAAAAGTTTGATATTTGTTGCAATGTAAAGAGTAAGTTGAAATTGCGACACAGAAGTAGTCAATGTCACCTTGGTGCTCCATGCAAGCATTTACACTTCATAGCTTATTCCCGTCTTATTCCGTCCCACCTCTTGCTCAACGCTTCTTTTCCTTTCCCTACATGTATTTACCCAATTTTTCCTTAGATGTATCTGTGCAAGTTGTCTCAAGTTATGGGTTCCACATTCTCACTGCTCTCTCGGGGATCATGACAGAAGCCTCCTCGTGGCGATCCCCGGAAACGACGACACGGTGGACTCTGTGATGCGTCGGGTGACCAATTCTGTCAACATGTTGGACGAAGACAGAAGCCAACAGCGAGCTATACATCGTCTGATACACGAGCGAACAAACTGCTCTCTCAGATAGAAACAAGTTTCTCCTGAATTCCCAATGGGATCCATTGGTGAGTATCGGCCAGATAATCATCTGGAAATGTTACCAAAACTGTCCCAATTATCCTGTGCAGCTTCCAACAACTATGAGTTTTCACAACAAGCAGAGGCAGAAGTCCCTGTGGGGAAAATTCACAGATGTGCACCCTTTGGGTTTAAGATGGCCCAGAGGAAACCTTCACAGCCAGGGCAGGAACATGCAAACTCCACACAGATGGCATCAGTCATATTTTAACCCAACTCTCTGGAGCAGTGAGCTGCAGCAGAGACTTACCGCTACTCTACCACTGTGCCACCATGCCACACATAAAGGCAAAATAGGCAGCACCACTAGTACTTCTGTTCCAGCTCACAGCTCCAGAGAATTGGGTTTACAATAGACAATAGACAATAGACAATAGGTGCAGGAGTAGGCCATTCGGCCCTTCGAGCCAGCACTGCCATTCAATGTGATCATGGTTGATCATCCCCAATTAGTACCCCATTCCTGCCTTCTCCCCATATCCCCTGACTCCACTATCTTAAAGAACCCTATCTAGCTCTCCCTTGAAAATATCCAGAGAACCGGCCTCCACCGCCCTCTGAGGCAGAGAATTTCACACTCACAACTCTCTGTGTGAAAAAGTACACACAACACTGTGTGAAAAATGTAGTTTAGTTTGGTTAAAAGATACAGCGTGGAATCAAGCCCTTCGGCCCATCGTGTCCGCGCACACCAGCTATCCCCGCATATTAACACCATCCTACACCCACTAGGGACAATTTTCACATTTACCAAGCCAATTAACCCACAAACCTGTATGTCTTTGGAGTGTGGGAGGAAACCGAAGATCTCGGAGAAAACCCATGCTGGTCATGGGGAGAACGTACAAACTCCGTACAGACATCCGTAGTCTGGATCGAACCCGGGTCTCCGGCGCTGCATTCATTGTAAGGCAGCAACTCTACCGCTGCACCAGCATGTTGCCCATTCCAATTCAATTTTGACTGGTTTATATTCTTCTATGTAAGGTAACAAAGCACGAGGAAAAACTAGGTCTTGCTGCATCACTTAACATTTAGCATGTGATGGTAGATACATATCTAGTCGGCACTTTGGTGATTTTCATTCGCACCTTCATTACATAGGATATATATCACTGAAACAGGCTGCTTGGCCCATGCAGTACATGCTAAGATTTATGCTCCACTCCAAGGTTCTTTTATTCTTTCTTCTTCTAAGTATATCAGTGCAACAATCTGTTCCCTTCTTCATAAGATCATAAGTGCTAGGAGTAGAATTAGGCCATTCGGCCCAAGTCTACTTTGCCATTCAATCATGGCTGATCTATCTCTCCCTCCTAACCCCATTCTCCTGCCTTCTCCCCATAACCTCTGACACCCATACTAATCAAGAATCTATCTACCTCTGCCTTATAAATATCCTCTGACTTGGCCTCCACAGCCTTCTGTGGCAAAGAATTCCACAGATTCACCAACCTCTGACTAAAGACATTTCTCCTCATCTCCTTCCTAAAAGAATGTCGTTTAATTCTGAGGCTATGACCTCTAGTCCTAGACTCTCCCATTAGTGGAAACATCCCCTCCACATCCACTCTATCCAAGCCTTTCACTATTCTGTACTTTTCAATGTGGTCCCCCCTCATTCTTCTAAACTCCAGCAAGTACAGGCCCAGTACCGTCAAACTCTCTTCCTCAAATTGGAGACATATTGCCTTTTAAATATATCTGTTTGACTGTATGACTTTTCCATTCACTTCAAGCAATCATTGTAGTGGTGAGTTCTACATTGTCAATACTCTTTGGGTACAGCTTTGTCTGTATTTCCTTCTGGTTTCCTGGCAGCACCTTATACTGACTGCGTAAGGTTATACCTTTCCCACAAGTGGAAACTCACTCTCCATCTAGTCTGTCAAAATCCCTCAGAATTTTATACAACTCCATTAAGTCACCACTGTCCTTCCCGTCTCAATAGACAACAGGTGCAGGAGTAGGCCATTTGGCCCTTCAAGCCCAGCACCGCCATTCAATGTGATCATGGCTGATCATCCACAATCTCAAGAAATGAAAAGTCCCCTTCTGCTCATCCTTTCCTGACATGCATACCTCACATTCCTGGTCTTATTCTAGTATGTCTTGTATCCTCTCCAGCATCTCCATTACCGCAGACAGTGTTCCAACTGTGACTTAGTTCTCCGACTTGTTTCACGGCCCTCCTGATTAATTTTACTGTTTGTATGCCTCGTTGTCACCTTCCCCTCAGCTAACAATGAACCGTTCTACATTTCCTTGATCACCGTCTGATTTGATCTGTCGTATTCACACCTTATCCTTCCATATCTCTACTCTCCCTCTCCCCTGACTCTCAGTCTGAAGAAGGGTCTTGACCCGAAACTTCACCCATTCCTTCTCTCCAGAGATGCTGCCTGTCCCGCTGAGTTAGTCCAGAATTTTGTCGGTGTAAACCAGCATTTGCAGTTCCTTTCTACACTTAACCAAGGATCAATTTTCATTTAGCATGCCTTCCCTATTTTTCAATTTCATCACGGTGCTGGCTCGAAGGGCCGAATGGCCTGCACCTATTTTTCTATCACTATAGAAATAAACCCTTCTGCTCTCTTAACCACCTTGCTAACCTGTAGTGCAATTTATAGAGATTGATATTGATAGCGTAGAAAAAGACCCTTCAGCCCAACCTGCCCACACCGGCCAACAATGTCCCAGGGATGGGGATTTATTGCTGTTCCTTCTCATTAACATGTTAATTGTAACCTCCGTCTGGCTTCAAGTTCATCTGGGTTTGTTTACTATATCCTAATAATCCCAAACCAAAAATGCATTCATCGGATATTCCACGTTGGATGGAGCTGCCCACTGGTGTACTGATACTAGTACATTTCATTCACACTTGCTGCCTATCTGGAAAACCTCTTTATTACTTTGGTAGGAATTCAGTTCCCAACTTTCGATAATTAAAGGTAGACACAAAATGCTGGAGTAACTCAGTGGGCGAGGCAGCATCTCTGGAGAGCAGGGATGGGCGATGTTTCGGGTCGAGACCCTTCTTCAGACTGATGTCAGGGGAGGGGGTGGGTCAAAGATAGAATGTAGGCGGAGACAATAAGACTAGTGGGAGAACTGGGAAGGGGAAGGAGGGAGAAAGCAAGGGCTATCTAAAGTTAGAGAAGTCAATGTTCATACCCTTGGGTTGGCCCAGCACTTCAACTCCCCGTCCCATTCCCAATCTGACCTTTCAGTCCTGGGCCTCCTCCATTGTCAGAGTGAGGCCCAGTGCAAATTGGAGGAATAGCACCTCATATTTTGCTTGGGTAGTTTACACCCCAGCTGTATGAACATTGACTTCTCTAACTTCAGATAGCCTTTGCTTTCTCCCTTCTTCCCCTTCCCAGTTCTCCCACTAGTCTTACTGTCTCCGCCTACATTCTATCTTTGTCCCGCCCCCTCCCCTGACATCAGTCTGAAGAAGGGTCTCGACTCGAAACATCGGCCATTCCTTCCCTCCAGAGATGCTGCCTCACCCGCTGAGTTACTCCAGCATTTTGTGTCTACCTTTAATTATCAAAAGTTGGGGATTTTCGGAGGAACCGGCAGCATGGGGAGACCATCATGAGGGTGGTGGGGGGGGCGGGGGGCGTGGGGGGTGGGGAGCGGGGGAGAGAATTTTGTCAGTGCCCTTTATGTGACGATTATTTGCATACCTTGGGTATGCAAGCAAAGAATTTCACTGTGACTTGTCACCTGTGACAATAAAGTATTAATTCATTCATTCATAAACTAAACTATCAAAGGCCTGAAATCCTGTGCTGCAAATCAACAGTTGCGTACACCTGATCCTGATTCATGAACTATGCTCACCACAATGATTCTGTGTTACCACAAGATATGTGATCAGCTGCTAAACGTAAGTTGCAAAAGCAGGATACTTGATAGGACTGAATGTGTTACTGCAAGGAGTCAGTGTGCTCGGTAACAGTGCCACATGCATTGTTCAGAAGTTAAGGTGACAAGGTGACTAATGCGCCAAGCCCACCTTGTTTAGTTACACTGCTTTCAAAAGCGGAACGTTTTCTCTTGTGCTGATACAATTTTCTAATCTCATTAGCAAAGAGGCAACACCATGTTTCGAGGTAAGTGATTGAGAAGAATGACAAAATGAATTGTTCCAGGATTGCATTCAATGAAAAGCAACTTATTTTGTAACCATCATGTATTTCTGTTTTTAGTTTGGTTCTATTTGGATTTTCTATTAACCTGCAACCTCCGGCAAACTTTCGACCATTAGGGAGACTGACAAAAACCTCTGGGAACCTCCAGGAATCGCACGGAAACCTTGGGTGGGGGCGCAAAGTCTCCAGAGGTTTCCGTTCAGGTTTCCTAAGTGGGACAGTGGCATAAGGCAGCAACTCTACCGCTGCGCCATCGTGCCGCTAATGAAGGAGTTATTTGCCTGACCGTCAGGATTTCGGAACAGTCGGATTATCCGAGTTTTACTGTAATGAATTATTTCCCTATCCATCGGCGTTAAAGCACGCAACGTGATCACACTTACTTATTCAGAAACGCATGCAGCCAAAAGATAAAATAAAACAAAACACTGCAGATATTAAAACACAATGCAAAGCAGAGAATGTGGGAAATATCAGCAAATCAGGCAGCATCTTCGGTGGGAGTATTTCAGGTTGGTGACGTTGCATCAGAACTGATGAAAGGTTACCTGAAACATTAACTCTATTTTTTTTCTCTCCCTGGCTGCTGACCCACTGGCTGTGTATTTCCGGCATTCTCTGCCTTTATTTCATGCACCTTCCTCTCTCTATACACTGTAAACGGTTCGATTATAATCATGTCTTTCTGCTGACTGGTCGGGATGCAACAAAAGCTTTTCACTGTACCTCGGAACACCTGACAATAAACTAAACTGAACTGTGAATGGTTGAGTTTAAACATTTGGTGTCATAAGTTCATATGTTCATGAGGTACAGGAGCAGAATTAGGCCATTCGGCCCATCAAGTCTACTTCACTTGAAAAGCAACTTATTTTGTAACCATCATGTATTTCTGTTTTTAGTTTGGTTCTATTTGAATTTTTTATTTATAGTTGAGATTTCCATCGTCAGCAGGTTTTTTTAAACTAGTCTCTAGTTGCAAATCTACCTATGTTCCTGGTGTTTTAGATCCCATTCCTGGTTCTGCCTGCCCACCCACCCACCCCACAGGCCACACGCCAACTCTGACCACTCTCCGGATCCCTCACTCTAACACACACCTGGCTTGCTCTCTTCTGACTCACATCTCGGACTAAATAGTTTAGTTTAGTTTAGAGATACAGCGCGGAAACAGGCTCTTCGGCCCACCGAGTCCATGCCGACCAGCGATTTCCATACACCAACACTACCCTACACTCACAGGGAGCAATTTTATAATTTTAACAGTTAGCCTATTAGCCTACAAACCTGTATGTCTTTGGAGTGCAGGAGGAAACCGGAGCTTCCCTGAGAAAACCCGCGCAGGTCACGGGGAGAACGTTCAAACTCCGTACACACAGCATCCGTAGTCGGGATGGAACCTGGATCTCCGGCACTGCAAGAGCTGTAAGGCAGCAACTCTACCGCTGAGCCACAGTGACACCCTATCTGAAACATTAACTCCATTTTTTTTCTCTCTCTGGCTGCTGACCAACCTGCTGTGTATTTCCAGCATTCTCTGGCTTTATTTCATGCAAAATTTACTTTTACCTTCCTCTATACGGGAACACGAGAAACCTCACCCGGCCCGGACACGGAAAGGATTGACAGATTGATAGCTCTTTCTCGATTCTGTGGGTGGTGTTGCATGGCCGTTATTAGTTGGTGGAGCGATTTGTCTGGTTAATTCCGATAACGAACAAGACTCCCACATGCTAAATAGTTACGCGACCCAGTTGGATGATCAGCCATGATCATCTTGAATGGCGGTGCAGGCTCGAAGGGCCGAATGGCCTACTCCTGCACCTATTTTCTATGTTTCTATGTTTCTATACACTGTAAATGGCTCGAATGTAATCAGGTTTTGTCTTTCTGCTGACTGGTTAGCATGCAACAAAAGCTTTTCACTGTACCTCAGCACACATGACAATAAACTGAACAGAGTACTTAAGGAAGTAGCGCCAGAAATAGCGGATGCATTAGTGATAATTTTTCAAAACTCTTTAAATTCTGGAGTAGTTCCTGAGGATTGGAGGGTAGCAAATGTAACCCCACTTTTTAAGAAGGGAGGGAGAGAGAAAACGGGGAATTACAGACCAGTTAGTCTAACATCGGTAGTGGGGAAACTGCTAGAGTCAGTTATTAAAGATGGGATAGCAGCACATTTGGAAAGTGGTGAAATCATTGGACAAAGTCAGCATGGATTTACAAAAGGTAAATCATGTCTGACGAATCTTATAGAATTTTTCGAGGATGTAACTAGTAGAGTGGATAGGGGAGAACCAGTGGATGTTTTGTATCTGGACTTTCAGAAGGCTTTTGACAAGGTCCCACATAAAAGATTAGTATACAAACTTAAAGCACATGGTATTGGGGGTTCAGTATTGATGTGGATAGAGAACTGGCTGGCAAACAGGAAGCAAAGAGTAGGAGTAAACGGGTCCTTTTCACAATGGCAGGCAGTGACTAGTGGGGTACCGCAAGGCTCAGTGCTGGGACCCCAGCTATTTACAATTTATATTAATGAACTGGATGAGGGAATTGAAGGCAACATCTCCAAGTTTGCAGATGACACTAAGCTGGGGGCAGTGTTAGCTGTGAGGAGGATGCTAGGAGACTGCAAGGTGACTTGGATAGGCTGGGTGAGTGGGCAAATGTTTGGCAGATGCAGTATAATGTGGATAAATGTGAGGTTATCCACTTTGGTGGCAAAAACAGGAAAGCAGACTATTATCTAAATGGTGGCCGATTAGGAAAAGGGGAGATGCAGCGAGACCTGGGTGTCGGTACGCCAGTCATTGAAAGTAGGCATGCAGGTGCAGCAGGCAGTGAAGAAAGCGAATGGTATGTTAGCTTTCATAGCAAAAGGATTTGAGTATAGGAGCAGGGAGGTTCTACTGCAGTTGTACAGGGTCTTGGTGAGACCACACCTGGAGTATTGCGTACAGTTTTGGTCTCCAAATCTGAGGAAGGACATAGAGGGAGTGCAGAGAAGGTTCACCAGACTGATTCCTGGGATGTCAGGACTTTCATATGAAGAAAGACTGGATAGACTTGGCTTATACTCGCTAGAATTTAGGAGATTGAGAGGGGATCTTATAGAAACGTACAAAATTCTTATGGGGTTGGACAGGCTAGATGCAGGAAGATTGTTCCCGATGTTGGGGAAGTCCAGGACAAGAGGTCACAGCTTAAGGATAAGGGGGAAATCCTTTAAGACCGAGATGAGAAAAAACGTTTTCACACAGAGAGTGGTGAATCTCTGGAACTCTCTGCCACAGAGGGTAGTTGAGGCCAGTTCATTGGCTATATTTAAGAGGGAGTTAGATGTGGCCCTTGTGGCTAAAGGGATCAGGGGGTATGGAGAGAAGACAGGTACGGGATACTGAGTTGGATGATCAGCCATGATCATATAGAATGGCGGTGCAGGCTCGAAGGGCCGAATGGCCTACTCCTGCACCTATTTTCTATGTATCTATGTATCTATGAACTGAACAGTGAATGCTTGTGTTTAAACATTTTGTGTGATAAGTTCATAAGGTACAGGAGCAGAATTAGGCTATTCAGCCCATCAAGCCTAGTCTGCCATTCAATCCTGGCTGATCTATCTTTCCCTCGCAACCCCATTCTCCTGCCTTCTTCCCATAACCCCTGACACCCATACTGATCAAGAATCTATCAATCTCCGCCTTAAAAAAAACCCATGACTTGGCCTCCACAGCCTTCTGTGACAATGAATTCCACAGATTCAAGGTACGTCCTTTTATTCAGGTAGCCTCACAATGGCCCCTGGTCCTAGACTACTAGTGGAAACATCCTCTCCACATCCACCCTATCCAGGCCTTTCACTATTCGATAAGTTTCTATGAGGTCCCCCTCTACTTGTTGTGATGTCCTGTATCCAAAGGTAACACTTTCTCCGATCATTGTCCCCGTGGATGGTACGATGATGGATGCTGTTTTGGACTGGACTTTGATGAGAACAGAGAGAAAAGGAACAGGAGTAGAACATGTGGCCCTTTGATTGTAGTCTGCCATTGACCACACTCTGTCATACTCTATTATGACAGATAGTTACTTGGCCTGAACTCCACTTTCCTGGCTATTCCTTTGAATTATGTATAGTGAGCAAAGACAGAGATATTCCAATGACTTCCCAGCTAAGGCATTCAGGGTTACCTCTGAGACACAACCAGTAATGGGCATCACATTAGGTCTATCCCACTAGGAAGGCAGCTTTCTAAAACATGAACACTTGTACTACAAGATAACTCTTTGATTTGCTTATTAGAACTCTATAGTCACACACCACTAACAGAACTCCATGCTACCTTAGCAGCTTTACATTCATCCGCCCTCACTATGAAGACTATGAAGCCACAAGATTTCTACAAATTACTACAAAGTGGAAAAAATGATTCACTGTACCTCAGTATACGTGACAACAATAAACTAAATTAAAATTAGCAAGACCTTTATGGTCATATTATCTGAAATTATTCATTGAATAACTAATTGAATAGTGAAAGGCCTGGATAGAGTGGATGTGGAGAGGATGTTTCCACTAGTGGGAGAGTCTAGGACCAGAGGCCATAGCCTCAGAATAAAAGGACATACCTTTAGAAAGGATCGTTCAAATGGCCTATTCTGCTTCTAGAACTAATTAATTTATTGTTACCGTAGCAGAGGGTCTGATCTGTCACTATTATTTTGCTGTTTAATTTGTTGTTAACTTTGTCATATAATGTCTGAAGAAGGGTCTCGACCCGAAACGTCACCCATTCCTTCTCTCCAGAGATGCTGTCTGTCCCACTGAGTTACTCCAGCATTTTGTGTCTACCTTGTCATATAATGACTTGTCTAAAGGCCAATTTATGAAGGCAGAATCTAACACTGTATAGGGAAGTTATAAGTTTTGAAATGGATGTTAAAATCAGGCCGTATCTGTCAGTGTAAGAGGTCCCAGAGCACTACTTATGAACAAGTTTAGGATCAGCCAAGTGCAGGTGTTTGTAACTAAATGTCTGTGTTTAGTTTTTTTTTGTTTTAGTTTTGGATTTCGAGATGCAGCGCGGAAACACGCCCTTCTACCCACCGAGTAGGCGCCGACCAGTGATCCCCGCACACTAACACCATCCCAAACACATTAGGGACAATTTTACATTTATACCAAGCCAATTAACCTACAAACGTGTACGTCTTTGGAGCGTGGGAGGAATACCGAAGATCTCGGAGAAAACTGACACAGATCACGGGGAGAAGGTCCAAGCTCCGTACAGACAAGCAGCCCTATTCGGGATCGAACCCGGGTCTCTGGCGCTGTTAGGGAGCAACTCTACCGCTACGCCACCATATGTATAGTGCAATTCCAGCCCAATGCAAACTTCTTAACATTCATTATGAATGCTTATTGAGAGGAGTGTGTCTGTTTCTCCTGGTGTAGGCACTCGTCTCTCTTGTCTTTGTCATGGTAATTATCTTTCACTAAATCTCCATTTCTTTCATTTCTTACATTTCTTTAATCACTTTACGGTTTGTGGGAGCTTGATATGCATCAATTGGCTTTTATAGTTCCTACAGAGCAACTTTGAAGGAGTTCAGATACACTCTGTTGACTGCAAAGCACTTGCAATGAATGGGGAAGGCCTTATATAAATGCCTGCCTTTTTCTGCCAAAAGTCACTAATTAAAAATATCATCATATTTCACCCAGAGTTGTGAATCTGTGGAATTTGCTGCCACAGAAGGCAATGAAGGTCAATTCACTGGATGTTTTCAAGAGAGAGTTAGATTTAGCTTTAGGGCCAATGGATTCAAGGGAGGTGGGGAGAAAGCAGGAACAGCGTACTGATTTTGGACGATCAGCCATGATCATATTGAATGGCGGTGCTGGCTCGAAGGGCTGAATGGCCTACTCCTGCACCTATTTTCTATGTTTCAATGTTTTTATGTCATTAAAAAAATTATCTTTTTGCAGAAAGATTTAACTGGAACTGGAACATTATGAGCGATATTCGATGGACTATATTGTTGTCTAAAGTTCAGAACATTTTCTTCAAAGTACATTTATCTTTAGAGTTACTGTTATGATGATGAAAGCTTTTTTATATTTAAAAATATATATATCTAAAGAGAAATTCTGTAACACAGAGAAGATGGACTGGGTTGAACGTAGCATTTAAGAGCCAAGAGACAGCAAGACTTGAACTTGGGAGATGTTTTTTTGGAAGGAACAATATAAGAAGATTAAAACCCTAGAGCAAAGTCCTGCAGCCAAAGATAGTTTACAGCCAAATTCATTTGAATACCAAGAAATGTGTTTAGTATGAGGTTGTGGGGTGATCTTATGGAAGTGTATAAAATCATGAGAGGAAACAGATTGCGTAGATGCACAGAGTCTCTTGCCCAGAGTAGATGAATCAAGGACCAGAGGACATAGGTTCATAGGTGAGGGGGAAAAGATTTAATAGGAATCTGAGGGGTAACTTTTACACACAAAGGGTGGTGGGTGTATGGAACGAGCTGCCAGAGGAAGTTGATGAGGCTGGGACTATCCCAACATTGAAGAAACAGCTGGACAGGTACATAGATGGGACAGGTTTGGAGGGATATGGACCAAACGCGGGCAGGTGGGACTAGTACAGCTGGGACATGTTGGCCGGTGTGGGCAAGTTGGGCCAAAGGGCCTGTTTCCATACTGTATCACTCTATGACTATGAATATAACATGGTCTTTTCATCAAGTCAACAGAGGTAAAAGTTCTGCCTGCAGTTGAATAATGTGATGGGAGGAATATAAGGTATATATTCTGGTTGACATATGTTCAGTTCCTTCATGTGTGATTCTGTGGAATTAAGTGTAATATCATTTACATTCTGATAACAAAAGCAGCAATTTGTTTTTACATGGTGCATTTTAAAACAAAAGGACATAAGGAATACAGTTGTTGGCCATATGGTCTTATAACCCTGTCCCACCTTTTAGTAAGATCATGGTTGATTATACACTTGAATATCCCTTCACTGCATATCTCTCATATCCCCTGATTCCTTTAATATTCATATATCTATTCATCTCTGTTTCAAATGAACTCACTGCCCTCTGGATAACAGTTTCCAAAGATCACCCACTGACTGAAGAAATTACTCCTCACCTCATTCGAAAGTGATCTACGCCTAATTCTGAGACTGCTATCCTTGTTCTAGATTGCTCAGCGAAGGCCATATTCTTCATACATCTCATCTGAATTTTGTAACTTTCAGTGAGATCCGCTCTCATTATTCTAACCTTGAGGGATAATTAGCTTATCTCTTCTCATATGACAACCCCACCATGTTACAGTCTATAGAATATCATGTCCCTCCTCTGCTTATTATATACGGCGTAGAAACAGGCCTTGGGCCCAACTTGCCCACACCGACCAACATGTCCCATCTACACTAGTCCCTCCTGCCTGCATTTGGCCCATAGCCCTGTAAACCTGTCCTATCCATGTACATGTCTAAATATTTCGTAAACCTTGCACTTTGTCAGTATTGTAACATTGTCATGACACCTTCAGGAGATTATTGATTTGGACTTGAAGATCCCTCCGTACATCAATGCTGTTGATGGGTCTGGCCAATAATGATGAACTATCCTCTTATATTCAACTTCCCAAAGAGCAACACCTCACACTTGCTTGGATTAAACTCCATCTAACATTTCTCTGTCTATTTCTGTAGTTGATCTACTGCATATCCTGCTGTATGCTGCAGTATTTATCAATTACAGCATGCACTGTAATTACTTCTATGGGTGATTCTACCTTGAAGGACTGGGGTGATATATAGTGATGCATCTAGCTGCGTAGTGCCAGGGGCTCAGGTTCAATCTGATCTTGCTGTCTGTCTGTGGTTCGCACATTCTCCCTGTCACCATATAAGTTTCCTCTGGGTGATCAAGTTTCCTCCAACATACCAAAAATGTGCAGGTTGGTGGGTTAATTGGCCACTCTAAATTGGCTTTAAGGGCCTGTCCCTGTACAGGAAGGTCGACAGGAACAAATGTTTTCAAGAAGAGTAATCTTGAAATTCTCGCTGTCAAGTGCTCAACACGTGAGCTGTGAATAAATGTGAGCTGTCTGTTAACTTGTCATTTACAAATCCAAGTGGCATTTTCATGATATTATCTCATCACATATTTGTAATTCTGGCCAAGTTACATTTCTGCTGTGCATAATTTAAAGCATTCTTCGGGAACTCGATTAGTTCCTCATTTCTGATCTCACAGTCAAAAAGACTGTACACAAACAACATAGTTCAGTAAAATCCAAAGTGCTGAAGTAACTCAGGGGGCCAGTCAGCACCTGTGGAAGGAATGCAGGGGGGAAGCTGCCTTACCTGCTGTGTTACTCCAGTTTAGTTTACTTTAGTTTAGAGATACAGCGCGAAAACAGGGCCTTCGGCCCATCGAGTCCGTGCCGACTAGCGATGCCCACACAATAACACTATCCTACACACATTAGGGACTATTTACAATTTTTTTACTGAAGCCAATCAACCTACAAAACTGACAGACACAAAAAGCTGGAGTAACTCAGCGAGTCAGACAGCATCACTGGAGAAAAGGAATTGGTGACTCAAGAGTCTGAAGAAGGGTCTCGACCCGAAACAATACCTATTCCTTTTCTCCTTTTGTCACTTTATTTTGTGACCATCTTTTTGACATTGGATAATGGGTGAGCTCACAGTGGGAGCTCAGGCTCCAAGGCCTCTGAGTTAGAGAATTGAATCTTCCTGTCCTTCTTTGGGAATCAAACACAATAGACAATGGACAGTAGGTAATAGGTGCAGGAGTAGGCTTTGAGCCAGCACCGCCATTCACTGTGATAATGGCTGATCATCCACAATCAGTACTCCGTTCCTGCCTTTTCCCCATATCCCTTGACTCCGTTATCTTTAAGAGCTCTATCTAACTCTCTCTTGAAAGCATCCAGAGAATTGGCCTCCACTGCCTTCTGAGGCAGAGAATTCCACAGATTCACAACTCTCTGGGTGAAAAAGTTTTCCTCATCTCCGTTCTAAATGGCCTACCCCTTATTCTTAAACTGTGGCCCCTGGCTCTGAACTCCCCCAACATCGGGAACATGCCTCCAGCGTGTTAAATCCCTTAATAATCTTATATGTTTCAATAAGATCCCCTCTTATCCTTCAAAATTCCAGTGTATACAAGCCCAGTCGCTCCATTCTTTCAACATATGACGGTCCTGCCATCCTGGGAATAAACCTCGTGAACCTACGCTACACTCCCTCAATAGCAAGAATGTCACATTCTGTAAGTATAAACTTCAAAGCAAAGATGAAGGATTGCTGCATTGTTTGATGTGCCATCTTTGAAAGAAAGTATTAAAAACAAATGCTTGTCTGCTTGGAGGTAAAAGATGCCAAAATATGATTCATGAACGCCTTGGTCAACATTCAGCACTAAGCTCAGACAATCAAAGCAAATCTACTGACTACTAGATACACCCTAAACACCAGGAACAGTTTACAGAAGCCAATGAACTTAAAAAACCTGCACGTCTTTGGAATGTGGGAGGAAACTGGAGCACCCGGAGAAAACCTACGTGGTCACTGGGAGAACATACCAACTCTGAATCGACAGCACCCTTAGTCAGGATCGGACCCGGATCTCCGGTGCTGCAGGGCAGCAACTCTACCCTTATGCATCGGTGCCGCCCCATTAGTCTCCTAATGTAAAGTGCGGTATCTCTGCATCGGAGGTAGTCCATCTGTGGAAAGAAGTTGGAGTTGCATTGTTTATTCTTCCGCCCTTCACTGCAACACTTTTAATGTTGCAAACCTTCCCTTGGCATATCACAGGAATGTCTTTGGACACAAACTGATCATGAGCAATATTAAGGGGCGTTGGGCAGCTAACCTAACACTTGAAGGAGGTGGAATGTTTAAAGGAGGATCTCAAATGGACGAAAGAGGGCTAGAGTGGCCATGAACATCAAGGGGGTAATCCCAAAACCTGCGACCTTGGCACCTGAGAGCCATAACACTGGTTTTATTTTATTCCTGGAGCACCGGAGATTGAAGAGTGACCTTACTGAAGTTTATAAAATCATGAGGTGAATGGTTACAGTCTTTTCCCCCAGGGTAGGGGGAATGTAAAACTGGAAGGTACAGGCTTAAAGCGAGAGAGAAAATGTTAAAAGGGGACATGAGGGGCAGACCTTTCACACAGAGGTTGATAGGTTTGTGGAACAAGCTGCCAGAGGAAGCCATCGAGGAGGATACAACTATAACACTTTACAGTGTGGCTAAAGGGATCAGGGGGTATGGAGAGAAGGCAGGTACGGGATACTGAGTTGGATGATCAGCCATGATCATATTGAATGGCGGTGCAGGCTCGAAGGGCCGAATGGCCTACTCCTGCACCTATTTTCTATGTATCTATGTATCTATGTACAGATATTTGGACAAGTACCGATACACGGATAGGAAAGGTTCAGAGAGATAATTGTGGGCAAATGGAACCAGCTCAGGAAGGCACCTTGGTTGGCATAGACAATTTGGGCTAAAGCCTGGAGTTACCTATTGGTCGCCATTTGGTAGCAATGGCTGTTAATTCACTGAAGGATATGACTGAATTAGATGGGTATTTACAATAATCCAGTCAAATCATGCTCACCATCACTGACGTTAATTTATTAATTACAGTTTTATGGAAAATCCTGATTTATTTCTTGCAGCAACTTGGCAGGATTTGAGCTCAAGTCTTTGGATCACCAGTGGTGTTGCTGCATTACAGCGCTTGCAGCGCCAGAGACCCGGGTTCGATCCCGACCACGGGTGCTGTCTGTACGGAGTTTGTACCTTCTCCCCGTGAAATGTGTGGGCTTTCCCGGGGATCTTCAGTTTCCTCCCACACTCCAAAGACATGCAGGTTTAAAGGTTAATTGGCTTGGTATAAGTGTAAAATTGTCCCTAATGTGTGTAAGGTCGTGTTAATGTGCAGTGATCGCTGGTCGGCGCGGACTCGGTGGCCGGAGGACCTGTTTCCCCCGCTGTATCTCTAAACAAAACTAAACCAAAAGCTCCAAGCCTCCACATGCTGGTCTAGGAGCCTGTGCCCAGTTAGTGCGAAGTCTGATTCAATTTCATGCTGTTACTGCAGAGATGGATGGGATCGATGTTTGGGAACTTAAAATCATTGGTTTGGAATTCCATTCATGGATGATAGCATGCGCTAAGAAAGACGCAGGCTTGTGTTATTGCCGTACATATATCCTGTGGAAGGATTTAATGCTGAGGAGCGAAAATGAAATATGCTGGAGGAACACAGCAGGTTCAGCATCATCTGTGGGGTGAAAGAAATGGTTGACGTTTTGGGTCAAAAACCCGCTTCAGGGCTCAGAAATGCTTAGGAGGTATCTGTGATGGTGGTTCTTAGGTTGGCACATTTTAAACCTGGGGGGGGGGGGGGGGGGGTTCACATTCCGCAGCTAAAAAATAATCCGTGTTAATCCATATCATGACTGCACCTCTGAAAAGGGAAGTGAACGGTGTTTCCCATCTGCTGCTGAAGTTTGGGGTAACTTGTCAACAGCAACAAGCTTCATGGAAGGAGCAATATTAAGGGGGTCATCATGGAGGGTTGTTTATCAAACTGGAGGGCCCCCCGCATGCTAAACTAAACTTGGCCTCATCTATTCTACAGCACAGAAACCGTGGGCTGGAGGGCCTGTTCCTGTACTGTACTGTTCTAGGTTCTATTTAACGAAAAGACACTGTAAACTCCTGTAGATTTATTTCTAAGAATGCCGTGCAACAGCATGCAAATCAGAAGCTGATGTTGCAATGCAAGTTTATGTGAATTTCTGGAAGCTGCTGCCATGTTGCACTAATGGTATGTGGTTGAACTGGGTTCCCTTACGCATCTTATTTTAATATTCTGAATATCTATACATAGATCTTGCAATTTGGAAGCATACAGATGCATAATCTGTGTGGAATTTGTATGTGCAATTGTACCTTATGATGACTGTACTATTTTTACATTTTGTTTGGTGCTTGTGAGAGGTGGAATAAAAGAGATGGAGGGGGGGGAGGGGGAGGGAAGGGAGAGGGATAGGATGGGAGATGGGGAGATGGAGGGGGAGGGGGAGGGGGAGGACGGGGAGGGGGAGGGGTGGGAGAGGGAGGGGGAAGGGCAGACGGGGAGGGGGGAGTGGGAGAGGGAGGGGGGGAGGGGGAGGGGGGACGCAGATGGGGAGGGAGGTAGAGGGGAGGGGAGATGGAGGGGGAGGGAGAGGGGGAGGGGGAGGGGGAGGTAGAAGGGGAGGGTACATCAAAGTTTGCTTGCACCAAAGTTGTATCATTAAACTGATACAGTAATAGCCTTTTATCCAGCACTGCACTGTACAGCCTTCTCCAGTAAATGGCACCTCCACTACAATATTGGGATGACACTGAAGGAGCATTTGGGTCAAATTTGTTCCCACTGAGGAGGCAAATGGGCTGACATTGGAGTGTGTAGGAAGGAACTGCAGATGCTAGTTTAAACCAAAGATAGGCACAAAATGCTGGTGTAACTCAGTGAGACAGGCAGCATCTCTGGAGAGAATATCTGACATTGGGCAGCACTTAGAGCAACATAAGGACAGCACTAATGGAGCAACCATGGCAACACTGGGGCAGTGCACTGGGATGACCTGAACAGGCATCAAGACAGTGTGTTAAAGAAGGAACTGCAGATGCTGGAAAATCGAAGGTACACAAAAATGCTGGAGAAACTCAGCGGGTGCAGCAGCATCTATGGAGCGAAGGAAATAGGTAACGTTTCGGGCCGAAACCCTTCCTCAGACAGTGCTGACCTATAGGGGGCAGCACTGAGTGAACATTCAGGCCCATAGTGGGCAGCGCACAAGTTGACATCAAATTAATGAAGTCATGATGCAGCTCTATAGGACTTTGGTTGTTGCATTTGTGTATTGCGTGCAGTTCTTGTCATCCCATTACAGGAATGATCTGGAGACTCTGGAGCGGGTGCAGAAGAGGTTTACCAGAATACTGCCTGGATTAGCTTTAGGGTTTCAGCTACAGGTGGTGGTTGCTCAGACTTGAATTGTTTTCTCCAAATTGTCAGAGATTGAGGAGAGGCTTGAATGAAGTATATAAATTGATGAGAGGCATAGACAGGATAAACAGTCAGAACCTTTTTCCCGAGATGGAAATGTCCAACACCAGTGGGCATAGCTATAAGGTTCAATGGGGAAAGTTCAATGGAGATGCGTTGGGGACGTTTTTTACAGAGAGAGTAGTAGGGGCCTGGAACGCATTGCCAGGGGTGATGGTGGAAACAACTACGATAGTGGCTTTTAAGAGGCTTTTAGATAGGCACTTGGAAGTGCAGAGAATAGGGGGATATGGATTGTGTACAGACAGATTGAGATCAGTCTAATCTGGCACCAAGTTCGACACAAACATTGTGGGCTTGTGCTGTGCTGGTCTATGTTCTTTATATCATGGAATGGTTGACAACTGGCATGCCAAACATGTACCAATGATAAAACCTCTGTAGAACTGGTGTTTGGCTTGGACACAGTGGGCAGAAGGGTCTGGTTGTATCTCTACGATTCCATCTGATAGAGTCACAGAGTGATACAGTGTGGATACAGGCCCTTTGGCCCAACTCACCCACATTGGCCAACATGTCCCAGCTCCACCAGCCAATTTTCCCTCATGCATGTCCACCAACTCCCTTTTAATTCTGTGTAAGAAGGAACTGCAGATGCTGGTTTAGACCAAAGATAGACACAAAAAGCTGGAGTAACTCAGCGGGACTGGCAGCATCTCTGGAGAGAATGAATGGGTGACGTTTCGGGTCGAGTGAAGAAGGGTCTCGACCCGAAACGTCACCCATTCCTTCGCTCCAGAGATGCTGCCTGTCCCACTGAGTTACTCCAGGTTTTTGTGTCTATCTTCCCTTTTAATTCTTCCTGCCATTAACCTACACTAAGAGTTGCCAATGTAATCATCTGAGAACATCTCTGGGGTTGTGGTTGGAAACAAAGGCACTCAAAGAAAAAACATGGGGATTACAGTGAAGTCATGCAAACTCCACACAGAATATGCAGAATAACCAGTCCATTAAATTTAGGCTGCCTGTTACATTAAAAGAAGCCAGACTGGTCAGTCGGATAACCAGTACACCAACTGCTTGACTGATAATGGAGATCGACTTGATTTGACTGAAAGGGAATCGCAAACCTGCCTGAAAGGTCAAGAACCAGTTCTTACTTTCTCAACAGGGAAACCCAGACAAGGGAGATCACCTTTGCGTGGATTTCCTTGTTGAAAAAAAATAAAAATAAAAGATGCTGGAAACACATATGTAAAAAGTGCTGATGAAGAAACTTTGACCTGAAACATCAACTGGACAAGTTGGGTCCGAAGCACTTGTTTCCGTGCTGGATATTTCTCTGACTCTATGCCTCTGTTTGTCTCTCCACGGATGCTGCCCGGCCTGCTGAGTGCTTCCAGAATTTTGTTTTTATTTCAGATTTTCAGCATCCGCGGTATTTTGAGTTACAATCTTGTTTAGAGGAAGTGTCCCTCACACAATTACATCCGGCTTTAAGGGAGTTTCCAACTTTTCCAAAGGGGGAGCAAGGAGGAAGAAGATTGAATTTTATTGCCTTCCATCATAATGAGGAATGTGGAATCCACCGTGGTGGATGTTGATGTTAACTTTTATGTGGTGGTGTGTCTGGTTGCTTTTCACTTAGTATGGCTGTATGGTAACTCAAATGTCACTGTACCTTAATTGGTACATGTGACAATAAACTGACCTTGAAACCCTTGAAACCTTGAACTTAGTTATTGCCTGGGAAACGCCAGGCAGTGAGGAGAACTTGTGAGAACATTCCGTATGATGGCACTTTGCTTGGGATATTGATAGAGATCAGGCAAGAGAATTAGACGGAATATATAAGGGATATGGATCACGTGCAGGCAGATGAGACTCGTCATACTTGGCAGCATGTTCAACACAGACATTGTGGGAAGGGGCCTGTTCCAGTATTGTACTTTAGTTTAGTTTAGAGATACAACGTGAAAACAGGCCCATTAGCCCACCGAATCTGTGCCAACCAACGATCACCCCATACATTAACACTGTCCTACACATGAGGGATAATTTACAATCTTGACCAAAGCAAATTAACCGACAAACCTGTATGTCTTTGGAGTGTGGGAGAAAACTGGATCACCCGGGGAAAACCCACGGGCTCACAGGGAGAATGTCCAAACTCCGTACGGACAGCACCCATAGTCAGGATCAAACTCGGGTTTCTGGCTCTGTAAAGGGCCTATCCCACTTAGGCTATTTTTAGGCGACTGCCGGTGACTGTCATAGTCGTAGCAGGTCGCCGAGAAACAGACGATTGGACCCCCCTTCGACATAAAATTTGAAGTAGAATCATTACTTTAACATCAACAAAAAACAAAGTCAGCACCAGCGACAACCAATGTTACCTGGCGACAACCGGCGTTAACCTGGCGACAACTACCACAGCACCTACGTCAGGACAAGTCAAGCTACGCTCATTGGTGTCAAACCAACTGTCGCCGACTGTCTCCGAAATTTTTTCAACATGTTGAAAATCCAGTGGTGACCGGAAAGACGCTGCAACTCTTTGGGCGACTGAGGGAACTACTCACGACCATACAGGCGACACCCCGGCTACCATGTGGCGACAGCCTAGTCGCCTGTAGTCGCCTAAGAAGTCGCCTAAGTGGGACAGGCCCTTAAGGAAGCAACTCTACCACTGCACCACCAGGCCGCTCTTTTCTATGTTCCATGTAAGAGTGCGGCAGAGACATGGCAGATGATTGGGAAACAGGCCTACATCCAGAGAGGAGCAACAAGTCAGCATGAGACAAGAGGTTACAAGTCTTATTTCATAAAATCGTACAGTTGTGGACGTTTACAGGCAGCAGTGTGGTTCACAGTCCCAGGCTCAATCCTGACCTTACTGTGTGGAGTTTGCACATCATTCTGGTGACCGTGTGAGATTTCCCTGTGTGCTCTAATTTCCTGCTTCATTCCAAATATGTGCTAGCTGATAGAATCTGGAGAGAGCTAAGGGGACCGTGGACGGAAAAAAATGGCAATAGTGTAGGATTAGTTTAGTTTAGTCTAGCGTAGTTTCAAGATACAGTGTGTAAACAGATTCTTTGGTCTACCGGGTCTGCACCGACCCACTATCACCTGTATACTAATTCTATGTTATCCCAGTTTTGCATCCAACATACTAGAGGCAATTTTACAGAAGCCAATTAACCTACCAACCTGCACATCTTTGGAATGTGGGACGAAACCAGAGCACCCGGAGAAAACCCACAGGGCGAACGTGCAAACTTGGTACAGTCAGGATTGCACCCAGGTCTCTGGTGCTATAAAGCAGCACCTCTACCGCTGCGCCACCACGCCGCCCCTTTAGTGTAAGATTAATGTAAATAGGTACTTGCTGATGGTCATGGACTAGGTGGGCAGAAAGGCCTTTTTCCTTGCTTATCAATATTCATACCGCTGGGTTGTAAGCTGCCCAAGCAAAATATGAGGTGCTGTTCCTCCAACTTGTGTGTGTCTACTAGTGAAGGCAGAGTTTCCAATCACCTCTCAACACTCTGTACAGACTAAAAGACTGAAGGGAGGAGCAAAAAAATAAATTCTACCTATGCTTCCTAAGTCTCGTAGATCAGGCCTGCATTGTTAAGGGAAAGTTAAAGCAATACTCTTCACCTCTTTCCCCTCTTCTTCTTCTTGCGTATGGCATGCACAGCCTAAAGTTGTAGGACAACTTGTTCTATTTGATCTTATTTGATTGTGCACGCCGGGTTGATTGCATTGTGAAGGTTACAATCTCCCACCCCCACCTCTTTCCCCAATGGGGAACATCATGAAGTATCAATTAGCGATGAGGCATTGCAATGTTTGTATACAAATAGATCTTCAGTTTCCTCTTCCGTGAAATGAAGAGGCCTAAATATTCAAATGAAAGTAAGAGCCACTTTTCAGCCCGTCTATTTTGGGTTGTGGAGGAAGGAACTGCAGATGCTAATTTAAATGGGAGATAGACACGAAATGCTGGAGTAACTCAGCGGGACAGGCAGCATCCCTGGACAGAAGGAATGGGTGACTTTTCAGGTCGAGACCCTTCTTCAGACAGTTGTGGTTTGCTTTAGCATTCAGACCAATTAATGAATCCTTAGTTGGTATTTTGCAGTGGAAATGAACATCAGAGAACATAAGGCAAGGAAAGACCATTCAAAGAACATGTACTACATATATAAACACCCTTCAGTGTGGCTTTTTTCTCATTTATTATATTGTTCACAGCGTACTATGTTTACAAATTCTGTTGTGCTGCTGCAAGTAAGAATTTCGTTCTTCTATCTTGGACATATGACAATAAAACACTTTTGACTTGACAAGTTTCCTTCTCAGTGGTTTCCAGTACATTGCTGTGTATCACTTCCTCTAATGGATTGTGTCAGTGATTTTTTAATGCAGTTTATTCAGGTAAGTTCCTGTAAATTTCCTTGCACGTTGCCTTCCATATGTTGTACAGAGTAATTGCTGCCAAACACAAATTAGGTGGTTTTTCATTTCATGTCGGAATAAAAATTAGCATACCATAGTGGTAGTACTTTGGTATATTTGAAGGCCATTGCAAAAGTTCTATTGAAAATTATTATAAACATTTTAATACATAAGGAAATTTAATTACGTGGTAGGCCAAAGAAAGAAAGAAAGCAAGGCTAAGGAGATAAAGTACCAGAGAATCCTCAACATTAATCATTGCAGGGTTAAAGTAAAAACAGAAAATGCTGGAGATATTCAGCAGCTCAGGCTGCATCTGTGGAAAGAGAAACAGAATCAGTGCTTCATTCCAACTAAGGGCTTTCATTAATTTTGTTTCTCAATAACATTGCTGTACCCTGGAATGAGCCGAACTTAACAGCACACCATTCTGGTGAAGGAATTTCCAACCCTGCTTGTCCAAGTCATTTGGTTTCATATTTATCAAAGGGGAGGAGTACTCTGCCTTCAGATGAGGTGCCAAACCACCATCTCAAAACCATATGGTGCACTTCAAAGAGCAGAGGAGTTCTTCCTGATGTCTTTGTCAATATTAGTCCCTCAACAGAATAAAAAGATCAGCCAAATATCCTACTTTCATCTTTTCAGCTTGTGAATTAGCCCATTTCCTTTTGATAGCCTGATATCTTTCCTGGATTAAACTCATCGAACACCCCTTCTGTGGCGATGGGTCGAGAATTTCACCTGATTCAATGCTTGGATAATTGTACTCACCTCTCATAGGTAAAACATAACCTTTCAACACAGTTTGATGTTTTCATTTCAATTTATCATTGAGTTCTGTGTGCTGATAGACAAATTGTTATTGCTATTAGGGAACACACTCCAATATCATCCATGTACCTGTCTAAATGATTCTTAAATGTTGCCATGGTACATGCAAAGGTAGCGAGATACTATCAGAGAATTAGGGGGCAGCACGGTGGCGGAGCGGTAGAGTTGCTACCTTACAGCATCAGAGATCCCGGTTCGATCCTGACTACGGTGCTTTTCAGTACGGAGTTTGTACGTTCTACCCCATCGTCACGTGGGTTTTCATCGGTTTCCTCCCACAGTCCAAAGATGTACAGGTTTGTAAGTTAAATGGTTTGGGTAAAATTGTAAATTATCCCTAGTGTGTAGGATAGTGCTAAGTGTACGGAGTGATCGCTGGTCGGCACAGACTCGGTGGGCCAAAGGCCTGCTTCTGCGATGTATCTCTAATGTCTAAAAGTCTAAATCAATAGCAAGAAATTTTAAATTAATTTTACTAGCAGGGATTCCTGCTTCAAAAAGGACTGTGGATGAAGCAGGGATTAGAGGAAGTTGCCTTTCTGACTGAGTAATGAAGACAAACATTGACAAGTGCTGGGAGAGGTTCACAAACTTTATGGCCACATATCTTACACGTATACCATCATTAAAGAAAGACAGATTCAAACACAGTTTTATAATATAAACAGTTTTATGAATTAAAAATCACATTCTGAACTTTACCAATTCAACATTTCAGGTGTATTGTTTTATTATTAATGCGTCTTATTATATCCTGGCTAATATTCTGTCGTTTTAAAGGAGGGAGAGATCAAAGGAACTGGCCACGTCACAACATTGTGAACTGGCTCATCAAAGTACAGGTCCTCTTGGTTTCAGAGCCTTTCTGGATTATCCGTTTGCCGGACCAACGGAGGTCACGGTCTTGGGGGGCTGACCAAGATACCGGTCTGCAAAGTTGGCTGCGGAAGTCGGCAATGGGAACGGATCAGCCGGCGTCTGATGGCAATGGGAACGGATCTGTCCCAGAGCTCCGGCCACAGGGGGCAAATTTCACCATCGATCGGCCGTGGAAGTCCCAATGAGGTTGAGATTGACTGCCTCACCTGGCCTAATGGGGGGGGGGGGGGAGGGGGGGGGGGTCGGAGCACTGGTTGCTGGAAAATCGGTGGTGGACCTGTATCATTCATTGCAACCTTGGCAGTGGTAAGCTATCCTCCCGGATCGTTTTGTCCCATCTACATACTTCAGCAGAGTTGAAGCACTCCACAAAGCTCCTTTGTCATTAGCTTCAGATTATCAGCAGGGATCCACTCTTCAGCATCTCACATGTCCACCAATATTTACTGATATCATTCAAATACACAATATTGAGGTTTCATGTGTCCATTGATGACACTTGGTTCTCTTTCTCCAGCACCCTTCTTGAGTCTGTCTCAGATTTGCCACCCTGTGTAGCTGATACTGAATGCCAAGTACACTACAAATAAATAAGGTGAAGTGTGAAGCCATTGCCTTTGGACACTGCCACTCATTCACTCCCTGGCCATTCAGTCCCAACTCAGAAAACTGCCTGATGCTAACCTGGACATCATTATAAGTTCACTTGTAACCCCGAAACAATGCCCAACCCTATCGTTGCCTTGGCTCGAATCCTACTGGAAGTGCTTATCCATGGCCTTATTAAGCTCTGGTTACGATTATTAAAATGCTCCACCTTTATTATGCTACATGTAAACCTGGGCAAAACTCCATAACTTCAAAACTCCAAATTGCCTTTAATTTCCTTGCTCCAGGACTCATGCACAGGATGGCATGGTTTTACAGTTGGTAGAGCACCAGAGACCCAGGTTGATCCTGACCGAGGCTGTCTGTGTGGAGTTTGCAGGTTCTCCTTGTGAACGTGTGAATTTCCTCCAGGTTCTCTGGTTCCCTCCCACATCCCAAAGACGGCGGGTTTTCTAGGTCAGTTGCCCTCTAGGTCAGTTGCCCTCTGTAATTGCCCCTAGTGTGTAGGGAGTGGATGGGAAAGTGGGAAAACATACAACTGGTGTGAATAGGTGATCGATGATCGGTGTGGATCCGGTGGTCCTGTTTCCATACTGTATCTCTAAACGACATTGTGCTTGCTGCTCTGACGGCACCTCTGAAGAAGGATCTCTACCTGAAATGTTGCCTGTTCATGTTCTCCAGAGATGCTGCCTGACCTGCTGGGTTACTCCAGCACTCTGTGACATCAATAGTCTTGTTCCCTATCACTATCCATGCATCCCCTATACCAATCTCTTCGTCTTTCTACTCTCTGGTTCGCTGCTGCCAGAATATAAGACTGTAGTAAGAACGTTTGAAGCTTAGTCGGCACCAGAAACGTCTTTGTGCACTGCGTAGGTGAGGTCTGCTGTACGATTTTACCGGATTGTATGCAAAAAAAAAAAAAAATGAATTTCACTGTACCTAGGTGCATGCGACGAGAAAGTATATTGAAGGTATCATTGAATTGAATCTGACACACCATAAACCTTCTAAGAACTCATGCATAATGCTGATTTAAGAAAGCCGATCAGTGGAAACCTTGTTTCCGGCACCAAAAGCTCTGGAATCACATCCTCCAAATATTCCTCTCTACTCAGCGGGTGTTAGAGGTTGTGATAAATCTATCCCTTTGTCCGAGCCTTTGTTCACCAGCCCTGATATCGCTGCCAAATATGTCACTTCTCCAACAATTCTGTTAATGTCTTAGAACATTTCATTACTATAGAGGTGGTACATTACTGCAAGCTATTGTTGGGGTTGCTGTGTCACAATTCAAAACCAACTTGTCAAAGATATCAGATGAGAGGGAGAACTATAGAAAATTGACACATTTGGGACATTAAGAATACATTGTCAGTTGGGTGAAATTAATTCTCTAAGGGCGTGGGGGGGGTAATTATTCAGTTAGTTTAACCTATCTAGCTTCAATGACTTCAGTCTTGAGTTATTCCAGAATCTAGGCCACGTTAATGCCCGAGGCAGCATGAAATAAAGGTGGTAAAATAATATATTTAGCCATTGAGCTTTCTATGAGTCACCGAACAGATGATCCAGTTTCGCAACGCATCCGAGGACTTTTAAAGGGTGGCACCAGGTTTCTGTGATTATTGTGGTAAAAAAAAAATGAAAATAAAGATGCTGGAAAGCAATGGGTGTGGGCTGAAAGTCAAGCAAAGAAGGTGGTAGAAGTGTCACGGTGATGGAGTAGCATCAGAGGCCTGTTATCATATTACGAATAACACCATTGCATTTGACATTTATTACATGCAATTATCCGATTTCTGAGTTTTTAATCGCAGGCCAAACATATATTAGTAACAGATATTAGTGGACATTGATTCTCCCTCCCTAACCTCATAAGGTCATAAGTGATGGGGGTAGAATTAGGCCATTCGGCCCATCAAGTCTTCTCCGCCATTCAATCGTGGCTGATCTATCTCTCTCCCTCCTCACCCTATTCTCCTGCCTTCTCCCCATTACCTCTGACACCCGTACTAATCAAGAATCTATCTCTCTCTGCCTTAAACATATCCACTGATGGCCTCCACAGCCTTCTGTGGCAAAGAATTTCACAGATTCTCCACCCTCTGACTAAAGAAATTTCCCCTCACCTCCCTCCTAAAAGAATGTTCTTTAATTCTGAGGCTATGACCTCTAGTCCCAGACTCTCCCACTAGTGGAAACATCCTCTCACATCCACTCTATTCAAGCCTTTCACTATTCTGTATGTTTCTATATATTCCTCATGCCATACAATGAAGACACACTGTGCCTGCTCTGGGTATCTGAAGGAGTAAGCCGGCTACTTGCATTTGCTATTTCCCTCAATGCAAAAAATATTTTCTATTAATTTTTTTTAACCCATCAGGTCTGCTTCTACTATTCCTTCAGTCAACCTAATGCAGATTAGAATAACAAGAAGATAAAGTTCTCCCATAGCATTGTGCACGATTTCTTCAAGCTACAGCATCTTTAATAATGGGTGAGCCTTGTTAAAATGCTCCCAATGATCTGAGTATGGTACATTATACCGGCAAGCTTAAAAAACCTACAATTTTTCTATGAGCATATTGGCGACACGGTGGCGCAGCGGTAGAGTTGCTGCCTCACAGCGCCAGAGACCCGGATTCGATCCTGACTACGGGTGCTGTCTGTACGGAGTTTTGTACGTTCTCCCCGTGACTGCCTCAGTTTTCTCCTGGTGCTCCAGTTAGCTCCCACATTACAAAGACATGCAGGTTAGTAGGTTAATTGTCTTCTGTAAATTGTCCCTGATGTGCAGGATAGAACTAGTGTATGGATGATCGTTGGTTGGCACAGACTGGTGGGCCGATGGGCCTAGGTTCCTCACTGTATCTCTAAACTAAACTAACCCGCCACCAAAGCTTCAGGTTTTGGAGCACTGGTGATGGACTTTACATTTTTCCTTCTCTCCCTTAGAACACGTAGGTTTCTCCGGGTGCTCCGGTTTCCTCCCACATTCCAAAGACGTGCAGTTTTGTAGGTAATTGGCTTCTGTAAATTGTCCCTAATGTGGAGAATAGAACTCGCGTCTGGATCATTGCTGGTCGGCGTGGACCCGGTGGACTGTGCTGTATCTCCAAACGGAATTAAACTGAATAAAACAAAGCCACAATTTATCAAGACAAACCCTTCAATTTGAGAATGCATCCAAGGATTGAGCATGGAGATGGAGTGGGGAGATTGCAGTGTTATGTCGACACGGATAATCTCACAAATGAGAGGAAATTATTTTTCTGTTCTTCGCAGTCCAAAGCCTTGGACTAAAACCTTTAAAAGCACATCCTGGCCTTGTAGCCTTACCACAAACACGGTAAGAGTGGCAATGTTGGGAGATCATTGTATTCTGCCACTGTGTTGTATCTCCGTTCTTTCATTGCTTCTAGGTCAAAACCCTGGAATTACCTAACTAATCCCATTGAGGTTGTTCTTTTTACTTTCGTAGAAACATAGAAACAGAGAAAATAGGTGCTGGAGTAGGCCATTCGGCCCTTCAAGCCAGCACCGCCATTCAATATGATCATGGCTGATCATCCAAAATCAGTACCCCGTTCCTGCTTTCTCCCCATATCCTTGGTTCTGTTAGCCCCAAGAGCTATATCAACTCTCTCTTGATACATCAGGACCACAGCAGTTGCAGCGAGGACAAACTAACCATCTTGTTAACGAGTGATGGACAGAAAAAAATGTGGCCTTAGCAGTGCCAGCTATATCACGAAACTCCAATATATATATTAAAAAATCGCCCTTGACAATTGATTCTCCCTTGCCTTTCATATGCTGTTATTCTCATTGATGGACTAACAAGGGCTAGGAACATTACAATGCCTTCCTGAATATATCGCAGCATGAAGGCCTTGCATCTCTATTCATGGGCAGGTTTTACAATAGCTCTGACCCAGCTGGAAGAAAAAAAGCAGACAGAATTAAGAATCTACACAGTTGCAATATATTATCGAAAGCACCTTTCTGCCTTAGCAACATCAGAGAAACATTCACTCCTTAAAACGGACATCATTTGGAGAGCCACTCGGCCCTGGGAAACCTCAGGGCTTTAAAACGTGTACTCAGATATAAAGATAGTCAGTCTGATCACCGAGCCCCCTCGAAAGTTGATGACGGTGTTGACGGTGACCATTTCCAGATCCAACACCACGTCTCGAGGTCCTTTAATTGGACGGGTCATTACCACAGTGGCGCTGACCGGCCCGGTTTGCTGCGAAAAAAGGCAAAAAAAAACGAATTTATTAATAATATCAATAAACTCTCTAACATTGCACAGAAATTAAATTATAAACTGCTGACCCAGGGAGCAGTAAAATCCATCTATAAATATGTGGATTTCAAATATGTTTGAAACATTACACCTAGAAGAGATAAGACTCCTCCTAGCAGGTAAACCAGATCACTTCCACCTGACGTGGTCTGCATTTATAGAATTATTACAAACATAGGGTGCAAAAGTACTTTAAAAAAATAAAAAATTGAGGTCAGGTAAGGGGGGATGATAGTTGAAGAGTTGGTATGTCCTATTTACGTGATGCTAAAAAAAAAACACATTTGTTTCTCTTTTTTTCTCTTTCTCTTTTCTTTTCTTAGGGCCTATTTCTTAACTCTTTTTCTTTTTGTTTTTAATTTCGCTCTTATAGGGTCTTCGTCCTTTTTTGTTGTTACATTTTCTACACTTTTCTACACTTGCACTTTTGCCTTCACTTTCTTCTTTCTTTCAATCTTTTCTTTTTCTAGCGTAAAAAAATAAATAAAGGGAGTACATTAATTGTAAGAAGATATAAATGACGAGTATTAATGTATGTGGTTGTAATGTAATGTACTTCTAATAAATAAAAATAAAAAAAATAAAATAAAAAATCAAAAAAAAAATCCATCTGGATGAAGTTTAAATGGAAGCAGAGAGTAGAGGAGGAGATGAGGCTAAAACTGTGTGGGGGCTAAAACCGTGGGGGTAAAACAGGCCCTTCGGCCCACCGAGTCCATGCTGGAATCAGAATAAATTGATAACTATTCATAAGTTTGAAAGTAGGGTCACCAAATTTTATTGGCAGTATATCTGCGACATATCCAACAGAACCTAATGAACCATCCTTTTCTCCATAGATGCTGCCTCACCCGCTGTGTTTCTCCAGCACCTATGTCTACCTTAGATTTATCCAACATCTGCAGTTCTTTCTTAAACATCTTTTTCTCCCAGCTCCCTTATAAGATTTTGAAACAAATTGAAACTAAAAAGCTGTAGGTATTTCCTCTCTATGTTGCCCCACAGCAGTGGCCAGTAAATGAGACGGATTTTGAGACACCCCCCGGGCAGTGCTAGAAGGCTGGCATCATTAGTTGGAAACGTGCAAGGTGTATGCGCACCCAGGGAACAGTAATATCCTTCTGGATGAAGTTTAAATGGTCTCTAAACTGTTGGGGGATATATTCTTGTGCAGGGAGGAACTGCAGACGCTGGTTTAAACCGAAGAGAGACACAGAAAGCCAGAGAAACTCAGTAGGTCAGGCAGCATCTCTGGAGAAAAGCCTTGGTGACGTTTTGGGGTTGAGAGATCTGAAGAAGGGTCTCGGCCCGGAACGCCACCACTTCCTTCTCTCCAGAGATGCTGCCTGACCCGTTGAGTTACTCCAGCTTTTTGCGTCTATCTTCGCGAGTGGATTCTTGTTGCTTTTGAAAAGGCTGAAGATATTACTCTTGGCTTCAGAAACACAGAGAAATGATCGGTCCGAGAATGCTGATGATCAGGAGGTCAAAGAGGGGAGGGGATAGTGAAAGGCAGCTGTCAATCAGGCACACTAGAGCGTCATAAAATGCATTTGAAAAGCTGAAAGAAGAAAGGTAATAGTGTAAAATATATGTGTAGCCAAATTGGAGGAGGGTTGCGTTAATTGCATTTGTTTCATAAATTTGTTACTCAGCCAAAAGTTCCCAGTCCTATGCTAGATAAGGTGATGTTTTCTTTAGACATTAGGCTTTAGACTTTAAAGATACAGCTCAGAAACAGGCCCTTCATTCCACCGAGTTCGTGCCAACCAGCGATCACCCCATACACTAGCACTATCCCACACACTAGGGACAATTTACAATTTACAGAAGTCATTTAGCCTACAAACTTGCACGTCTCTGGAGTGTGGGAGGAAACTGGAGCTCCCGGAGAAAGCCCACATGGTCACGTGGAGAAAATGCAATCTCCCTACAGACAGCACCCGCAGTCAGGATCGAACCTGGGGCCCTGGCGCAGTAAGGTCGCAACGCGGTGCCACTGTGCCGCCCCTATATTCTATATCATTCCTCAGTGCAGCTGTAGAACCCAATACCTTACCCTCATGTAGAACTCTCTGCCTTCGTTCCCAGACTTGATCTGGAAGATGTAGTAGGCTCCAGGGTAACGAGCAGTGGCCTGCATCTGGAAGATGTCTGAGGGTACACTCCTGCTTGACACAATGTCCATGTATTTGTAAAGGATGGTGAACGGCTGATCTGAACAACCAGGATTATCTGCATGGCACATGCAGCGACTGCAATGTGGAGGGAAGACAATTGTTACTGGGTTTCATACAGTCATAGAGTGATACAGTGTGGAAACAGGCCCTTCAGCCCAACTTGTCCACACCAGCCAACATATCCCAGCTACACCAGTCCCACCCGCCCACATCTTGTAGCCAACAATTTCTTATCCATGTACCAGTCTAACTGATTCTTAAAAGTTGCAATAGTCCCCAGCCTCAACTACCTCCTCAGGCAGCTCGTTCCATACACCCACCACCCTTTGTGTGAAAAAGTTACCCCTCAGATTCCGATTAAATCTTTTCCCCTTCACCTTAAACCTACATCCACTGGTCCTCGATTCCCCTACTCTGGCCAAGAGACTCTGTCCATCGACTCGATCTATTCCTCTCATGATTTTAGACACCTCTATAAGATCAACCCCTCATTAAAGGATCACTAGAGAAGTCTACGTTTATTTGAGTCACTCTAAGAATATCTGCATTTTCCTAATAGTTGACCAGCACATGGAAATACCCCTCCTTGCAAGTTCCAATCCCCACTCTGTGAATGACTTGAAGGAATATCAAAGTTCCATTGTTGGGACAGAATCCTGGAACTCCCATTCCAACAGTAACTCCAATGTGTGTGAGTTCATTCACCAGACAGATTTCTGAGATCCAAAAAGCTTCCCACCAAATTCTAAAGGGCAATTAAGTTCATACGTGATAGGAGCAGAATTAGGCCATTCGGCCCATCAAGTCTACTCCACCATTCAATCACGGCTGATCTATCATTCCCTCTCAACCCCATTTTCCTGCCTTCTCCCCATAACCCCCTGACAATTAAGGATGGATAATAGATGTTGGCCTTAGTTTAGTTTATGGTCACGCGTAGCAAGGTAGCGTGAAAAGCTTTTTTGTTGCGTGCTTTAAAAGAAATTTTAAAGGAAACCTATTTTTTAACACAGAGAGTGGCGAGAGCCTGGTGCAAGCTGCCGTGTGGTGGTGGTGGAGGCAGGTGTAACAGTGGCACGCTTGGATCAGCACATGGATGTGCAGGGAATGGAGGGATATGGATTATGTGTAGGCAGATACGAGTTGGTCTTGGCATCGTGTCTGGCACAGATACTGTGGGCTAAATGGCTTCTTCCTCTGCTCTACTGTTCTATGTTCTAATTCCATGATGCGCTGGGTGGAGAATGCCATGTCTGGCTGTTGGAAAGAAACCATTCAAAGTCATTATAACACGCAAGGAACACCAGAAAGCATCATATTCAACCTTCCTGTTTTTTCACAGATTAGTGTTCAATTTCAGCTGACACACTACTTTTCCATGCTTTTGTCCACCAGAGGTCTTACTTTTCATTCAGTTGTATGTAAGGATCCTGGCATTTCACCTGGTCCAGACATTTGTACGTCCCTGGGATATTGATGCAGATCTGTTCTTCCGTACATGTGTTGTTACCCGTTTCGCACTCATCGATATCTAAAGAACAGGAAAGATCTCAAATGTTATCCACACGCCCTGCTCTGCAGAACACGCCCCAGTAAATGCATAAATCTATGGGCGGCACAGTGGCGCAATGGTAGAACCGCTGCCTTCTGGTGCCAAAGTTGGGTTTGATCCTGACTACCCGTGCTGCCTGTGTGGAGTTTCCACGTTCTCCCTGTAACCGCAAGGGTTTCCTCCGAGTGCACCGGTTTTATTCCCATACTCCAATGACGTACAGGTTTGTAGGTTAATTGGCTTTGGTAAAATTGTAAATTGGCCCTAGTGTGTAGGATAGTGCTAGTGTACGGGGTGATCGCTGGTCGGAGTGGACTCAGTGGGCCAAAGGGCCTGTTTCCACACTGTATCTCTAAAGTTAAAAGTAAAGTCTCCTGCTTCAATCAAGGCCATGGGTTTGCTGCATCTGGTTGGAGACCCTCTGTGGAGACCACCTGATACGTGACCGAAGCCTACTTTAGTTGGAACTAAACACATTGCACTTCAGCTAAGACAGACACAAAATGCTGCAGCAACTCAGCGGGTCAGGCAGCATCCCTGGAGAAAAGGGGAAGGTGACGTTTCGGGTCGAGACCCTTCTTCAGACAGCTTAGACTTCAGACTACAGAGTAGCTTCGCTTCAGCTATTTCTCTGTTAACCATGTTACAGCTCTAAACTTTCTCCATGGAGAAACTCCAACCAGGAACCCTGCAGATGTTGCTGAGATCCAAAGATTCCCGTCAACTACTTTAAGCAAATTATTGCCCTTTCCGAGCGAGACTAACTCAGAAGGAAAGATGGCTGCCTTCGATTCAATTGGACAAGGAAAGGTTTCTTCCCTTCCTTTAAGTTGGGCATTTCCCTGCTACCTAGATGTTCTTTCCATACGTTAAGCGGTCGCTCTAGTTTGCGAGTGTTTCCCCGCGTGCACAGATTGTTTCTGTCCACTATCCAGCTCATCAACTCTGGCTGTGGACAACTCTTAGGCCTGATAGAATTTAGCCCCTGTTTGGAGACACAAGAGACTGCAGATGCTGGAGTCTGGAGCAGAACACACAGGGCGGCACGGTGGCACAGCGGTAGAGTTGTTGCCTTACAGCGCTTGCAGTGCCAGAGACACGGGTTCGATTCCGACTACGGGTGCTGTCTGTTCGGAGTTTGTACGTTCTCCCCATGACCTGCGTGGGTTTTCTCCGAGATCTTCAGTTTCCTCCCACACTCCAAAGACGTACAGGTTTGTAGATTAATTGTCTTGGGTTTGTATACTTGGTATAAGTGTAACTTGTCCCTAGTGTTAATGGGGATAGTGTTAACGTGCGGGGATCGCTGGTCGGTGCGGACCTGGTGGGCCGAAGGGCCTGTTTCCGCCCTGTCTCTCTAACCTAAACTAAACATGTTTCCCTGCTTTAAATCCCATTTCTCGTAACAGCTGCTCTCTCAATCCTGCATGTTGTATTCCTTGCCCTCTAGCCATGTGTTTCTTTGATCTCAAACGCCAACATCTTGTAGCCAACAATTTCAGATCCATTTAGTGTGTGTTGTGTCGAGTATTTGTTCATGCAGTTGAATCCAGAATTTGCCTGTTACAGGCCACAACATGCACCTCTTTGAAGAAGAGTCTGAAGAAGGGTCTCAACCCGAATTGTCACCTATTCCTTTTCTCCAGAGATGCTGCCTGACGTGCTGAGGTACTCCAGCACTGTGTGCCCCTCTTGCTCTTATGTTGGTCCATGTGGTGATTCTCAACAGAAAGTCTGCATTCCAACCAAAGTCAATATAACCTTCTCCCACCACTTTTTATGACCATCCAAATAGTAACTCAGCAGGTCAGGCAGCATCTGCGGAGAATGTGGATAGGCGACATTTCAGGTCGGAACCCTTCTTCAGAGTCTGAAAACATGGGTAGATAATGCTTTGGGTCAGGACACTTCTTCGAACTCTGAATCAACAGCCAGAGCAGATGTGGACAACAGATTTGCTTATTGGTGATGCCGCACGTAAAAAATATTGTGTTCAATTTTAGTCATCCTGCTACAGAGAGAATGTCGTTAAGCTGGGAAGAATGCAGTGAAGATTTATGAGGTTGTTGCCGGGGGGTCTGAGCTACAGGGAGAGGTTGAGCAGGCTAGGAGATTATTTATTTGGAGCGCAGGAGGCTGAGGGATGATCAGGTGTATAAGATCATGAGAGGTATAGATAGGGTGAATGCACAGTTTTTTTTACCCAGAGTAAGGGAATCAAGAACCAGAAGACAGGTTTAAGGTGAGAGGGGGAAGATTTAAGAGGAACCTGAGGGGCAACTTTTTTTTACACAGAGGTTGATGGTTATATGGTTGAGGCAGGTACTATTACAACATTTAAAAGATATTTGGACAGGTACTTGGATATGTAGAGGAGTGAGGGCGAAGCATAGGCAGGTGGGACTGGAGTAGATGGGGCATCTTGGTCGGCATTGACGAGATGGGCCGAAGGGTCTGTTTCCGTGCTGCCTGACTATGACCCTACAATGAGATGCTTCCTACTCACCTACACAACAAGCCACAGTTCAAAGGCATTTAGGGTTGGGCAATGTCACGGCTATTGTTGTCACGGTTATTGACAGGGACAACCGTACCATTTACATAGATGAAAATAACTCTGAGAATGCCTGGAATTCGCCCTCACTCTTTTTCGGAGAATCCTCTTCTCTCTGTTGTGACCTAGGGCTAGAGGCCGTCATGTTTAAAGAATTGCAGTGCAGCTGCATGACCAAAGGTTAAGCCCCAGGGAAAGAGGAAGAAAGATTCTAAGGGGAGTAAGAGGCAACCGTGGCTGACAAGGGAAGTTAAGGATGGACTAAAACTAAAAGAAAAGGTGTATAACATAGCAAAGAGTAGCGGGAAGCCAGAGGATTGGGGAACTTTCAAAGGACACCAGTGGGGCAATACGGGGTGAAAAGAGGAAGGTAAGCTTGCCAAGAATATAAAGAAGGATAGTAAAAACTTCTTTAGGTGTGTTAAGAGAAAAAGATTAGTAATGATGAATGTGGGTCCCTTGAAGACAGAAACAGGTGAAATTATTATGGGGAACAAGGAAATGGCAGAAGAGTTGAACAGGTACTTTGGTTCTGTCTTCACTAAGGAAGATGCAAACAATCTCCCAGGTACTAGAGGACAGAGGATCTAGGGAGACAGAGCAACTGAAAGAAATTTGCATTAGGCGAGAAATAGTATTGAGTAGACTGATGAGGCTGAAGGCTGATAAATCTCTAGGGCCTGATGGTCTGCATCCCAGGAGGTGACTTTAGAAATCGTGGATGCATTGGTGATCATTTTCCAATGTTCTATAGATTCATGATCAGTTCCTGTGGATTGGAAGGCAGCTAATGTTATCCCACTTTTAAAGTAAGGAGCGAGAGAGAAAACGGAGAATTATAGACCAGTTAGCCAGATTGCTGGAGTCAAGTAATAACGGTCCAATTGGATAGCAATAAAAGGATTGTTCCAAGTCAGCATGGATTTATGAAGGGGAAATCCTGCTTGACTAATCTTCTGGAATTTTTTGAGGATGTGACAAGTAAAATGGATGAAGGAGAGCCAGTGGATGTAGTGTATCTGGACTTTCAGAAATCCTTTGATATGGTCCCACACAGGAGATTAGTGGGCAAAATTAGAGCACATGGTATTGGGGGTAGGGTATTGACATGGATAGAGAATTGGTTGGCAGACAGGAAACAAAGAGTAGGAATAAAAGGGTCCCTGTCAGAATGGCAGGCAGTGGCGAGTGGAGTGCCGCAAGGCTCGGTGCTGGGGCCGTAACTATTTACAATATATATTCATGATTTAGATGATGGGATTAAAAGCAACACTAGCAAATTTGCAGATGATAGAAAGCTGGGTGGCAGTGTGAACTGCGAAGAGCATGATAGAAGGTTGCAGGGTGACTTGGACAGGTTGAGTGAGTGGGCAGGTAGATGGCAGATGCAGTATAATGTAGATAAATGTGAGGTTATCCACTTTGGTGGCAAAAACAAGGGGGCAGAATATTATCTCAGTGGTGTCCGATTAGGAAAAAGGGAGGTGCAACGAGACCTGCGTGTCCTTGTACACCAGTCACTGAAAGTAAACATGCAGGTACAGCAGGCAATGAAGAAAGCTAATGGCATGTTAGCCTTCATAACAAGAGGATTTGAGTATAGGAGTAAAGAGTGTCCTTCTGCAGTTGTACAGGGCCCTGCTGAATCCAAATCTGGAGTATTGTGTGCAGTTTTGGTCTCCTAATTTGAGGAAGGACATCCTTGTTATTGATGCAGTGCAGCGTAGGTTCACAAAGTTAATCCCTGGGATGGTGGGACTGTCATATGAGGAAAGATTGGAAAGACTGGGCTTGTATTGACTGGAATTTAGAAGGATGAGAGGTTATCTTATAGAAACATAAAATTATAAAAGGACTGGACAAGCTAGGTGCAGGAAAAATGTTCCCAATGTTGGGGGAGTCCAGAACCAGGGGCCACAGTCTAGGAATTAAGGGGAGGCCATTTTAAACTGAGATGAGAAAAAACTTTTTCACCCAGAGAGGGGTGAATTTGTGGAATTCTCTGCCACAGAAGGCAGTAGAGGCCAATTCACTGGATGAATTTAAAAGAGAGTTAGATAGAGCTCTAGGGTCTAGCGGAATCAAGGGATATGGGGAGAAGGCAGGCACGGGTTACTGATTGTAGATGATCAGCCATGATCACAATGAATGGCAGTGGGGGGCTCAAAGGGCCAAATGGCCTCCTCCTACACCTGTTTTCTATGTTTCTATGTTTCTACGAAAGCAATAAAATATCAAACAGTCACAGAGTCATGGAGTCAGGGAGTGCTACAGAGTGGAAACAGGCCCTTCAGCCCAACTTGCCCACACCGGCCAACATGTCGCCAGCTACACTAGTCCCACCTGCCCACGTTTGGTCCATATCCCTCCAAACCCGTTCTATCCATGTACCTGTCTAAGTGTTTCTTTAGCATTGGGATAGTCCCAGCCTCAACTACCTCCTCTGGAAGCAGGCCATAGTTAGCTGTGTGCCAGGTGAGAATGAGTAGAGACAATGAGAGTCAACAAGACGACTTTGAAGCTGGTAAGACTTGGGTGGGGGAGGGATGGAGAGAGAGGGGATGCAAGGGTTACTTGAAGTTAGAGAAATCAATATTCATACAGCTGGGTTGCGGTTACTGGCTGAGATCTAGCATTGGATGAAGCAGTTTGGAAGGAATGACAAAAAATACAGGAATAGCATTTTGACCATCTCTGCTGGTCAGGCAGAAAATGGATAGGTGATGTTTTGGGCCGGGGCCCCTTCTTCAGTCTGAAAGCAGAGGTGTGAAGGAATGGAAAGCAAGAAAAAAGCAGGGCAAAGCGGGACAAGCAAAGGATGACATCAGGCTGGGCGGTTCCAATAGACCGATTGTTGGCTTGGGATGGTGTGATCTCAAGAGGATTGCATTGCTGCGAACTGCGGAACTGGTTACCCGACTTTGGAGGTTTGGAAGGAATGGTTGATTGAGAAATATCAGTGCAATTTCACTTGCACTGATTGAGAAATATCAATAGCAATTTCACTTGGGGCAGCTTGTATTTTAAAGCCTCGAATTCCACATTTGTTCCTTTTTGGAAAAATTTTCACCAACCCTCTGGTAAAATACTTGCTGGGGTATGACATTTATCCACTGGGAAGGGAATAATGAAAACACATTGTTGACCCATGTGACTGGCCCTGAGTCATAGAGTGTGGAAACAGGCCCTTCGGCCCAACTTGCCCACACCGCCCAACATGCCCCAACTACACTAGTCCCCCCTGCCTGTGTTTGGCCCATATCCCTCTCAACCTGTCCTATCCATGTACTGTTCCTGTCTTAATATGTTTCTTAAACATTTCGATAGTACCTGTAAAGGTAGTGAGATACTAGCAGAGAACACGGTGGGGGCGGCACGGTAGCGCAGCGGTAGAGTTGCTGCCTTACAGCAGCAGAGAACCAGGTTCAACCGTGACTACAGGTGCCATCTCTATGGAGTTTGTACGTTCTCCTCATGACCTGCGTGGGTTTTCCCCAGGATCTCCGTAAGAAGTAAGTCTTTGGAGTTTCCTCCCACACTCCAAAGACTTACAGGTTTGCAGGTTAATTGGCTTGGTATATTTGTAAACTGTTCCTAGTGTGCAGGGATCGCTGGTCGGCGCACTCGGTAGGCCAAAGAGCCTGTTTCAATTCAGTATCTCTAAACTAACCTCAACTCAACGCAACACACAACTTGACCAAGCCATATTGACTGTCCTTTTACCTTGACAGCTCCTGTTGTCACTGTACATGGTGTAGCCCTCTGGACAGATGCAGTAGTAATCGCCCGGCTCATTCACGCACTGGTGTTGGCAGAGGAACTCCGAGAAGCTGCATTCATTGATATCTAGAAGGAAGAGTAAATATCTGAGTCAGAAACTGAGACCCACACACTGTTTTGTTGCACGCTCCAGACTTGTACCAGCTGCTTGCTTTTCAATTGTGTTGCCCCAGCCACAACATGTTTCCCTGCAGCATCGGAGAACGAAGGGAGACCTGATAGAAGTATATAAGATTACGAGATGCATAGACAGGGTAGACAGTCAGAACCTTTATTTCCAGGGAGGAAGTGACAAAGAACAAAGGCCATAGCTTTAAGGTGAGAAGGACAACATTTAAAAGGTAAATACACACAAAAAGTTGGAGTAACTCGGCGGGACAGGTGGCATCTCTGGATAAAAAGGAATCGTTGACGTTTCAGGTCGAGACCCTCCTTCAGTCTTGAGTCTCTCAATTTACCAAAGCCAAATAACCTATAAACCTGCACGTCTTTGGGATGTAGCAGGAAACCAGCGCACCCGGAGAAAACAGTGACAGGGAGAGCATGCAAACTCTGTACGGACAGCACCCGCAGTCAGAACCTGGGTCTCTTAGAGCTGTAAGGTGACAATTCTACCGCTGCGCCACTGTGCTGCCCTGAGCTAATTGCACAGTGAGCGGCCTCAAGAAGTGACTCACACAAGTAGACACCCAGATGTAATCCTGGTGTGAGATGAAACTGCACCAAAATCCCAAAGCACCATTCCCAGTTATGGTCTCAGTGTGACATGATAAAAACTCCAGATAATAGACAATAGACAATAGGTGCTGGAGTAGGCCATTCAGCCCTTCGAGCCAGCACCGTCATTTAATGTGATCATGGCTGTTCATCCGCAATTCGTACTCCGTTCCTGCCTTCTCCCCATATCTTTAAGAGCTCAATCTAACTCTCTCTTGAAAACAGCCAGAGAATTGGCCTCCACTGCCTTCTGAGGCAGAGAATTCCACAGATTCACAACTCTCTGTGTGAAAAGGTTTTTCCTCATCTCTGTTCTGAATGGCCTACCCTTTATTCTTAAACTGTGGCCCCTGGTTCTGGACTCCCCCAACATCGGGAACGTGTATCCTACCTCTAGCGTGTCCAATCCCTTAATAATCTTATATGTTTCAATAAGATACAAATTGATTTTCCAATACATAAAACTGAAAGCAAAACATGATCACGTCTTTGAATTTCTCAGCTAGATAATGTAGAAAAAAAACGATTATGAAACTGCTAGATTCCAATGAATGCAAGGGGTTCACTAACATCATTCCAGGAATAAATAGAGTCATGGTGTCATAGAGGCATAGAGCAGGAAACAAGCCCTTCGGCCCAACTTGCCCTTGCCGACCAGGATGCCCACATTTGGCCCACATCCCTCTAAACCTTGGTTATCCATGTACCTGTCCAAATGTTGCAGTAGTACCCTGTCCTAACTACCTCCTATAGATGTACCACATACCTCAAGATGTATTCAAGCGAGAGTTGGATTTGGTTCTTAGGGCTAACGGAATCAAGGAATATGTGGGAGAAGGCAGGAACGGGGTACTGATTGTGGATGATCAGCCATGATCATATTGAATGGCAGTGCTGGCTCGAAGGGCCAAATGGCCTACTGCTGCACCTATTGTCTATGTTTCTCCTCTGACAGCTCATTCTATGTTCTGTGTCCACTCTCTGTCAACAAAATTGCCCCTCAGATTCTTATTAAATCTTTCACCCTCTCACCTTAAACCTATGTCTTTTGGTTCTTATAATAGATAATAGACAATAGATGTAGGAGTAGGCCATTCGGCCCTTCGAGCCAGCACCGCCATTCACTGTGATCATGGCTGATCATCCACAATCAGTACCCCGTTCCTGCCTTCTCCCCATATCTTTACGAGCTCTATCTAACTCTCTTTAAGTATCTAGAGAATTGGCCTCCACTGCCTTCTGAGGCAGAGAATTCCACAGATTCACAACCCTCTGTGAAAAGGTTTTTCCTCATCTGCGTTCTAAATGGCTTACCTCTTTATTCTTAAACTGTGGCCCCTGGTTCTGGACTCCCCCAACATCTGGAACATGTTTCCTGCCTCTAGCGTGTCCAAACCCTTAATAATCTTATATGTTTCAATAAGATCCCCTCTCATCTTTCTAAATTCCAGAGTATACAAGCCCAGCCGCTCCATTCTATCAACATATGACAGTCCCGCCACCCCGGGAATTAACCTCATGAACCTATGCTGCACTCCCTCAATAGCAAGAATTCCCCTACTTGATTCCCCTACTCTGGGTAAAAAAACTGTGCATTCACTCTATCTATTCCCCTCATGATCTTACACACCTCTATAAGATCACCCATTCACCCTATCTATTCCCTCTATAAGGTCACCCCTCAGCCTCCTGCGGCCCAAGGAATAATGTCCTCGTCTGCTCAACCTCTCTCTATAGCTCAGGCCCCCTGGCAACATCCTCGTAAATCTTCTCTGCATTCTTTCATAGAAACGTAGAAAATAGGTGCAGGAGTCAGCCATTCGGCCCTTCGCGCCAGCACCGCCATTCAATATGATCATGGCTGATTATCCAAAATCAGTACCCCGTTCCTGTTTTTTCCCCATGTCCTTTGATTTGATTAGCCCTAAGAGCTATATCTAACTCTCTCTTGAATACATCCAGTGAATTGGCCTCCACCACCTTCTGTGGCAGAGAATTCCACAGATTCACAACTCTCTGGGTGAAATTTTTTCCCCCTCATCTCAGTCCTAAATGGCCTAAATTTCCTGCTTAATGACATTCGCCCTGCAGCAGGATGACTAAAATAAATAACAATGCTTTTTACGTGCAGCATCACCAATAACCAAATCTGTTGTCCACACCTGCTCCGTCCCATATGCCACTGATATTTGCTCTCTCACATGCCGACCCATTACGTCTGTTCAAAGGGCGCTTAGGGAGGGGCAGTAATTGCAAACTTTAGCTGTGACATCCACGCACTATGAAGGAATAAATTAAAACCTCCTCAAATTACTTTAAAAAGTTTATGTGAAACTGAAACATTTATAATACTGATGTCACTAGGATAGAGCGTTCTGTACAACATTACAATTTACGAGATATTACAATTTAATAGAAATCCAAAGTATCTATGTTTAAATTTCATAAATTATCTTTAATCAAACTACTTAATCAGACTTTTCTGGAGTTTGTCATGTACTAAATGTCAGTCCCTTTATCCTGTATCTGTACACTGTGGGCGGCTTGATGTCAATCATGTATAGTCTTTAAGCTGACTGGATAGCACGCAACTAAAAAGCTGTTCACTGTATCTTGTTACATGTGACGATAAACTAAACTAAGAACTAAACATTGTTTTCTAGCCTAAAAGTGTTTCTTTTATTCTTAATGCAAGGATAGCTGCAAGTTATTTAATTCCCTCAATAAGCTCAAAGGGATAGAATATCCATCCGTGTAGGAAAGAACTGCAGATGCTGGTTTAAAGCGAAGGTAGATACAAAATGCTTCAGTCTGAAAAAGGGTCTCAACCCGAAACGTCACCACCCATTCCTTCTCTCCAGAGATGCTGCCTGTCCCGCTGAGTTACTCCAGCATTTTGTGTCTACCTTAGAATATCCATCTGATTGAAATCTTGTAAAATCTTGTAAAAAGCCAACAGTAAACTATACTCAGCCAACAGCGGCACAGTGGAGCAGCGGTAGAGTTGCTGCCTTAGGGGCCTGTCCCACTTTCACGACCTAATTCACAACCTTTTTTACTCATGGACATTTTTCATCATGCTAGAAAAAACGCCCCGATCTACTTGATACCACGAGTACCTATGACCTCCTACGACCTGCCTACGTGTAACCTCCTATGACCTACCTACGACCTCCTACGACCTCGTGACGGCCATGCCACGAGTATGAGTCAAGGGCAAACTTGGCAGAGGTCGTGAATTAGGTGGTGAAAGTGGGACAGGCCCTTTACAGTGCAGAGACTCGGGTTCGATCCTGACTACAGGTGTTTGTCTGAATGAAGTTTGTACATTCTCCCCATGACCTGTGTGGGTTTTCTCTGAGATCTTCAGTTTCCTCCCACACTCCAAAGACATACATGGTTTGTAGGTTAATTGGCTTGGTGTAAATGTAAAATAGTCCCGAGTGTGTGTAGGGTAGTGTCAATGTGTGGGAATCGCTGGTTGGTGTGGACTCGATGGGCCGAAGGGCCTGTTTCCGCGTTGTATCTCTAAACTAAACTAAACTGCAGAGAATGTTTTAAGTTAACAATAGTTTTGAACTAAGCAATGAAAACCGTACAGAGGAATAAAACACTTTAATAAATTTAAAAGGTGAGATAATTTTAAGGAAGGGTTGGTTGTAATCGTAACTACATTATAGCAGCAAATGAGGTCGGTGAAAGTCACAACTGAACTATCAAGTCCTACATCCACAAATGCAGGCTAGTTTCTAAGATGAGCACTGTTGCAGAGGGACCACAAGAGGGCGCTAATTTGTCGTTTAGCTTCAATGTTAATGGAGACACATGGATGATTGTGCCAAATATTATCCATTTACAATTTTTTTAATTGATTTGGAAAGGTTTGGAGGGATATGGGCCAACGCAGGCAAAAGAGATGAGCTCAGATGGGTCATCTTGGTCGGCGTGGACGAGTTGGCCGCTTTCAGTGCAGTGTGATTCTATGAGTCTAAGATTATTTTCTATTCGTCTAATGAATTTCAGGGAAATAATGCTGTTATATTTGTTTCCTTTTTCTCTTAGATTCGTATCTTTTTAACCATATCCTGCAAAATTCCACAGTGCTGGAGTAACTCAGCGAGTCAGGCAGCATCTCTGGAGAAAAGGAATAGGTGACGTTTTGGTTCGAGACCCTTCTTCAGACCCGAACCATCACCTATTCCTTCGCTCCAGAGATGTTGCCTGTCCCGCGCAGTTACTCCAGCATTTTATGTCTATCTTCGCTGTAAACCAGCATCTGCAGTTCCTTCCTACACTGTCAAAATGCACATTTGAGGGCGACGGTACATAGCAGAACAAACTATGAGCAAGACTCATCACCAACTGTCTGAGTTGCTGCATCTATGACAAGTATTTTTGTTTTCTTTAAATAGCAAGTATTCATGAGGAAACAATGAGTCCACATTACATTCACTGATTAACCTAGGATTATTACCGGCAATGACTGATCTGCTATCCTGAGCAGAGCAACTCTTCCGCTGGGTGCATTGTGTGCAGTTCTGGTCACCTAGCTGTAGGAAGAATGCCCTTAAGCAGGAAAGGGTGCAGAGAAGATTCACAAGGATGTTGCCAGGACTTGAGGGCCTGAGCTCTAGGGAGAGGTTGAGCAGGCTAGGATTTTATTCCTTGAAGCACATGAGGCTGAAGGGTGATCTTATAGAGGTGTATAAGGGTGAATGCACAGAGGTTTTTTTTACCCAGAGTAGGGGAATAAAGAAGCAGAAGACATGGGTTTAAGATGGGAGGAAAACGATTGACTGTAATAAGAATCTGAGGGGCAATCTCTTAGACACATTGGGTGTTGGGTATATGGAACGAGGTGGTTAGGACATGTACTATGACAACATTTGGACAGGTACATGGATAACCAAGGTTTAGAGGGAAATGGGCCGAATGTGGGCAGGTGGGACTAAGGTAGATTGGGCATCTTGGTCGGCATGGGCAAGTTGGGCTGAAGGGCTTGTTTCATGCTCTATGACTCTATGTCACCAATCACCGAAGGGTTCGATCCTGACCTCAGGTGCTGTCTGTGTGGAGTTTGTACTTTCTCCCTGTGAGTTTCCTCCCATATACTTTCTCCTCCGGTTTCCTCCCACATCCCAAAGACATGCAGGTTTGTAGGTTAATTGGCCTCTGTAAATTGCCTCCTAGTGTGTAGGGAGTGGATAAGAAAGTGGGACAACATAGAACTCGTGTACGAGCGGCCCGCATGGACTCAGCGGGCTGATGATTTTACGAAACAATTAAGTACATGGAAAGAAGAAGAAGAAGTCTGAAGAAGGGTCTTGACCCGGAATGTCACCCGATCCTTCTCTCCAGAGATGCTGCCTGTCCCGCTGAGTTACTCCAGATTTTTGTGTCCATCTTAGGTACTTGGAAAGATTTCGAGGGATATAAGCCAAATGTAAGCAGGTGCGACTAGTGTAGATGGGACATGTTGGTTGATGTGGGCAAGTTGGGCCGAAGGGCCTGTTTCCATGCTGTTTGACTCTTTAATGTAATGTATTATATTAATTATGCTCACTGTGATTACTACTATTTTGACCCAGAGAGTTGTGAATCTGCCCCCACAATTAAAATGTGGATTGTGGAAATGTCGGAGACCCTACATCTAGAAAGAATTAGACTGAAGCTTGAACTCAGGATTAGATGTAATTATATTTCATAACCTACGAACTTATCTCCTATGACGTATTATAAGTTATTCATTCCACCTCTTTTTCTTTTTTGATATTGTAATTCTTCTTTCTCTCTCTTCTTTCTTCTTTCTCTCTATTTTTCTTTTTCTATCTATATAAAAACTAGAAGCAGAATTAACTGACAATTGATAAATTTAATAATGTATGAGTGATTGATGTATATGAAAAGTTTTTTCTTCTATGTTACTCTACATTGTAATATGTTTGCTTCTAATAAAAATTTATATCACAAAAAGAGTTGTGAATCTGTGGAATTCCCTGCCAAAGAAGGCAATGGAGGTCAATTCACTGGATGTTTTCAAGAGAGAGATTTAGCTCAAAGTACTAAATGCAGGAAAGGGTACTGATTTTGGATGATCAGCCATGATCATATTGAATGGTGGTGCTGGCTCGAAGGGCCGAATGGCCTACTCCTGCACCTATTTTCCATGTCTACGTCTATGTCAAGCCAAGTCAAGTCACATTTATTTATATAGCACATTTAAAAAACAACTCTCGTTGGCCAAAGTGCTTTACATTTGTTATAAGAATAATATAAACAAACAAACTACATACATATATACATATAGCCCTCGCTCAGAGGACGTCAAGAAAGGCTTGGGAGTATAGATAAGTTTTTAGTCTTGACTTAAAAGAGTCAATGGAGGGGGCAGTTCTGATGGGAAGGGGGATGCTGTTCCACAGTCTAGGGGCTGCAACCGCAAAGGCGCGGTCGCCCTGAGCTTATGCCTAGACCGCGGGATATTCAGCAACCCCAAGTCGGCCGATATGTCTACTGTGTACATCCATTTTAATGTTTGCTTGTTTCTGTTTTTTACGTACCAAACTTTTTTAAATTGGTTATTACGGCGTTTACAGAAGTACTATGGTTACGTATCTGTTGCGCTGCTGCAAGTAAGAATTTCATTGTGCCGTTTCGGGGCATTTGACAATAAAACACTCTAGACTCTTGAAATACAAACTCTAGTTCACACTTTTTTTTTAAGCAAACTTACTTTGCCTCAGTTAGATCACAGCTGTGGAATATACTCTTGCATTGGAAAGAAATTCTACAGGGAATTATGTAATGCAAGCCAATATTTTACTTGGAAGTCAAGGTTGCTCCATTGTACCAAAATATTTATCAATGATAGCATCATTTTTGTTTCTGATGGATGATTAATTTATCATTATGTTCGTATTGAGCACAGTCAAGTATAAAGACTTCGGCACAATGCTACTGTTGGGTGTTATAATAAATGCTCAAGATTCTGACAGCTATAGGTCATTGTGGTCTTGAGTAGGGTTCACACCGTTTATTGCACCTTGCACATGTGAGAATATAAACACCATTGAACCATTTACTTGAAAATTTTGTCATGGATACAATAATCTCTTGCACCCCCCCCCCTCCCAAGCACCACCTGCATAGTTGAACAAAAAGTTTACATTTATCTAACAGTTCCCATTGAAGATAACTACAATCACCAAGGGTTTGAAACAATCCCTTTAAAGAGTCAACATCCTGCTGAATCTTCACTGCATTCTCTCCAGTGAGTCCACATCTTCCCTGTAATGTGGTGGCCAGAACTGCAAGCGGTACTCCAGTTAAGGTTTGACCCACGTTTTATAAGGTTGGAGCCCAGGATCTATTGGGAGCATTCAATGCTCGAAATGACTTCCACCTTTTCCATGCAAAATCTTCTTGCCTCCAGTCATCGTCATACAACATGGTAACATGCGATCCAGCCCCTGCGTCCATACAGACCCATGCATGTTAATCCCATCTTTCAGCACTTGGCCTGTGGCCCTCTAGACCTAAAGAATTCAAATATTAATCTGACACTTTGAAACTCTGCATCCGCCACTGTCTCAGGCATATTCCAGACGCCCACCACTCTCTGGGTGAAAAAGGTCCTTCTCAGATCTTCTCTAAATCTATGTCAGACTGTATCAAACTGTACAACTCCTCCCCCTTCTGTCGTGGGGTAGACCGACTCATCCCCACTCCCCCCTCCCCTCTCCCCCCCCCAAATCTTTGCACATCCCCAATCCTTTCCACTCATCACTTTAATTTCATGTTTCATGTATCTTGGTGGCAAAACAGGAAAGCAGACTATGAACTAAATGGTGGCCGATTAGGAAAAGGGGAGATGCAGCGAGACCTGGGTGTCATGGTACACCAGTCATTGAAAGTAGGCATGCAGGTGCAGCAGGCAGTGAAGAAAGCGAATGGTATGTTAGCTTTCATAGCAAAAGGATTTGAGTATAGGAGCAGGGAGGTTCTACTGCAGTTGTACAGGGTCTTGGTGAGACCACACCTGGAGTATTGCGTACAGTTTTGGTCTCCAAATCTGAGGAAGGACATTATAGCCATAGAGGGAGTGCAGAGAAGGTTCACCAGACTGATTCCTGGGATGTCAGGACTTTCATATGAAGAAAGACTGGATAGACTTGGCTTATACTCGCTAGAATTTAGGAGATTGAGAGGGAATCTTATAGAAACGTACAAAATTCTTACGGGGTTGGACAGGCTAGATGCAGGAAGATTGTTCCTGATGTTGGGGAAGTCCAGGACAAGAGGTCACAGCTTAAGGATAAGGGGGAAATCCTTTAAGACCGAGATGAGAAAAAACTTTTTCACACAGAGAGTGGTGAATCTCTGGAACTCTCTGCCACAGAGGGTAGTTGAGGCCAGTTCATTGGCTATATTTAAGAGGGAGTTAGATGTGGCCCTTGTGGCTAAAGGGATCAGGGGGTATAGAGAGAAGGCAGGTACGGGATACTGAGTTGGATGATCAGCCATGATCATATTGAATGGCGGTGCAGGCTCGAAGGGCCGAGTGGTCTACTCCTGCACCTATTTTCTATGTATCTATGTATCTATGTATCTTGTGTTTTATGACTGCTGGCAGATCAATTTTCCTCCTGGGATAAGTAAAGTTCTATCGCATTGAATTGTATTGTATCGTATGTCCTCTAGATTTGTCTACCTCTGATAAGGAGAAACATTTCTTGCAGTTTACACTAGCTACATATTTATAAAGGTATTATATATCATTTTATATACCACAATCATGTCTCCTCTTAACCTCCCCCCACTCCAATGAGAATAGACCCAGCTTCCCCACTCGCCCCACAACTAAACTGCTCCATCTGAATGGACACCGTGTTGAGTCTTCACCACACTCTCCCCAGCACCATCACATCCTTCCTATCATGTGGTGCAAGCAGTACTCCAGCTGAGGTTTGGCCAGTATTCTATGAATTCGGCAAGTACACTGACAAGCTTCTTCAAACTCACCGGCCGGCTTTTGGTTCCCCGGCGGTGGAGTTTCACAGATGTGCAACAGAAATAGTCTTGGGATAGTTGCCAGTGACAGCTCTAACTCTCGCTGACCCACCACAAAGTAACAGTGACAGCACGATTACTCAATGCTTCATACAATAATCATGGTCTTTACATTCAGGTGAAACATTTGTTCATAAGTTCTAGGAGCAGAATACTCCGCCATTCAATCATAGCTGATCTATCTTTCCCTCTCAACCCCGTTCTCCTGCCTTTTCCCCATAACCCCCTGACACCCTTACTAATCAAGAATCTGCCAATCTCTAACTTAAAAATATCCACTGATTTGGCCTCCACAGCCATCTGTGATAATAAATTCCACAGATTCATCACCCTCTGACTAAATTCTTCCTCATCTGACTGATTCTTCCTCATCTCCTTTCTAAAGGCACGTATTTTTATTCTGAGGCTATGGCCTCTGGTCCTAGACTCTCCCACTAGTGGAAACATCCTCTCCACTTCGACTCTATCCAGGCCTTTCACTATACGGTAAGTTGCAATGAGGTGCCCCCTCATCCTTCTAAACTCCAGCGAGCACAGGCCCAGTGGCTTAAAACACTCCTCATTTGACAGAGATGTGAAGGGTGTCGGGGAAATAAAGCCAGTTTAAAAAAGAAGTAAAGCATGCCGTTCCATTTCTTACCAGAGCAGCCCATTCCCTCTGAGTTTAATTCGTATCCAGTGTCACAACGACAAAGGAAAGAGCCATAGGTGTTGATGCATTGTTGACCACAAGGATTCTCTCCAGCGCACTCGTCCACATCTACAACAGGAAGGTAGAGGATTGAATGAGGATCAGTCTCAGTACATCTGGTCATCTGTTCTATTATCATCTATACGATGTATTTTTCCCCTTCAACCTCTCCGTGCTACCTGCTCCGTGGTCGGATAGTTGGCGACTAAACCGTCTCCCCCACCTGGTTTGCCAGATGAGGAGGGGGCTGTGGACCCCCAGCAGGACCAAAAACAAGACCTGTCAAAGGGCGGATGAGCTTCAAGCAAGCCAAAGGCCATCCACACTTCATTAGAAGTTGCGATCACCGTCGTACATGACATTGTAAGGACCGATGATAGAGCACACACACCAAAATCCTATACTTCCAGCGGCGGAAGTCCGCAGGAACTGGAGGACAGGGATGTGTGGTGCGTCCGTCACCGCTCCCGTTGGAAACCAGCACCACTGTGTCGCTAATGTTTTCAACGATGATGATGATGATGATGATGATGAACCTCTTAGGTAAATGCACACCTCGGGTGCTGGCAAAGATTCAAAAGTATATGTACCAATTCAGAAGAGAACATAGGTGGCACGGTAGAGTTGCTGCCTCACAGCGCCAGAGACCCGGGTTCGATCCAGACTATGGGTGCTGTCTGTATGGAGTTTGTACGTTCTCCCCTTGACCACGTGGGTTTGCTCCCACACTCCAAAGACGTACAGTCTTGTAGGTTAATTGGCTTCAGTGAAATTGTAAATTGTCCCTAGTGTGTAGGATAGTGCTAGTGTGCGGGGATCGCTGGTCGGCGCGGGCTCGGTGGGCCAAAGGGGCTGTTTCCGTGCTGTATCAATAAAATCTCCAAAACGTGCAGGCCATAATATGTAGCCTGCATCATATGCAAGTAAGATTTAAAAAATTGCGTTAACTGAAAGTTAAGCAAAATATGTACGAAGGAAAATATACCCGATGACTGCACCAAGGCACTGTCCTGTTCAAAGCACCAGAGCAGGTTGACAAGTGAAATTATAGAATAAAAGAGTAACGTTTGAAGCAGAATTCACATGTTTAATCGATAATGTTTTATTATTAATGTTTAATGTTTTATGTGTCATTCCTAACTGTCACTGTATGTCATGTTGTCACATGCGGGCAGAGCACCAAGGCAAATGCCTTGTATGTGAATACTTGGCCAATAAAACTTATTCATTCATTCATTCATTCATTCATTCAGATTAGAGCATTCGCATTCCATTGATGCCTGTGGAGTCTTGCTGTGCACTCATAGGTCACCACGTTCCCTACATTGCAACTTCCAGCCACTCTTGTAAAGCAGCATCTGCAGTCCCTTGAGTTTATGTCTTTTCTTCCCATGTACTTTACTGCCTGTAGAGTTCTTGGGGAAGTTGTGAAAGACACAGCATTAGTGGCAAATCTGTTATTATTTTTACTAAAAGAACAAATATATCACACAGTTGCAGTATTTAGAACCCGATCCTAACCTGGCTTGACTTGATTTGAATTAGGATAAATTGATAGGCTGAATTATTGGATGAGCCTCAGTCTCAACTGTTTATAAGTTCATAAGTTCACAAGTGACGGGAGCCACTCTACCGCTGTGCCACCGTGCTGCCCGATCTGTGAATTCAAATGATTACTAAAGCTAAGATAGACACAAAAAGCTGGAGTAACTCAGCGGGACAGGCAGCATCTCTGGAGAGAAGGAATGGGTGACGTTTCGGGTCGAGCCCCTTCTTCAGATAACTCAGCGGGACAGGCAGCATCTCTGGAGAGAAGGAATGGGTGACGTTTCGGGTCGAGACCCTTCTTTCCACCCGATTCGTAACCCATTCCTTCTCTCCAGAGACGCTGCCTGTCCCGCTGAGTTACTCCAGCTTTTTGTGTCTATCTTCAGTTTAATCCAACATCTGCAGTTCCTTCCTACACATGATTACTGAAACCAGTGTGAGACTCTTTTGGAGCATTTTACCACGTGAGGGAACTGACATTGAAATCTCCCTACCTTGGCACGACCTCCCATCGGCATTCAGGAGGAACCCGGAATTGCACTGGCAGGAATAGGAGCCGGCAATGTTGGCGCACAGTTGCTGGCAGTATCCATGGCGACACTCATCGATGTCTGAAGGGGAAAGCAGAGTTCATTGTGGTTCAGGAAGCAACGATCAGAACATGAAATAATCAATAATTCACTTCATTTTTTAATCCAAACATCATAGAAATGTTGCAGAACATGTGGGAGGCCATTCAGCCCTTCATGGAGCTTACAGCCTACAGAAGAAAAATCCTGTCAGTCTTATTCCCCGGTCTGATCAAGGGTCTCGACCCGAAACGTCACTTGTTAGTTTAATTTAGTGTTGAGACACAGCACGGAAACAGGTCCTTCGGCCCACCTAGCCCGCGCCGACTAGCAATCCCCGCACACTCACACTATCCTACACACACTAGGGACAATTTACAATTTTACCAGACCAATTAACCTACAAACCTGTACGTCTTTGGAGTGTGGGAGGAACCCGGAGCACCCGGAGAAAACCCACGCAGGGAGAATGTACAAACTCCGTTCAGACAGCACCCGTAGTCAGGATCGAACCTTGATCTCTGCCACTGTACAGCACCAACTCTACCGCTGGGCCACCATGCTCCCCCATGCGTATTCTCCAGAGATGCTGCCTGACTGGCTGAGTTATTCCAGCACTTTGTGTCCTTTAAGTCTAATTCCCTCAAAGCTCTGTGAATTAATCTCCCATTTGCCTCTCCAACTCCATCTGATTGGCCTCATTTCCACTGCCATCATGAGATGAATGAGAATTAATCATGTTTTATTCTGCGTTATGGCACAGATTATGTTATTTTAGGATTTCTAATCGTGGAAAATGTCATTCAAGATTGAATGCTACTCATTTTAATTAATCCCAATATTTACACTAAAAACCATCTGTTCAACTTTGAAGAAGGGTCCCGACCTGAAACGTCATCAGTCCATGTTCTCCAGGGATGCTGCCTGACTCGCTGAATTACTCCAGCAATTTGTGTCTTTTTCTGTACAGGGTGTAACGTAAGAGCTGCTGACTCACAGCGCCAGAGACCCGGGTTCGATCCTGACTACGGGTGCTGTCTGCACGGAGTTTGTACGCTCTCCCCGTGACCTGTGTAGGTTTTCTCCGGGTGCTCCGGTTTCCTCCCACATCCCAAAGACATGCGGTAAAATTCTAAATTGTCCGTCGTGTGTGTGGGATAGTTTTAGTGTGCGGGGATCACTGGTCAGCGCGGACTCGGTGGGCCGAAGGGCCTGTTTCCGCACTGTATCTCTAAAGAGCCAGAGTAAATCAACCAGCACTGGGTCCTGCCCCGTACTTCACTGTGATCCTGACTACGGGTGCTGTCTGTACGGAGTTTGCACGTTCTCACCGTGATCGCGTGGGTTTCCTCCCACACTCCAAAGACGTACAGGTTGTAGGCTAATTGCCTTGGTAAAATTGTAGATTGTAAATCGTAAATTGTCCCTAGGGTGTGTAGGATAGTGTTAGTGCACTGGGACCGCTGGAAGGCGCTGACCCGGTGGGCCGAAGGGCCTGTTTCCGTGCTACATCTCCAAACTAAAAAAACGAAACTAAATAGATCAACTTCACTTTTTTTTCCAAACTTCACAGAACAAACGCAATATCTCCACATAGAGCAACTTCCTCACCCCACTGAGCACTAATTTACTCTCTCAGGTCCAAGTAAACGTTTTCCCTTTGTACACCCCCAGTGGGAGACAAGTATCATCCTTCAAGCTGCAGGGCAAATGACGACTTTGGCCGCAGCTCAGAAGAGATCCGTGGAGTTTAGGTGCCCAACGTTCCTTGGTTAGACGTACCGACAAATCTTTAATGGTAGTAGGTTTCCCTTATTTCCTAATGATCCAGAATGAGGTTATTTGGGCATCGTCTGTGACATTTCTCAGGGCAAACCTCAGGGCATTTCTCAGGGCATTCCCTCTGCAGATGGATCAGTCTGAAGAAGGGTCCCGACCTGAAACGTCGTCTGTCCATTCCCTCAACAGATGCTGTCTGACCCGTTGAGTTCCTCCAGCACTTTGTTGTTTTTTCTCTAGATTGCAGCATCTCCTGTTTCTTGTGTCTTCATCCCATTCCCACATTTATTTCCTGAAATTTGTTCTCTCGCACTCATAATCCCTCCAATGGGGCAACTAGTAGAGCTGCAAGGTAAAGTTCCCCAGCCCCAGAGGCATGGGTTCAATCCTGACCTCTGATGCTGTCCTTTGTGTGTGTCTAATTCCCTTTACCTGTGTTCACTCCTTCTGAGGGTACATTGACACTTACCCATGCACTGTCCATCTGCCAACCAGTAGCCTTCCGTGCAGGAACAGCTGTAGCCTCCCTCCGTGTTGATGCAGATCTGCGACGGGTTGCATTGGTGCGTTCCTGCCGTGCATTCATCAACATCTGCAAAGGGCAAGAAATTCAATAAAACAATGGTGATGCTCTGAAATAATCAAGGATGAGTCGCGCCCTGGCCACTCCCTCTTCACCCCACCACATCAAACAAAAGGTAGAGAAGTTTGAAAACTCCCACCTCCAGATTCAGCGACAGTTTCTTCCCAGCTGTTATCAGGCAACTGAACCATCCTACCAACAACTAGAGAGCAGTCCTGAACTACTATCTACGTCATTGGAGACTCTCGGACTATCTTTGATCGGACTTTATTAGGCTTTATCTTGCACTAAACATTATTCACGTTATTCCCTTTATCGTGTATCTAGGACACTGTGAATGGCAGAATTGTAATTATGTATCCATATGTTTATAAGTGATAGGAGCATAATCAGGCCATTTGGCTCAACAACTTCGCCATTCAATTATGGCTGATCCATCTTTCCCTCTCAACCTCATTGTCCTGCCTTCTCCCCATAACCCCTGACATCCGTACTAATCAAGAATCCATCTAGCTCTGCCTTAAAAATATCCATTGACTTGGTCTCCACTATGAGTTTCACAGATTCACCAGTCTCTCTTTCCGCTGACAGGTTAACATGCAACAAAAGTTTTTCACTGTACCTCGGTACACATGACAATAAACTAAACTCAAATATGCTCAAATCGCCAAGGTCTTTCTTCATTGGGTGAAGTCAAAGAGAAATAGTTTACTCATACAAACAGCGTCATGAGAGATAGGTTCTTTGTAGCTGAGAAAACAAGGGTTTGATCACAATTAGCAGGAAATCTGAGCTGGCGGGAATGAGCTGATGAAACAGTGTTCCTGCAGGCGATATCACCAGTGTAAAACTTACCAAATGCAACTTTCTTGTGGGTGGCATGGTGGTGCGGTGGTAGTGTCGCTGACTTACGGAGCCAGAGATCCGGGTTCGATCCTGACTACGGGCTCTGTCTGTATGGAGTTTGTATGTTCTTACCGTGACCTGCATGGGTTTTCTCTGGGAGCTCCGGTTTCCTCCCACATCCCAAAGGCATGCAGGTTTTGTAAAATTGTCCCTAGTGTGTTTAGAATAGTGCTAACGTGTGGGGATCGCTGGTTGGCACAGACTCGGTGGGCCGAAGGGCCTGTTTCTGTGTTATATCTCTGAACTGAACGTACATTTCACTCTTCCAGTGAATTCTTCCTCGTATTCTTTGCCCCGTTCCAACTATATTTATGTATTGCATGCACAAAGTGGGAAGATTCCATTGCAATGATTATGTTAACATGTTTTGCCAGCTCTGGTTATTTCTGGTCTAATTGTTACACTATAATTACCCACTCCTGTGAGATAACTCAGATCGCAATTCCCAGATGGCCATTTATCTGATATTAAAATTTGGAGTAGAATTTATTGTAACAACATTGAATTCTTAAGAGGGAGTCTCACCATCAGTACATGAATTTTGATTAAGGAATTACAAAGCACTCTATCCAAACACAGCAATTTACATGGGATGCAGGAAAATCAAAGATTATTGATTAAATGGCACTTCCATTTTTTTTCCAGGAAAACAGCCTTGGCAACAGGGAAAAGCCAGAACAATTTAAAGTCTGAAGAAGAGTCCCAACTCGAAAATCACTTACAGTATGTATGTTCTCCAGAGATGCTGGCTGATCCATTGAGTTAGTCAAGAACTGTGTGTCTTTTTTATTCAGGACAATTTAAAATTTGAGTTTTAGTTTGATTTTAGTTTATTGTTATGCGTACGGTGAAAAGCTTTTGTTGCATGCTAACCAGTCAGTGGAAAGACAATACGATTACAATCGAGCCACCCACTGTGTGCATATACATGATAAAGGAAAATGTGAATAACATTTAATGCAAGATAAAACCCAGTAAAGTCCGATTAAAGATAGTCCCAGGGTCTCCAATGAGTAGATAGTAGTTCAGGACTGCTCTCTAGTTGTTGGTAGGATGGTTCAGTTGCCTGATAACAGCTGGGAAGACATTGTCCCTGAATCTGGAGGTGTGGGTTTTCACACTTCTATACCTTTTGCCAGAGTGGAGAGGAGGGAGTGTGCAGGTAAGGGCGTTTCTCAGGCTGAGAAGCGACGTCTGCAATGGGACTTTGTGGCCTCCTGCAGCTGGGACTGTATAATGGTGCCAAAATGGAGCCTCTTGCATATGGACGCAGTGGGATGTTCGGCACATGCTGTACTAACCGGGGGATTGTGCATATGTGTGGTGATAGTCTTGCTGAGCTGTATGCAAAATAGCAATTCACTGTACCTTGGTACACGTCATAATAAAGAAATAAAGGAACCATTGAAGTTAACAAACTTTCATCAAGTTGGCCGATGAGAGGTCATTTGGCCGAAATGATACCTCTGTTCCTCTCCACATGGAGGCTCTGCGTCTCCACCATTTTCCTGCATTTATCTCAGACCTCAACAGCTGCACGATTTTGGATCTCCTGTATCTCTGGAGTTTAGAAGGATGAGAGGGAATCTTATTGAAACATATAAGATTGTTAAGGGTTTGGACACGCTAGAGTCAGGAAACATGTTCCCGATGTTGGGGGAGTCCAGAACCAGGGGCCACAGTTTAAGAATAAGGGTTAAGCCATTTAGAACGGAGACGAGGAAACACTTTTTCTCACAGAGAGTTGTGAGTCTGTGGAATTCTCTTCCTCAGAGGGCGGTGGAGGCCAGTTCTCTGGATACTTTCAAGAAAGAGCTAGATAGGGCTCTTAAAGATAGCGGAGTCAGGGGATATGGGGAGAAGGCAGGAATGGGGTACTGATTGGGGATGATCAGCCATGATCACATTGCTGGCTCGAAGGGCCGAATGACCTACTCCTGCACCTTTTGTCCATTGTCTATTGTATCATTCTACCAACCGAGCACAACTCTTTAATAAAGAAATTACAAAACTACAGACGATAATGACATTTACGAATTTATCCCGATTGGTTTAATGTTCAATTGATAAACCAAGGGTTGCCAAAAGAATCATATGACACTGTCCGTTTATTTTTGCTACAGCTGGGTTTTTTTTGCTCAACTACTCTAAACAACTGTTCTATAGTGCGTGTGTAGGAAGGAACGGCAGATGCTGGTTTAAATCGAAGATGGACACAAAATGCTGGAGTAACTCAGAGGGACAGGCAACATCTCTGGAGAGAAGGAACGGGTGACGTTTCGGGTCGAGACTCGAAGTCTGAAGAAGGGTCTCGACCTGAAAAGTCACCCATTCCTTCTCTCCAGAGACGCTGCCGGTCCCAGTGAGTGACTCCAGCATTTTGTGTCCATCTTCAGTTTAAACCAGCATCTGCTGTTCCATCTTACACATGTTTGCATATTCTGTTGTGCTGCTGCAAGTACGAATGTAATTGTTCTGAACGGGACATACGACAATATAACACTCTTGACTCTTGGAAAAATCTCAGCATAAAGGACTGGAGGAAGTCAGTGAGTCAGGCAGCAAATCTCTGCCCATTGGCACTTCCACATAACGTGATAGAATTTTGGAAATACATTCATACTGCAGTTAGGTTGTGAACACTGTGCTGTGTTCAAAACTAGCAGGGGCTGAGGATGAAGGAAGTAGCTTATAGTTCAGCCATGGACCATGGATGGGTTAGGGGGCTAGTTGGCCCCAACAAATAAGTGGGCGGTGCAGTGGTAGAGAAGCTGCCTCACAGTGCCAGAGACGCAGGTTCGATCCTGACTAGGGGTGCTGTCAGTACTGACATTGTACGTTCCTCCTGTGACCGCGTGGGTTTCCTCTGGTTTCCTCCCACGCTCCAAAGATTGCAGATTAATTGGCTTCGGTAAAATTGTCAATTGTCCCCAGTGTGTGTGTGTGCGATAGTGTTAATGTGCGGGGATCGCTGGTCGGTGCAGACTCAGTGGACCGAAGGGCCTGTTTCCGCGCTGTATCTCTAAACTAAAATAAAGTGGCCAACCCGAGTTCCTTTTTGGAAGCGCCAGGAATGGCAACATTATCGAGATAAACTAAAAAGTCGTAAACAGAGGAGGAAACAGTGAACAGTGGAATTCCGTCCCCACTCCGCCACCCACTCGTCCTCCTTGATATTACCACATGTCGTTCTCAGTGACAGCCTGGTCACAGTTTAGCATCGAACATATAGAACTCACTTTTAAAAAGATAAAATCTGAAAGATATCCGAAAGATCTGAAAGAAAGGGGTGTGAAGAAGGGTTCCAAGCCGAAACGTCACCTATTCTTTTCCTCCAGAGATGCTGCCTGACCCGCTGAGTCACTCCAGCATTTTGTGTCTATCTTCGGTGTAAACCGGCATCTGCAGCTCCTTCCCACACAAATCTGAAAGATCGTTGGATGAGTGGAAACCCGAGGTGTGAGCCGGTCAAGATTTGGCTTGGCCAGGGAGAAGACCGAAAGTAATAGACTCACTTTGTTTCAGAGCACAAGCTAAATTCCTTTTTTGGACTTGTTCTCAAAATAAGTTGCTTTGTTTCCAGAAGATGTAAAAGCAAAGAATCAAAGCATTTCTGCAGAATGAAATCATCTGTGGAGTCAGTGAGATTCATCAAGATAAAGATTTAACCAATAGAAGGTGCAACGCAGGGCAAGCCAAGAGTTACATGGACTTGCACAAACCTATCGGACAATTACACTGCCCCAGCTATGGCTGGATGCCAGTGCTAACAGAGGCCACCTGTTTTCAGTTAATCCCACACTTCAGAGAATTTAGCTACGGCAATCTCTACATCTGCTCTCAACGTTGACGACTAATCCTCTCCAGAGACATGGCTCTCTGCTCCTTTGTTGACAACAACAACAATAATTAGACACTTCTTTATTAGTAGGCCCGCGCGGATCCACTGTCTGTTGTGGAGTGGACCTGCTTACATCCAATGTTTATCATTCTCACATGTATCGAGACACGTTGAAAAACCTTGTCCTGCACGCTCTACAGTCAAATCCTACCACACAAAGGAACTTGTTATCCCTCCGACATCCCAAAGGTTAAGTTAATTTAGTTTAATTTAATTTAGTTGAGAGATACAGCGTAGAAACAGGCCCCCTCGGCCCACGCCGACCAACGATCCCCACACATTAACACTATCCTACACACGCTTGGGACGATTTACAATGAAATCAAGCCAATTAGAAAAATGGAAACAAAGAAAAAATGTGCAGGAGGAGGCCAATTGGTCCTTCAAGCCAGCACCGCCATTCATTGTGATCATGGCTGATCATCCACAATCAGTAACCCTTGCCTGCCTTCTCCCCATATCCCTTGATTCCGCTAGCCCACAGAGCTCTAACTAACTCTCTTTTAAGTTCATCCAGTGAATTGGCCTCCACTGCCTTCTGTGGCAGAGAATTCCACAAATTCACAACTCTCTGGGTGAAAAAGTTTTTTCTCATCTCAGTTTTAAATGGCCGCCCCTTTATTCTTAGACTGTAGCCCCTGGTTCTGGACTCCCCCATCATGGGGATCATTTTTCCTCTCGGTTTCCTCTCACACTCCAAAGACGTACAGGTATGTAGGTTAATTGGCTTGGTGTATGTGTATGTGTAAATTGTCCCTAGTGTAGGATAGAGATAATGTGCGGAGATCACTGGTCAGCACGGACTCGGTGGGCCGAAGGGCCTGTTTCCGCGCCGTATTTCTGAACTAAACTAAATTGCCCGTATCAGGACGTACTCGCATTACTGTTTTCAAGTAGGTATTGCTTTGTTTTGAGTGCAGCGGTCTGTAGAATCCTAAAAGAACAAAGAATGTCAATAGTTAGTCAATTCCCCATTCTGCAACTCAATTCACTTGGATTTCCTGGAATCGTTAGGAGTTGAGGATTAATCTCCCAGGCCTGCCGCACACATGCTAGGATGAAAGCCAAATGGGTATTAGAGATACTGGCTCTCTTTTCGTTTTCTTTAAACATCTTTAGGGCTGCACAGTGACACAACGGTAGAGGTGCCGCCTTACAGCGCCAGAAGCCCAGGTTCGATCCTGAACACGGGTACTGTCTGGCACTATACGCACGATGGCGCAGCGGTAGAGTTGCTGCCTTACAGAGCTTTCAGACCCGGGTTCGATCCCGACTATGGGTGGTGTCTGTACGGAGTTTGTACGTTCTCCCTGCGCCACATGGGTTTTCTCCGGGATCTTCGGTTTCCTCCCACACTCCAAAGATGTGCAGGTTTATTTTAGGTTAATTGGCTTGGTAAAATTGTAAATTGTCCCTAGTGTGTGTTAGGGTAGTGTGAATGTGCGGGGATCGCTGGTCGGCACGGACCCGGTGGGCCTAAGGGCCTGTTTCCGCGCTGTATCACTAAACTAAACTAACCTAAAACCATAGCGGGCAGAACACAAGGTGCAGAGCAAGCCCCTAGTTTGCATTTAGTCTCACCTATGTAGACGAGGCCACATCTCAAGCAGCCAACACAATAGACAAGGTTGAAGGAGGTGCACGTGGATCTCTGTCTCAACAACATGTTCTAGTTGCCTGTATCAGGACGCACATTGCGTTACTGTTTCTCAAGTAGGTTTTGCTTTGTTTTAAGTGCAGGGGTGTGTAAAATGTAACAGAACATTTCCTAAAAGAACAAGGAATGTCAATAATTATGAAGTTCTACATTCTGCAACTCAATTCACTTGGATTTCCTGGAATCGTTAGAAGCTGAGGATTAATCTGCCAGGCCTGCCGCGCACATACTAGGATGAAAGCCAAATGGGTATTAGAGATATTGGCTCTCTTTTTGTTTTCATTAATCATCTTTGGAGCTGCACAGTGAAACAACAGTAGAATTGTGTGTAAAATCATGGGAGGAATAGATGGGGGAGATGCACAGTCGTTTGCTCAGATTAGGTGCATCGAGGACCAGAGGACGTAGTTTCAAGGTGAAGGGGACAAGATTTAATAAATCTGAGGGGTAACTTTTTCACACAAAGGGTGGTGGGTGTAAGGAACGAGCTGCCGGAGGAGGTAGTTGAGGCAGGGACTATCCCAACATTTAAGAAACAGTTAGACAGGTACATGGATAGGACAGATTTGGAGGGATATGGACCAAGAGCAGGCAGGTGGGACAAGTGCAGCTGGGACATGTTGGCCAGAGGCCCAGGTTCGATCCTGACCTCGGGTGCTGTCTGGCACTGTGTGGCACAATGGCACAGCAGATGAGTTGCTGCCTTACAGCGCTTTCAGCGCCAGAGACCCGGGTTCGATCCCGACCTCGGGTGCTATCTGTACGGAATTTGTACATTTTCTCCGTGATCTGCGTGGGTTTTCTCCGAGAACTTTGGTTTCCTCCCACACTACAAAGACGTACAGGTTTGTAGGTTAATTGGCTTGGTATAATTGTAACATTGTCCCTAGTGTGTGTAGGATAGTGTTAGTGTGTAGGGATCGCTGGTCGGCACAGACATGGTGGGCCGAAGGGCCTGTTTCCTCACTGTATCTCTAAAGCCTAAAATCTAATGTAAATTTGTCGACGCCAGAAACATGGCGACACCTGTGTACCGCCTGGGTGTGGTCTGCTGTATGATTTTGCCGGGTCGCATGCAAAAAAAAAAAAAGTCACTGTACGTAGATGAAATATATTGTCAATAATGTACCATTGAATCATTGAAAATATTGTAAAGGCAAAAAGGCCCGGTTCACTAACAGGGTTGAAACCAATTGGATCACAATGAGTGTGTAGGATGGAATTGCAGGTGCTGGTTTACACCGAATATAGACACAAAATGCTGGAGTACCTCAGCGGGACAGGCAGCATCTCTGGAGAGAAGGAATGGGAGACGATTCAGGTCAAGACTGTCCCTGTTCCCTTTCCAATAGAATAAGGAACCCTTCTTCAGACTGCTATTGACAGAGTGACTGCTGTCACTGCTGTCCACACAGTCAGACTAGTACAACGACAGTGCAAGGGACTGGTGATACCACTTCAGTTCATTGCTACCATCACAATGGCCATCACAGAGCACAGATTGGTCAGCGTAGAACATCCACCGGGTGGCGCTGTGCAATGGCAGCCTCGCTGGCGGAACAGTCTGTCTCGCCCTTTTCTTTCGTTGTTGTTTTTAGTCTGTTGTTAAATGTATGTTTTAGGGTATCTTTATCTTTGTATTATGTGGGGGGGAGGGTGGGGGAAACGTTTTTAATCTCTTTCCTCGACGGAGTTGCATTTTTTTTCCCCGTATCGTATCTCCGTCCGCGCTGCGGTCTAACATCGAGGAGGTGGCGACCACTTGCTGGGGATCGACTTTGGGAGCTCCAACCGCGGGAGCCTGCGGACTTAACACCACGGAGCTGGCGGTCCCTTTGTCAGGGATCGACCTCGAGAGCTCCAACCGCAGGAGCCTGCGAACTTAACATCGTGGAGCTCTTGGCTAAGGTTCGACTTCGGGAGATCCAAGCTGCAGGAGCTTTGACCGCCCGATCGCGGGAGCTTCGATCGCTGGCTGCGAGAGCCTCGGTCGCCACAACTGCGGATGGTTCGACTGCCCTGTCTACAGGAGAATAAGGAGGAAAGAAGATATGATTTTATTGCCTTCCATCACAGTGAGGAATGTGGGGGAGCCGCTGTGGTGGATGTTTATGTTAACTTTTATGTAGTGTGCCTTGTTGCTTTTGTCTGGTATGACTGTATGGTAAATCAAATTTCACTGTACCTTAAATGGTACACGTGTCAATAAAGGACCATTGAACCACCTAATGTTTCAGTTGCCAAAGGAAAGATCCAATTTCAAAAGCCTGCAGAACTAAAGCTAGTCCCAGCAACATAAATAAATAACTTTGGCATCAAATCAAACAACGGAAAGGAGGCCTTCATTATTTGCCATTTCGATCAGATAATTAATAATTAAGATTTGTGCTGTCTCTGAGCCACATCACAATAATGGCATTGGAGGGATGAGTCAAGGTTGTGATTGATGTGCGAACTCTTAAACCATGCACATCGTTCAGTAATGAATCATGATATTTACTCTGGCAAGTTCAGCCGAAGGCTGTTAACAGAAGGCATAGTCAATTTGAAATCTGCTCTGGTGAAACTTCACAGCTAATGGGACAAATGGAGGATACAACAATGGGCATCAAGTACAGCTACCACAGAACGGACCAACATTCATATCACCAGCAACCTAAGATACGGTCGACACAAAATGCTGGAGTAAATCAGCGGGACAGGCAGCATCTCCGGAGAGAACGAATGGGTGACGTTTCGGGTCGAGACACTTCTTCAGACTAGCAACCCAACTTGGTTCCTTCACACTGATGCTTTGGTTTATTTTAGAGATACAGTGCGGAAGTCCAGAACTAGGGGTCACAGTTTAAGGATAAGAGGGAAGACTTTTAGGACCGAGATGAGAAAATCATTTTTTACACAGAGAGTGGTGAATCTGTGGAATTCTCTGCCACAGAAGGTAGTTGAGGCCAGTTCATTGGCTATATTTAAGAGGGAGTTAGATGTGGCCCTTGTGGCTAAAGGGATCAGGGGGTATGGAGAGAAGGTAGGGATGGGATACTGAGTTGGATGATCAGCCATGATCATATCAAATGGCGGTGCAGGCTCGAAGGGCCGAATGGCCTACTCCTGCACCTATTTTCTATGTTTCTATGTTTCTATGTTTCTATGAAACAGGACCTTCGGCCCACCGAAGTCCGCACTGACCAGAGATCTCCGCACATTATCATTACCAAACACACACTGGGGACAATTTTACATTTATACCAAGCCAATCACTCTACAAACCTGTACGTCTTTTTGGAGTGTGGGAGGAAACTGAAGATCTCGGAGAAAACCCACGCAGGTCACGGGGAGAACGTACAAACTCCGTACAGACAAGCACCCATAGTCAGGATCGAAGCCGGGTCTCCGGCGCTGTAAGGCAGCAACTCTACCGCTGCGCCATCAAGAAAGCGCATATTTACTTTCTTAGGCATCTGAGAGGACTTGGCATATCCGCATGGATTCTCGCAAACCTCTACAGAAAGGACTCTGACAGGACACGTCCCCGCCTGCTGTGGTATCTACTCTGTTCTTGACCTCCTGGACCTGCAGGGAGTGTTGAACACAGCCCACACCATCACAGGCTCCTCACCAGACACAAAAAGCTGGAGTAACTCAAAGGGCCAAATGGCCTCCTCCTGCACCTATTTTCTATGTTTCTAACTCAGCAGGTCAGGCAGCACCTATGGAGAAATGGAATATGTGACGTTTCAGGTCGAGACCCTTCGTCAGACCGAGAGTTGCGGGAAAGGGAAAACAAGAGATATTCTCATTTCCTTTTCCCCTGACTCACAGTCTGAAGAAGGGTCTTATCCCCGAAATATCACCTATTCCTTTTCTCCAGAGATGCTGCCTGACCCGCTGAGTTACTCCAGCTTTTTGGTTTAAACCAGCATCTGCAGTTCCTTCCTACACAGGCTCATCACTTCCTTTCTTCCACTGCGTCTACAAGGAGCATTAAGCCAGGAAGGCTGGAAGTTTCGTTGAGGTTGCCCGCTGCCTTGGCCGTTCCCTCTTCTGCCTTTTGAGACAAGATACAGGAGTTTGAAAGTCCAGATGTCCAGACATAAGAACAGTTTATTTTCCACTGGTGAAACGCCTGGACAAATCTCTTTCACATATCGTTCCCAGAAGTGTTGCTATATTCTCTTAACGCTCATTCATTTATTCTGTTATTGTACTTTAATGTTTAGTGGCATTACTTCAGATTGCACTAGAACAGGGGTTCCCAGCCTTTGTTGTCCCGTTCACCTCATGGCAACTTTTTGAAAGTGAATTTACCCCCACCTTGTTTTGTTCAGTAATTTGAGTTTACACGTTGCATTTATTGTATTGTACTGTATCTGTACACTGTGGACGGCTTGATTATAATCATATATAGTCTTTTCACATGACTGCACAGGTAGACACAAAGTGCTTGAGTCAGCAGGTCAGGTAGTATCTCTGGGGAAAAGAGTTAGGTGACAGGAATGAGTAGGTTAACCTATGATGAGCGTTTGTCGGCCCCGGGCCTGTACTCGCCAGAGTTTAGAAGAATGAGGGGGGACCACATTGAAACGTACAGAAAAGTGAAAGGCTTGGATGTGGATGTGGAGAGGATGTTTCCACTAGAGGGAGAGTCTAGGACGAGAGGTCATAGCCTCGGAATTAAAGGACATTCTTTTAGGAAGAAAATGAGGAGACATTTCTTTAGTCAGAGGGTGGTGAATCTGTGGAATTCTTTGCCACAGAAGGCTGTGGATGTCAATTCAGTGGATATTTCGTAAGGCAGAAATAGATAGATTTTTGATTAGAACATGTGTCAGAAGTTATGGGGAGAAGGCAGGAGAATGGGGTTAGGAGGGAGAGATAGATCAGCCAAAATTGAATGACTGAGTAGACTTAATGGGCCGAATGGCCTTATTCTACGCCTATCACTTATGACATGACGTTTTGGGTCCGGACCCTTCTTCAGACTGAATGTAGGGGTGGGGAGGGGGAGGTGAAAGGCTGGAGGCGAGAAAAGACCAGGAACAGTCAGGGCCGACAACAAATGACCACAGGCAATGAGGTGCCCTGGTAGTTTAATAAACTAAACTGTATTTACCATTACTGCATGTACATTGTTCACTCCGTGAGCTTTGTGTGAATTTCATCGTCCCCAATATATAAATGACAATAAACTAATCTGAATCTGAATCTGAAGGACAGGCTGAGGCAAGTCAAGATGGATAGGAAATTATTTTTCAATGTGGCATTTCAAATTCATCCATAGCATATTGTTGGGAACCTACGGCAATATGTTCAAAGACATCACTTCTTTCATACCGAGGAACACCATGTACCTTTACATCAAATCAGACGCAAAGCTGACCTTCCGCAAGCACTGGTTGGTGCTTTGTGCTCCATAGAGTTACCTTGAAAGGTAATTGTTGTGTGCTTGTGAAAGTTGCCTCCGAGCCAAGACAATCAGACTGTGTAGAAACGACCAAGTCGGACTACATCCGGTGGTAAATGTTGTACATAGAAACGTAGAAAATAGGTGCAGGAGTAGGCCATTCGGCCCTTCATGCCAGCACCGCCATTCATTATGATCATGGCTGATCATCCAAAATCAGTACCCGCTCCTGCTTTCTTCCATATCCCTTGATTCCATTAGCCCGAAGAACTATATATAACTCTCTCTTGATAAACATCCAGTGAATCGGCCTCCATTGCCTTCTGAGGCAGAGAATTCCACAGATTCACAACTCTCTGGGTGAAAAAGTTTTTCTTCATCTCAGTCCTAAAGGCCTACCCCTTATTCTTAAACTGTGACCCCTGGTTCTGGTCTCCCCAACATGGGGAACATTTTTTCCTGCATCTTGCCTGTCCAATCCCTTAAGAATGTTATATGTTTTCGATAAGATTCCCCCTCATCCTTCTAAATTCCAGTGAATAAAAGCCCAGTTGATCCATTCTTTCCTCATATGTCAGTCCCTCCATCCCAGGTCCGAAGAAGGGTCTTGACCCTAAAATGTCACCCATTCCTTCTGTCTGAGATGCTGCCTGTCCCACTGAGTTACTCCAGATTTTAGTGTCTATCTCCAGATATCTGCTAACTACTTTGCAAGACTTGTACACAGAGTTAGCAAAACGTGTGTGCAAAATTGGACCTCCCCTCATGCATTTACACCATTACATAGAACATAGGTGTAGGAGTAGGCCATTTGGCCCTTCGAGCCTGCACCGCCATTCATTGTGATCAAGGCTGATCATCATCCATGATTTCTCCCCGTGCTTGCTTTCTCCCCGTATCCCTTGATTCTGCTAGCCCCTAGAGCTATATCCAACTTGCTTTTAAATACATCCAGTTTTAAATGGCCTCCCCATTATTCTTAGACTGTGGCCCCTGGTTCTGGACTCCCCCAACATTCCTGCATCTAGCCTGTCCAGTCCTTTTATAATTTTAGGGAGACAAAAGTGCTAGAGAAACTCAGCGGGTGCAGCAGCATCTATGGAGCGAAGGAAATAGGCAACATTTCGGGCCAAAACCCTTCTTCAGACTCGTGTCTGAATCTATAATTTTATATGCTTCTATAAGATAAGATCCCCTCTCATCCTAAATTCCAGTGAATAACAAGCCCAGTCTTTCCGATCTTTCCTCATATGACAGTCCTGCCATCCTGGGGATTAACCTGGTGCGCCTACGCTGCCATGCATCAATAGCAAGAATGCCCTACCTCAAATTAGGAGACGTATACTGCACACAATACTCCAGATGTTTTCTCACCAGGGCCTGTACAACTGCAGAAGGACCTCTTTACTCCTATACTCAAATCCTCTCGTTATGAAGGCCAACATGCCATTGAACCGCCATGGACGGAGGACCCACCCGATAGACACGACTCAAATGCCCGCCACAGACCGAAACCCGCCCGGAGGCCCAGCTCGCCCGCTGTGGACCCAGGACCAGGGTTGGGACCAGGATCCCACCTGGAAGGCCCGCAACACCCATTGGTAGGAGTTGGACGGAGGGCCGGCAAGCAGACCGGCTGCGGCAGGGAGTGCACGGCCTCAACGGGGGAGTGGGCCTCTGGAGGCCCTGCAGCAGCCTGGGGTTCGGCTGGACCGGGTGCCGCTCCAAGAGGCCAGAGCACGTGGACTAGATGCGGCCTACAGCGGTGGAGCAGCTGCAGAGGACACCATGGCTACGCTTGGCCAGGCCCACCCTGCAACACCGCCAGGATAACGCGCCTTCATGGTCAGATCAAGATCCCTTCACTTACAACAACTGGGACTTGAAAATGGTGCCAAACTGGCGACTCTGTGTAATGTCTCACTGTACTACTGCTATACACGTACTGTATATGAGGTGCTTATCTAAGATGCATCTAAGTGCTTATATATGGTGATACTTGTACTGAACTGTATACAAAAATGAATTTCACCGTACCTCGGTACATATGGCAAATAAAGCAGCAGTCAATACCAAAGATATCCAGCAGTCCTTGACTATCAACACACACTCATACACCTATGGAGTCAAGAATTTGCCTAAACTTTTCCAGCCACGATGGGCAAAATCATGCAAGAGGTGGATCATTACTTGTGTAATCAATACGATTGCCACAAAGATTGAAGAAAAACATCTTTCTATTTTGGGCATAAGAATGATCAAAGGAAATAAAAGCAACAGTAGCCTGTTTGCAGGGCAGCCAGAGTAGGGGCATCAAGATCCAAAGGTCAGGTGAGAGGGGGAAAGATTTAATTCAACCCTGAGGGGCAACTTTTTCTATGCAAAGGGTGGTGGGTGTATGGAATGAGCTGCCAGAGGAGGTAGTTGAGCCAGGGACTATCCCAACATTTAAAATACATTTGAACAGGTACATGGATAGAATAGGTTTAGAAGGTTATGGTCCAAATGCAGACATGTGGGCCTAGTGTAGATCGTTGGTTGGTTGGTTTGGGCAAGTCGGGTAGAAGGGCCTGTTTCCATGTTGTGTGACTCTCTAACACTATTTGGCACTATGCTCAGTTCACGACTTAATACGATCGTGGCCATAACCCCAGTAATACTTTCCTGCCCCAACCTTGATTTATTTTAATATTTAAACTTGGAGGGATTCAGATCTAGGGAGTTTAATGGGTTATTAGACTCTGACCTGGATCTCTCCGTTGCCTATCTGAGCTGGTCCCATTTGGCTCATATGCCTCCAAACCTTTCCTATCCATGAACATGTCCAACAATCTTTTAAACATTGTAATTGTACCATCGTTATTGTTTCCTCTAGCAGCTCATTTCTTACACCCACCACCTTCTGTGCGATAAAGCTGCTCCTCGAGTCGTTTTTAATTATTTCCCCTCTCTTTTTAAATGTGTGCCCTCTAGTTTTAGACTCCTATCCTGGGTAATGGACTGTGTGTCCAGTGACATTTGCTTTTGATAAAATAGAAGCTTGATTGTACAATGACGTAATCAGATTTCTAGTCCGCACTGCTTCAGTTTCCCAGTTTTATGCTGTCCAGGATAGTCCAGAGAGATATGGTCAGAGCTGTCCAGCCAAGTGAAAAAATAATTCCATCAAAAGGGTGCCAGAAATATCCACGAGTGAGGAATCGAGTAAAATCTGGGCCAGCAAACCGCCAAACCCAGACAACACTATGGGAGCAGTCCTGAACTACTATCTACCTCATTGGAGACCCTCGGACCATCTTAGATGGGACTCTACTGGCTTTATCTTGCAGTAAACGCTATTCACGTTATTCCCTTTATCATGTTTCAGTACAGTGTGGATGGCTCGATTGTAATCATGTATTGTCTTTCCGCTGACTGGCTAGCACGCAACAAAAGCTTTTCACCGTACCTCGGTACACGTGACAATAAACTAAACTCAAACACCAGCGCTACCTCCTAATCGGAATTAAATCGAAATAATCGTTAAGTGAGCAGGAAGGATTGCCTGCACTCTTGTTCGAATGCGTTCCTCTCTTACGCCAACACGATGGTGGTCTCTGTGCTGTCAGGACAAAGTCTGCAGGTCCTCAGGGATTTCCCCCGAGTCATTTGTAGGTAGGGTTTGCCAACGTTCTCACTCCCAAATATGGGACAAAAGGTCATAATATGGAACAAAGTCCCAACGGCAATTCGTTGACCGACTCGGCCTTGGCTGGGTGAATGATGAGTTGGCCCGGATGCTGGACTGCACACAAAGCCCAGCTGGTGGGCCAGCTGAGGAGTTTTGGCCCGGGCACCTGACTTTGTGGCACTCTATCTAACTCATGAACCGATGATGTGTCAGCGGTAAGCGAAGCTTCGAAGGTCGGACAGCTGGCTGGGCTGCTGACCGATGGGGCCACGAGCAAGGTGCTGCTGCTGCACTCCATGGGCTGCACTACGTCGGGATGGGTGAGGCAGGGCCGGACGCGGCGCTCCAACTCGACAGTCCCTTCGACCCACAGTCGTCGCAGTCAATTACGGGACAAGGGTGGCCCCGTATGGGACAAACCAATTTAGCCCAATATACGGGATGTCCCGGCTAATACGGGACAGTTGGCAACCCTGTTTGTAGGTCACCAATGAACAAGGATCTACAGCAGACTGTGGAGAAAGGTGGCATCCTTACCTCCTGTAGCACGAGGCGCAAGGGGAATAAAGCTGAAGATAGATACAAAACGCCGAGTAACTCAGCAGGTCAGGCAGCATCTCTGGAGAGAGGGAATAGGTGACGTTTCGGGTCAAAACATTTCAGTTATTCCTTTCCTTCTCTCCAGAGATGCTGCCCGTCCCGCTGTGTAACCTCAGCATTTTGTGTCTATCTTCAGTGCAAACCAGCATCTGCAGTTCCTTCCTACACGGGAGGATAACACTCTTTGACAAAATCTCAGTTTACTATCCCTCCCTCCGACTCAGCTGACTCCTGGAACTCCTCCGTCGATCAGGAAAAAGATTGTATCTGCCAATGCTGGCCAAATGACAATGAGTTCAAATTCATCTTGAAATTTAAAAAAATGTTCTATTTATTGCCTAGCAAGGTTTCTCACTTTGGTTTTGCTTGCAGCAATTGACTAGAGATATGTACTTAGTTCCTGGAGATCACAAGAATGTCTTTGAACATTGGCCATACGTTCTTGGGCGTTGTTCAATAATGCTGTACAGGACCTGTAAAGGGGCCAGCTTTTGTCCCAAGCAGCTGGGCAGAAGCAATGCATCAAACGTCAAAGTTGTCAGGAATTTCCCCTCAGCCCTATATCCGAGTCTCTAGCTTCAGGGACTGGGACTTGTCCATTGCCAAGGGATTTGAGAGATTGCAAAAAAACAAACATTTTGATTGGAAACGTTATATTTGGCATAAATACTAGTTGGAGAGTCCTGCCAGAATGTTGTTTGTCCATGGAAGTAGCCTCAAGCCAGGTGTGAGTGAGGATAGGATATACACACAGACCACGACAAAGTCTTTCACAATCTCTCCTCCTTAGTGGAAGCACGTCAGTGCACGCGCTAGAGACTAAGGCTCGCACAGTCCCAAGTGGCAATTGCTTCAGTGAATGCCAAGTTTAGAGATACAGCGCGGAAACAGGCCCTACGGGCCCCCCCCCCCCCCCCCGGGCCCGCACCGACCAGCGATCCCCGGACATTAACACTATCCTACAACACACTTGGGAAAACTTACATTGATACCAAGCCAATTAATCTACAAACCTATATGTGTGTGGGAGGATACCGAAGATTTCGGAGAAAACCCGCACAGGTCACAGGGAGAACGTACAAACTCCGTACAGACATCACCCATTGTTAGGATCGAACCCGGGTCTCTGGCGCTGTAAGGCAGTAGCTCCACCGTGCCGCCCTTTCAAGTTCTTTCAACAATTGAAGACTCATTTCAAAGTTTAGCCGGACTGACTGAACCAAAATGCAGTCTTTAATTCCATTGATGCCGAAAGTGAGATGAAGAAAAGGGGTTGTAAACATCTCTCTCGTTCAGGCAATCCAAAGGCTGTTTCATGAAATGTGATAGAAAATAGAATACAAAGTGCTGGAGTAGCTCAGCTGGTCAGGCCACATGTCTGGAAAACATAGATAGGGACGTTTCGGGTTGGGGTCCCCTCTGATGTCATTATGGTCACTGTTAGCTTCTGGGTGTCTCCTTGATGGACACTCGGTACCCCTTGCGATTCCAACAGGGCTCTCTCATAGTCATAGAGTGACACAGTGTCGAAACAGGCCCTTCGGCCCAACTCACCCTCACCGTCCAACCTGCCTGCGTTTGGTCCATATCCCTCCAAACCTGTCCTATCCATGTATCTGCCTAACTGCTTCTTAAACGTTGGGATAATCCCAGCCTCAACTACCTCCTCTGGCAGCTTGTTCCATACACCCACTGCCCTTTGTGTGAAAAAGTTACCTCTCAGATTCCTATTAAATCTTTTCCCCTTCACCTTGAACCTATGTCCACCAGCCCTCGATTCCCCTACTCTGGGCAGGAGACTCTGTGCATCTACCCGATCTATTCCTCTCACGATTTTCTACAACTTCTCTCCTTGTCTAGTGGCCCTCACAGTGAGAGGCTCTGTGTCGTTGAAGGCATTGACATCATGATTTGTTAGTCTGAGGAAAGGTCCCGACCTGAAACTCTGTCAATCCATTCCCTCCACAGATGTTGCCTGACCTGCTGGGTTTCTTTTAAACTTTAGAGATACAGCGTTGAAAAAGGCCCTTCGGCACATCAAGTCCACGTCGACCAGCGATCACCCCATACACTATCCTACACACTAGGGACAGTTACAATCTGATCAACGGCAATTAATCTACAAACCTGTGGTCTTTGGGATTTGGGAGGAAACCGGAGCAGCCGGAGAAAACCCACACGGCCACAGGGAGGACATACGAACTCCGTACAGATAGCACCCGTAGTTAGGATTGAACCCGGGTCCCTGGCGCTGTAAGGCAGCAACTGTAATGCTACACCACCGTTCTGTCACTGTTCCTCGAGCACTTTGCATTTTGCTCAAGATTCCAGCATCTGCAGTTCCTTGTGTCTTCATAATTTTAGACTGTTTATTTTGAGGTTCCAGCCTCATCTCAAGTAGGCCCAGGAACAACTGACATGGGACACCTTCTCATGGGAAGGTTGGTCCTGGTGTCCCTGGAGTTACTCCTTGATGGCATCAGCTGCACATCTGGGCAGGACCAGCATGAATATTATGTAGCATTATTGTATTACATTATTGTACAGGTTTATGTAGCATTGTATATTACATAGTACAGACCGCACCCATAGTCAGGATCGAACCCGGGTCTCTGCCGCGTTAAAGCATTAGCTCTATCACTGCGCCACAGTGCCGCCCCTTGTGTTACTCCAGCACTTTGTGGCTATCTTCGCGATAAAACCGGCAACTGCAGTTCCTTCCTACCCATTAATAACAGGTCTTGCTGGCATTGCAGCAATTTGTTTCTCCCAACCAATGGAATCCCTTTGTGGTTATTATAATTCTGCTTAAACATTTGACATTGAAATAAGATATGATACTCATATTTTTAAACAAAAGCAGAACTGGAAGGATCCCAACTGCACAATAGCATAAGGGAAGTGATCGAGATTCTCCACTTGTTTTATATTGCTTCCTTCAGGAGAGGTGTGAAACAGGACTTCCGATTAGCTGCCACCTGCCAAAAGCTACACTTAATGTTTAGTTTAGGAATATAGCGTGGGAACAGGCCCTTTGGCCCACCAAGTCCGCGCTGACCTGCGATCATCCCTACACTAGTTCTGTCCTACACACAAGGGACAATTTACAGAAGCTAATTAACCTATAAACCTGCACGTCTTTAGGGTGTAGGAGGAAGCCAGAGCACCCGGAGAAAACCCACACGGTCACAGGGAGAACGTACAAACTCCGTACAGACAGCACCCACGGTCGGGATTAAACCCGGGTCTCTGGTGCTGAAAGGCAACAACTGTACTGTTGTGCCACTGTGCCGCCCGAATGTGTAATACAGACGTATATATTTCCCACCAGTGTGGTTTGGTGGCCTCATCAGCAACAACGATGAGTCGGCCTATAGGGAGGAGGTCCAGCTTCTGGCAGCATGGTGCGCTGACAACAACCTGGCCCTTAACTCCAAGAAGACCAAGGAGCTCATTGTAGACTTCAGGAAGTCTAGGGGCGGCACGCACACCCCCATCCACATTAACGGGACGGAGGTGGAACGTGTTTCCAGTTTCAGGTTCCTGGGGGTCAACATCTCCGATGACCTCTCTTGGACCCACAATACCTCAACTCTGGTCAAGAAGGTCAACCACAGACTGTTTACCCTCCTACCATCCGGGAGGCGCTACAGGTCTCTCCGTTGTCGGACCAGCAGGTCCAGGAACAGCTTCTTCCCTGCGGCTGTTACACTACTCAAACACTGTACCTCGGTGACTGCAATCACCCCCCACCCCCGGACACTCCTCCCACCAGGATTTATTAGATTTATTTATTGCTCATATTTATGTCGCTCTTCTAGGGAGATGCTAACTGCATTTCGTTGTCTCAGTACTGTACACTGCACAATGACAATAAAGTTGAATTTGAATCTGAATCTTTAGTGGTCACTGTTTTCAGTGGGCTATAATGACCTGATCTTGCAATGGCCACTTACTGGGAAATAAAACAGAGGAGAATTAAGAACCAGGGGATAGATTTAATAGGAACCTGAGAGGAAACTTTTCGCATAGAACGTGGTGGGTCTGTGGAACGAGCTTCCAGAGGAGGTAGTTGAGGCTGGTACTATAAAAGCACGTAAAGAGACATTTGGCCAGATACATGGATAGGAGAGGTTTAGAGGGATATGGACCGAACGCAGGCAGGTGAGACCAGTGTTAGATGGG
>CM075978.1:7453005-7602821 GCA_038087875.1 Malacoraja senta
TGGGCCGAAGGGCCTGTTTCTGTGTTATATCTCTGAACTGAACGTACATTTCACTCTTCCAGTGAATTCTTCCTCGTATTCTTTGCCCCGTTCCAACTATATTTATGTATTGCATGCACAAAGTGGGAAGATTCCATTGCAATGATTATGTTAACATGTTTTGCCAGCTCTGGTTATTTCTGGTCTAATTGTTACACTATAATTACCCACTCCTGTGAGATAACTCAGATCGCAATTCCCAGATGGCCATTTATCTGATATTAAAATTTGGAGTAGAATTTATTGTAACAACATTGAATTCTTAAGAGGGAGTCTCACCATCAGTACATGAATTTTGATTAAGGAATTACAAAGCACTCTATCCAAACACAGCAATTTACATGGGATGCAGGAAAATCAAAGATTATTGATTAAATGGCACTTCCATTTTTTTTCCAGGAAAACAGCCTTGGCAACAGGGAAAAGCCAGAACAATTTAAAGTCTGAAGAAGAGTCCCAACTCGAAAATCACTTACAGTATGTATGTTCTCCAGAGATGCTGGCTGATCCATTGAGTTAGTCAAGAACTGTGTGTCTTTTTTATTCAGGACAATTTAAAATTTGAGTTTTAGTTTGATTTTAGTTTATTGTTATGCGTACGGTGAAAAGCTTTTGTTGCATGCTAACCAGTCAGTGGAAAGACAATACGATTACAATCGAGCCACCCACTGTGTGCATATACATGATAAAGGAAAATGTGAATAACATTTAATGCAAGATAAAACCCAGTAAAGTCCGATTAAAGATAGTCCCAGGGTCTCCAATGAGTAGATAGTAGTTCAGGACTGCTCTCTAGTTGTTGGTAGGATGGTTCAGTTGCCTGATAACAGCTGGGAAGACATTGTCCCTGAATCTGGAGGTGTGGGTTTTCACACTTCTATACCTTTTGCCAGAGTGGAGAGGAGGGAGTGTGCAGGTAAGGGCGTTTCTCAGGCTGAGAAGCGACGTCTGCAATGGGACTTTGTGGCCTCCTGCAGCTGGGACTGTATAATGGTGCCAAAATGGAGCCTCTTGCATATGGACGCAGTGGGATGTTCGGCACATGCTGTACTAACCGGGGGATTGTGCATATGTGTGGTGATAGTCTTGCTGAGCTGTATGCAAAATAGCAATTCACTGTACCTTGGTACACGTCATAATAAAGAAATAAAGGAACCATTGAAGTTAACAAACTTTCATCAAGTTGGCCGATGAGAGGTCATTTGGCCGAAATGATACCTCTGTTCCTCTCCACATGGAGGCTCTGCGTCTCCACCATTTTCCTGCATTTATCTCAGACCTCAACAGCTGCACGATTTTGGATCTCCTGTATCTCTGGAGTTTAGAAGGATGAGAGGGAATCTTATTGAAACATATAAGATTGTTAAGGGTTTGGACACGCTAGAGTCAGGAAACATGTTCCCGATGTTGGGGGAGTCCAGAACCAGGGGCCACAGTTTAAGAATAAGGGTTAAGCCATTTAGAACGGAGACGAGGAAACACTTTTTCTCACAGAGAGTTGTGAGTCTGTGGAATTCTCTTCCTCAGAGGGCGGTGGAGGCCAGTTCTCTGGATACTTTCAAGAAAGAGCTAGATAGGGCTCTTAAAGATAGCGGAGTCAGGGGATATGGGGAGAAGGCAGGAATGGGGTACTGATTGGGGATGATCAGCCATGATCACATTGCTGGCTCGAAGGGCCGAATGACCTACTCCTGCACCTTTTGTCCATTGTCTATTGTATCATTCTACCAACCGAGCACAACTCTTTAATAAAGAAATTACAAAACTACAGACGATAATGACATTTACGAATTTATCCCGATTGGTTTAATGTTCAATTGATAAACCAAGGGTTGCCAAAAGAATCATATGACACTGTCCGTTTATTTTTGCTACAGCTGGGTTTTTTTTGCTCAACTACTCTAAACAACTGTTCTATAGTGCGTGTGTAGGAAGGAACGGCAGATGCTGGTTTAAATCGAAGATGGACACAAAATGCTGGAGTAACTCAGAGGGACAGGCAACATCTCTGGAGAGAAGGAACGGGTGACGTTTCGGGTCGAGACTCGAAGTCTGAAGAAGGGTCTCGACCTGAAAAGTCACCCATTCCTTCTCTCCAGAGACGCTGCCGGTCCCAGTGAGTGACTCCAGCATTTTGTGTCCATCTTCAGTTTAAACCCAGCATCTGCTGTTCCATCTTACCACATGTTTGCATATTCTGTTGTGCTGCTGCAAGTACGAATGTAATTGTTCTGAACGGGACATACGACAATATAACACTCTTGACTCTTGGAAAAATCTCAGCATAAAGGGACTGGAGGAAGTCAGTGAGTCAGGCAGCAAATCTCTGCCCATTGGCACTTCCACATAACGTGATAGAATTTTGGAAATACATTCATACTGCAGTTAGGTTGTGAACACTGTGCTGTGTTCAAAACTAGCAGGGGCTGAGGATGAAGGAAGTAGCATATAGTTCAGCCATGGACCATGGATGGGTTAGGGGGCTAGTTGGCCCCAACAAATAAGTGGGCGGTGCAGTGGTAGAGAAGCTGCCTCACAGTGCCAGAGACGCAGGTTCGATCCTGACTAGGGGTGCTGTCAGTACTGACATTGTACGTTCCTCCTGTGACCGCGTGGGTTTCCTCTGGTTTCCTCCCACGCTCCAAAGATTGCAGATTAATTGGCTTCGGTAAAATTGTCAATTGTCCCCAGTGTGTGTGTGTGCGATAGTGTTAATGTGCGGGGATCGCTGGTCGGTGCAGACTCAGTGGACCGAAGGGCCTGTTTCCGCGCTGTATCTCTAAACTAAAATAAAGTGGCCAACCCGAGTTCCTTTTTGGAAGCGCCAGGAATGGCAACATTATCGAGATAAACTAAAAAGTCGTAAACAGAGGAGGAAACAGTGAACAGTGGAATTCCGTCCCCACTCCGCCACCCACTCGTCCTCCTTGATATTACCACATGTCGTTCTCAGTGACAGCCTGGTCACAGTTTAGCATCGAACATATAGAACTCACTTTTAAAAAGATAAAATCTGAAAGATATCCGAAAGATCTGAAAGAAAGGGGTGTGAAGAAGGGTTCCAAGCCGAAACGTCACCTATTCTTTTCCTCCAGAGATGCTGCCTGACCCGCTGAGTCACTCCAGCATTTTGTGTCTATCTTCGGTGTAAACCGGCATCTGCAGCTCCTTCCCACACAAATCTGAAAGATCGTTGGATGAGTGGAAACCCGAGGTGTGAGCCGGTCAAGATTTGGCTTGGCCAGGGAGAAGACCGAAAGTAATAGACTCACTTTGTTTCAGAGCACAAGCTAAATTCCTTTTTTGGACTTGTTCTCAAAATAAGTTGCTTTGTTTCCAGAAGATGTAAAAGCAAAGAATCAAAGCATTTCTGCGGAATGAAATCATCTGTGGAGTCAGTGAGATTCATCAAGATAAAGATTTAACCAATAGAAGGTGCAACGCAGGGCAAGCCAAGAGTTACATGGACTTGCACAAACCTATCGGACAATTACACTGCCCCAGCTATGGCTGGATGCCAGTGCTAACAGAGGCCACCTGTTTTCAGTTAATCCCACACTTCAGAGAATTTAGCTACGGCAATCTCTACATCTGCTCTCAACGTTGACGACTAATCCTCTCCAGAGACATGGCTCTCTGCTCCTTTGTTGACAACAACAACAATAATTAGACACTTCTTTATTAGTAGGCCCGCGCGGATCCACTGTCTGTTGTGGAGTGGACCTGCTTACATCCAATGTTTATCATTCTCACATGTATCGAGACACGTTGAAAAACCTTGTCCTGCACGCTCTACAGTCAAATCCTACCACACAAAGGAACTTGTTATCCCTCCGACATCCCAAAGGTTAAGTTAATTTAGTTTAATTTAATTTAGTTGAGAGATACAGCGTAGAAACAGGCCCCCTCGGCCCACGCCGACCAACGATCCCCACACATTAACACTATCCTACACACGCTTGGGACGATTTACAATGAAATCAAGCCAATTAGAAAAATGGAAACAAAGAAAAAATGTGCAGGAGGAGGCCAATTGGTCCTTCAAGCCAGCACCGCCATTCATTGTGATCATGGCTGATCATCCACAATCAGTAACCCTTGCCTGCCTTCTCCCCATATCCCTTGATTCCGCTAGCCCACAGAGCTCTAACTAACTCTCTTTTAAGTTCATCCAGTGAATTGGCCTCCACTGCCTTCTGTGGCAGAGAATTCCACAAATTCACAACTCTCTGGGTGAAAAAGTTTTTTCTCATCTCAGTTTTAAATGGCCGCCCCTTTATTCTTAGACTGTAGCCCCTGGTTCTGGACTCCCCCATCATGGGGATCATTTTTCCTCTCGGTTTCCTCTCACACTCCAAAGACGTACAGGTATGTAGGTTAATTGGCTTGGTGTATGTGTATGTGTAAATTGTCCCTAGTGTAGGATAGAGATAATGTGCGGAGATCACTGGTCAGCACGGACTCGGTGGGCCGAAGGGCCTGTTTCCGCGCCGTATTTCTGAACTAAACTAAATTGCCCGTATCAGGACGTACTCGCATTACTGTTTTCAAGTAGGTATTGCTTTGTTTTGAGTGCAGCGGTCTGTAGAATCCTAAAAGAACAAAGAATGTCAATAGTTAGTCAATTCCCCATTCTGCAACTCAATTCACTTGGATTTCCTGGAATCGTTAGGAGTTGAGGATTAATCTCCCAGGCCTGCCGCACACATGCTAGGATGAAAGCCAAATGGGTATTAGAGATACTGGCTCTCTTTTCGTTTTCTTTAACATCTTTAGGGCTGCACAGTGACACAACGGTAGAGGTGCCGCCTTACAGCGCCAGAAGCCCAGGTTCGATCCTGAACACGGGTACTGTCTGGCACTATACGCACGATGGCGCAGCGGTAGAGTTGCTGCCTTACAGAGCTTTCAGACCCGGGTTCGATCCCGACTATGGGTGGTGTCTGTACGGAGTTGTACGTTCTCCCTGCGCCACATGGGTTTTCTCCGGGATCTTCGGTTTCCTCCCACACTCCAAAGATGTGAGGTTTATTTTAGGTTAATTGGCTTGGTAAAAAATTGTAAATTGTCCCTAGTGTGTGTTAGGGTAGTGTGAATGTGCGGGGATCGCTGGTCGGCACGGACCCGGTGGGCCTAAGGGCCTGTTTCCGCGCTGTATCACTAAACTAAACTAACCTAAAACCATAGCGGGCAGAACACAAGGTGCAGAGCAAGCCCTAGTTTGCATTTAGTCTCACCTATGTAGACGAGGCCACATCTCAAGCAGCCAACACAATAGACAAGGTTGAAGGAGGTGCACGTGGATCTCTGTCTCAACAACATGTTCTAGTTGCCTGTATCAGGACGCACATTGCGTTACTGTTTCTCAAGTAGGTTTTGCTTTGTTTAAGTGCAGGGGTGTGTAAAATGTAACAGAACATTTCCTAAAAGAACAAGGAATGTCAATAATTATGAAGTTCTACATTCTGCAACTCAATTCACTTGGATTTCCTGGAATCGTTAGAAGCTGAGGATTAATCTGCCAGGCCTGCCGCGCACATACTAGGATGAAAGCCAAATGGGTATTAGAGATATTGGCTCTCTTTTTGTTTTCATTAATCATCTTGGAGCTGCACAGTGAAACAACAGTAGAATTGTGTGTAAAATCATGAGAGGAATAGATGGGGGAGATGCACAGTCGTTTGCTCAGATTAGGTGCATCGAGGACCAGAGGGACGTAGTTTCAAGGTGAAGGGGGACAAGATTTAATAAATCTGAGGGGTAACTTTTTTCACACAAAGGGTGGTGGGTGTAAGGAACGAGCTGCCGGAGGGAGGTAGTTGAGGCAGGGACTATCCCAACATTTAAGAAACAGTTAGACAGGTACATGGATAGGACAGATTGGAGGGATATGGACCAAGAGCAGGCAGGTGGGACAAGTGCAGCTGGGACATGTTGGCCAGAGGCCCAGGTTCGATCCTGACCTCGGGTGCTGTCTGGCACTGTATGGCACAATGGCACAGCAGATGAGTTGCTGCCTTACAGCGCTTTCAGCGCCAGAGACCCGGGTTCGATCCCGACCTCGGGTGCTATCTGTACGGAATTTGTACATTTTCTCCGTGATCTGCGTGGGTTTTCTCCGAGAACTTTGGTTTCCTCCCACACTACAAAGACGTACAGGTTTGTAGGTTAATTGGCTTGGTATAATTGTAACATTGTCCCCTAGTGTGTGTAGGATAGTGTTAGTGTGTAGGGATCGCTGGTCGGCACAGACATGGTGGGCCGAAGGGGCCTGTTTCCTCACTGTATCTCTAAAGCCTAAAATCTAATGTAAATTTGTCGACGCCAGAAACATGGCGACACCTGTGTACCGCCTGGGTGTGGTCTGCTGTATGATTTTGCCGGTCGCATGCAAAAAAAAAAAAAGTCACTGTACGTAGATGAAATATATTGTCAATAATGTACCATTGAATCATTGAAAATATTGTAAAGGCAAAAAGGCCCGGTTCACTAACAGGGTTGAAACCAATTGGATCACAATGAGTGTGTAGGATGGAATTGCAGGTGCTGGTTTACACCGAATATAGACACAAAATGCTGGAGTACCTCAGCGGGACAGGCAGCATCTCTGGAGAGAAGGAATGGGAGACGATTCAGGTCAAGACTGTCCCTGTTCCCTTTCCAATAGAATAAGGAACCCTTCTTCAGACTGCTATTGACAGAGTGACTGCTGTCACTGCTGTCCACACAGTCAGACTAGTACAACGACAGTGCAAGGGACTGGTGATACCACTTCAGTTCATTGCTACCATCACAATGGCCATCACAGAGCACAGATTGGTCAGCGTAGAACATCCACCGGGTGGCGCTGTGCAATGGCAGCCTCGCTGGCGGAACAGTCTGTCTCGCCCTTTTCTGTTCGTTGTTGTTTTTAGTCTGTTGTTAAATGTATGTTTTAGGGTATCTTTATCTTGTATTATGTGGGGGGGAGGGTGGGGGAAACGTTTTTAATCTCTTTCCTCGACGTATCGTATCTCCGTCCGCGCTGCGGTCTAACATCGAGGAGGTGGCGACCACTTGCTGGGGATCGACTTTGGGAGCTCCAACCGCGGGAGCCTGCGGACTTAACACCGCGGAGCTGGCGGGTCCCTTTGTCAGGGATCGACCTCGAGAGCTCCAACCGCAGGAGCCTGCGAACTTAACATCGTGGAGCTCTTGGCTAAGGTTCGACTTCGGGAGATCCAAGCTGCAGGAGCTTTGACCGCCCGATCGCGGGAGCTTCGATCGCTGGCTGCGAGAGCCTCGGTCGCCACAACTGCGGATGGTTCGACTGCCCTGTCTACAGGAGAATAAGGAGGAAAGAAGATATGATTTTATTGCCTTCCATCACAGTGAGGAATGTGGGGGAGCCGCTGTGGTGGATGTTTATGTTAACTTTTATGTAGTGTGCCTTGTTGCTTTTGTCTGGTATGACTGTATGGTAAATCAAATTTCACTGTACCTTAAATGGTACACGTGTCAATAAAGGACCATTGAACCACCTAATGTTTCAGTTGCCAAAGGAAAGATCCAATTTCAAAAGCCTGCAGAACTAAAGCTAGTCCCAGCACATAAATAAATAACTTTGGCATCAAATCAAACAACGGAAAGGAGGCCTTCATTATTTGCCATTTCGATCAGATAATTAATAATTAAGATTTGTGCTGTCTCTGAGCCACATCACAATAATGGCATTGGAGGGATGAGTCAAGGTTGTGATTGATGTGCGAACTCTTAAACCATGCACATCGTTCAGTAATGAATCATGATATTTACTCTGGCAAGTTCAGCCGAAGGCTGTTAACAGAAGGCATAGTCAATTTGAAATCTGCTCTGGTGAAACTTCACAGCTAATGGGACAAATGGAGGATACAACAATGGGCATCAAGTACAGCTACCACAGAACGGACCAACATTCATATCACCAGCAACCTAAGATACGGTCGACACAAAATGCTGGAGTAAATCAGCGGGACAGGCAGCATCTCCGGAGAGAACGAATGGGTGACGTTTCGGGTCGAGACACTTCTTCAGACTAGCAACCCAACTTGGTTCCTTCACACTGATGCTTTGGTTTATTTTAGAGATACAGTGCGGAAGTCCAGAACTAGGGGTCACAGTTTAAGGATAAGAGGGAAGACTTTTAGGACCGAGATGAGAAAATCATTTTTTACACAGAGAGTGGTGAATCTGTGGAATTCTCTGCCACAGAAGGTAGTTGAGGCCAGTTCATTGGCTATATTTAAGAGGGAGTTAGATGTGGCCCTTGTGGCTAAAGGGATCAGGGGGTATGGAGAGAAGGTAGGGATGGGATACTGAGTTGGATGATCAGCCATGATCATATCAAATGGCGGTGCAGGCTCGAAGGGCCGAATGGCCTACTCCTGCACCTATTTTCTATGTTTCTATGTTTCTATGTTCTATGAAACAGGACCTTCGGCCCACCGAAGTCCGCACTGACCAGAGATCTCCGCACATTATCATTACCAAACACACACTGGGGACAATTTTACATTTATACCAAGCCAATCACTCTACAAACCTGTACGTCTTTTTGGAGTGTGGGAGGAAACTGAAGATCTCGGAGAAAACCCACGCAGGTCACGGGGAGAACGTACAAACTCCGTACAGACAAGCACCCATAGTCAGGATCGAAGCCGGGTCTCCGGCGCTGTAAGGCAGCAACTCTACCGCTGCGCCATCAAGAAAGCGCATATTTACTTTCTTAGGCATCTGAGAGGACTTGGCATATCCGCATGGATTCTCGCAAACCTCTACAGAAAGGACTCTGACAGGACACGTCCCCGCCTGCTGTGGTATCTACTCTGTTCTTGACCTCCTGGACCTGCAGGGAGTGTTGAACACAGCCCACACCATCACAGGCTCCTCACCAGACACAAAAAGCTGGAGTAACTCAAAGGGCCAAATGGCCTCCTCCTGCACCTATTTTCTATGTTTTCTAACTCAGCAGGTCAGGCAGCACCTATGGAGAAATGGAATATGTGACGTTTCAGGTCGAGACCCTTCGTCAGACCGAGAGTTGCGGGAAAGGGAAAACAAGAGATATTCTCATTTCCTTTTCCCCTGACTCACAGTCTGAAGAAGGGTCTTATCCCCGAAATATCACCTATTCCTTTTCTCCAGAGATGCTGCCTGACCCGCTGAGTTACTCCAGCTTTTTGGTTTAAACCAGCATCTGCAGTTCCTTCCTACACAGGCTCATCACTTCCTTTCTTCCACTGCGTCTACAAGGAGCATTAAGCCAGGAAGGTTGAAGTTTCGTTGAGGTTGCCCGCTGCCTTGGCCGTTCCCTCTTCTGCCTTTTGAGACAAGATACAGGAGTTTGAAAGTCCAGATGTCCAGACATAAGAACAGTTTATTTTCCACTGGTGAAACGCCTGGACAAATCTCTTTCACATATCGTTCCCAGAAGTGTTGCTATATTCTCTTAACGCTCATTCATTTATTCTGTTATTGTACTTTAATGTTTAGTGGCATTACTTCAGATTGCACTAGAACAGGGTTCCCAGCCTTTGTTGTCCCATTCACCTCATGGCAACTTTTTGAAAGTGAATTTACCCCCACCTTGTTTTGTTCAGTAATTTGAGTTTACACGTTGCATTTATTGTATTGTACTGTATCTGTACACTGTGGACGGCTTGATTATAATCATATATAGTCTTTTCACATGACTGCACAGGTAGACACAAAGTGCTTGAGTCAGCAGGTCAGGTAGTATCTCTGGGGAAAAGAGTTAGGTGACAGGAATGAGTAGTTAACCTATGATGAGCGTTTGTCGGCCCCGGGCCTGTACTCGCCAGAGTTTAGAAGAATGAGGGGGGACCACATTGAAACGTACAGAAAAGTGAAAGGCTTGGATGTGGATGTGGAGAGGATGTTTCCACTAGAGGGAGAGTCTAGGACGAGAGGTCATAGCCTCGGAATTAAAGGACATTCTTTTAGGAAGAAAATGAGGAGACATTTCTTTAGTCAGAGGGTGGTGAATCTGTGGAATTCTTTGCCACAGAAGGCTGTGGATGTCAATTCAGTGGATATTTCGTAAGGCAGAAATAGATAGATTTTTGATTAGAACATGTGTCAGAAGTTATGGGGAGAAGGCAGGAGAATGGGGTTAGGAGGGAGAGATAGATCAGCCAAAATTGAATGACTGAGTAGACTTAATGGCCGAATGGCCTTATTCTACGCCTATCACTTATGACATGACGTTTTGGGTCCGGACCCTTCTTCAGACTGAATGTAGGGGTGGGGAGGGGAGGTGAAAGGCTGGAGGCGAGAAAAGACCAGGAACAGTCAGGGCCGACAACAAATGACCACAGGCAATGAGGTGCCCTGGTAGTTTAATAAACTAAACTGTATTTACCATTACTGCATGTACATTGTTCACTCCGTGAGCTTTGTGTGAATTTCATCGTCCCCAATATATAAATGACAATAAACTAATCTGAATCTGAATCTGAAGGACAGGCTGAGGCAAGTCAAGATGGATAGGAAATTATTTTTCAATGTGGCATTTCAAATTCATCCATAGCATATTGTTGGGAACCTACGGCAATATGTTCAAAGACATCACTTCTTTCATACCGAGGAACACCATGTACCTTACATCAAATCAGACGCAAAGCTGACCTTCCGCAAGCACTGGTTGGTGCTTTGTGCTCCATAGAGTTACCTTGAAAGGTAATTGTTGTGTGCTTGTGAAAGTTGCCTCCGAGCCAAGACAATCAGACTGTGTAGAAACGACCAAGTCGGACTACATCCGGTGGTAAATGTTGCACATAGAAACGTTAGAAAATAGGTGCAGGAGTAGGCCATTCGGCCCTTCATGCCAGCACCGCCATTCATTATGATCATGGCTGATCATCCAAAATCAGTACCCCGCTCCTGCTTTCTTCCCATATCCCTTGATTCCATTAGCCCGAAGAACTATATATAACTCTCTCTTGATAAACATCCAGTGAATCGGCCTCCATTGCCTTCTGAGGCAGAGAATTCCACAGATTCACAACTCTCTGGTGAAAAAGTTTTTCTTCATCTCAGTCCTAAAGGCCTACCCCTTATTCTTAAACTGTGACCCCTGGTTCTGGTCTCCCCCAACATGGGGAACATTTTTTCCTGCATCTTGCCTGTCCAATCCCTTAAGAATGTTATATGTTTTCGATAAGATTCCCCTCATCCTTCTAAATTCCAGTGAATAAAAGCCCAGTTGATCCATTCTTTCCTCATATGTCAGTCCCTCCATCCCAGGTCCGAAGAAGGGTCTTGACCCTAAAATGTCACCCATTCCTTCTGTCTGAGATGCTGCCTGTCCCACTGAGTTACTCCAGATTTTAGTGTCTATCTCCAGATATCTGCTAACTACTTTGCAAGACTTGTACACAGAGTTAGCAAAACGTGTGTGCAAAATTGGACCTCCCCTCATGCATTTACACATTACATAGAACATAGGTGTAGGAGTAGGCCATTTGGCCCTTCGAGCCTGCACCGCCATTCATTGTGATCAAGGCTGATCATCATCCATGATTTCTCCCCGTGCTTGCTTTCTCCCCGTATCCCTTGATTCTGCTAGCCCCTAGAGCTATATCCAACTTGCTTTTAAATACATCCAGTTTTAAATGGCCTCCCCATTATTCTTAGACTGTGGCCCCTGGTTCTGGACTCCCCCAACATTCCTGCATCTAGCCTGTCCAGTCCTTTTATAATTTTATGGGAGACAAAAGTGCTAGAGAAACTCAGCGGGGTGCAGCAGCATCTATGGAGCGAAGGAAATAGGCAACATTTCGGGCCAAAACCCTTCTTCAGACTCGTGTCTGAATCTATAATTTTATATGCTTCTATAAGATAAGATCCCCTCTCATCCTAAATTCCAGTGAATACAAGCCCAGTCTTTCCGATCTTTCCTCATATGACAGTCCTGCCATCCTGGGGATTAACCTGGTGCGCCTACGCTGCCATGCATCAATAGCAAGAATGCCCTACCTCAAATTAGGAGACGTATACTGCACACAATACTCCAGATGTTTTCTCACCAGGGCCCTGTACAACTGCAGAAGGACCTCTTTACTCCTATACTCAAATCCTCTCGTTATGAAGGCCAACATGCCATTGAACCGCCATGGACGGAGGACCCACCCGATAGACACGACTCAAATGCCCGCCACAGACCGAAACCCGCCCGGAGGCCCAGCTCGCCCGCTGTGGACCCAGGACCAGGGTTGGGACCAGGATCCCACCTGGAAGGCCCGCAACACCCATTGGTAGGAGTTGGACGGAGGCCGGCAAGCAGACCGGCTGCGGCAGGGAGTGCACGGCCTCAGGGGAGTGGGCCTCTGGAGGCCCCTGCAGCAGCCTGGGGTTCGGCTGGACCGGGTGCCGCTCCAAGAGGCCAGAGCACGTGGACTAGATGCGGCCTACAGCGGTGGAGCAGCTGCAGAGGACACCATGGCTACGCTTGGCCAGGCCCACCCTGCAACACCGCCAGGATAACGCGCCTTCATGGTCAGATCAAGATCCCTTCACTTACAACAACTGGGACTTGAAAATGGTGCCAAACTGGCGACTCTGTGTAATGTCTCACTGTACTACTGCTATACACGTACTGTATATGAGGTGCTTATCTAAGATGCATCTAAGTGCTTATATATGGTGATACTTGTACTGAACTGTATACAAAAATGAATTTCACCGTACCTCGGTACATATGGCAAATAAAGCAGCAGTCAATACCAAAGATATCCAGCAGTCCTTGACTATCAACACACACTCATACACCCTATGGAGTCAAGAATTTGCCTAAACTTTTCCAGGCCACGATGGGCAAAATCATGCAAGAGGTGGATCATTACTTGTGTAATCAATACGATTGCCACAAAGATTGAAGAAAAACATCTTTCTATTTTGGGCATAAGAATGATCAAAGGAAATAAAAGCAACAGTAGCCTGTTTGCAGGGCAGCCAGAGTAGGGGCATCAAGATCCAAAGGTCAGGTTTAAGGTGAGAGGGGGAAAGATTTAATTCAACCCTGAGGGGCAACTTTTTCTATGCAAAGGGTGGTGGGTGTATGGAATGAGCTGCCAGAGGAGGTAGTTGAGCCAGGGACTATCCCAACATTTAAAATACATTTGGACAGGTACATGGATAGAATAGGTTTAGAAGGTTATGGTCCAAATGCAGACATGTGGGCCTAGTGTAGATCGTTGGTTGGTTGGTTTGGGCAAGTCGGGTAGAAGGGCCTGTTTCCATGTTGTGTGACTCTCTAACACTATTTGGCACTATGCTCAGTTCACGACTTAATACGATCGTGGCCATAACCCCAGTAATACTTTCCTGCCCCAACCTTGATTTATTTTAATATTTAAACTTGGAGGGATTCAGATCTAGGGAGTTTAATGGGTTATTAGACTCTGACCTGGATCTCTCCGTTGCCTATCTGAGCTGGTCCCATTTGGCTCATATGCCTCCAAACCTTTCCTATCCATGAACATGTCCAACAATCTTTTAAACATTGTAATTGTACCATCGTTATTGTTTCCTCTAGCAGCTCATTTCTTACACCCACCACCTTCTGTGCGATAAAGCTGCTCCTCGAGTCGTTTTTAATTATTTCCCCTCTCTTTTTAAATGTGTGCCCTCTAGTTTTAGACTCCTATCCTGGGTAATGGACTGTGTGTCCAGTGACATTTGCTTTTGATAAAATAGAAGCTTGATTGTACAATGACGTAATCAGATTTCTAGTCCGCACTGCTTCAGTTTCCCAGTTTTATGCTGTCCAGGATAGTCCAGAGAGATATGGTCAGAGCTGTCCAGCCAAGTGAAAAATTAATTCCATCAAAAGGGTGCCAGAAATATCCACGAGTGAGGAATCGAGTAAAATCTGGGCCAGCAAACCGCCAAACCCAGACAACACTATGGGAGCAGTCCTGAACTACTATCTACCTCATTGGAGACCCTCGGACCATCTTAGATGGGACTCTACTGGCTTTATCTTGCAGTAAACGCTATTCACGTTATTCCCTTTATCATGTTTCAGTACAGTGTGGATGGCTCGATTGTAATCATGTATTGTCTTTCCGCTGACTGGCTAGCACGCAACAAAAGCTTTTCACCGTACCTCGGTACACGTGACAATAAACTAAACTCAAACACCAGCGCTACCTCCTAATCGGAATTAAATCGAAATAATCGTTAAGTGAGCAGGAAGGATTGCCTGCACTCTTGTTCGAATGCGTTCCTCTCTTACGCCAACACGATGGTGGTCTCTGTGCTGTCAGGACAAAGTCTGCAGGTCCTCAGGGATTTCCCCCGAGTCATTTGTAGGTAGGGTTTGCCAACGTTCTCACTCCCAAATATGGGACAAAAGGTCATAATATGGAACAAAGTCCCAACGGCAATTCGTTGACCGACTCGGCCTTGGCTGGGTGAATGATGAGTTGGCCCGGATGCTGGACTGCACACAAAGCCCAGCTGGTGGGCCAGCTGAGGAGTTTTGGCCCGGGCACCTGACTTTGTGGCACTCTATCTAACTCATGAACCGATGATGTGTCAGCGGTAAGCGAAGCTTCGAAGGTCGGACAGCTGGCCGGGCTGCTGACCGATGGGGCCACGAGCAAGGTGCTGCTGCTGCACTCCATGGGCTGCACTACGTCGGGATGGGTGAGGCAGGGCCGGACGCGGCGCTCCAACTCGACAGTCCCTTCGACCCACAGTCGTCGCAGTCAATTACGGGACAAGGGTGGCCCCGTATGGGACAAACCAATTTAGCCCAATATACGGGATGTCCCGGCTAATACGGGACAGTTGGCAACCCTGTTTGTAGGTCACCAATGAACAAGGATCTACAGCAGACTGTGGAGAAAGGTGGCATCCTTACCTCCTGTAGCACGAGGCGCAAGGGGAATAAAGCTGAAGATAGATACAAAACGCCGAGTAACTCAGCAGGTCAGGCAGCATCTCTGGAGAGAGGGAATAGGTGACGTTTCGGGTCAAAACATTTCAGTTATTCCTTTCCTTCTCTCCAGAGATGCTGCCCGTCCCGCTGTGTAACCTCAGCATTTTGTGTCTATCTTCAGTGCAAACCAGCATCTGCAGTTCCTTCCTACACGGGAGGATAACACTCTTTGGACAAAATCTCAGTTTACTATCCCTCCCTCCGACTCAGCTGACTCCTGGAACTCCTCCGTCGATCAGGAAAAAGATTGTATCTGCCAATGCTGGCCAAATGACAATGAGTTCAAATTCATCTTGAAATTTAAAAAAATGTTCTATTTATTGCCTAGCAAGGTTTCTCACTTTGGTTTTGCTTGCAGCAATTGACTAGAGATATGTACTTAGTTCCTGGAGATCACAAGAATGTCTTTGAACATTGGCCATACGTTCTTGGGCGTTGTTCAATAATGCTGTACAGGACCTGTAAAGGGGCCAGCTTTTGTCCCAAGCAGCTGGGCAGAAGCAATGCATCAAACGTCAAAGTTGTCAGGAATTTCCCCTCAGCCCTATATCCGAGTCTCTAGCTTCAGGGACTGGGACTTGTCCATTGCCAAGGGATTTGAGAGATTGCAAAAAAACAAACATTTTGATTGGAAACGTTATATTTGGCATAAATACTAGTTGGAGAGTCCTGCCAGAATGTTGTTTGTCCATGGAAGTAGCCTCAAGCCAGGTGTGAGTGAGGATAGGATATACACACAGACCACGACAAAGTCTTTCACAATCTCTCCTCCTTAGTGGAAGCACGTCAGTGCACGCGCTAGAGACTAAGGCTCGCACAGTCCCAAGTGGCAATTGCTTCAGTGAATGCCAAGTTTAGAGATACAGCGCGGAAACAGGCCCTACGGCCCCCCCCCCCCCCCCCCCGGGCCCGCACCGACCAGCGATCCCCGGACATTAACACTATCCTACAACACACTTGGGAAAACTTACATTGATACCAAGCCAATTAATCTACAAACCTATATGTGTGTGGGAGGATACCGAAGATTTCGGAGAAAACCCGCACAGGTCACAGGGAGAACGTACAAACTCCGTACAGACATCACCCATTGTTAGGATCGAACCCGGGTCTCTGGCGCTGTAAGGCAGTAGCTCCACCGTGCCGCCCTTTCAAGTTCTTTCAACAATTGAAGACTCATTTCAAAGTTTAGCCGGACTGACTGAACCAAAATGCAGTCTTTAATTCCATTGATGCCGAAAGTGAGATGAAGAAAAGGGGTTGTAAACATCTCTCTCGTTCAGGCAATCCAAAGGCTGTTTCATGAAATGTGATAGAAAATAGAATACAAAGTGCTGGAGTAGCTCAGCTGGTCAGGCCACATGTCTGGAAAACATAGATAGGGACGTTTCGGGTTGGGGTCCCCTCTGATGTCCATTATGGTCACTGTTAGCTTCTGGGTGTCTCCTTGATGGACACTCGGTACCCCTTGCGATTCCAACAGGGCTCTCTCATAGTCATAGAGTGACACAGTGTCGAAACAGGCCCTTCGGCCCAACTCACCCTCACCGTCCAACCTGCCTGCGTTTGGTCCATATCCCTCCAAACCTGTCCTATCCATGTATCTGCCTAACTGCTTCTTAAACGTTGGGATAATCCCAGCCTCAACTACCTCCTCTGGCAGCTTGTTCCATACACCCACTGCCCTTTGTGTGAAAAAGTTACCTCTCAGATTCCTATTAAATCTTTTCCCCTTCACCTTGAACCTATGTCCACCAGCCCTCGATTCCCCTACTCTGGGCAGGAGACTCTGTGCATCTACCCGATCTATTCCTCTCACGATTTTCTACAACTTCTCTCCTTGTCTAGTGGCCCTCACAGTGAGAGGCTCTGTGTCGTTGAAGGCATTGACATCATGATTTGTTAGTCTGAGGAAAGGTCCCGACCTGAAACTCTGTCAATCCATTCCCTCCACAGATGTTGCCTGACCTGCTGGGTTTCTTTTAAACTTTAGAGATACAGCGTTGAAAAAGGCCCTTCGGCACATCAAGTCCACGTCGACCAGCGATCACCCCATACACTATCCTACACACTAGGGACAGTTACAATCTGATCAACGGCAATTAATCTACAAACCTGTGGTCTTTGGGATTTGGGAGGAAACCGGAGCAGCCGGAGAAAACCCACACGGCCACAGGGAGGACATACGAACTCCGTACAGATAGCACCCGTAGTTAGGATTGAACCCGGGTCCCTGGCGCTGTAAGGCAGCAACTGTAATGCTACACCACCGTTCTGTCACTGTTCCTCGAGCACTTTGCATTTTGCTCAAGATTCCAGCATCTGCAGTTCCTTGTGTCTTCATAATTTTAGACTGTTTATTTTGAGGTTCCAGCCTCATCTCAAGTAGGCCCAGGAACAACTGACATGGGACACCTTCTCATGGGAAGGTTGGTCCTGGTGTCCCTGGAGTTACTCCTTGATGGCATCAGCTGCACATCTGGGCAGGACCAGCATGAATATTATGTAGCATTATTGTATTACATTATTGTACAGGTTTATGTAGCATTGTATATTACATAGTACAGACCGCACCCATAGTCAGGATCGAACCCGGGTCTCTGCCGCGTTAAAGCATTAGCTCTATCACTGCGCCACAGTGCCGCCCCTTGTGTTACTCCAGCACTTTGTGGCTATCTTCGCGATAAAACCGGCAACTGCAGTTCCTTCCTACCCATTAATAACAGGTCTTGCTGGCATTGCAGCAATTTGTTTCTCCCAACCAATGGAATCCCTTTGTGGTTATTATAATTCTGCTTAAACATTTGACATTGAAATAAGATATGATACTCATATTTTTAAACAAAAGCAGAACTGGAAGGATCCCAACTGCACAATAGCATAAGGGAAGTGATCGAGATTCTCCACTTGTTTTATATTGCTTCCTTCAGGAGAGGTGTGAAACAGGACTTCCGATTAGCTGCCACCTGCCAAAAGCTACACTTAATGTTTAGTTTAGGAATATAGCGTGGGAACAGGCCCTTTGGCCCACCAAGTCCGCGCTGACCTGCGATCATCCCTACACTAGTTCTGTCCTACACACAAGGGACAATTTACAGAAGCTAATTAACCTATAAACCTGCACGTCTTTAGGGTGTAGGAGGAAGCCAGAGCACCCGGAGAAAACCCACACGGTCACAGGGAGAACGTACAAACTCCGTACAGACAGCACCCACGGTCGGGATTAAACCCGGGTCTCTGGTGCTGAAAGGCAACAACTGTACTGTTGTGCCACTGTGCCGCCCGAATGTGTAATACAGACGTATATATTTCCCACCAGTGTGGTTTGGTAGCCTCATCAGCAACAACGATGAGTCGGCCTATAGGGAGGAGGTCCAGCTCCTAGCAGCATGGTGCGCTGACAACAACCTGGCCCTTAACTCCAAGAAGACCAAGGAGCTCATTGTAGACTTCAGGAAGTCTAGGGGCGGCACGCACACCCCCATCCACATTAACGGGACGGAGGTGGAACGTGTTTCCAGTTTCAGGTTCCTGGGGGTCAACATCTCCGATGACCTCTCTTGGACCCACAATACCTCAACTCTGGTCAAGAAGGTCAACCACAGACTGATTACCCTCCTACCATCCGGGAGGCGCTACAGGTCTCTCCGTTGTCGGACCAGCAGGTCCAGGAACAGCTTCTTCCCTGCGGCTGTTACACTACTCAAACACTGTACCTCGGTGACTGCCAATCACCCCCCCACCCCCGGACACTCCTCCCACCAGGATTTATTAGATTTATTTATTGCTCATATTTATGTCGCTCTTCTAGGGAGATGCTAACTGCATTTCGTTGTCTCTGTACTGTACACTGCACAATGACAATAAAGTTGAATCTGAATCTGAATCTGAATCTTTAGTGGTCACTGTGTTCAGTGGGCTATAATGACCTGATCTTGCAATGGCCACTTACTGGGAAATAAAACAGAGGAGAATTAAGAACCAGGGGATAGATTTAATAGGAACCTGAGAGGAAACTTTTCACATAGAACGTGGTGGGTCTGTGGAACGAGCTTCCAGAGGAGGTAGTTGAGGCTGGTACTATAAAAGCACGTAAAGAGACATTTGGCCAGATACATGGGTAGGAGAGGTTTAGAGGGATATGGACCGAACGCAGGCAGGTGAGACCAGTGTTAGATGGGGCAGTTTGAAAAAGGGTTCCGACCCAAAACGCCACCTATTATTTTTCTCCAGAGTTGCTGCCTGATCCGCTGAGTTACTCCAGCATTTTGTGTCTATCTTCTGTGCAGTTGGGGCAACTTCGTTCGGCATAGGAAAGTTGGGCCGAAGGGCCAGTTTCCATGCTGTACGACTCTATGAGGAGAATGTTAATCTTACAACCCATTGGTTTGTTCTTCACTGTCTGTGTGCTTTAATTAGCTAGTTTAATACTCTTCCCAGTTAACCAATGGGGCGGCACAGTGGTGCAGCATATATAGTTGCTGCCTAACAGGGCCTACAGCGCCAGAGACCTGGGTTTGATCCCAACTACGGGTGCTGTCTGTACGGAGTTTGTACGTTCCCCCCGTGACCTGCGTGGGTTTTCTCCGAGAACTTCGGTTTCCTCCCACACTCCAAAGACGTACAGGTTTGATGGTTAATTGGCTTGGTATAGATGTAAAAATTGTCCCTAGTGTAGGATAGCGTTAGTGTGCAGAGTCGGTGTGGATTTGGTGGGCCGAAGGGCTTGTTTCTGCACTGTATCTCTAAACTAAACTAAACTAAATTAAATTGGGCTGCACCAGTAACAAGTTTCTGGATAAAAAGCTCCTTTGTTTCCAAGACTTTAAGGTAATCACCAATGTTAAATATAATCACTTTATGAGTCTTGCATGCCCTTGGCTTCATTCAATCTTATGGTGAGTCCTCTTCAGGTTTAATTTCTGTTATGCGTTAGTTGCCAACTAAGGTAATTACTTCCAAATTACACCAGTAATCATTGTCTTTATCTAGCAATATGGGTCTTGTTTTCTTTTTGGGAAAACATGTATTTGAAATCCTTGTTCAAGATCTGCATTTTGCTTCCAAATACGTCAATTATCTTAAATAAGGCCCGCTGATTTCCTCTAGCATTGTGCTTCTTGCACATCAATTTTATTATTCAAAGTGAATTGGCCACAGAATGGTTTTTAATTCCATACGTTAACTTAAATGGTGAAATTGTGAAGCGAGTGCATTTCTTTTGGCACTGGGGAAAATGTGTTTCTGAACGACAAATAGTTTGCTGTCAGCCACGGAGATGTGGAAACCCACAAGGGTGATTAGATCAATCTCAGTCACCCTCAGTGCCTGAAAGGACAAGAGAACCATGCAAACTCCATGGGTCCACCTTGTCATAGAAACATAGAAAACATGTGCAGGAGGAGGCCATTTGGTCCTTCGAGCCAGCACCGCCATTCATTGTGATTATGTCTGATCGTCCCCAATCAATAACCCGTGCCTGCCTTCTCCCCATCCATATCCCTTGGTTCCACTAGCCCCTAGAGCTCTATCTAACGCTCTCTTAAATCCATCCAGTGATTTGGCCTCCACTGCCCTCTGTGGCAGGGAATTCCACAAATTCACAACTCTCTGGGTGAAAAAGTTTTTTCTCACCTCAGTCTTAAATGGCCTCCCCTTTATTCTAAGACTGTGGCCCCTGGTTCTGGACTCGCCCAACATTGGGAAGATTTTTCCTGCATCTAGCTTGTCCAGTCCTGTTATAATTTTATATGTTTCTATAAGATTCCCCCTCATCCTTCTAAACCTATAAGGAAGGAAATATGCTCTCCAGATGGAACAAGGATAGAGTTCCCCTGGTCCTCACCTTTCACTCCACCAGACTACACATCCAACACATCATCCTCCAACATTTCCACCACCTCCAATGTGGTTCCAGATGTAACAACCAGTTACATCTTCCCATTCCCACCATTTCACACCTTATGCAAGGACGGATACACCTGCACCTCCTTGGTTCACTCATCCCTTCCCTCCCAAACCACTCCCTCCTCGGGTACTTTTCCCTGCAACCGCAGGAGATGTAACACCTGTCCCTGTACCACCTCCCTTTCACATCTATCCAGGGAGTTTCCAGCTGAGACAGAGGTTCACGTGCACCTCCTCTAACCTCATCTACCACATCCGGGGTTCCCGATATGACCTCCTTTACGTCGGCGAGACCAGACGTAGACTAGGCGACCTTGTTATCGCTGGACACTTGCGCTCGTGCCTACTGGATCTCGCGTAGATATGGATAACCATTTTAACTCCTCTTCCCATTCCCACCCTGACATTTTTGGCCTGAGCCTCATCCATTGCTGGAGTGAGGCCACAGACAAACTGGAGGAACAGCACCTCATATTCCGCCTGGGTAGCTTACAAACCAACAGTTTGAACATTGAATTCTCCAATTTTAGGTAACTAACCAAATCCACCCCCCCCCCCCACCCTCTACTCCTCCACTGCCTTTTCCCCCAACATCCAGCCCCAACCCACCCACCCCCCCCTGGCCCACTCTTCCCATTGCTCCACCTGCACTTGCCCCCAGTTCTCTCCTCCCCCACCCCCTCACCCTCCACTTACATTCCTTCCTCAAGCTTCACAATTCTTCAATCCTTTTGTCTATTCATCTCTGGCCTTTGACAAACCATCTGCCTCTCAAATAAAAACCCTCACTTGTAACCACCTATCACTTTTCAGGCTTGGTTGGACCTGCCAGCTTCCTTTCCCACCCCCCCCCCCTTTGTACCACAATCAGTCTGAAGAAGGGTCCCGACCCAAAACGTCACCTATCCATGTTCTCCAGAGATGCAGCCTGACCCACTGAGTTACGCACTCCTCCACTTTGTGTTCTTTTGTGTAAACCGGCATCTGCAATTCCTCGTTTCTGCATTCTTCCTTTAATGGGGTGACAGAACTGCATGCAATACTCCAAAAATGCGGCCTAGCTAAAGATTTTATAAAGCTGATTCTTATACTCAATGTCCCAAATTGTCCAGTTTTGGGAGCCGTTTCATCGCGAGCAACACATCGTTTCATCAGCTCAATAAAATGGTGTAACTGGCTCAGGGCTGGCCTGAAGCTAATTGGACCAATTGCTCCAAATTGGGCCCTGCGCCTAAGGGGGCCCCGCTAGAGTAATCTACTCTCGGCTTGGGTAGATCTACTCCGGGTGGATGGGTGAGAGAGGGGTGGAGAGAGAGTAGAGGGGTGGAGGGGGAAGAAAGGGGTAGACGGGGAGGGGGGTGTGAGCGGGAATGGAGAAGGGGGAGAGGGGGAGGTGGGTCGTTCCCCCACGGTCCCGGGGCAGCGCTCCCGCCCCTCCAGTCGCCGTGCTTCACGCACACAACCCCGGCTCCACCCCTCTCTCTCCCCCGGGGAGACGCGGTGAACAATACAGGGAGGGCCGGGCGGGGGTTGGAGCAACGTTTACAAACCTCGGCCTCAGCTCACAACCGTTCGCCCGGACCCCGGCATCCGCTCCCGCCGCCGACCCTCTCCCTCCCTTCTCTCCTTCCCTTCCTCCCTTCCCTTCTTCCCTCCCTCCATTCTCTCCTTCCCTCCCTCCTTCCTCTCTCTCTGTTCCCTTCTCTCCTTCCCTCCCTCCCTTCTTTCTCTACTTCTCTCCCTCCCTTCTCTCCTTCCTCCCTTCCCTCCCTTCTCTTCTTCCCTCCCACACACCCACACATAACGCACAGACAACTAACTCACACACATCACGCACGGACAACTAACACACACACACACACAACTAAGTTAGGATTGGGTGGAAGCTCATAGGGAAGGATGTAATGCCTGGACTGTTTTTTCACCAATGGTTATTGGTTTTCCAGGATCTAGTTAATTAAATTCCTTTTTTTCCCATTTCACAGTCACTAAAACATGTGGTATTATATCTATGTACTTTTCAGAGGTGATCTACACATTTTGTTTGCTACTTGTAGGCTTACATGTATGCAATTCTATATTAAAATGTAGCTTAGATCTGTTAGGTCCATTAACTCTCAGGCACTTTTTAAGCGCACATTTTGATTACTTTCCATTCTACCATGGAGATATAAAGTCTATAATAGACTTTATTTATATTTCTATGATTCTACAGACCTTGGCTGGGAACCTGGGGCTCACCAAAATTGTTCCCAATTGGGCCCCGCACGTCCTAAGGCCGGCCCTGAACTGGCTCAATCCTTAGTGTAAGAACTTACCAATGCATCTCCAAAGGGCAAGTGTCAGTACTGACATTGACTGCGGTCTGTCGAACGTGTTTGCATGTAATCAGTAAATTACAATTCTCAATAGATTTGCTCCATCAGCTGAAAGCTATTAAACGCAGTAATTTGGTTCTTTACTATTACAAAGATTGGTTTGGCCAAGAAAGAGATTTAGCCCATATTGTACATTCTTCCAGTGCAATCTATGGTTCTTTCTCTTTAGTCACAGCTCTTTAAATGGCTCCAATTAAATAACCTCTGCTATCTGATATGGAACACAATCTGTGATGTTAACTATTGTTTGCCTGAAAAACTATCCCCAAAAATTGGTTTACACCCCAGCGGTAAGAAGATTGACTTCTCTCATTTTAGATAGCCGTTGGTTTCTCCCTCCTTCCCCTCCCCCTTGCTAGTTCTCCCACAAGTCCTACTGTCTCCGCCTACTTCCTTTCTTTTTCCCGCCCCCCCCCCCCTACTGACATCAGTCTGAAGAAGGGTCTCGACCCGAAATGTCACCAATTCCTTCTCCCCATAGATGCTGCCACACCCGCTGAGCTTCTCCAGCATTTTATGTCCACCATTGGTTAGTTTGGAGATACAGCGCAGACACAGGCCCTTCGGCCCACCGAGTCTGCACCGACCAGCGATCCCCGCACATTAACACTACCCTACACACACTGGGGACAATTTACATTTACACCAAGCCAATTAACCTACAAACCTACACGTCTTTAAGGTGTAAGGCAACAACTCTACCGCTGCGCCACCATTCTCAATTTACTTTGCATGTTATCCCCTATCCTGTAGGTGTGGTTTAATTTGATGCTCGACTTTGGAATGCTCCTGTTATTAATTCACACAGCTCTATTAGATCTACATCAAGGAGGAGCCGCCATCTTGGAGGAACGGCTGCTAAACAGCAGCCGTCCGTCAAATTCACTTTTCTTTAGTTTTAGCGTTTTTTATTTCTTTGTTTGTTTGAGGGATTTTGACTTTTAATGTGGGGGGGTAAGGGGGAAACTATTTCTGGGTTCCTACCTGGTCGGTGAGGCAGCTTTTTCTCCAGGCTGCCTCGTCGACCCGTCCTCGTGGCCTACCAGCGGGCATGGAGCGCTGTTTCCTGACGGGGACCGCCCAGCACCTTCAGCTTCGGTGGCGGCACAGGGCTGGAGCGCTATCGTGGAGCGTAGCGGGCGATGCCTTGCCTGGGTCGCCGCGCTGGATCGACGTGCTGGAGCTCCGGTATGCGTTGACCGCCGAGATCAACACCTGCGGGCTGCGGGACTGCGGTGCGGGGCGGCGGCGCTGACTTTTACATCGGGAGCCTCGTGGCTCCAAATCGGCGCGGCCCTGTCGGCTTCAGGTGCCATCGACTCCGCTGGGAAACCGGCCATTCCAGCCGCTGCGAGGACTCTCCCGACGGCCAGGAACATCGGGCCTCCGTAGAGGCAACTGTGGCGGCCTCGATGTGCCTGACTCTGGGGAGAACTGGGTTGGGGGCTGGACATTGTGCCTTCCCCCACAGTGGTGGTCATTGTGGGGGGATGATTTTGTGTGCTGCGCCTGTTAGTCCGTGTACAAGATGGCGGTCGGAGGGGAGAGTGGACGCTGGCGCGAATTGGTCGCCGCTGCTCTCTCCTCAAATTGTGTTTCTTATTTTCTTTTTGTGCTTTTGAAATTGAATTCTGTCCTTGATTTGTGTACTGTGGTGTTTTTATATTTAATTTATTCCGATTATGTGTTTTGTATTTTTGTAATTCTATGCCTTGTAAGGTGTCCTTGGGTTTTAGAAAGGCGCCAGCAAATAAAATGAATTATTATTATTATTATTACATCCATTCCAAACCTTTTAAGACAGGTAAAGATAAAGGACACACCAATCATGGCAGCTACAGGAAGAGGATCATCACAGAGGCATAGAGTGTGTCACACAGCATGGAAACAGGCCCTTCCGCCCAACTTGCCCATGCCGACCAAGATGAACCATCTACACCAGTCTCACCTACCTGTGTTTGGGCCATTTCCCTCTAAACCTTTACAATCATGTTCCTGTCCAACTGACTTTTAAATGTTGTTATACAGTACCTCCTCTGGCAGCTTATTTTCTATTTACCCACCACCCTCTGTGGGGGGAAAATCTGACCCTCAGGTTCTCATTAAATCTTTTGCTTCTCACCTTATGGGCCTGTCCCACTTAGGCGATATTTCAGCTGACTGCCGGCGACTGTCAAGTTGCCAGCAGTCGCCTGAAAAAACAGGAACGGCGACTGTCAGAGTGGAACACACACACACGCGCGCACACACACACACACACACACACACACACACGCGCGCGCACACACACACACAAACACACACACACACGAACACACACACACGAACACACACACGAACACACACACACGAACACACACACACACACACACACACACACACACACACACACGAACACACACACGAACACACACACACACACGAACACACACGAACACACACACACGAACACACACACACGAACACACACACACACACACACACGCGCACACACACACACACACAGCAAAGGCCTGGGCAAGCGGGGGGAGCCTTGTCTGAAATTCACACGGTGCAAAGCCAAGGTGATACAGACACACACCGCGATGAACAGGAAGGTTGGCGCTGTAATTAAGACGGCTAGCACAGTGTATGGTAAGTCCTTTAAAAGAGGGGGGAGAAGGGAGGAGAAGGAATGGAGACAACTTTTAAGAAACTACACAACTTTTAATAAGCCAGAGATACACAGCTGTAAAGTTCGGCGGACATTTAACATTACCAGTCGGTTATCCTTGGTTCTGGAAACTTCTGCTTACGTTTTTTTCCCCCAATGAGCCAATGAAAATGACCGGTCAGCAAAGGCGATTAACTAAAACTACCTCGACTACCTACAACTACATGGCGACCCCACTACCACTGCACCTACGACTACAGGATTATCGATTATCTCCATGGCGACCAATTTTTGGTCGCAGAAATTTTTTCAACATGTTGAAAAATTTGCGGCGACCATACTGAGGCCGCGGCTAGTTCCCAGAATGCAGGAACTCCTCGCGACTGTGAAGGAGACTCACCAGAAACCACCAGCGAACATGTGGCGAGCGCAGAATCTCCTGCACTCGTCTAAAAATTTGCCTAAGTGGGCAGGCCCATTAAACCAATGGTTCTTGATTCCCCTATCCTAGGTAAACGACTCTGTGCATCTACTCTATCTCTTCTCATCATGATCTTATACATCTCTAATAGACTAACCCGCGGTCTAGGTTTAAGCTCAGGGGTGACCACGTTTTTGTGGTTGCAGCACCTAGACTATGGAACAGCAACCCTCTCCTCATCAGAACTGCCCCCTCCATCGACTGCTTTAAGTCGAGGCTCAAAACCTATTTCTACTACCTAGCGTTTTTGAGGCCCTCTGAGGGGGCGCCGTAAACAGTTTATGTATGTATTGTTAGATCTGTGTACCATTGTATGTAGCACATTAGTACCTGCACTGATTTACAGCACTTTGGTCAACGAGAGTTGTTTTTAAATGTGCTATGCAAATAAAATTGACTGACTGACTGACTAGATCACCCCTGCGCTGCAAGGTATAAAGTCTCAAATGCAATGCTCAAATTCTCCCTAATGCTCAGGTCCTCATGTCCTGGCAACATAAATCTTCTTTGCACTGTTAAAGAGCTTAGCAACATTTTTCCTAGATCAGGGTGACCAAATCTCATCACAATGTGGCCTCACCAATGTCTTGTTCAATTCTACCATAACATGCCAACCTCTATACTCAATACCCTGACTGACGAAGGCCAATGTGACGAAGGCCAATGTGCCGAAAGCCTCCATGACCACCCTATCAACCTGTGACGCCACTTTCAAGGAACTATGCATCTGCACTCCGGAATCCCTCTGCCCTACAACACTTCCCAGAGCCCTATCATTCACCGTGAAATGGGCATGGGCCCAATGCACACTCACCTCAGGGGTGGGAATGTTAACTGCACTATCCCACTTGCCTGACACACTAGAGCCATTTGGCTATGCTGAATACACAAAACATGCTTTGACAGAAATGTTCAGAAAACATTTCTTTAAAATTATAAGAACAGTCATTTTGTGGAACAAGCCCCATTAAATTTGATTTAATTCCAACTGCACCAACCCTTATGTGTAAGAAAGAACTGCAGATGCTGGTTTAAATCGAAGGGAGACACAAAATGCTGGAGTATCTCAGTGGGTGAGGCAGCATCTCTGGAGAGAAGGAATGGGCGACGATTAGATTAGATTAGATTTTATTTCTTGTCATTTGAACCTCAAAGAGGCTTAAACGAAACCCCGTTTCCACAGCCATACAAACAAAACAATTCCTACACGACACACAAATAATTCAATTTACAGAAAAACATCCATCACAGTGAATCTCCTCCTCACTGTGATGGAAGAGAAACGTCGCCCATTCCTTCTCTCCAGAGGTGCTGCCTCACCCACTGAGTTACTCTAGCATTGTGTGTGTACCTACCCTGATGTGCATTGTATCTCACCATATCCATTCTCATCCATCCCCTGTTGAATTTCATTGGGTTTTTCCTTACAACCTCTTTCCATGCCCACCCTATGACAAAAGACTTAACCTAACTCCTTTTCCTCAGAATTTTCTTGATTTAACCTGCACCGTTTAATTCTTAGACACATTCAATCCAGCTTTGTTCATCCCCTTCATCATCCAGGAAGCTTTGTTCATCTACTTTGAAGTCTTGAAATTAGACTCTCACTCTTATCCGTTAGGATGTTGTACAAGTAGCAAATTTCGTATCATGACGAAAAGCTTACACTCCGAAAATACAATATATGGAAATAGGTCATTCAGCCCGTCACACCCATGCCAGTTAAAAATGGACTGCTCCTCTCTCTCATGCTCTAGGTCCATATGCTTACCGAAGATTGACTTAGATTGACTTAGATATAAAGTCATTGGGACAAAACGGCTGCAAACCTAGAACAACACTTTCTTCAGGTGAAAAAGCATGATAAGGTGCAATCCAATGAACAAGTATTTTGTCATTGAGACTTTAATCATATTGTTCACAGTGTACTATGTTCTGTTGTGCAGCAGTAAGTAAGAATTTCATTGTTCTATCTGGGACATATGACAATAAAACGCTCTTGACTCTGGATAATTAAAATGGCCACTTACCTGCACAATTGTTGTTGCTATCCACAGTGTAACCAAAACGGCAGATCAGGGATCTCGATGGAATAGGATATCTGGGAATGGAGGCCGGCTGGTAGACAGAGGGACTCGCCATCTCCGAGTATCCCGATTGGGAAGACAATGGGTAGGTTGGGTTGGATGGTCCATTTGGTACTAGGAGTGACGCAGTCCTTGGCAAGCACAGGTATCCACCATTGTGGTTAATGCACCTCATGTCCCCTTTGCAGGCATCTGGGATAGTTTGGCACTCATTGATATCTGTGAAAGGGCAGCAAGAGTAAATGACTGAGAGGCTACGATTGTTTAACAGAGGTGCATTTAATGTTTTCCTCCCTTCTGCTCCCCTTCGTAAAAATATAATTTGCGGCTCATTTGGTAGCATTCTTGCCTCGGAGTCAGAAAGATGCAAGTCTATGCACAAGAAAATAGGAGCAACAGTAGGGGATGGGGAGAAGGAGGAGAATAGGGTTAAGAGTGGTGGATAGATCAGCCATGATTAAATGGCAGCGTAGACTTGATGGGCCAAGTGCCTATTTCTGCTCCTATCACTTATGAACTTACGAAGATCACCATATCCCTCCAGCCTACTCCCCCATTCAATATGATCAGGGCTGATCTACATTGGCCTCTACTCTTCTTTCATTGATTGAAAGATATAGCATGGTAACAGGCCCTTCAGCCCACCGCATTCATGCTGACCATCGATCATCCATTCGCACTAGTCCAATCTTATCCCACACCCTACATACTAGGGGCAATTTACATATTAACCTACAAACCCTGCACGCCTTTGGGATATGGGAGAAAACTGGAGCACCCGGAGGAACCCCGAGGTCAGGATCGAACCCGAAACTCGGACACGGTGAGGTAACAACTCTACCGGCTGCCTCAATTTCACAACCTTTATCTACTCTCACCATAATTGTTTCTTAAATATTTCCAATGATATACCGAAACCTAAGCACAAACATCTAGCGAACATGATCTAATAGAGGTGTACAAAATCATGAGAGGAATAGATTGGGTAGTCCCTTGCCCAGAGTAGGGGAATCAACAACCAGAGGACCAGGTTTAAGGTGAGGGAGGAAAGATTTAATATGAACCCGAGGGGTAAAATTATCCACACAAAGGATGGTGGGTGTATGGAACGAGCTGCCGGAGGAAGTAGTTGATGCAGGTAGTATGGCAACGTTTAAGAAACATTTGGACAGGTACAGGTTTAGAGGGGTATGGGCCAAATGCAGGCAGGTGGGACTAGTGTAGGTGGGACTTGTTGGTTGGTGTGGGCAAGTTGGGCCCACTATGACTCTCTATCTAGACAAACCCCCCAGTGCTGGACTGAGGGAGTCATAGAGTGTTAGCACTGTTGTTATCTCTCTGATGAAGCCTTCACAGCACCTTGAAGTAATAAATGCTGGATTTGCCAGTGATGCTTGCATCCCAAATATGAAGAACAATAACAGCAAGAAAATTACATTGTGTGTTCTGGCCACTGTATATCCTTTAGCTGAAATGACCAAAAACCCGATTATTTAGACATTATCTTACCGCTTTTTGTGGGTGCTTGCTGTCAAGAGTCAAGAGTGGTTTGTCAGAAACAAAGAGAGAGAACGGAGGGGGAGGGGGAGGGGGTGGAGAATAAAGGGGGACCTGGCACGGTGGGTACTTTGTAACTTAGTAAGCACCCTTTATGTGGCAACTATTTGCATACCTTGGGTGTGCACGCAAAGAATTTCACTGTGACTTGTCACAATAAAGTATTCATTCATTCATTCATTTCTATGTTCCAGATAGAACAATGACACTGTAATCACACTTCCCTACGTTAGACCTGTGACTACGCATTGGGTAAAAATGCAGCATATATTGTGTATCGAAGGGGATGAGAGAGATGCTACATAAATGCGGATCTTTCCTCACTTAAGCAATGACAACTCTGGGTAAAACAGGCAATTCAGAGTCAACCAACGATCTGCTGGAGGAACTCAATGAGTCGTATCATCTCTAGTGGGGAAGGGGGAAGAATGAATTGTCTACGATTCAGTTTGATGTGCCGATGCAGGGTCCAAAACTTCGGCGGATCCTCTTGTGGTGGGGAAGCCTGTGTGAAGATGCTACATAGACTGGCAAAGTAACCATCGCTCACCTCTACATTGTCCCGACGAGCGGTCCAGACGATAGCCATCGGAGCACTGCTGGAAACGAAGAAGACAAAACAATCTCTTCATTAAACACATAGGGCAGAGTCCACACAGGATCTCACTTGCCTGTGTCTTATATTGAATCGAGCGCATGTCCCCAACCAAACTCCCTATTCCCTGTGTACGTTTCAATAGTCAACAGTGTTTTATTTGTCACATATGCAACTGCACAGTGAAATTCAATCTGCATATATTACACATGCGGGCACCGCCATGTTTTGGCGCCATTAATCAAAGTCCAAAATCCGGTCGGCCCGTGTGCTCGATGTACTGGAGCAGTTCCCATGAACCAACATCCCTTTCTTGTGCAAAATACTGTCATTCAGGTGTTTAGTTTGGTTTGGCTTTGTTTATCATTGTCACATGTACTGAGGTACAATGAAAAGCTTTTTTGTTGCATGCTCTCCAGCCAGCGGAAAGACTATGCATGATTACAATCAAGCCGTCCAGAGTGCACAGGATAAAGGATATACCATTCAGTGCAAGATACAGTCCAGCAAAGTTCGATTAAGGATAAATGAGGGTCTCCAATGAGGTACAGTAGATGAGAGGTCAGGACCACTCTCGAGTTGATAATAGGATGGTTCAGTTGCCTGGTAACAGTTAGGAAGCAACTCTAGGTATGCACTATCAAACTTCTGTAATTCTAGCCTTCTTTACTCATCTCCGTGTAGATGCACAGAGTCTCTTGCCCAGAGTAGGTGAATCGAGGACCATAGGTTTAAGGTGAAGGGGGAAAGATTTAATAGGAACCCGAGGGGTAACTTCTTCACACAAAGGGTGGTTGGCATATGGAACAAGCTGCCAGGAGAGGGAGTTGAGGCTGGGTCTATCCCAACATTTAAGAAGCAGTTAGACAGGTACATGGATGGGAGAGTATTGGAGGCATATGGACCAAACACGGGCAGGTGGGACTAGTGTAGGTGGGATATGTTGGTCGGTGTGGGCAAGTTGGGCTGAAGGGCCTGTTTCCACACTGTATCACTCTATGACTCGAATTACCGTAATTGACACTGCAGAATCCACCTCCTGTGCCAACCCAGCTCTGATCCACACCACTGCCAGTGCTAATGCCGCCAGCATCCTGCAACACAATCAACAAACGGAAAATTAAAGGAAGTCTGCGATAACCCAGCCACGCTCACTCACACACACATTTCCACTCACTCACCGTGATCCCACCCCACACCGGAAAAACAAAAGCACAATTCCACCCAGAAAAAAAAGTTTTAGCTATAGAGAAACTAAGGGGCGTCACGGGGGCGCAGCGCTAGAGTTGCTCCCTGACAGTGCCAGGGTCCCGGGTTCAATCCTGACCACGGGTGCTGCCTGTACGGAGTTTGCACTTTCTCCCCATGGGTTTCCTCCAGGTGCTCCGGTTTCTGCCCACACTCCAAAGACGTACAGGTTTATAGGTTAATTAACTTAACTGGCTTTGGCTGTAAATTGTCCCTAGTGTGTGTGTAGGATAGTGCTAGTGTACGAGGATAGCTGGTTGGTGTGGACTCAGTGGGTTGAAGGGCCTGTTTCCTTGCTGTATCTCTAAACTAAACTCAACTTTTCAGAGATACGGTATGGAAACAGGCCCTTCAGCCCACAACGACGGCCTGTGCACACACTATTTCTACACTTCCCCTACGCAGTGGACAATTTTACAGAGGCCAATTAGCCCGCAAGTCTTTGGGATGTGGGAGGAAACCGGAGCACCCGGAGAAAACCCACACGCGGTCACAGGGAGAACGTGCAAACTCCGTACGGACAACACCAGAGGTCAGGAGGTTGTGGAACGGGTGAATGGCCAGGGATGTGGTGCCCAGCAAGCGAGCTGCTACAAGCTGAATGGCATTGTGCTTCTTGAGTGCTGTTGAAGCTGCATTCACCCAGGCAAGTGCAGGGATTTCCATCCCACTCCCGACTGAGCCTTGGAGGTGGTGGGCAGGCTTTGGAGAGATACTTTTTAAAAAAAACTTCAAAATATACTTTATTTGAGAAATAAATATATCCATTACATGATCCTTACAAGATTCCATCCAACATTCTCGGAGGCAATACAGTTTACCCAAATTACACCAATTTATCCCCCACCCTTGCCACTCATGTGGCCCACTGGCTTGGAATCCCTTCCCTTATTTTGAGGGGCGTCTCCACCACACCCTGCCCCCCCCCCCCCATGTCCAGCAGCGGAAGGACCCTAGACTGTGGTCCTCCCCCACAGAGCCTTGGCGTTGGCTGCACCCAGCTTCAGCACGTACTCCCGCAGTCTGCAGTGGGCCAGTCGGCAACATTCCTCAACGGACATCCCGCTCCGCTGGGAGGTCAACAACGCTCGGGCAGACCAAAGAAAGTCTTTCACTGAGTTGATGACCTGAGCAGCACTCGGTGTCAGTCTCTGAATGCGTCCCTGGGAGAGGTACTCTTTGGGGGAGTTACGAGGGGAGTAACTCATTGCAGGATTCCTACCCTCTCTGACCTGCTCTTGTGTACAAGTTGTGCGTATGGCTAGTCCAGTTCAGCTTCTGGTCAACGGTAACTCCCAGGTTAATTCATTAATAATAATGCCTCAGGAAGGCATGGAGGTCATGGTTGGATTTTCTCATGTTATTTCCCTCACACGTAGTTCCATTTAGGGCAGTACAGTGGCGTAGCGGTAGGGTTGCTGCCTTACAGCGGGTTCGATGCTGACTACCAGTGCTGTCTGTACGGAGTTTGCACGTTCTCCCCGTGACCTGTGTGGGAGCACGGTTTCCTCCCAAACTCCAAAGACGTACAGGTTTGTAGGTTAATTGGCTGCTGCAAAGTTGTACATTGTCCCTAGTGTGTGTAGGATAGTGCTTGTGTATGGGGCACGATCTCGGTGGGCTGAAACTTGGTGGGTGGAAACTCGGTTTCCGCGCAGTATCTCTAAAGTGAACAAAAACTAATCATTGACATTCTAACGTCCATCACCCTCATAAGCCACAGGTTCTTGGCTATTGCATCTAAGCGATAAACAAGACATCTTCCTTGTACCTCTTGCCCAAAACCTTCAATTTTAGTTTAGTTTAGAGAAACAGTGCGAAAACAGGCCCTTCGGCCCATCAAGTCCCTGCCGACCCGCGACCCCCGCATTACCCTACACACTAGGGACAATTTACAATCTTTACCGAAGACAACTAACCTACAAACCGGGGAAAATCCAAGTTGTCAGGGGGAGAATGTGCAAACTCCATACAGACAGCACCTGTAGTCAGGATCGAACCGGGGATTCTGGAGCTGCAAGGCAGCAACTCTACCGCTGCGCCACCTTGCCACCAATTCACGTCCCGTAGTCCTTGAACTCTTAGATAATAGGGTCATCCTTGCTTTGTGACAGTTCTCTCACAGTGCCACTGTATGTTTAGTAACCCACCGGTAACACAAGGATATAACATTTGATTGCACAATGGAAATGTAAAATAACTGTGTCGATGTATTCGACTATTCCAGATTTTATCTCGAGTCCCAAGAGAAGGCAGCTGGGATTGTTTAGCCCCAGTAATTTAGTCTTAAGTGCTTCCTTAGGTGATTCAATAAAATTTCTTACATCTCTTCTCTCCCACAGAGACTTAATTAAACATGTGGACCATGGTAGTTTGCAGTGGCCAGCGGACTGCCGGGATCTGAATGTTTTTATTGAGATTTAGGTTGCCTGAATAGTCCGTCTCAGCCCAGCCCATCTTATTCCTGATGTCATGATCCAATCAAAATTTCACAAAGTTGTTGAGGCTAAACAAGAGGCTCAAAGATACATTCATAAGTGATAGGAGTGGAATTAGGCCATTCAGCCCATCATGTCTATCCCCCATTCAATCATGACTGATTTATCTCTCCCTCCTAACCCCATTCTCCTGCCTTCTCCCCCTAATCCCTGACACCCGTACTAATCAAGATATAGAGTTTATGCATTTTTTCCCGATTGCCCATAGGAATCCTGGTTGACTGTGGATTTCACCCAGGCCAGAAGACAAAGGTGTTTTTATGCCTTCACTTTTTATATTCAAGATCCTTATCACACACCATCATACAGTCAGAGAGTTAAAAGCACGGAAACAGGCCCTTCGTCCCAACTCATCCATATCAACCAAGATGCCCTATCTAAGTTGGTCCCGTTCGCTTGTGTTTGGCCCATATCCCTCTAAACCTTTTCTTTCCATTTACAAATCCAAAATTATGTTACATGTTGTTATAGTGCCTGCCTCAACCACCTCCTCTGGCAGCTCCTTCCATATAATTCACCACCCTCTGAATGAAAAAGATGCCCCTCAGGTACTTATTAAATCTATTAATTATATATACTTTCCTTATTGTAAGTGAATATTGCAATGGATTAAATATTATGTAAGAGAATGGCACTTGGCCCAAGGAGTTCATGCCAAATTTTAATGCTCCATTTGTGTGTCCTACTGTCGTTCCTCATTGAAATCTATCAGTGCAGCCCTCCACTCCTTTCGCCATCATCTGTTTGTCCAGTCTTCCCTTAAATGCATCTGTAGCATTCATTGCAATCATTCCCCACAACAGCCGATTCCGATTCTTTGCATTAAGTGTTTACTTAATTCCTTTTTGGAAATTCCTGATAATTATCCTGTAGAACATGAAACAGTACAGCACAAGAACAGGCCCTTCGGCCCACAATGTTTCTGCCGCTAATGATGGCAAGACCTTCTCTTAAATACCTGCACATAATCCATATTACTGCACTATATTGCTGAATTATATTGATGCTCTCCCCCATCGCCATCCAGTTTTACCCAGAGTAGGGGAATCAAGAACCAGAGGACCTAGGTTTAAGGTGAGAGGTGAAAGATTTAATAGGAACCCGAGGGGCAACTTACTCACGCAGAGAGTGGTGGGTGAAAACGCACACCTTCAGATTCAGGGACAGTTTCTTCCCGGCTGTTATCAGGCAACTGAACCATCCTACCAACAACCAGAGAGCAGTCCTCGGCCTATCTTTGATCGTACTTCACTGGCTTTACCTTGCACGAAACGTTATTTCCCATATCATGTATCTGTACACTGCAAATGGTTCGATTGTAATCATGTATTGTCTTTCCGCTAGCTGGTTAGCATGCAACGAAAGCTTTTCACTGTACCTCGGAACACATGACAATAAACTAAACTGATATGGAATGAGCTGTCAGAGGAGGTAATTGAGGTGGGTACTATCACAACATTTAAAAGATATTTGCACAGTACATTGATAGGAATACTTTCAAGAGAGAGCTTGATAGGGCTCTTAGAGATAGCGGAGCCACGGGATATGGGATGAAGGCAGGAACGGGGTACTGATTGTGGATGATCAGCCATGATCACATTGAATGGCGGTGCTGGCTCAAAGGGCCGAATGGCCTACTCTTGCACCTATTGTCTATTGAAACATTTAGAGATATGGGCCAAATGCGGGCACATGGGAGTAGTGTATATTTGGGGCATCTTGGTCGGCATGGACAAGTTGGGCTGAAGGGCCTGTCTCCATGCTGCATGAGTCGAGGACTCTAAGAAAATATAGTGCGTCAACTCATCTTTTCTTGTGTGTGTGTACTTTTGCATCTCTGGCATCTTCCTTGTGCACCTTCCCTTCCCTCTGCCCAGAACTACTTGCTGTGCCCTGAGTGTGAGCCAAGGAAGAGTCCACATTTAGCGTAACCTTCTTACTATTCAATCCCATCCCTTTACACCATCGCTTGTTTTGATTTCTTTATGACATTACTAACCTACAGTGCAACCTTGAGTAACTGGTGTATCTGCATTCTGAGATTTTTTTGTTCTTCATGGGCGGTACGGTGGCGTAGCAATAGAGTTGCTGCCTTACAGTGCCGGAGACCCGGGTTTGATCCTGACTACTGATGCCGTCTGTATGAAGTTTGTACGTTCTCCCCGTGACCTGCGTGGGTTTTCTCCCAGACCTTCGGTTTCCCCCCCCACACTCCAAAGATGTACAGGTTTGTAGGTTAATTGGCTTGGTATAAATGTAAATTGTCCCTAGAGTAGGATAGTGTTAATGTGCGGGGATCGCTGGTCGGCGCGGACTCGGTGGGCCGAAGGGCCTGCTTCCACGCTGTATTTCTAACATAGTTTATACAGTATATACAGTAGTCTATCACATCCTGATTCTTCCTAAAATACACACTCCCTGGCATTTCTCTCTGTTGAACTGTATGTGTTAATTACTTTCTCATTCTGCAGGGCTATTAATGCCCCCCCGGTTAGTTATTGCAGTCTTCTTCAGCAATGAACATTCTTCCACCCACCACTTGCAAACTTAGAAATATAAAGACTATATCATTAAATGCTTAAGAATAGAGCACCCACTGTTAAAGGAAATTTGAAGAGCATTGATCCTTGTGAAACATACAAGCTACTCACCGTGTAGAAACCCTTTACACCGACCCTCTGCTTTCTGTCCCGAAGCCAACAAGCAATTTATTCTGCTACTTGTTGCCTGAATCTGGATTTCCTGCATTATGCATTTGATCATTATGGGATTCATTAATGAAAATCCAGATATATTTCACCGACTGCATTATCAAAATGTGGTCAGTCCAGGACAGATTGTTGGTGATGCTTACACCTCGAAACTTGCTCTCGCCCATCTCCACTTCAGCACATTGAGTAAAACTGGAAACGAGTGTTAAAGCAAACTACCTGTACTTGTGTATGAATCAAAGAGCCGTGATCTTGCTTTATAAGATTGGATTACAATGGGTAATTTTTCTTTGACTGGTTGAATGGCCATATCTGGCTGAAATATTATTTGATTCCATGATGGAAATCCATTCACAATCGATATCTGGGGAGTTGCAGGAGCTTTTCAAAGTGTTCGTAATTTTGGTTGAAATTGTACAAGTCTTGTTCATGTTCTGCGATCCTAGGATAGATTGCGGACTATGCCAGAGGAATGGTCTTGGTTACTCCTCACTGGACAAACAACAGCATCAGCAGCAAAGCTGAAGGGTTGGGCCTTCAATGAGATGTTGAAGGAAGAGAGCTTAGTAGCAAGAGGCCAATGAGGTCTGGGCGGCTTTTTCAACAAATAAATCCAAGTGGAATCTATTAGAGCTTCTACAGATTTAGCATGGTGGCGTAACGGTAAAGTTGTTGCCTTACAGCACCAGAGACCGGGGTTCGATCCCGATTACAGGTGCTGTCTGCGTGGAATTTGTATGTTTTCCCTCTAAAGTAAAGTATCCGCTTCTATTGCGCGTGAGGAGGGAATTGCCTTGTTCCACAGCTTCTGTGCCCATTCCATAATCATGGAATATAGAGATTTGTTAACAAAATGGTTATTTCAGATTCAGATTCAGATTCAACTTTATTGTCACTGTGCAGTGTAAATAGGAAGTGTGTGAATAAAAATAACTGGAATCTCTCACAGCTCATTTACACCAGAGACAGTGCAAGAAAAATTTGAAATAACTCATACTTCTATGATTTATAAAAAACAGTCAGCAAGGTGATTAGGTGGGTTCAGTTATGGGCCTGTCCCACAGGTGATTTTTCACGTGACTGCCGGCGACTGTCAAGTTGCCAGCAGTCGCCAGAAAAACCAGCAACTGGAACGGCGACTGTCAAAGTGGAACACGAACACACACGCACGAACACACACACACGAACACAAACACAAACACACACACATACACACACACATACACACACCGCTTCCTTCACCAGCCCGTTATGCAGGCAGGGGACAGGGCAAGCGGGGGGCGCACTGTCTGAGTGAAATTCACACGGTGCAAAGCCAAGGTCATACAGGCACACACCACGATGAACAGGAAGGTTGGCGCTGTAATTAAGACGGCTAAAGCACAGTGCACGGTAAGTCCTTTAAAAGACGGGGGGGGGGAGAGGGGAGAAGAGGGGAGATTGAGTGGAGACAACTTTTAAGAAGCTAGAGATACACGGCTGTGAAGCTCAGCGGACATTAACGTTACCGGTCGGTTATCTTTGGTTCTGAAAACTACTGCTTACGTTTTTTTTCCAAATGAGCCAATAATATTCACCGGTCAGCGCCGGCTACAACCTATGAGAACCTACGAGAACCTTCGACCTCCTGGCAACCCACTAGGACCTCCTGGCGACCCACCTACCGCACGAGAATTCTCTCCATGTCCGAGTCCACACCGACCAGCCATCACCCGTACACTAGTATTATCATACACAATAAGAATAATTTACAGAAGTCAATTGGAATGTGATAGGAAACCAGAGCACCCGGAGAAAACCCACGCGGTCACAGGGAGAACGTACAGGCAGCACAGGTAATCAGGATGTAACCCGGTCTCTGGTGCTGTAACGCAGCAACTCTACCGCTACGTCGCTGTTAAACTGAAAATAGCCATTTAAAGAAGAATGGATGGATGGATGGAATGCTATTTATTGTCATTCAAACCTAGGTTTGAACGAAATTGCATTTACTACAGTTTTTTTACATTACAAAAAAAACAAGACCCACACTTAACACAGTTTACACAAACATCCATCACAGTGAGTCTCCAACACCTCCTCACTGTGATGGAAGGCAAGGTCTTATCTCTTCCCTTTGTTCTATAAATGAAGTGGGTAGTTCCAAATTAGCATGGGTTTAGGAATGGAAAGGTAAGCTAACCCAAAGCCACTCAATGGAACAGTTGGAGGATGTCACAAAAATGATAGCTCTGATCCATCAAGGATTTAAATTGCACAACTCTCAATGTGCAGCGAGCTATCACACTTCTGCCTGTGCTAAAGGATACAATGAGTGTAAAGGGCCTGTTCCACTTGGGCAACCTAATTAGCGAGTTTAGAAGAGTTTGAAAAAATGACATGTTGAAGACCTCCTTCGACTATGTAGAAAACCTCCTTCAACCTCCTTCGACTGTTGAAGACCAGCTTCGACTAGCTACGACTAACTTCGGGAAAATTGGACACCGAATAGTGGAGAGTGAAGACGACCTCCTTCGGTCTCTTTCGACCTCCCTTCGACTATGATGAAGACTACCTACGACTACCTTCGACTACCCTCGATTACCTATGGCTAACATGCCGACCTACTACGACTAAACTTACGAGTAAAACAAGCATCTATTTTTTCCATGGCGACCTTTTTTTTTACTCGCGGGCATTTTTTTATCATATAGAAAAATACGCCGCGATCTAGCTGAGGCCTCGACTACGCGGAGACCACTCTCGAGCATGAAGGAGAGTACGAAGACCTCCTACGACCTCATGGCGACCATGCTGCGAGTATGAGTCGAGGGCAAACTCGCCAGAACTCGCGGATTAGGTCACCCAAGTGGGACAGGCTCTTTAGGGTCTGACAAAATATAACAGAAGAGCTCCAAGCAAAGCCCTTGATCAAGCTGCTGGAGGAACCGCTGCCCATTGAATGCCTAGTTTAGTTTAGTTTAGAGATACAGCGCGGACACAGGCCCTTCGGCCCACCGGGTCTGTGCCGACCAGCGATCCCCGCACATTAACACTATCCTACACCCACTAGGGACATTTTTTACATTTACAACAAGCCAATTAACCTACAAACCTGTTAAAGAAGGAACTGCAGACCTACAAACCTGGAGTCTTTGGATTGTGGGAGGAAAGAGAAAACCACGCAGGTCATGGGGAGAACATAGAAACTCTGTACTGTCAAGCACCCGTAGTCGGGATCGAACCCGGGTCTCTGGCGCTGCATTCGCTGTAAGGCAGCAGCTCTACCGCTGAGTTTCTCAAGCAGTTTCAGTAAAACACTGAGTGCTGGAGTAGCTCAGTTGGTCAGGCAGCATCTCAAGAGGAAGTGAATGGACAACGTTTCAAGATCCTCCTTCAGATCCAAACGTCACCTATCCAGGTGCTCCAGAGATGCTGCCTGACCCGCAGAGTTACTCCAGCACTTTGTGTTTCACTCAAGATCCCAGCATCTGCAGTTCCTTGTGTCTCCTCTAGCTGCTTGTTTTTTTTTGTTGCTCAGGTCCCAGCATCTAGTCTCTTGTGTCTCCTTGATCAAATTCATCCTGACTTCCCAAGTACAAATATAAAAATGTTATTTGTTAGACTTCTTGGGAATCTCAACATATCTTCCTTTCACTAATAATCTTTAATCATATAGAAATATGAAGTTCAAATCAAATATTAACCTCGGTTAAGCGATTCATTATTCAGAGTTGTCCGATTTAATGGCAAGATGTTTAACAAGGGGCGTACACGTTGCCGCAGCCGTAGAGTTGCTGTCTGACAGCGCCAGAGACCTGGGTTCAATCCTGACGACGGGTGCTGGCTGCATGGAGTTTGTACGTTCTCTCTGTGACCTGCGTGGGTTTCCCCCGGGTGCTCCGGTTTCCTCCCACACTCTAAAAGACATTCAGGCTTGTAAGGTTAATTGGCTTCAGTAAAAATTGCAAATTGTCCCTAGTGTGTAGGATAGTGCTAGTGTACGGGGATCGCTGGTCGGCGGGAACTCGGTGGGCCAAAGAGCCTGTCTCCACACTGTATCTCTAAACTAAACTAAGCCATTTACAATTTTTAAATAAGAGTTCCAATGATTTACGACTGCTGTATGACTAAGTCAGACAGTGTAAGAGTAACGGTCAGTTGAGCAGAATAATTTTATAACAAAAGCATCATAAACCTAAAGGCTTGTACAAAAGGTTCACCATATTTTCTCTGGTAGCTCCTGAATCTGTGACCTCTGTCTACCGGAAAGATGAAGGTTGCAGACACCCAGAAACAACAACAACAACTGCAGGTGGCCTCGAAACCACACACTTTCCTCTCTTGAAAACAGAACATTAATTCTTCGTCGTCACTCAGACCAAATTCTGGCACTTTCTCCACAACCGCACTGTGGCAGTAACCTCACGAGGAGGACCGCGGAGATTAAAGATGATTTATCCTTCAGACGAAACAAAGATGATGATCTAGTCACCAATATCCACCATCCATAAGCGAGTAATACATATATATTTTGACAGCTGTCTTGTAACTTATGGTTTTCACCATTAAAACACTATTTAGAGTGATCCATTTGTGTTTGACAGATGAAATAGACAAATCAGTACATTACACCCGGGTTATGCATTAATTTTTCCATCAGTGTTCAATATGTTACATTGTGTTCCACAGATCATTGAGTTTAAAATTCTGCTGTGGTGATCAGCTGAGCTTCCTGGATTTTATTGCAGCCTTTACATATTAAAACCTACCTGATCTTCTGTTGCAACTGTGGAGTATTCCTGAAAAGTAGAATCGAAATCCAAAGAACTGACGTTGCTTGGACAAAGAGTTTGTGTTTCCCTTTTCTCTCTCTCTCTCTCTGTTAACGAGCCCCTGTCAGCTCTGCGGAGCGACGGGATTTGAACTCGAGAAAAGCAGATGGACTTCCTCCACCCCTTCCCGCTTTCTGTCCCCCAGACCTCCAGGACCCTGGTCTCGAAGCGAGCGGCACCTGGCTCCGTTCGAGTCCCCTTCTAATCCAGCGTTAAGCCAATTGAGCAAAGAATGCTTAAAATGAACACTTTGCTTTTGAAGCACGCGTAGAAATGCAAATGGGGCCTGTGTGTCGCTGACAGCTGGTTTACATTACAGAGCACCAGTTGGCCTGGGTTCCCACAACCGGCTTGTGGATCTTGGCAGTTCAGGACTCCACACTTCGTCTCTCTGGAAAGGCTGAGACCTTCAGCATGTTTAAACTCCAGAGTTTGATGTGTTATTGCTTTTACATGTTAGCTCATGAGACCTGAATTTGTATCAAAATAAAATTAACTGATGGAAAAACGCCAGCCCATTCTGATGTTTGCTGTGTAGACCAGTACAAAAATTAAACGGGATGAATGGAATGAATTGTGCAGCTTCTATTGCTTAAATTTATTCTATACTGTGGGCATCTATACTGTGGAATCAGCGTTTGACGGCACTGGGCCGTGTACTCACTGGAGTGTAGAAGGATGAGGGGGAACCTCATTGAAACGTACCGAATAGTGAAAGGCTTGGATAGAGTGCATGTGGAGAGGATGTTTCCACAAGTGGGAGAGTCTAGGACTAGAGGTCATAGCCTCAGAATTAAAGGATGTTTAGTCAGAGGGTGGCGAATCTGTGGAATTCTTTACCACAGAAGGCTGTGGAGGCCAAGTCAATTTTTAAAGCAGAGATGAATAGGTTTTTGAAAAGTACGGGTGTCAGGGGTTATGGGGAGAAGGCAGGAGAATGGGGTTCGGAGGGAGAGGTAGATCACCCATGAATGAATGGCGGAGTAGACTTGATGGCCCAAATGGCCTAATTCTGCTCCTGTCGCTTATGACCTTAGTGCATAGTGATAGGAGCATTTAGTGCAACAAGTGGTTGGTTGGGAGTATTGGGGGCAGGGGGTGTTGATAGTAATTGAGTACAGTGGTTGGCGAAGACTGTGATCAACTCCACTTTACAGCATAGAAAGATGAACAGCTCTCATCAGGATTAAGGTGCCTTACCATCCTTATAGCAACCAGAGTAAAATGCTACTGAACTACACTCTGTCCCTTGTCATTTCGAAGGCCATAAGGACTGTGTGAAGCTTTGAATGTCAAGACAGTTTTGGTGTTGGAAAATTTGTTTTTCTATTTCTTTCCACACCTACTTATTTCTGTAATCACAGGCATATTGGTATTCGGAAATGGTATAAACAATTCCACTACTTAACACATTGGCACAGACATTGTTCACAACATTACTAACATAATCCATCCATATAGTTCAGTCAGCTATTACACTGTTAGCTCTAATGCAGAAGACATTGCTACACAAACATTCTGGCTTGGACGTTGACAATATCTCTCTCAGCACTCACCAGGAATAAAAATAAATCTCTTTCCACGACAGTTGTATAGTTTCCATTGCTGATTTAGCCCACTTCCACTCATTGCATGGGCCAAATTCTCACTGATGTGAAGTGCCAATACTACTCACTTTTCCTGCAGGTGAAAAGGCAAATTGGAGGAACACCACCTCATATTTTGCTTGGGCAGCCAACAACCTAGCGGTAAGAATATTGACATCTTTAACTTTAAGCAACCCTTGCTTTCCCTCTCACTCCATCTCTCCCCCATCCAAGTTCTCCGACCACTGACTGTTCTCCTGATAGAATTTTATCTTTGTATGCCTCGTTGGCACCTTCTCCTAGCTAACAACGAACCATTCTACATTTTCCCTGAACCTTGTGCCCTTTGATATCTCATTTTCACACCTTACACTTCCTTATCTTTGTGTCTCCCACTCCCCCGACTCTGTCTAAAGAAGGGTCTCGATCCGAAACATAGAAAACATAGAAAATAGGTGCAGGAGTAGGCCATTCGGCCCTTCAAGCCTGCAACGCCATTCAATATGATCATGGCTGATCATCCAACTCAGTATCCTGTAACTGCCTTCTCTCCATACCCCCTGATCCCTTTAGCCACAAGAGCCACATCTAACTCCCTCTTAAATATAGCTATCACCCATTTCTTCTATCTGGAGATGCTGCCGGTCCCGCTGAGTTTCTCCACCATTTTGTGTCTATCTTCACTGTCAGCTAATCATTTAAAGTAGGGAGACTTAGTATTTTAAGGGCCTGTCCCACTTGGGCGTAATTTGCGCGTAATTTACGCTACATCATTTACGCGCCCCAGGATTTTGGGATGTGCAAAATCTTCGCGCTCCATCTGCGTGACGCGCAAATGACGCAAAAGTGGGACAGGCCCTTTTACATTTAAAATAGGTAGAATCCTTCTCTTCAGTTTTTACTTGTCTTTTTGTTTTCCCCCCCTTTTCCTCTTTCCATCCATTTGATGCTATGCCCATCATTTGGCAGTGAATTGTCCATTTTTTCCTCGTTTCCTCATTCAGATACTTTGTGGCTCGATCAAAGTTCTTCAATCTAACTGGTTGAAATGGATGTGCGGCTTTAGAAGAACGAGAGGAAGTCTCATTCAAAATCACAAAATGTGCATCAATGTTGTGAGCTAAGATGCAGGGGTGATGATCCACATAGTTCATAAGTGATAGGAGCAGAATTAGGCCATTCGGCCCATCAAGTGTACTTCGCCATTCAATCATGACTGATCTATCTCTCCCTCCTAACCCCATTCTCTTGCCTCCCCATAACCCCTGACACCCATACTAATCAAGAATCTATCTATCTCTGCCTTCTGTGGCAATGAATTCCACAGATTCACCACATGACTGAAGTATAGAGAACCAACAGGCACAGCTTGAGAATAAGTGGCAGGCCATTTAGGACAGAGAGGAAGTGAAAGTTCCTGAATTTAACAGTGATAAACCTTAGGAATTCTATACCCAGTGTGAACAATATACATCTTCTAGATGCGCTGGGACGCATCCTCAGTGATGTGATCTGGGGTCATCGGGTGTTTCGGGTCTCACAACATCAGACACCCTCGCCCAGGCGACCCAGCCGGGGTTGATCAGGCCCCGACTTGCGTCCCAGCAGCAACCGCCCACGGATCAGCCATCTTAATAACTACTCTGCAGGGGTTGGGAGACTCTAGTGCGTGGAGGGACTGGGCTCTGTGGGGCGAGTCCTGGCCGGGCTCCTCCTGCGTCTCAACAGGTTCAAGGCCTGTGCGCTGCACCTCTTTCTCCTTCTCCGAGCATTTCATTCTCGCCTGATGGGTTATTAGGAATCATTTAAAACAAAGAATGATGGATTTCCCTATGTCAAAGAGATGAGAGGATGTAGTGATCATGCTAAAAATGAGCAATGAAAATTGTAGTAGGAGTAAGCTACCTAACCCTTCAAACCAGCCCCACCATTTAATATCATTATGGCTGATTTAAATCAAATTATCTTCTATGCCAGTTCCCCTGGTCCTCAATTCCTTGACCTGCAATTGTACAGAGCCCTAGTGAGACCACACCTGGAGTATTGTGTGCAGTTTTGGTCCCCTAATTTGAGGAAGGACATTCTTGCTATTGAGGGAGTGCAGCGTAGGTTTACAAGGTTAATTCCCGGGATGGCGGGACTGTCATATGCTGAGAGAATGGAGTAGCTGGGCTTGTACAATCTGGAGTTTAGAAGGATGAGAGGATCATTGAAACATATAAGATTGTTAAGGGCTTGGACACACTAGAGGCAGGAAACATGTTCCCGATGTTGGGGGAGTCCAGAACCAGGGACCACAGTTTAAGAATAAGGAGTAAGTCATTTAGAACGGAGACGAGGAAACACTTTTTCTCACAATGGTGAGTCTGTGGAATTCTCTGCCTCAGAGGGCGGTGGAGGCAGGTTCTCTGGATGCTTTCAAGAGAGAGCTAGATAGGGCTCTTAAAGATAGTGGAGTCAGGGGATATGGGGAGAAAGCAGGAACTGGGTACTGATTGGGGATAATCAGCCATGATCACATTGAATGGTGGTGCTGGCTCGAAGGGCCAAATGGCCTACTCCTGCACCTATTGTCTATTGTCTATTGACCTTTCAAGTATTGATCTGCCTCCTATTTAAATCCGTCCAACAATCTAGCCTCAATAAAAGCCTTTGGGTGAGAAAATTCCAAAGATTCATCAACTTCCAGGAGAAGATGGATGGGACAGGTTTAAAGGGATATGGGCCGCACACAGGCAGGTGGGACGAGTGTAGCTGAGGCATGTTGGCCGGTGTGGGCACGTTGGGCCAAAGAGCCTGTTTGCACACCGTATGACTATGACATTCCTTGGTGTCAGTTTTAAATGGCTGATCCTTACCTTCACTTGCTGTGACTTTCCCTACTAGTGGAAATATTTGACCATCAACTGTGTCATATCCCTTTAGGATTCTTTCAGCGTTTAGTTAGAGCTCTTAAAGATAGCAGAGTCAAGGGATATAGGGGGGAAGGCAGGAACGGGATACTGATTGTGGATGATCAGTCGTGATCACATTGAATGGCGGTGCTGGCCAAATAGCCTACTCCTGCACCTATTGTCTATAAGATCACTCTCGTTCAACTAAATGGAATAAAGATCCAGGTGCAATTCCGACCGTGTCTGTGTGGGGTCTGCACATTCTCTGTGACTGCGTGAGTTGTCCCTGGGAGCTTCGGCTTCCTCCCACATGCCAAAGCTGTGCAGATTGTGAATTGGTTGTTGTAACTTTCCCGTGGTCTAGATGGAATGATAATTGGAAAGAATAGTTCACAGAGAAAAATAGTGGGGAGGTTGAACTGCTCTGCGAGCTGGCCTGGACTCAATGGGCCAAAGGTTCTCCTTCAATGTTGGAAGGAAATGTGAAAATAACATCTGTTCTGCAGAGCAGTTTGTTAAGCTTGTTTCTATTGCATGTATATTTTGTGTTCAGAATTGATTCCAAACTGGTATCAGGTGCACAGACGCACATTTATGGCATGAAGCACACTAAACACACATTATCTTCTATGCCAGTTCCCCCTGGTCCTCAATTCCTTGACCTTTCAAGTATTGATCTGCCTCCTATTTAAATCCATCCAACAATCTAGCCTCTATAAAAGCCTTTGGCCGAGAAAATCCCAAAAAATCATCAACTTCCAGGAGAAGATGGATGGGACAGGTTTAGAGGGATATGGGCCACACACAGGCAGGTGGGACATATAGCTGGGACATGTTGGCCGCTGTGGGCAAGTTGGGCCAAATGGCCTGTTTCCACACCGTATGACTATGACATTCCTAGGTATCAGTTTTAAATGGCGGATCCTTATCTTGAACCTACCTTCACTTGCCTGTGACTTCCCCACTAGCGGAAATATTTGACCATCAAATGTGTCATATCCCTTTAGGATTCTTTCAGAATCGATCAGAGCTCTCGTAGAAAAAGCCCTAAACCCAGACAGTGAAGTGTAGCCAGAGAAATATGCCAACTGTGAAGAGCAGTATGCCAAATTTATCATCAGCAGTGCAGTTGTGAAACTGACCACACCAGCTAGACTCCTTCATAACCTTAGATAGACATAAAATGCTGGAGTAACTCAGTGGGTCAGGAACAGTTTCTTCCCAGCTGTTATCAGGCAACTGAACCATCCTATCACAACTAGAGCGCAGTCTTGAACTACTACCTACCTTACCTCACACTATCTTTGATCAGACGTGACTGGCTTTACCTTGCACTAAACGTTATTCCCTTATCATGCATCTGTGCACAGTGAATGGCTCGATGGTAATCATGAATTGTCTTTCCACTGACTGGTTAGCATGCAACAAAAGCTTTACACTGTACCTGTACTGGTGACAATAAACTAAACTAAACTAATTAAAGCATCTCTGGAGAAAATGATTAGATGACATTTCAGGCTGGGACCCTTCTTCAGACCCAGTCCCAACCAGAAATATTGCCTATCCATTCTCTCCAGATATGCTGCCTGTCCTGCTGAGTTACACCAGTGTTTTGTTTCTATCTTTGGTATTAATCAGCATCTGCAGTTCATTTTAATAACATCCTTGAAATGAAAAACACCTGACCAATAGCTGGCACAAGAAATTGCAGAGGCTGGAATCGTGTGGGGGAAAAAAAAAAAAAAACCCCACTGGAGGAACTCAGCAGATCAGGCAGCATCTGTGGAGAGAATGTAGTTGAAGTAGGTCGTGACCTGAAGACGTCTGAAGGTACGGACCCGAAATGTTGTCAGTCCATTCCCTCCACAAATGCTGCTTGATTCGCCGAGTTCCTCCACATCTTTGCATTGAGAGCGGCTGTTCTGTATATTGAATTCTCCAGGTGGTGGGGTGAGCTCACATAGAAACATAGAAAATAGGTGCAGGAGTAGGCCATTCGGCCCTTCGAGCCTGCACCGCCATTCAATATGATCATGGCTGATCATCCAACTAAGTATCCTGTACCTGCTTTCTCTCCATACCCCCTGATCCCTTTAGCCACAAGGGCCACATCTAACTCCCTCTTAAATATAGCCAATGAACTGGCCTCAACAACCTTCTGTGGCAGAGAATTCCAGAGATTCACCACTCTGTGTGAAAAATGTTTTCCTCATCTCGGTCCTAAAAGATTTCCCCCTTATCCTTAAACTGTGACCCCTTGTTCTGGACTTCCCCAACATCAGGAACAATCTTCCTGCATCTAGCCTGTCCAATCCCTTAAGAATTTTGTACGTTTCTATAAGATCCCCCCTCAATCTTCTAAATTCTAGCGAGTACAAACCGAGTCTATCCAGTCTTTCTTCATATGAAAGTCCTGACATCCCAGGAATCAGTCTGGTGAACCTTCTCTGTACTCTCTCTATGGCAAGAATGTCTTTCCTCAGATTAGGAGACCAAAACTGTACGCAATACTCCAGGTGTGTCCCTGCTCCTATACTCAAATCCTTTTGCTATGAATGCTAACATACCATTCGCCTTCTTCACTGCCTGCTGTACCTGCATGCCTACTTTTAATGACTGGTGTACCATGACACCCAGGTCTCGTTGCATCTCCCCTTTTCCTAATCGGCCACCATTCAGATAATAGTCTACTTTCCTGTTTTTGCCACCAAAGTGGATAACCTCACATTTATCCACATTATACTGCATCTGCCATGCATTTGCCCACTCACCCAGCCTATCCAAGTCACCTTGCAGGCTCCGAGCATCCTCCTCACAGCTAACACTGCCCCCCAGCTTCGTGTCATCCGCAAACTTGGAGATGTTGCATTCAATTTCCTCGTCCAAATCATTAATATATATCATAAATAGCTGGGATCCCAGCACTGAGCCTTGCGGTACCCCACTAGTCACTGCCTGCCATTGTGAAAAGGACCCGTTTACTCCTACTCTTTGCTTCCTGTCTGCCAGCCAGTTATCTATCCACATCAATACTGAACCCCCAATACCGTGTGCTTTAAGTTTGTATACTAATCTCTTATGTGGGACCTTGTCGAAAGCCTTCTGAAAGTCCAGATATAATACATCCACTGGTTCTCCCTTATCCACTCTACTAGTTACATCCTCGAAAAATTCTATTAGATTCGTCAGACATGATTTACCTTTCATAAATCCATGCTGACTTTGTCCAATGATTTCACCACTTTCCAAATGTGCTGCTATCCCATCTTTAATAACTGATTCTAGCAGTTTCCCCACTACCGACGTTAGACTAACTGGTCTGTAATTCCCCGTTTTCTCTCTCCCTCCCTTTTTAAAAAGTGGGGTTACATTAGCTACCCTCCAATCCTCAGGAACTACTCCAGAATCTAAAGAGTTTTGAAAAATTATCACTAATGCATCCACTATTTCTGGGGCTACTTCCTTAAGTACTCTGGGATGCAGCCTATCTGGCCCTGGGGATTTATCGGCCTTTAATCCATTCAATTTACCTAACACCACTTCCCGGCTAACCTGGATTTCACTCAGTTCCTCCATCTCATTTGACCCCCGGACCCCTGCTATTTCCGGCAGATTATATATGTCTTCCAAAGTGAAGACAGAACCAAAGTAGTTATTCAATTGGTCTGCCATGTCCTTGTTCCCCATGATTAATTCATCCATTTCTGACTGCAAGGGGCCTACATTTGTTTTAACTAATCTTTTTCTCTTCACATATCTATAAAAGCTTTTGCAGTCGGTTTTTATGTTCCCTGCCAGTTTTCTTTCATAATCTATTTTCCCTTTCCTAATTAAGCCCTTTGTCCTCCTCTGCTGGACTCTGAATTTCTCCCAGTCCTCTGGTAGGCTGCTTTTTCTGGCTAATTTGTACGCTTCATCTTTTGTTTTGATACTATCCCTGATTTCCCTTGTTATCCACGGATGCACTACCTTCCCTGATTAATTTTTTTGCCAAACTGGGATGAACAATTGTTGTAGTTCATCCATGCAGTCTTTAAATGCCTTCCATTGCATATCTACCGTCAACCCATTAAGAATCAATTGCCAGTCTATCTTGGCCAATTCACTTCTCATACCCTCAAAGTTACCTTTCTTTAAGTTCAGGACCCTTGTTTCTGAATTAACAATGTCACTCTCCATCCTAATGAAGAACTCAACCATATTATGGTCACTCTTGCCCAAGGGGCCACGCACAACAAAACTGCTAACTAACCCTTCCTCATTACTCAATACCCAATCTAGAATAGCCTGCTCTCTCTTTGGTTCCTCTACATGTTGGTTTAGAAAACTATCCCGCATACATTCCAAGAAATCCTCTTCCTCAGCACCCTTGCCAATTTGATTCACCCAATCTATATGTAGATTGAAGTCACCCATTATAACTGTTTTACCTTTGTTGCACGCATGTCTAATTTCCTGTTTGATGCCATCCCCAACTCCACTACTAGTTAGGTGGCCTGTACACAACTCCCACTAGCGTTTTCTGCCCCTTAGTGTTTCACAGCTCTACCCATATCGATTCCACATCCTCCAAGCTAATGTAGCTGTGTAGAGTGTAGAGTAAAATATTTCAGAGGCTGCATATATCATTATCATGCTCTCCACTGTATGCCTTCCCATGCAATCACTGCACGGCTGGAGAGACAAAGTGGTGATCTGCTTGTTCAGAATACAGTCCAACCTCTGCTTACCTGACTGCGGAAACGCAGAATGCCCACTTTGTTGAAAACTGAGAAGTGTTTTGCTTTCCTTCCCTGTCCATCCTTCACTTTGATGGAACCATGCCATTTAATAAGGGAACAGCACTGTGCAATAAAACAATATGGTCCTTTTAAATAACGATCAGCATTTCCATTTAATAAAGAGCAATGGCAATATCACTCCTCAATCACACATCATTACAGGAATAAATATTAGGAATAGATCATCACAAATTGTAAATGCTACATTCCTGTTTACACAGCTGGTTCTGCAGCTGCTGATGGTTCCAAATCCTCTGGATGATTTAGAAATAAAACAGCGGTGACAACAGGCAATAATGGTGACAACAGGCAACATTGGCAATTATCTACAAGTAATTAAGTGAATTGATTGCTTCTCGTGATGCCTTCATCATTCATCAGAATTTTACAATAACTTCTAGAAGACTTCCGTTGTAGGCTTCCTTGCACCTGCTCTAACCTTGAGCCAAGATTATCCATTGGCAGCGGCACAGTGGCGCAGCGCCAGAGACCCGGGTTCAATCCCGACTATGGGTGTTTGTCTGTACGCTTTCCCCATGACCGGCGTGTGTTTTCTCTGGGATCTCCGGTTTCCTCCAACACTCCAAAGATGTACAGGTTAATCAGCTTGATATCATTGTAAATTGTCCTTAGAGTGTGTAGGATACACAAGGTATTAGTGTGCAGGATCAGTGTTCGGTAGGCTTGGATAGAGTGGATGTGGAGAGGATGTTTCCACTAGTGGGAGAGTCTAGGACTAGAGGTCATAGCCTCAAAATGAAAGGACTTTCCTTTAGGAAGGAGATGAGGAGTTTCTTTATTCAGAGGGTGGTGAATCTGTGGAATTCTTTGCCGCAGAAGGCTGCGGAGACAGTCAATGGATATTTTTAAGGCAGAGATAGATAGATTCTTGATTAGTACAGGTGTCTGGGGTAATGGGGAGAAGGCAGGAGAATGGGGTTAGGAGGGAGCGATAGATCAACCATGATTGAATGGCGGAGTAGACTTGGTGGGCCAAATGGCCTAATTCTTCTCCTATTACTTATAACCTTATAACTTGGTGGGCTGAAAGGCCTGCTTTGCGTTGTATCTCTAAACTAAGCTAGGCTATTAAATGTAACACTTTGTAGTTGATGGGTCAAAGATATAATAGAAGCCATACCGAAACAACGTTCGTAACCAGAGACATAGGTGTATACATGAGTTATTTCTTTCCCCACGTTCGATAGAACATGATCCAGAATCTCTTCACAGCACTCTCACACCCACATCAGTTAACCAGTTTTATTTTCCCCCAATTCCCATCATCTTACCCTGAGGTTTTAACACTCACCTGGGCAATTTATGGAGGCCAATTAACCGACTTACTGTATGTGGGCGGAAATTTGAATCAGCTGATGGAAACCCATGGAGTCAAAGGGAACTGAGGGACTTAGGAATGGGAAATGCGTGTGTGAAGGATGGGAAAGGAGGAGAGTGACTGGGAGAGTGGGAGAAATGTTGCACATCAAAATGGGGGTCAGGTTACTGGAGACATTGTGTGATATTTTATGGCTAACTAGTGAGGAAACAAGGTGTGTTTAATGCCTCCGTTGAAGGATGCACTTCCAACTGTAGAGCATTCCTTCAAAACAGCCCTAAAGATGCAGCCAAGAGTTCTCTGCTCATGTCTCATGCGATGGGGAGTTTAGTTGACAAGTAAACATAAACTCAATTTCGTACTTACACAAATAATTTGAATGCCAGAGGAGGAGTTAATGATCCTAAGTGCGTTGGCAATTTCAAACCAAAAAGCTGTCACAATAAGAAAACGTTGCATGTAATTTTAACAAAATGTGAGAACTGATGGGTCAGCCAGTTTTCAGCAACAATGATCAAGTGCATAGCTCATTGGACATAATCTCCGAGCAATAGATTATCCAGTTGGAGCCTGTTAATCCTAAAAGTTGCCTGCCAGGAAATTCTATGCATGGATCAGGATTGTACAAGTATTATTTTTCCATAACATTTAACATTCTTTGCAAAATAGCTTATTGTACAGTTAAGTTACCAACTTAATGATTGTGCTGCGCTCATTCCAGTGTACATGAGCAAATTTAGTGCAATACAGTTATGCAATGAATTCAATATAGGAGCCATGTATACTATCTTTGGATCAGAGATGCATGGGACTGAACAGAAAATGAATTTCGGAGCTCAAGTATTGCATTTGGGCATCATGGTGGCATCTCCCTTAATCTTTGCTCCTTTCACCTTAAAGCTGTGCCCTCTAGTCTCCATTTCCACCCTGTGGGAAAAAGGCTCAGATTGTCTATCCTATCTATGCCTCTCGCAACTTTATATACGTCTATAAGGACTCCCGCTCAATCCCCAATAATGCAACCTTCTATTAATCAATACCATCTCATCCAGTCTCGACCTGACTTGGCATTGATAAACATTTTACCCAAAGCATTCATATCCTTAGAGCCTTCCTTCGAATCTGAAGACAAATATAAAATTTAAGTACCTGCCAGTGATTGGAAACACAAATCTGCCAATAGCTATGGCTTCAAGTTCCTGTCCCACTAGAATGAGAACAAAACCTTGGCTAACAATGCAGTGCACTACACAAGAGGTGCTACATTGTCAGTGGAACCAGCTTTCCAATGAAATGTAAACCACTTAGGTGGAAACAAAAGATCTCGTGACATTGTGCTACGATAAGCAAGCATTCAGAGTCACAGTCATAAAGGCCACCCAACCCAACCCAACTCATCCATGCCACGGAGTTCCATAAATTCGCGTTTAACCTATATTCTTCTCAATCGTTTCAAGTACCTGTCTAAATGTTGCTATTCTACCCGTCTCAAACATTTCCTCCGACAGTCCGTTCCGTACAGCTACAAACCCCTGTATGAAAAAGTTGCCTCTCAGATTCCTATTACAATTTTCCCCCCTCACATTCAACCCAAGTCCTGTAGTGCTTGATTCCTCAATCCTGGGCAACATACTCAACCATCACTTCAAGATTATTTTTTTACTGATGCAGTTCATTTTTAAATAATAAACCACACATTGGAAATACTTTTCACTTTTGGCACCAACCAGCTTAATTTTCCATGCCGAAACACCCCCCCCCCCATCTGCCAACAGCTGCCCTGATGCAAATTCTCACCAGTTCCTTCTGAATATTTAGCTCTGCCCAAATATCTTGGTGATGCTACAAACAATCTGCTGGAGGAACTGAACATCTTTGGGTGGAAAGGAATACTCAACGCTTTAGGTTGAAACCTTGCATCAGGGTTATTTATAACCTGTAACTTGGAGTTACGTTCGTTAAATGAAAGGTCGGTGTAATTAATGTTGACAGCACTTCGCTGATCCCATGGTAATCAACTAATAAAAGTTCACCAACCTGAATAAAGAACATTTATTCCCATTACGTTTTTCTGCCCTTTCAATGAGTCCTCTAAGTATTTCAACACTTCATCAACTCTTTGTATGCCTTCCTTTTGACGTAATATTTTTTGCGCGGTATTTTATTAAATGAATTTTGAAAATTCAATGCAACATCCCGAAACGTCACCCATTCCTGCTCTCCTGAGATGCTGCCTGGCCCGCTGAGTTACACCAGCTTTTTGCGTCTGACTTAATGCTTTCTTTTTGCTACATTATCGAAAGAAAACCAAGAGTTCATTTTCTCCTGTGTAGAAATGTGTCAAATCTACCAAATCAAATGTTATCTCATTCTTAATAATAGATTGCAGTATTTTCCAAAAACAGTTGTCAAACTAACTACTGTGTAATTCTTTATTTCCTCTGTCTCTCTTACTTGCTACTTTCCAAAACTCGGGCAGTGTTCCAGAACCTAGCAATTTTGTTTGGATGATCAGCACTAACTCTCAGAACCCAAGGAAGTCGATTGTCAGTTCCAATGGATTTGTAGCCTTTTGAGACTTCGCCAGTGCCTTTCCTTCACCAATATTATTACAAACAACATTCCTCATCTTCATTATGCCCGTGGCTCTTTATTTCCTAGAAATTCCTCATCACCTCCTTTGTGAATACAGAGGCGAAGCACTTAATGAATCAAGTCTTTCTTATTTCTGCAAGTTCTTCTGCAAGCTTTGTATTTTCATTTTCTTCTCTTTATTTCCACATACATACTAGGTTTTCATTTTTCACGCTAGATTACTGCAATATTTCACAATTTTTTTCCATCAACCATCTCGTCTTGTTTTTTAAAACACTATCAATCCTCAAGGCTTCTAACCTTCTTGCTATCAGTCAGTCATACAGAATATAAACTAGTCCTTCAACACACAAAATCCATATCGACCATCCAGCACCTGTTTATATTGATAAAACATTCATTCTTTATTTATTCTCCCCACTTTCCCAGCAGCGGTGCAACTGATAGAGCTGCTGCCTTACACCGCCAGAGACCTGGGTTCAATCCTGATCTCGGCTGCTGTCTGTGTGAAGTCTGCACGACTTCTATGTGACTGTGTGTGTTCCGGTTTCCTCCTGCATGCAGGTTTGTAGGGTAACTGGCCTCTCTAAATTGCCCCTGGTGTGTGTAGGAAGTGGATGAGAAAGTGGGATAACACAGAACTAGTATGAACAGGTGATCGATGATCAGCATGGACTCAGTGGGCCGAAGGGCCTCCTCCATGATGTTATCTTTCAATCAATCCTCCTCCCAGAATCTATCACTTAACCACACAGCAGGGGCAATTTATAGCAGTCAATTTACCCATCCTCCCTCCTATTTTGGATCTTATTACAAACCTCTCTTAATATACTCTCTTTAATCTCTCATTGGCCACAAATGGAGCAATTTTACCTTCGTTTTTATTTCTTTATGGGCGACATATTGAAATGTTTCTTTAATTGTTTGTCCAAGTTTATCTGGTGGCAAGTTTTTAAACTCAATTACCCATAGCCAACTCATCTCTCATGCCAATGTGAATGGCTTAAAACGAAGTATGTTGAAACACACAGGTGTACAAAATCACGAGGGGAGTTGATCGGGTGGACACACAGAATCTCTTGCCCTGAGAAGGAGAATCGAGACCAGAGGACATGGGTTTAAGGCGAGGGGGAAAGATTGAATAGAAACCTGAGGGGTAACTTTTTCACACAAAGAGTAATGGGTGTATGGAACGAGCTGCCGGAGGAGATAGTTGGGCCAGGTACTATTGCAACATTTAAGAAACATTTGGACAGGTACATAGATAAGACAGGTTTAGAGGGATATAGGCAGAATGCAGGCAGATGGGACAAGTGTCGATCGGACATGTTGGTCGGTGTGGGCAAGTTGGGCCAAAGGGTTTCTATGCTGTAGGACTCGGGTCACGTAGCATGGATCAGCATTACCTTTAAGAAAAGGTAAATAAACATATTGATTTAAAAAATTCACAATACTACATTAAAAAAGTTAAGTGCCAGCATTGTCCAAACTGGATTCACAGTAATTCATAACCGCTGCTCACTAAAAGCACTCTGAAGATGGTTTATGAACCAGAATGACCTCTGTCCATTCTCCCCTTAGATGCTGACTGACCTGTTGAGTTCCTCCACCACCGTGTTTCTTTTGCTCACTTTTCTCAGCTTGGAAATACTGAGAAAATATTGGGGGAAAGCAGACAAAGACAAAATCACACAACACTGCTGAAATGTATATTTAATACATTTGACCATTCTTCATAAGAAGGCAACAGTGGATGTTTCACATTCCAGTTAGAATAAATTAGGCATAAAGACAAAAGCAGAATTAGCAACAGAAACAGCCCATGGTACCAGATACCAAGAGGTTGTCAATGTTTAAGAACTTTCATTAAAAATTTTCTTTACATATTTTACGCTATGCCAATATTTAGCAATGCCCATGTTAGCACTAAAAGATGACTTCTAATTAATCAATGTGATTAACATACTGATAAGCATTTGAAGATATTTCAATACATGTGATTCATTATGTAATGCTATCAATGCTACCTGATAAACCCATAAAGGTAATATGTCTTAATTGCAGGAACAAATCTGATAATATACGGTTCAAGTCCTGATAAAGTAATCAACTTTAGTCTGGTCAAAATGTGAGAGCTTGCATATGTTTAAAAAGTCAGAAATGCAGAAACAGATTGATATTGAAAATAACAAGTGTTTTGTCAGCCCAGGGAACATAGAAAACATTGCAGATATGACAAAACATTGCACAAAATGCTGGAGTAACTCAGCAGGACAGGCAGCATCTCTGGAAAGAAGGAATGGGTTATGTTTTGGGTCGAGACCCTTCTGAAGAAGCTGAGTTCCTCCAAGCATTTTGTGTCTGTATTCGGTGTAAACCAGCATCTACAGTTCCCTCCTACACATAGAAAACATTGCATTTACACAACAAAAATCAAAGCCCTCCATGTCAATTTTAACCTAGCCTTGAAAGTGATTAGATCCTACTAGATGCTTTCTATCTCCTTCTAGAAGACATACTGAAGCGGAAGACTGCTTATGTCCTTCTGAGCAGGCAAGATTTAGTCAAGTCAGAAATATTTACTTTTGTACTGCATAATAGCATTAAGGGAGCTTGTTGGCCTTCATTACTACGCTGATCCTCTCGTCATACCAGCTTAGCTTTAGCTTAGTTTAATTTGAATTGAAGCAAAAAAATTCCTGTGAGAAAGAGCTAATGGAATCAACAGATTATTTTCTTCAAAATGATTAATAAACAGCTGCAGCAAGTTTGATATATGTCCTGTGGTAAAATATAAATTTATAAACTTAAAAAAAAAAAAACTGTCCAACAATGAACCTCTATCATATCTGCAAAACTATAGGCAAGCAAGGTGGAATTCAGTCATTTCTTTGCAATATTCTTGGATATGTTGAATGATAAATACTTATGATTCAAAATGTTTGATGTACTTCAAAAAAAAAATTCTCGCAAAACAGTTAAATTACCATTTTCGCTTCAATTCTGTGAGAAATACGGTTAAAAGTAAAACAAACAAATCAAGGACCAAAAATGACAATTAATATTTTGTTGGCAAATAGCAGTAATTCAGCTAGATTCAGTAAGAGGATGCGTTGCAAGTTTTGGTCTTGATTATATAACTACTAGGATGGTTTCAGATCAACACACAGAAATTGAATTTTGACCTCTTAAATCACCCCCTTCACCAGGTGAACAGTTAAAATGAATTCCATGTTTTCACCCTCCCCATCATTGCAACAGAGAACTCCAGAAAAGTGCACAAAATTAGCAAGTGTTAACCCAGAAGTGTTTCGCATGGCCATTTACTCCTGACCCAACCAATATCATGAATCAACATGACCAATGATTAGTACAGGTGACAGAGATTATGGGAGAAGGCAAGAGAATGGGGTTAGCAGGGAGAGATAGATCAGCCATGATTGAATGGTGGAGTAGACTTGATGGGCCCAATGGCCTAATTCTACTATCACTGATGACCGTATGAACATCTGCCTGATTATTACTTTTTTGCATATCTTTAATTAATTTGTTCTATATCTCTCCATATCTCCCATTTCCCTTTCCCCTCTTAGTTTGAAGAAGGGTCTCCATCCGAAACATCACCTATTCCTTTTCTCCACAGATGCTCCCTGACCCGCTGAGTTACTCTAGCGTCTATTTTCGGTTTAGATCAACATCTGCAGTTCCTTCCTAAATAATCTGCTCATCAGTTGGAGTGAGCCTCCAAACCTAAATATTCCATTTAAAGAAGTCAGATTTTTATCATTGGTTATCAACAGACAGAGGGGGTTCTAAAAAAAGTCTCATCACCTTTGCCTTTCTTGGCACCTTGACAATTGTAGCTAGTTTTTAGTTTTAGAGATGCAGCGTGGAAACAGGCCCTTCGGCCAAACAAGCCTGCACCAACCAGCAATCCCCGCACATTAACACTACCCTACACACACTGGAGACAATTTTACATTTATAACCAAGCCAATTAACCTACAAGCCTGTACGTCTTTGGAGTGTGGGAAGAAACCGAAAATCTCGGAGAAAACCCACGCAGCTTATGAATAGCAATTCTCAAAACTTTGCATTGCTTTCAAAGTTTGAACTAACTTTTACGGTAAGTCATAATCTTTAATTTTTAATGAGGTGTAATGACATTTATCGCATGCACAAGTTTGGTTCTACAAAAAATGCAGCCAGGACTCTCACTTCCGATGGAACGCGTGGACGGCTTTGGAAGAGGCACAAGTAACTTCCTAATCACCGTGTTTAACTGTGATAAACAAGTCATTTGAATGAGGTGACAGTGAGTTGCACACAGTGCCATGAAACAAGTCAACCCATTTCAGCAAAAGAAAGGTGAAAAATCTTAATGGGGGACAAAACTGCTTGAAACAGAGAGGCTCACCTTGAACCCACTGCTAAGTTTGAACAACTGAAGAAGAAAAAATGCATCTTTGATGACTTGCCAAGTGGGTATGTGACTATTATCAGCTGGCTACAATCATCTCTGCTCAGTTGATGCCAATAACCCAGTGCCAAAGCAGAAGATCAAGGTACATTTGTTGATATTTTGTGATGAATACAAACCTCCACCTCGTAATAATAAACCTGAACAACTTTGCTGGATACGAACAGCTTACAATAATGGATTTTAATGCATCCAAGAACGTCATTCTTGTAGCTAACCACAATATTGTACAACAATAGCCAACATACCAAATCAGCTATGGATAATTTAGAGCTTAAAATTGCTGTACCTTATAAATCTGTAGACGCCTCAGATGAAAAACAAGTCATGGACAGAAAAGACAAACAATTTATACAAAGAACAATGGTGCAGATTGTTAACTTGTTTCTCTTTCACTGATACAGTGAGCTGTAATTAGAATAATTTTACAGACAGGCCTGCAACAATTCAAAAGCCCAAAACCCAGAATTGCATAAATTATACCAACAGAATTATAATACAAAATCTGGTAGATCATCAAACTGCCAAACCACTGCCTTTTACACACACATTATACATCCCTTGGCACTAACCAACATTAAATACATTAAGGTATGACTGAAGTAACTGGTGTTACTGTGCAGATGAAGTGTTTGCAAGAGTTATTTCAATTTTCAGGGAAATTTCCTGTACCCCTGGAATGCAAATGAAAGTCTGCTGTTCCTCTGAGCCATTTGCTTTGGGCCTAAAGTAAAATCACTCATCAAACAGTGAATGGGTGAGAGGATTCAGCCATTGAGAGTATATTAATTTCAAGCTTCAAACCAGAAGTCTGCAATCACGTTTCTGATGGGTTATAACGTAAAATAAAGAATGCAAACTGGTGTTAAGGCCTGTCTTCACAACTGTGACATTCAATTATTTGACATGGCATTCATTTATAATAGGGTTAGCTTTTCAAACAGAAAAAAAACATGTTTTCATTGATAATCTGATTAGGCTTCTACAGCAGTCATTAATCTTAATTTTAAGAAGTTTCAGCACAATAAGATCTTGATCCCTCATAGCTGGATGGTGAGGGAGGAAAATATGTTTCAATTTCTTCTCAATGCTCAGGATACATGAACCACAGCAAATCTTGCCAACCACTAAAGCTACTTCACATATGCAGTTAAAGGCAGTGTGATAAAATAAATGTATTTATACCATGGCAGGTACGACTTTGAATAGTCTGGAAGAGTCTGCTTTTAATACACAACACTGCTATTTTATTTCTTTGGAACTGTACTGAAGAGGTTTTTACTTTAATCCTCCCATGGAAGGATGTTATGAAAAGCCATTACAGTTTGCAACGACACAAGGCCCATTAGGATCCTGAAGGGAAACTAAGATTCGGTGACTCTGTGAATTCCTTCTGAGCTATAATTGCTCGAATAAGTGCCAAATATACAGTACCTGCTTTCAGCAACAAAGCACACCGCGGCGTGTTTGTAACAAGTATTTATAGCTAGCTTTTTGGAAAGGGGGAAACTTATTCCTACTCGTTGGGCCAATCGCTCCCCAAGTCGAATTGGGGCTGACATTCTTGCAGCCTTCACAGGCTTAGCTGAAAGCTGCACATTTACGATATGCAATTATATCTCAGGGAGCTTTATGCACACAGTACAAGATTCCTCTGTGCTCGAGATAGTCTATAGTGTAATGTTCACTTTAAAGTGCTTTAGTGGATTAGCTCCAGTTTTTTATTATTGCTTGAGGAGATCTTTAAGTACAGTCCCGGCACTGGAGTCCGACGACACTGGTAGGGGTGTGAAAGTGGGAAGGGCGCTGGAGATTGGTTTCATGAGGAGATGCGGAGACCCAGCGGAACTGGCAGCTGCCGAGGTCATGAGAGGCACAGCAGCAGATCGTGGAGCCAAGAAAGGACTGGACTCTGGTTTCTTCAGTGGACCTGCTCCAGATGCGCCTGTAAATTAAAATTAGTAGCATGATTCATGATATCAGTGAAATCATATACTAAACGCAGAAATGTTTCATAAAAGTGATAATGGACATCTATTTTGACAGAGTGAAATATCTCAAACTGCGCTACATTGTCCATTTTCAACCACTTGAAATAACATGAAACCATTGACTTAAAGGTATCACAACTTTGGCCAATACAACTTGCAGATTGACAAGGAAGGGAAAGTGGGTGACACATAAAAGCTGGTATCAAAGCTTCCCACTTAGGAATTAAACATTCAAATAGCTTTAGAAACATAGAAAATAGGTGCAGGAGTGGGCAATTCGGTCCTTCGAGCCAGCACCGCCATTCAATATGATCATAGCTAATCATCCAGAATCAGTACTGTTCCTGCTTTCTCCACATATACCTAGATTCCGTTAGCCTAAAGAGTTGTATCCAACTCTCTCTTGAATACATCCAGTGAATTGGCCTCCACTGCCTTCTGTGGCAGAGAATTCCACAGATTCAAAACTCTCTGGTGAAAACGTTTTTCCTCATCTCAGTCCTAAATGGCCTGCCCCTTATTCTTTAAACTGTGACCCCTTGGTTCTAGACTCCTCCAACATGGGGACACTTTTTCCTGCATCTAGCCTGTCCAGTCCCTTAAGAATTGTATATGTTTCCATACGATCCCCTCTCATCCTTCTAAATTCCAGTGAATATAAGCCCCTTCGGTTGTAATCCGTTGATTTCATTCACTCTGGTACTCGAAGAACCGTATAATAAAGGTCAACACCTTACAAATTGGTGGATGTACCTGCATGTTAACCTTCTATGTTTATGTACCAGCACTCTCACTCTTCAGCATTTACTACTTTTTGAACTCTTAAACAAACATTTTCCATTTGTAATTTTAGTTTAATTTAGAGATACAGCGCGGAAACAGGCCCTTCGGCCCATCGGACATTAACACTATCCTACACACACTAGAGACAATTTTTACATTTTCCAAGCCAATAAAACCTGTATATCTTTGGAGTGTGGGAGGAAACCAAAGGTTTCGGAGAAAATCCACGCAGGTCACGGGGAGAACGTACAAACTCCGTACAGACTGCACTAGTAGTCGGGATCGAACCCAGGTCTCCGGCGCTGCAAGAGCTGCAAGGCAGCAACTCTACCGCTGTGCCACCTTCACAATTGTTTTCCTTCTCAATTAGTTCTATATTCTGTGGTATTTACAGCACAGAAATAGGTCATTCAGACCAGCTGGGATAACCCGTAATATATCTCCAAGCTTCCTCTCAATCTTCTACCACATCAAAGCAGCCTATGAAGGCTCTGTGCGATTGAGCTCATCTACCTCTTATGGTAGTAAGTTCGAAGTTCTTACCATGCTTTTGAGAAATTAAGATTCTCCCAAACTCTCTACAGCATGGATTAGAAACTACGGCTATTAGTTTTGGTCTCTTCCACAGGAGGAAAAACTTATACATGATTGAAAGGGTTCCTACTTGTAAATTGCCTTTCTCCAGTGCCACTGGATCCTATTCATTACAGAAATGCAAGGCATTCACAGCACTTAGTATGTTTGAACAAAGTTTTGTGTAACATTGCTGGTTTGTAAATTCTATCCTTCCAGAAATAAATCCAAATGTTTGGTTTAACAAAATATGGCTTTATTTTAGTTGTCTAGTTTATAGATACAGGCCCTTAAGGCCCACTGAGTCCTCACCGACCAGCAATCCCTACACATTTACACTATCCTACACGCACGAGGGACAATTTATAATTATACCAAGCCAATTAGCCTACAAACCTGCACGGTTTTGAAGAAAACCCACGTGGGTCATGTATAAACTCCGTACAGACAGCATCCGTAGTCAGGATCGAACCTGGGTCTCTGGCGCTGTAAGGCAGCAACTCTACCGCTGCATCACCGTGCCGCCCACCAGTGTTATTAACCAGTGTCACGACTTTCATAGTTATTTGCAAATCTGTACTCATAATTAAATGCAGAAGAAATACATAAAGTAAATTATAAATGTCTGTACCAGATGTATGAGCAGGAAAACCACTGGCTTGCTGGCTAGCTGCAGGTGTGTGTCCAAGGGGGTGGATATCATAAATTGGAAGCTTTGGTGGCGGAAGGGAAGGTCGAGATTCTATTTCCAGGAACTTCACAAACATTTCCGAGAAAGACTGCAAGACAAAAATCATAAAGGTCCTTGGTATGATAATTCATTTCATCAATACCAAAGTCACAAATAATTCACACCAGGTCGATCTGAATGAATTAATGTTTGCACATGTCAAAATTAGCAACATGAATAGGGGATAAATTCAGAGAAGTGATTTAGGATCAGAAGGAAACCATTTATAATGCTATGCCTGTGTATTAATGGTATGCTCTACCTCAGAACCAACTAGTTCAAGGGTTCCCAACCTGGGGTAAATATACCCCAGGGGGTAAATTTCACCTACCCAGGAGGTAAATTTGTTGATTCTGGATTTGTACATATTTTCTCTCATTGACTGACTGTGTTTGGTTCTGGATACTGGTATCTGTTCATCATTAGTTGTTCATCAATAAGTGAAATAACATTGTTACGTGCTATTAAAAGTTGCCCGGGGTAAACGGGACAAAAAGGGTTGGGAACCCCTGCTCTAGTTCAATATGGTTTCACTTTATCTTAGTTTAGTTTAGAGCTACAGCATGGAAACATGCCCTTCGGCCCACTGAGTCCGTGTCGACCAGTGATCCCTATACACAAGCACTATCCTACACACTGGGAACAATTTATAATTTTTTTTAACCAAAGCCAATTAACCTACAAACCTGTACGTCTTTGGAGTGTGGAAGGAAACGGGACCCGGAGAAAACCCACATGGTCACAGGGAGAACGTACAAACTCTGTACAGACAGCACTCTCAGTTAGAATACGAGATAAGTTTCATCGTAAGTGTGTGCATAAAAAATGCTACAGTGGAGTACCCGGTGGAGCTGTTGCGTCAGTGTCTAAAATCCAGGTCCGATCCTAACCTCGGGTGCTGTGGATGTGGAGTTTGCACATTCTCCCCGTGCTTCAGTGCTCAGCTATTTAGACAGAGACTTGAATCCATAAAACATGGGCTCAGAGTCACCTCTGTGTTAAGGATGATACTTCAATTTTATTAAGGAACATCAGAAAATAAATCATCGTGTAACCATTTTGAAAGCAGCTCTCCCACAACAGCTGAAAGGGACATGCTGTTCTGGAGGGAGAATCAAATGCTCATCAGATTCCTGGGTTGGCACATCTGATCTAAGACAACAGATTGGGACAACTGGGCTCATGTTTAACTAACCCTAACCCTAATGCTGCCTGGCCCACAGAGTTCCACCAACACTTTGTGTTTTTCTCAAGATTTGAGCATTTGCAATTGCTTGCGTCACCCTGAAACATCTGTTATTGCTTTAAAACCACAAATATATAAGAATTTATGAATAGAGTTGCACTTACATTGTTGAAGACTGTCTGCTGATTTGGCCTTTGTGGGGTATTTGGTACACTTTGGGTTCCACTAGCTCTGCTACCAAGCCAACTGGTCACCCATCCCGTAACGCCACGATGTTCACTTTCCAAGAGCTAGTAAAATAAATTTAATGTTATTTCAGTTTTTAGTTTAGAGATACAGCGTGGAAACAGGCCCTTCGGCCCACCGGGTCAGCGTTGACCAGCGATCCCCGCACTTTAACACCATCCTACACTCGCTAGGGACAATTTTTACATTTACCAAGCCAATAGCTACAAACCTATACAAACCTATGTGCGATATATTATCACAGACAAGCGAGAGTAATGCAATCAGCTTTTATCTACAGTTTAATATGAAGGCTCGCCATTCCTTCGTTATATTTGTCTAAAGTATTCAGGAACTGGCTCCTGCATGACAGCGAAAATGAGATGCATAGCTTTTAGCTCCACAAGATGTGAAGTTCAACATTCAACAGCTTGGAATGTGCTCAAAGACACTAGTAATTTTAATGCCAAACTAAGACTAGATTATGTCCCACACTCATTCATAATTTTAAAAAAGCAACTCCAGCACGCTTACAATATAACTGCTAGTCTATTTCAGAGGGCAGTTTAAAGTCATCATCTGCCAAATGTAGACTGGGCGATCGTTTCACGGAACACCTTCGCTCAGCCAGCCTGAACCTACGTGATCTCCCGGTTGCCGGACACTTTAATTCTCCTTCCCATTCCTACACAGACCACGTCACCCATTCCTTCTCTCCAGAGATACTGCCTGTCCCACTGAGTTACCACAGCTTTTTTGTTCTACCTACCTACACAGACCTTTCTGTCCTAGGTCTCCTACATTGTCAGAGTGAGGCTAAATGCAAACTGGAGGAACAGCATCTCATATTTCACTTGGGCAGCTTACAGCCCAGTGGTATGAATATTAATCTCTCCCACTTCAGATAGCCCCGGCATTCCCTCTCCCTCTACCCATCCCCCACATAAGTCGCACTAGCTTCTCGTTTTCATCCTACAAACAGTTAACAATGGCCTGTTTCCTTTATCATCGTTACTTTCGTGTATATCTTTTATTCATTGTTCTTTATCTCTCCACATCATCATCTATATCTCTCGTTTCCCTTTTCCCTAACCAGTAAGAAGGGTCTCGACCTGAAAGGTTACCCATTCCTTCTCTCCAGAGATGCCGCCTGTCCCACAGTTTCTCCAGCTTTTTGTGTGTATCATCGGCTCTTCTTGTCTTGTGTAGTGTAGAAAAGGTCTCAGTGCCATAATGCATTAGTACAGTTAAGATATGAGTCAATGTAGATACAGTACACGATAAAGTACTTGCCTGAGTTTAGAAGGACCTCATTGAAACTTACTGAATAGTGAAAGGACTGGATAGAGTGGATGTTTCCACTTATGGGAGAGTCTAGGACCGAAGGTCCTAGCCTCAGAATTAAAGGAAGTTCCTTTAAGAAGTAGATGGGGAGGAATTTCTTTAGTCAGAGGGTGATGAATCTGTGGAATTCATTGCCACAGAAGGCTGTGGAGACCAAGTTAACCAATATTTTTAAGGCAGAGATAGATAGTTTCTTGATTAGTACGGGTGTCAGGGGTTATAGGGAGAGGGCAGGAGAATGGGGTTAAGAGGGAGAGATAGATCAGCCATGATTGAATGGCAGAGTAGACTTGTTGGGCCAAATGGCCTAATTCTGCTCCTAACCCTTATGAATGTGAATGGTCATGGTGGAGATTTTAACATAGCTCTCAATTGTTAGTCCAGGATTTATAGTTATGGTCTGGTATCTTAATGACTACTCCACAACCACATCCTCATCAGTCATCAACTAGCTAGATACATACCTGACTAATCTCTTCTCTCCTTAATCCCAGAACACTTCCCATCAGTCGTATTGCTTCATTGCGCTTGTTTTTCGGAGTGTGAAAGTAGCCGACAAACAAATTTCTCATCAAAACCCTTGGAAAGAAAGAACAAATAGTTAATGACGTAAACACTGTAAAGATCAGATCTGCATCTGGACTAGTTGGCAAGCAAACTAGCATTGACTTGACTTTATGTGCATGGTGCAATTTTAATTTAAATAAAATCTGGCAAGGTACTGAACTGTTTAATGTAGGGAACGATGTCCTAAAAGTGATCTCTTTTTAATATAAGCACATGAGCTTAAGTCAATGCATTCATGTGTTTAAGGACACCTCAACAAATAAAGAATTAATTCTGTGTGGACAAAATGGACTTCCGTGCAATTTTAACATCCTTGTAACATTCCTTAGTTGCTTACATTGAAGACGCCTTGAAGAAATACACCTTTAGACTGAATGGTCCCAACCTGAAACGTCACCTGTCCATGTTCTTCAGAAATGTTGCCTGACCCGCTGAGTTACTCCAGCACATTGTGTCTTTTTTTTTTGCCTTTGAGCAGGTGAAGTTGAATTGCTGCAATCCTAAGAGTGAGCATCCACCCACAATATTGGCAACAAAGAATTTCAGTAATTCAGCCCAGAGATTAAGAAAGTATGAGATATCCCAATTTAAGAAAGCATGTGATTTGGTGTGACTTGCATTTTGGTAGTTTTCTCATACATTTACTATCATTGTCCTTCTAACAGTGAAGATGATAGTCATTTATTGCACATGATCCCCCAATATTGCTCTTTACCAATGCTGCTTCCCCTACACCCCTGATGTAGTAAGTTAGAACACCAGGTGTTCATTTATTTTAGCATGACAAAAAACATGCGATACTGTTCTGAAAATAAGTACTGATGCTGCTTACTTATCAATTTTCCCTTCATTGTTGTTGACCAGGTTCAATAATTCTCTCTGGCCATCTTCCAACATGTCCTTTTGAGCAACAACTGTAAAAGAAATGGACATGATTTAGCAAAGAGCCTAAAGTAGCCTAAACACTCAAAATGGACAGGCAGAAAATTCTGAATCAGAGAAAACATTACTGCTCACACCACGTTCAGGAAATTGTTCAACTTCAACCAATTAGGATCAGAAGCTGAAGACAAAAGGTGGCTGAAGAGAAGGTCACTGTTAGACAGACGTATTATTCAAGATGACATTGCCAAAACAACTTGGATATGTTATATTTACAATTGGATAGGAAAGGGAAAGACTCAAGTTTTATGCTGCAACATCAACTAACACAATATAAACAGCATAACTATACACAGTCAACTGTGCACAGCATATGTAGCCTGAAGCAAGAGTTTGAATCAACCTTAAAAGTTGTCATTATCACATTTGATACAAAGACTATGTTACTGCCAGCAGCGCTTGGCCAGGAACCTGGTGCGAGTCCGGTCATCCTTCCGCAGCTGCGTCAAAAACCTGGCTGAGGACTCAGTCCTCCAGTGCTCAGTCCTCACTAACACTTCGCTCAGTCCTCACTAACACTTCGCAATTAAAATTATCTCATCTCTGAGACTATATCAATGGCTTTAAGGGCTGGTGTTGCTCTGTGCTGAGATACAAGGCTCAGGAGGGCACCCTAGCTTGCATGGCACAATGTGTATGAGCATGATTTAGCTGCACCTATCCCTCGCCGTACATGTGCATGTAACAAAGTCAACTTGACTTGTATGTATGACCAAGAACCAGCAGTGGTTGCACCTTAGATTGACAGAAGGCTTTGATCTGGAGGTCTCTCTCATTAAGCTGGCTATTGAGTTCGTAACCACAGAAATCTCCAAGCTGGGGGAGAGCTGTGTACACAGTCAAAGAAGGGGAACTGCAGCTTCCATTGACTTCTAGTGATGGTCTGGTCAGGGTGTAGCCGAGGCCCAAATCTCAGTGCTGAGCAGCTGCACTGCTCCCACACACACTGACCAAACCAACGGCAGCCATCACACACAATCTCCGCACATCGCCTCAATCTCTGCCATTGGGTCATGGGACAATGAGATTAAGTTTCCATTCCTTCGGGAGCACCGGAAAAGGACAGGGATTTGCACTGGGATCCCAGCACAGGCTTTGTGCATGTTTTTTTTAAAGGGGCTGGGGAGTACATACTTTGGGTAGTCAGACTATGGGACCCAAGACCTATAAAATCAATCAGCACCCCATGGAAGTGCTATGTATGGCACCAGCACAAGAACAAATTGAATATTAAAGCATATTGTTTAAGCTTATACTCAAACCCTCTTTCCACCTGTCTGGCAACAGATTTAGTTTGCTAAACCATCTACGTAGTTCAAAAGATTAAAACCTGGAATCGTTTTACAGCATTTTCTGAACACCTTCCCTCTTCCAGAAAAAAAGTGGTCTCAGCGCACCATATATAGCTATAAATTCTTTTAAATGTTTTCAATAAGTTTCACGTTTTCCCAACAACCGAAGAAAATTTAAAATCTGGAAGGAATTAATTCTGATAAGGAAAAAAAAAGACATTCATTTATATCGAAAGCATACATTGCATTTATGATGATAACTTTGTAAAAAGATCAAATTAGAAACAATGTTATATTGCAGCAGCAATAGTGATCGATCAGGAATCTTCTTAGGTTGGGATCATGCTGAGAATCACGGTGGCGCAGCGGTAGATTTGCTGCCTTATAGCGAATGCAGCGCCGGAGACCCGGATTTGATCCCAACTACTGGTGCTGTCTGTACGGAGTTTGTACGTTCTCCCCATGACCTGCGTTTGTTTTCTCCGAGATCTTCGGTTTCCTCCCACACTCCAAAGACGTACTGGTTTGTAGGTTAATTGGCTTGGTAAATGTAAAAATTGTCCCTAGTGGGTGTAGGATGCGTTAATGTGAGGGGATCGCTGGTCGGCGCACACCCGGTGGGCCGAAGGGCCTGTTTCCGCCCTGTATCTCTAAACTAAGCTAAACTAAGAGAATCTGAATTAAGACCCACTGCCGAGTTAAATTAAAATAGAGCATCTCATCTCTATCATCCTTGGCAAAGAATTCTAAACGCAAACCACCCATTATATAAAGTGATTTCTTCATGTCACTATTGCTTATTTTGCAAATCAGTCCGTCAGTTCTTGACCACTATAGGGAAGTGCTTGTCTCTATCTGCATAGCGCAAAGGCCCTGTCCCACTTTCCCGAGTTACTCACAAACTCTCCCGAGTTTTCCCCTTGATTCGAACTCGGGGAATGTCGGGTAATGTCGGTAGCGAGCTCGTAGGAGCCCGTAGATGTTTCATAGCGGCTTGAAATGCCAACCGTAGGAACTAGGGGCATCAGGTAAGTCGGGACGTTTTTTCAGCAAGTTGAAAAATGTCCACGGGTAAAATAAAATAGCCCCGAGTACCTACGAATGGCTATTACCGTAATTCTCCGAGTTCGAATCAAGGGGAAAACTCAGGAGAGTTTGTGTAACTCGGGAAAGTGGAACAGGGCCTTAAATCTTTCATGATTTTATATACATCTATCATCAGATCCTCTCACAATATTCCCCTTTTCAAGGAGAACAACATTGTCTTTCGCCTATCTGCCAAATTAAAATCCCCATTCGAGGAATTATTTTAGTAAATCTCATTTGCACCTCTTCAAGATCTCTACATATTTCCAGAACTAGATGCAAATACTTCACGTGAAATAAGAACATAAGATATGAGCTGAATTAGGTCACTTGGCCTCTGCGCTGATTCTGCCATAACATAAGATCATGGTTGATCTTTTACTTTCCCATATCATTTCTTTATTAAAAATCTATCAATTTCAATCTTGAGAACCTCCAAGAGCACGTCAGTAGAGAATGTCAAAGATTCACCACCCTGAAGGAATTTCTTCTCATCTTTACCCTGACTGACCAACTCGGTATGTTGATAAAGCATACAGACTTCTTGTGGGACTTTTCAGGGCCGGTGGTTTTCTCTGCCAAGGGTGCTCGGAACTAGGGAATCAGTCCCACAAGAAGTCTGTATGCTTCAATAATACCATCTCTCATTTTTCTAAACTCGAGAGTATAGTCTTAGCTAGTTCATCTCTCCTGAGTTAGACCGGGGGTTGGGATTGGTCTGTGAGCCAACACTGACTTGATGGTCCAAAATAGATCCCTTCCATACAGCAGGGTAATCTAATATTTCTCCTTGTCAAAATTAATTCCTTCCATATTTTAAACGTTTTTTCGCATAAAGGGAAAATGTGAAATTTAATGTGACGTTCAAACTGAATGTGTTACACACGAAACTGGGGACTATACAGAAAAGTTCCTGCCTGTGATGCACCAAAAATGTATACCAGCCCCAAAGGGGTTGAAGCAGGAAGTGCTATCATTTTTTGTGCATGTCCATAATGTTTGCTTTAGTAGTCTTTTTAATGTATTATAAACCTTGGTAAAGATGTACTAAAACACTATTTTGAAGTTCATATTCACCTTGAGCGTTCTCTCTCTCTCTTTCTTTCTCTCTATCTGTCTCTCTCTCGCGCCCCAATTCCCTTAACACTTTTCTGGATTATGCTACAACTAACATTTTACCACTGAATAACCAAAGGCATTACAGAATGCATTGGCTTATGATCTGATGAAGAAAGAATGAAGCAAGATGCTCAACAATTTTGATTTACAGACCAAGCCACAACATAAGAAAAGTCTGCCTTTTAACACTGTGAAGATATTTAATTATTTAACCTCACTGCTCCCGCTGTTATGGAAATGGACCAATGCCTTTTTGTCATTTGATATACATGACACTTAGATGCATCTTATTTTTATAAGATTATTAAACCAACTGGAATGCCTTTTTCCCCTCAAGTTACCCATGATCTGTCACATCATTTCATTTAGGAGAATTTGCTAAAACCTTAAAGGTCAACCACTTGCGTATCAATTGTTACACAGAGGTATCATTTATGAATACGGCATCCTCATTATTTTTAAAATAGGAGGCAAACATTTTTGGGGGACCACGTTTTAAATGTGGTGGTTAATGACGTTTTCACAGTAGAGCACATGAACATGCCGAAGGTAGACACAAAATGCTGGAGTAACTCAGCGGGACAGGCAGCATATCTGGATAGAAGGAATGGGTGACGTTTCCGGTCAAGACCCTTCTTCAGGCAGAAGAAGAAGAAATGGTTCAGTGCTCTGTTTCCTTTGCACAATAAAATGACACAAAGAATCGTCAATCACAGCTTGCCGCATGGAAAATGGCACTTGTATGTTTACATTAAAGTATGTTTACATTAAAGTATGGAATTGTTTGAATACTGCAACAATGACTGAATATTGCAACAAATCTGCCATGTTGCAACCTATCTATTTTCATACATCTGTGAGCATTTCCACTCTGGCTGAAGAAGGGTCTCGACCTGAAACGACACCCATTCCTTCTATCCAGAGATGCTGCCTGTACATTTTGTGTCTATTGTCCTATCTGGGACACATGACAATAAACTCTCTTGACTTGACTATTTTCAGTTTAAATCAGCATCCGCAGTTCCTTCCTACAACATGAACAAGTCCTTTGGGGGAAGGATATGTATTAATAATTCTCATGAATCTCTGTGAATACAACTAAAAATGAACAATATTGACCGCCTGCACGTTATGCACAAAATATTTCAACTATAGGACACATTACTCCCCACACTATGCTTACATGGGATATCTTCACCATTTCTGGTTAGAAATGCTCCAATTAAGTGGAAGGAGCAATCCAAAATATTGGAATAGATCAACTTGCATGACAAATCCCCAATTTCATTTAAATCTATTTACTCAGAGTGGAAATGCTCACAGGTGTATGGTAATAGATAGTTTGCAACATGGCAGATTTGTTGCAGTATTGAAACAATTCCTATTTTAATGTAAACATACAAGTGCAATTTCCCATGCGGCAAGCTGTGATTGACGATTATTTATGTCATTTTATTGTGCTTAGGAAACAAAGCACTGAACCAATTAGTTTGCACAGTCAAGTTTATTTCTTCCTTGGACCATGCAACAATTTGTTGTACCACAGACTCCATCTAAACATAATCCCCCAAAAAATTGTCTGGTAACTTCACCACGATTGTTGGAAGAACTGCTGAAATTACGATCCATTCACACAACTGCCTATAAGTTTTATACTTTCCTCTAAATTGAACATGCTCTGATTAGCGCAAGTTAAAAATGGCTTGGGATGCTTTTCCACATTGCTTTATATGCACAGGTTGCTGGGTATGCTTTTCAGATTTCTCCAAGAACATGGGAAGGGGGAAATGCATTCTTCTATTGCTTCGCAAAGAACCGCCTTGGAGGGCTTTAAAACTTTATGTCTTTCTACAATGAAAATGAAGGAAGCTGTACTCAAAGGGTTAATAAAGGGAAGAATTGATTTATTCATTTCCCTGTTTGAGTCGACTTCCTTTTATATATGCTGCCAATTGTTTCTTTATCTGTGGCCAAGAAGGCATTTTTATTAATTCGACTTTTGTTGCCAGCAATCCAGACACACTGCTGTTTACTATCAGTCAATCAACTGCATGCCTTTTTCACAATTTTGAACCATTGCTTATTTTCTTTCAACCTATCCACACAATGTTATGTCCATATTTAGCAAACTTGCTTCACATCCATATTGGGTGTATCCAAAGAAATGCAAGAGGCCAATTTGCAAGTGGAAATTGATTTAGTTTGAAGCTTTAGAGATACAGTATGGAAACAGGCCTTTCAGACCACCGAGTCCATGCTGACCATTGATCATCCGTTCACACTTGTTCTATGTTATTCCACTTTCTCATCCACTAATTACACGCCAGGGGAATTTACAGAGACCAATTAACCTACAAACTCGCACATCTTTGGGATGCAGGAGGAAACCAGAACACCCAGAGGAAACTCAAGCAGGGAGAATGTGCAGACTCCACTCAGACAACACCCAAGGTCAGGATCGAACCCGTGCCTCAGGTGCTGTGAGGCAGCAGTTCTACCAGCTCTGTGCCAATTGTCACAAAGCTTTCAAATGCTAATACTATTTGTGTTGGTCAGAAATGAGTTATCTAAAGAATTGCACAAGACAATATAGTTTTCTTTAATTGCTTTGATTAAGTTTTTCCTTTAACCTTTGGTTTATCTTCCATCCAGTTTTGTTAATTTAAAGAAATTCATACTATCCCCTAATTCGTGCTCACACAACACTTAATAGGTGTGTTTTAATTTATCCACTCTATATCCCAATGTGGAAAACATTGTCATGGAGTCACATAGTACGGAAACAAGCCCTTTTGTCCAACCTGCCCATGCCAACCTAGATGCCTATCTACCCTAGTCCCTCCTGCCTGCATTTGGCCGATATATTCCTCTAAACCTAGCATTTCCATGAAACTGTCCAAATCTTTATATTTTTTTTAAATGTTGACATAGTACCTGTCTCAACTATTTCCTCTCGCCTTGCAAGTTCCAATTAAATTTCTCCCCTCTCACATTAAACCTATGCCTTCTGGTTTTTGACTCCCCTACACTGGGAAAAGACTGTGCGCATTCACCCTCATGATCTTGTCCATCTCTAACATCACCCCTCATCCTCTTGCCCTCCAAAGAATATAGTCCTAGCCTGCCCAGCCTTTCCCGAGAGCTCGGGCCTTCAAGTTCTGGCAACATTCTCTGTGACGGCAGTAAAATGAGCTCCCAATGGCTTTTTGAGAGTTTGCAAAACCCTCCAAAGATAAAAGAGAAAAATTGACATTTTGCTACAGAATTGCTACTGTAACAGTTAAAACAGTTAAAGCGGTGATGCCCAATTAAAGTTATTTGAACTCAGCATAACTAGTGCTAACTCTGAAAACTTGCAGCAGCTGTATGAACTGAGTGCAGTTGTGTTTGGCTCAAAGAATCCCCAACCATAAAATATCAATTGGTGGTGAATTATTGAGGATTCAGGTACTTTGAACTTATCATCATGGACGTGATATTTCTCTAACCCACATGCATTTATTTCATTTCATGACTTTGTTATCACTAAAGTTATCAATTAGGATTTCATTGTCCTGCCAAAGTAAATTTAATCCTCAGATCAATTGTTTAGGACACTTGCCCGTCTCCAGTTTATTAATAATTGTTGCAAAGATTGACTTTCAGATAAATTTGTGAAACTTTTCTAGAAAAATCAATTAATAGCAACAAAAATATTGAATTACCTTCCTTTTTAAGATATTCCACCTGCTCTTCTTTAAGGTCCAATTGGTCAGTTAGTCTTGACGCAGAATCCAAAGCAGCATTTGCTTCCTGTAAGTGCTCCTGCAGCAAGAGGAACAAAATTAGTGATCAAAGCTACCAGGAAACGTACTGCTTTAATTCACCTGGAACAGAAAACTACCAATGATGATTATGAAATTAGCAAATTGTTGTATCAAAAAAATGAATTGGTTCAGCACAAGTCTGAAAACAAAGATATCTGTCATCTAAGAATGTTACATGTGCACAGCATGGAAACAGGCCAAATAGCCCAACTCAAATGTGTGATCCCACAACAATTTTGGATTCAACTTGCCATCTTAGTTTGGATCCTACGCACCCTCGCCTTTTGAACAATTCTTTCATGTGGAATCTTGTCAAAGTCCTTACTGAATCACACCTACTTCTTCTTGCGTATGGTGTGCACAGCCTAAAGTTGTTGGTCAAGGGTAGACATCCAGGCCAGGACAGCATCAGCTACGGGGTGGATGGCTTTGATGCCCCCAGAGAAAAGCCTCAGTGAGCAGTCATTCACGATACGTGGGATGGTCTGGTCTGGATGTCCGCAGTCGCAAGCAGGGCTGTCTGTCATCCCCCACTTATGCAGGTGATGGGCTGTTCTTGCATGGAGGGTGCGAATTCTGTTCAAGGTTTGCGATTGCTTGCGATGGAGGTCAAATCCTGGTGGTTTCACTGTGGGGTCTGTGATGACCTCTCCGTTGTTGGTGTTATTACACCTACTTATTGATATGCACTTTATTAGCTTTTTAATAATTCATTGTCATACAGGATCAGCTCTTGACAAAGTCATTTTGGCTGCCTCGCATTAGTCGCACCATTTCCAAGTGATCTTTAATCCTCTCTCTGTGAACATTTTATTTCTAGTATCTTCCCTAACACTAATGTTTGGTGGACAGCTCTACATTTACCGTGCTTTACCCTGCCGCCTTTCTTGGAAATGGGGACCACATTTGCTGTCTTCCAGACATCTACAGCAGTTTTTAATGCAAATAATTTCATTTTAGGGATATTGTCAACACCAGAATATACTTGCCCATCTAAAAGCAGCCTATTTAAAAGCAGCAACAAGCCATCTTCTTGGTCCGCAACAGTCCCTCTGTTCAAGGTACTCCCACGGTTGTTTTTGTTGGGTGCAGTGTTCCAATATTCAGATCAATCTGATGAGTTTATACTAAACCAAGGCAAGTATATCCTTTCAAGTAATCCACCTATGGTCTCACCAAAACCCTACAATCGCAGCACAGGTTCCTTACTATTTAAAAGCATAGCATTCTTTAATTGATATTTATACATCAATTTTTAATAGAAAATCCTAGACAACACATTCATCTGCACACTCACGTTTACCAGTTCACCATTTTAAGAGTTTTTTTTAATCGTCTTTCTAAAGTGAATACCATAACAATTTTCCACATCATACTGTATCCGTCATTGCTTAAGCTATCAACATCTGTTTCTTCATGCTTCACATCTCCTCGCAGCACACTCTCTCAAGCAGCATAACATCAACTACAAAATCTGGACACATGGCACAACATGGACATTTCTCATTGCACATTTAACAGCAGCAATGCACTCACTGAAGACAATGGGTTTGACTTTCAGAGGGAGAGTACAACCTGCAGTGCTATTGCATGAGTTTATTTAGCCCATGCAATTTAGTTGTTAATGTTAAAGAAAACATTCTGTGATCTACAGCATCATTACAGTACCAGACACTGCAGGATATTGCTGATGTAGGATCTCACAAAATCGCTTATGGTGAATTAAGGAGGAACTATCTCTTGCATACTACAATTCTACTATAACACATGAGCTTGGTTACAAAAAGCATACAGCTTTATCCCTTACCTCTAATTCTGCGACTGTTTTCTCAAGACTTAATGCTTTCTTTTTCCACTCTGCAATGTCCTTCTGATATTTCTCCAATTCAGTTGCATACATTGCTTTTTCCTCTGCACATTGCCAAAGAAAATATACATGAACATAAAATGAGCAAGGCCTATCTGCATAATCATGGAATTTATTATTATAGCGCGGTATCGGAGATTTTATTACGAAAAGAAACAGAATGTTTAGCAAGCTGTCATAGCAGAAAGCAGGGGGAAAAAATCACAGTACAAACATATAATCATTGTGGAGGCCAAAACATCATTAACTACAATAATGAGGCCAAATATTTACACCCTGTTTTGCAATGAATTAACTGACACGCAATATACTGGTGATGCTACATTTGGTTTTAATGTCCCATGTTTAAAGTGATTCACATCATAAAATGTGGAGAATTATTAAAACTAATGGCTCAGATGGAGGTTAGTCAGCCCACCGTGCTTGCACTGGTGATAGGCACAAAATGCTGGAGTAACTCAGGGACAGACAGCATCTCTGGATAGAAGGAATAGATGATATTTCAGGTTGAGGCCCTTCCTACATATGCTTGCACTGGCTCCTTGATGGAATAATCCACAAGCTAATTTTCACACCTGTATCAATCTTGCATTTCCTTTGGTTTCATAATTATCCACACCTATATTTTTTTCCCATTAACCATAATCTGTACTGCAAGAACCCTGCATACAAAATATTTGTCATTCCTCTTTTCTCACATAGTGCACATTTAAAATTGATCTTTGCCTCAATACCAAATCCAAAACCTGTCAAGACTTTGCTGTAAGCTCTCTATGGCCTTAACAAGCCTTTCATACATTTCTAAATGTAATGTCTTCGCTCCTATTACTAAATCCCATAGTCTGATCAAGCTGTAGTTGTACTTTCATGATATATGCTCTGAATTTTTCCAACATTTAACATAATCCCTCCAGAAATAATAACCACACCTAGCCATACTAAATTGCAACTGCCTCCGGACTACCCCATTCCATAATTTATGTGGTTTGACCTATTTTTAATATTCATTAGTTCTAGCAACAGCCATAAACCTTCTTTACATACTGGTAACATAACACGTCAGGTCTGGGGGAGTTCCCCCCACCACATGTAATCCAGTGCTACCGGCTCCATGGTCGGATAGTCGGCGGCTAAACAGTCTCCCCCACCTAGTTTGCCAGGTGAGGAGGGGTCTGTGGACCCCCAGCAGGACCAAAAACAAGACCTGTCAAAAGGCAGATGAACTTATAGCGAGCCAACAGCCATCCACACCAGTAGAAGTTGCGATCACTGTCATACATAGCATTGTAAGGAATGATGATAAAGCACACACAACAAAATCCTATACTTCCAACGGCGGAAGTCCGCAGGAACTGGAGGACATAGATGTGTGGTGCGTCCGTCACCGTTCCCGTTGGAAACCAGCACCACTGCGTCGCTAATGTTTTCAACGATAGAGCAAGCCATAAATATTTGGCCTTATTATTGTAATTAATGATGTTTTGGTCTCCACAACGATTATATGTTTGATCATTAACCCTTGATGAGTGAATCTAAGAACTATAGGGGAGAAGGAGACGGCAATGGAGGGGGAGCGATGGAGACAGTAAAAGCTGACAGGAAGAAGCGGCAGCTGGTGAGAGGGGAGTGAGCCCCACAGTGACTGAGCGTGTCAGGTGGAGGCGGCGGTCCGAAGAAAGCTCTGTCGGCCAGGGGCGACCACGTGAGCCGCAACAACAGCCATGACAATCAGACGGTGCAGCAGATGGTTTAGAAGGGCTCGCTAGTGGACTTTGTGGTAGATGTCGGCGACTTTGGCTATCGACCGCCTCCCACGGTCTCACTCAGCCTCTCAGTGTCACAGCGAAACTGGAGTAGCAGCGAGTCCTGGCCACGGTTTTATATCTATGAAGCTGATGGAATGCCCTTGCCATCCTCCCGTTGCAGTAACACATAGTCAGTCATGTGAATTGTTTATGCATGTGCGAGTTTACTTAACTAGTCCATTGTGCAAGTTGGGGAGTGCCTGCAACTTGTAAAATATGACATATATAATGAATGTTTGGAGCCCATGAAGTACTGAGTCACGGAGAGACCTTGTGTACAAGGGATTATATGTCAAATAGAATAGGTGACCTTTTGGGCCAGAACCTTTCTTTTTCACCAGAGATGCTGCCTGAGCCAGTGTGCTACTCCAGCATTTTGCCTATCTTCTGTTTGCCTTCTTCATTGTCTACATGTTGCAAATAATTATAATGTTTAGACATGCAATTAAATTATTGAGGTACAAAAGCGGAATAAATTTGAGCAAGTAAAGCTATGATGTAATCACCCATCTGATTTGACTCTTTTCTAAACCGCTTGTGTGGTTTAACCTCAATCTTACCCTTTTGAAACTGCTCTATCACCATCTGCAGGTTGGTTAGTGACATTGCGTACTGCTTCACTTGTTCTTGAGATGTACTCAACTGCATCACCGCTTCGTCGCGCTGTTTTGCAATAGCCTGAAGCTGCTCTTGCAAGGACTCCACTTGAAGACTGGCTTGGTGGCTGTTGGAAAGAAATGCACGGCCTTTGATTTTTTAGGCAAACATAACTGAGGAATGAGATAAAATGATTTGGAAGAACAGATCTGCGAAGGTGAATTTATATCAATTAAGCACATTAACCCTTGCCTCGCTGAAAATATATCAAGTAGCAATTAACTTTCCATTATTAGTCTGATTGATATACCTTCATACCACATTTACAGTGAAACTGCTTATTCACTTTCAATGTACTTTGATAATTCCATTCACGCTCCAACTGATATGTAGAAAAATTGTACACGGCTTTTCTGATTTCAAGCAAACTTTATTAAAATTGCCTCACCCTTTATTTGCTTGGAGGAAATACTTTTCCTAGAATGCATTCCTTGGTTAAATATGTTGCAATCTCACTGATATTGGATCTCGTACAAGCCAAACAAAAGGATGAATTTAGGCCAAAATGAAGGAGATGCTACAGTTTGACAGGAAGCTTAATCTAGTACAAGGAAGGTGCCATACTAATCATCCTCCTTTTCAAAAATACATTGCCGTTACTAAAATGGCAGGCTGGCTGACCCTCAGATCCACCTCAACTAATATTGTGGAAGTATTAATAACACCACTGCATCCACCCATTACCTGCCACGCTTTGTCCTGCCTCTCCTCTCACCCAGCTTTCTCCCCCACTTGCTACAATTAGTCTGAAGAAGGGTCCTGACCCGATACGTCACCTCCCCATGTTTGCCAGAGATGCTGTCTGACCTGCTGAGTTACTCCAGCGATAAGACACAAAAAGCTGGAGTAACTCAGTGGGTCAGGCATCATCTCTGGAGAAAAGGAATAGGTGACGTTTCAGGTCGAGACCCTTCTTCAGACCAGCATTTTGCATCGCTTTGTGTAATCAGCATCAGCAGTTCCTAGTTACTACCACTGACAATGGAGTTTCATTATGAAGCAAAAACCCATGTAGGTCATGGAAGCAACTTATCTACATAAATAACTATTTAAAAATCTCATATTTATCTTAAAAGGATTGCTTCTACCTAGCACTTTCCACCGCACAAGAAGATGATGCCAACTTTTTCTCCAGGAACGTAATCTTCCTCCTCAACTCAGTCTCCCGGTCCTCGGCTGCCAGGGCCTCTTTGGTGTACGATTCCTCCATCTCAAGTAAGTGGCTTCGGAGCCGCTGCAATTCCTGGTTTAGACGCTGCTCTTTATCACGCATATGCTGCAACTGAAGAATAAGTGTTTCTATCATAGTGGACTAAAGTCAGATTGCTAATCATTCCTTCTATCACGATGGCGAACAACATGAAAATTCAGAGAGAGGTATTAAATAAAGAGAAAAAAAGACACCATAAAATCATAGGACCAGATATGAATGAAACCAAATGCACTCCTATTTTAACTGGAGGGGGAGAGCTTTAAATTCAATGCTTCAATAGCACTTTACTGTCTCATGTATCTAGACACAGTGACATTCACATTTTTTAATACAGTTCAATAAAAATCTTACAAGACATAAGCACAGTCATACTTAAGTACAAGTGCGCAAGGTAGCAGATTAGACTGAGGCGGTACACAATAATTGCCATGTTTTGGGCTCCCACCTATACCCCTCAAGTTTCAAAGTTCTTCAAAATGTAGAGTCAAAATGATGGCCAATTCTCCTCCTGCAGTCATTACATTTATGGCCAACTGCTTTCAGGCTAGTGATAAACTGGATTCTTCAGAATTATGATTCTTCTGATTATGCAAGGAATATATGCATTTTTTCTTTGTCAATTTTCAAAGTAACTTTTAAGTGATTCTCTAGTTCTTAATCAAAATCTCACTAGCAGCCCAGGACAATGAAAATGTTTTAGCCTGAAAAGACATTCAGTGCTATACCCAGTGCATTAACACAGCCTTCTCACCTGCTGATAACAAATTTAGTCCAAGCAACAGCTAAAAATCTCTGTAAATGTGGCATTTATATCCCCAGTACTGCAAGTCTATCTTAATCGAATTTCTGATCCGAAATTCTGAGTCCCTCACCATCTTCCAGTCCCGCCTCAAGACCCATCTCTTCACCTCTGCATACCCTTAGTCCCATGTTCCCCTCCCCTTTGCATCTCTATCTTACTGCTCTATTTTGTTTTGTTTATTCTTGACTCTCAATGTAAGGAGACTTTGAGACCTGAAAAGCGCTATATAAAATAAATGTATTATTATTATCATTATTAATCAAAAGCACTTGAAACATGCTACTTCATTATTAGAATATACCATGGTGCTGCATTAGAAAAAAGTGTGGTAAGTAATTAAGTTACTGAATTAACAGCCAGAGTTCTAGACAAACGACTCAAGTTCAGAACTCATTGTGGCACCTAAATCTTAAATTCAAAGTATTAATTAAAATCTAGAACTGAAAGTATAAAGCTCAATTCAGTAAAGGCAATCATGAAACTACTAGATTCAGAGAAGCAAATCTGTCATTGTGCCCTTTATGGTCTTTGTGTGACTCAATACTCAAGTTAATGATTTAACTTTCTACTCAGTTCGGAGGTGATGGACAATAAATACCAGAATTGTTTGCAACTAAAACATATCTGCGATGGATGAAGAATTCAGCTTTTGTTTTAAATTTGACAGGATTAATCCTCACTTATTGCCCATGTCAAATTGCTGATGACAATATGATGCCACATCCTTGAATTGTGTAGCGTTGTTACAAAACCTACCATCAGCGGCGCTGCAGATCTGCCACTGCCTGTGCGTGCGATTCCGGAGGATTTGGGGGGGGGGGGGGATTAAAATGCATGTTTGTAATGGTTGTTGGAGAGGGATTTCCTCGGGCTGCTAGCTGATGAAGAAAAATTGTTCGCACTTCCGTTCCTGGTTTAAAAAAAAAAATTGCTGGACGATTGCATTGCTGGATTGAACTTAAACGCGACTTCTAACGCCTTCAACATCACGGATCGCAATATCAGGACAAAACAAAAGGTATCTCGTTTATTTAACATATTATCTTGCTTTTTGGTGTGGCTTAATTTTAATCTTATGATGCGAAAAATGTTATTTAGGCCCCCATACGAATCGGCCATGTCTTGCCTGCCGATATGGGCTTAAAATTTATGGCAACGGCAACATTCCAATCGATCACATTCCAGAAACATCCACTCTCAAGATAATCAAATTCATTATTTTTTTGCACATTCATGTCATAAGAACATCTAAATATCTATATTTTGTGTTATTGTCTATCCATGATCAATATTTTCATACTAAATATCCACAGTACAGTTTTAGTCAGATGTACTGTGCAAAAAAGAATGATTTTGATTATCTTGCGAGTGGAAGTTTCTGAATTAATTTATGGGAATTAAACATTAAATTCCTTCCATTTGGCATTTAAATTCATGACAAAGTGAGATTTAAAAATCATGTTATATTGTGAATTCTTGTGTGAATGGGATCAGTTTGCTATTTGTTATTTGGATACTTAGGCGATTTTAAAATGTTAGCCTTTTGTTAAGAAATGGATAGATGTTTAGATCTAGTAATTGAATTTAGATGAATTTAATTGCTTAGATGAATTTAATTGATTTGATGAAACTGATGAATATGAATTTTTTGTTGGGTATTTACTATTTGTTTTAGCGTTTAACTTTATCATTTCTACCTTTTTTTCCTAAAACTGTAAATAACTTGTTTCTGTTAATGCTGTTCAGTGTTTTTTTTCTTTACATTTTAAACAGACGTCTCTGAAGAAGAAATGCAAAATTGTCAATCCAAATGGCCAGCAAAAGAGACTGATTTAATCAGCATTCGCAGAGATTATCCGAATTTGGACTACTCCAAATGTGATGATCTACAGGACATTGTTAATGGGAAAGTAGCGGGCAGAAAGGCATGTCATGTGTGGTTTGAAGAGTAAAAACTTGTAGTTTACAATGCCAAACTTGAAAAGTTGAGGAAAAACAAGGTGTACAGAGTTGCTTATTGGTTACAATCTGAGGAGTATGATGATGCTACTGATTATGATATGCCAATGTACCAGCTAGCAACTGATCTTCTCCATAAAGACTTGGTCTTTTGCTAGAAATTGTAATTTCTTTACCTGTCTGTTACGGACGTACAGCATATAATACAATTATATTAAAGTTCTGATCTTGAGAATATCACATTTTTGAATTTTCAAGGCAGTCTGTGTGTTTATTACTATTTCCGTCACAACGGTCACTTTTGTAATTAGCTACAATTAGGTAACTAATTATATGCTTTAATTTCAGGTCATCCAAGTAAAAGGCCTGTCTCACGAGTCTGCGGTCTATGGCGGCGAAACGGGAGGAATCTGCCGCCATAGACCGCGCACTCGTGAGAAAGTACAATTCCCGGGCCGTGCGGCGGCGTTCCCAACACCGCGCGGTGCTAAAATAAAATCGACAATGTCGAAAACACTATACTCACCGCACAACCTCCACCAGTGATGCACGAGTGCGCACGGCCGCTCGCACGGGCCGCCGCCAGTGTGGGTCGAGCGCCGTGCGTCAAACCTCCTCTGCCACAGCCTCCGCCAGTGACGCACGTGCCGCCGCCAGTGAGGCACGTGTGCTGCGCGGCCGCAGTCACAGCCACCGCTACAGCGCCGCGATCAGGATGGCCGCCGCCACAGCCGCCGCGGGTGAGTCACGTGCGGCGGGCCGACGTCATCGCAGTCGGCCCGCCCTTTTTTAACTTACCGCAAGCACGTGGGACCCGCTGTGTTTGAATTAACTCGGCCCCCGCGCAACATCCGTGCGGCGCTCCGGTGGATAGGCTCGACGCTCTCGCCGTTGCCGCGCGGTCCTCGCTACCGGCGACGCCGCGCTTCACCGCCGATGACCGCAAACAGGTAAGACAGAGCCTTAAGATGTTTCATATTTGTTTCAGAATGCTTCAATCTATAATAACTGAAAATTTCATTCAGTTCTCTTAATTTTTAAGAAAGTTATGGGCTTTTGACAGTCCTCGATCACAGCTTTTGTGTAAAGTCAATGGAAAAGCAATAGGGAACAAGATGCTAATTTCCGAGTATGGAAATGACCATAACTGTTTTAATACTGAAGATATGAAAGTGAATTAGGTATCAAATTAAAGTTCATTTTATGCTTTATCTGATGGGATAAATTACAGGCTTGATTTTTAAAATCTCAAAATTTTGTAACATTCCAAACCTGTGCAGATCTTTTTGTGAAAGTACTCCACCTACTGCTGGGACGGAAGCTCCAGTATTCTGACCCAGCAAAGATGAAGGAACAGCAATATATTTACAAATCAAGATGGTGTGTGTGGTGAGGAGGGGAACTTGCTGAATGTTCCCACTTGCCTGCTGGTCCCTGGCTGATAGAGATTACAGATTTTGGAGGGGATGTTAGAGTAGTTAAGGCAAGTGACTGTGGTGCATTTCGTAGATAGGGCCAAATGAAGCCACAATGTGCTGCTCTTGGAGAGAGTGTATGTTAAGGGTGATGCACTGCCAGATGTGAAGAGTTTTTTTTTAATTGATGTCAAATGTAGGCAGTTCCGTTATGGCTCTCAGTGCTCACAAAAGTACCAAGAGCACAAGTACCAAGCTCCTAATGTCAAGATGGTGATTGCGCCAAGTACATTAGTTCTGTGCTATTGAGAGTGCTTTGGGCCCGCAGTTACTTGGGGAACGGTTAATCAAACTTTCAAGGAGTTTGCACAGCTGGGCTAGGTTTAAAATAAAAACAAACTGCCGAAGATACTCAGCGGGTGAGGAAGTGTCTATGAAAAGAGAAAGAGTTATAGTTGCAGACTTATAAATGTTTCATCACAACTCACAACACTCTTGCTCTGCTTCCCTGGTTGTGTTCAGTATTCTGATGCATTGCTCTGCCATTTTCAGTTATAATTCCCGATTCCAACAGCGACAATATTTTAGGTAGACAAAAGTGCTGGAGAAACTCAGCGGGTGCAGCAGCATCTATGGAGCGAAGGAAATAGGCAACGTTTCGGGCTGAAACCCTTCTTCAGACTGATGTAGGGTGGGGCAGCGACAATATTTTGTTTTGTAACTGGATTGAAATCCTGGCTCCTGACATGCAACAGTCACACCTCTTTCAGCCACACTCAACATGCCTTACCAGATGTATAATGTTTGAACTTAACCACAATTTTGATGATATCTTACTTCATTCACTAATGCAGTGGCTTCCATTTGCTTCTGTTTGAGGGCCAGCATAACTTGGTCTCTCTCATGCTGAAACATTCCTGCTTGCTCCTGCATCGATTTGACTTCGTAAAGCAGTTGATTTAATTCGCCATTCTTCCCCTTCAAGTTGTAAAATAAAACTAATCAATTCTAAACAAATTTCATAGCTAGAAAGATAGCATTTTTATATGCCATTCACAAAATACATTATTAAATACATTTTAGATAGAGAACTGCACAATGTTTTTGTTATTTTTTAAAAACTTTTTTTTGCTATTTTATAAAATCTAAAAATTGTGCCCCTTGTTTTATTAGGAATTATACTATCAGCAGCAGCATTTTCACTTTTTAAATAGTTCTTTTATAATAACCATATAACCATATAACAATTACAGCACGGAAACAGGCCATCTCGACCCTTCTAGTCTGTGCCGAACACGTATTCTCCCCTAGTCCCATCTACCTGCACTCAGACCATAACCCTCCATTCCTTTCCCGTCCATATAACTATCCAATTTATTTTTAAATGATAAAAACGAACCTGCCTCCACCACCTTCACTGGAAGCTCATTCCACACAGCCACCACTCTCTGAGTAAAGAAGTTCCCCCTCATGTTACCCCTAAACTTCTGTCCCTTAATTCTCAAGTCATGTCCCCTTGTTTGAATCTTCCCTACTCTCAGTGGGAAAAGCTTATCCACGTCAACTCTGTCTATCCCTCTCATCATTTTAAAGACCTCTATCAAGTCCCCCCTTAACCTTCTGCGCTCCAAAGAATAAAGCCCTAACTTGTTCAACCTTTCTCTGTAACTTAGTTGTTAAAACCCAGGCAACATTCTAGTAAATCTCCTCTGTACTCTCTCTATTTTGTTGACATCCTTCCTATAATTAGGCGACCAAAATTGTACACCATACTCCAGAATTGGCCTCACCAATGCCATGTACAATTTTAACATTACATCCCAACTTCTATACTCAATGCTCTGATTTATAAAAGCCAGCACACCAAAAGCTTTCTTTACCACCCTATCTACATGAGATTCCACTTTCAGGGAACTGTGCACAGTTATTCCAAGATCCCTCTGTTCACCTGCATTCTTCAATTCCCTACCATTTACCATGTACGTCCCATTTTGATTTGTCCTGCCAAGATGTAGCACCTCACACTTATCAGCATTAAACTCCATCTGCCATCTTTCAGCCCACTCTTCCAACCGGCATAAGTCTCTCTGTAGACTTTGAAAATCAACTTCATTACCCACAGCCCCACCTATCTTAGTATCATCTGCATACTTACTAATCCAATTTACCACACCATCATCCAGATCGTTGATGTACATGACAAACAACAGTGGACCCAACACAGATCCCTGTGGCACCCCACTAGTCACTGGCCTCCAACCTGACAAACAACCATCCACCATTACTCTCTGGCATCTCCCATTCAGCCACTGTTGAATCCATCTTGCTACTCCACCATTAATACCCAACCATTGAACCTTCTTAACCAACCTTCCATGAGGAACCTTGTCAAAGGCCTTACTGAAGTCCATATATACAACATCCACGGCTTTACCCTCATCAATTTCCCGAGTAACCTCTTCAAAAAATTCAAGAAGATTAGTCAAACATGACCTTCCAGGCACAAATCCATGTTGACTGTTCCTAATCAGCCCCTGTTTATCCAGATGCTTATATATATTATCTCTTAGTATCCTTTCCATTAATTTGCCCACCACTGATGTCAAACTAACAGGTCTATAATTGCTAGGTTTACTCTTAGACCCCTTTTTAAACAATGGAACAACATGCGCAGTACGCCAATCCTCCGGCACTATTGCCGTTTCCAATGACATTTGAAATATTTCTGTCATAGCCCCTGCTATTTGTACACTAACTTCCCTCAATGTCCTAAGGAATATCCTGTCCGGACCTGGAGACTTATCCACTTTTATATTTCTCAAAAGTGTCAGTACTTCCTCTTCTTTGAATCTCATAGTTTCCATAGCTACTCTACTTGTTTCCCTTACCTCACATAATTCAATATCCTCCTTGGTGAATACCGAAGAAAAGAAATTGTTCAATATCTCCCCATCTCTTTTGGCTCTGCAGATACCTGTCCACTCTGACTCTCTAATGGACCAATTTTATCCCTCGTTATCCTTTTGCTATTAATATAGCTGTAGAAACCCTTTGGATTTACTTTCACCTTACTTGCCAAAGCAACCTCATATCTTCTTTTAGCTTTTCTAATTTCTTTCTTAAGACTCTTTTTACATTTTTTATACTCCTCAAGCACCTCATTTACTCCATGCTGCCTATAATTATTGTAGATCTCTCTCTTTTTCCGAACTAAGTGTCCAATTTCCCTTGAAAACCATGGCTCGTTCCAATTTTTACTATTTCCTTTCAACCGAACAGGGACATAAAGATTCTGTACTCTTAAAATTTCACCTTTAAATGTCCTCCATTTCTCTTCCACATCTTTCCCATAAAACAAACTGTCCCAATTTACTCCTTTTAAATCCTTTCGCATCTCCTTTTGGTATCTAACAATAAATTTGAAAGTACAAAGTTCCCTTTTTTAAGGATAACATCCAAATGATTGCTGACATGCATATGGTAACCGAGAAAGATTCTATTCAGCATTCATGGTGATTGAAGTATCCCAAGGCCATCTCGTTATTATCAGCAAGATAACGAGATCAAGGAGAGCCACTGCTCTAAATTACTTCAAAAATCCATGCTGGAGATGCTCTAGGGAACCCATTATTTTAGATGGAAATACAGAATCCAACCACTGTAATAGAGGAATAACTCTCAGACCAAGGGGGGATGTAACCATGCTAGGATATATGTGCATCGTATTTTTAAACTAACAAAGCCAGCGAGCTGGAAAGTGGCAATGACTTAAAAATTTGATGCTCGAGCATTGCAATTGGCAATCCTTCTAATTGGTAAAGAAATGTGGGACAGAGTCTCTTAAAAATATTTCAACAAAAAAACATTGAGATTCTCCTTCAACACAGGATCCTTGGAGATGGAAATCAATAAATAATTCATACTTTCCAGATAAGGTTTTGCATTTACAGAGAAAATAATATTATTAGAGAAGAAATTGTAGGAGCCCTGACTGAGATATATGAATCATCGCTAGACATGGGAAAGGTGCCAGAAGACTGGAGGGTGGATAATGTTGTGCTTCCATTTAAGAAGGCTGCAAGAAAAAGCCTGGGAACTATAGACCAGTGACCCTAATATATGTGGTATGCAAGTTACTGGAGAGGATTCTAGATGCATTTGGGTAGATATGGACTGAATAGGGATAAATCAGCATGTTTTTGTACATGGAAAATCACGCCTTACAAATCTGGATGAGTTGTTTGAAGAAGAACCAAAAAAGCTGACAAAGGCAAAGCTATGGACATTGTCTATATATACTTCAGCAAGGCCTTTGACAAGCTTCTACATGGAAGGCTGTTCTGAAAGGTTAGATCGCATGGAATCCAGGGAGATTTAGTTGACTGGATAAAGAATTGGCTTCATGGAAGCAGAGGGTGATGGTGGGAGTTATTTTTTGGATGGAGGCCTGTGACAAGTGGTGTGCCTCAGGGCTTGGTGCTGGGCCTATTACTGTTTGTGGTTTATATAAAAGATGTGGATGAGAATGTATAAGGCATGATTAGAGAGTTTGCAGATGACACTAACGTGGGTGGTATCGTAGACAGTGTAGATGGTTATCAAAAATCTTGATCAGTCGGGCAAGTGGGCTGAGAAATGGTTAATGGAGTTTAATGCAAATAATTGCAAGGTGTGGCATTTTGGGAAGTCAAGCATGGGCAGGATCTTCACATTGAATGGCAGGGCCCAGGAGAATGTTGTAGAGCAGGGGGACCTAGAAGTGCAACTACATAGTTTCCTGAAAGTGGCATCACAGGTAGATAGGGTAGTCAAGAAGGCTTTGGGTAAATTGGCCTCATCAGTCAGGGTATTGAGTATAGAAGCTGGGATGTTATGTTACGGTTATCCAATATGTTAGTGAGGACGCATTTGGAATATTGGATTCAGTTTTAGTCACCCTGGCAGAGGATGGATGTTGTTAAGTTGGAAAGAGTGCAGAAAAGATTTACGAGGATATTGCCAGGACGTAAGGACCTGACTTTAGAGAGAGGTCGGGCAGACTAGGACTTCTTGGAGCACAGGAGGCCGAGAAGGTGATCGTACAGAGGTGTTAAAGATCATGAGAGGAAAATATAGGGTAAATGCACAGTCTTCCACACCGAGTAGCGCAATCAAGAACCAGTGGACATAGGTTTAAGGTGAGGGGCAACATTGTCAGAGAGTGGAGGGTGTATGGAATGAGTTGTCAGAGGAGGTAGTGTGGCAGGTACTAAAACAAGACATTTGAACAAATTCATGGGTAGGAAAGTTTAGAGGTAAATGGGCCAAACATAGCAATGGAACTAGCATAGATGGGGCATCTGGTCGACATGCGGAAGATGGCCGAAGGGCTGCTTTTGGTGCTGTGTGACTCTAGGACTCTTTGCTGTAATTAATTGAACAAATAATATCACTTACAGGATTAGCATGATCACGTTAGACAGAAAGCTACCCGTGTTGGTGTAAATGGAGCAACAAAACTTAAGTTGTGCTCAGTACATTTGAGAAGCTTCACAAAATTCAGTACCAGCCTAATTTGCATCCTTAATAAGAATGCTTGGACAACAGAGGATTCTTAAACTGGGGCGTGATTGATAATGTTTGTGTTCTTGCCTGACTATAAATTTAAAAAAACAAAAATCCTATTATTAGTTACAAATATTACATGCCAACAATTCTGAATGGAAATGTCTCAATATATTTCTACTCAGTTGCTACAAATTCTCCTTAAACCTCAATCCAAAAATCAAAAAAAGTTCTGAACTAACCTCCTCTTTTTCTTTTAACACCTTTTCCAACGCAGAAGCTTTTTCTCTCATGGAATTTGATTCAAACTCTTTTTCTCTTAACATCATGGAGAATTGCATGTTAGTCTCCTGCAGGGCTCGGAATTCAGTTTCCTTTTCTCGGGACTTGGCTATGATTTGGTCATTCTCCTCTTGAGACTTACGGATGTCCATTTCCAAAAGCGAAACTCTTTCCTTCAGATTAGTGACAGCCTGCTTTAAAACTTCATTTTCATTCTCCTTGTTTCTCAAGCAGCCTGTCACTGACAACAACTGATCACTTTTCGATTTGATGAGAAGATCTTTTTCCCTGAATGATCTTTGCAATTCTTTGTTCTTGTCTTTCATTTGTTTGACCTCCAGAGCTACATCGCTTTTTCCATTCACTGGCTTTGGTGCTAATGAGTCAGCACTATTTTGAAATGCCACTATTGTGGCTTCTTTCCCTTCCAATATTTTACTCAAACGTTCCACCTCTTGCTGCAGTTCTTTTATTTGGTTCAAGTTTTCCACTGATGAACTTCCATGGGAAGGTGGTTTCATGTGCAATATTCCAGTGCTTGTTGCAACTACTTGTGGTTCTGGGGGCACACTGTCCAACTTGTCCAAGATCAGATGCTTGGTACTGCTGAGCTGCCCGATGCTTTGCTGGACCTCTGCAAGCTCTTGGCTAAGGGTCTGCAACTTTTTCTCCTTTTGCTCGTAACTATGAATTAAACTGTTGTAGTCTATCTGAAGCCGAGAGTTGCAGTCTCCATCTGTAGACAGTCGACCCTGAAGCCTAAGGAGCTCATCCTGGAGCTGAGCCGACTCGTGCTGCATGTTTTGGACAGTGGTGATCACCTGCTGCTTCCACTCCTCCATCTTCTTCACTTGCTGCTTTAGTTTGTCACGCTCCTGCAAGAGTTCTTCAAACTGATTACTGCTCACGAGGCCTGACTCACCATTAGACCCCATTCCCGAGGTCTGCAGAACAGTGACTAGAGTTTGGCATTTCTGACGAAGAGCATCAATTTCTATATCCTTCTCACGGATAATCCGAGACAAATTCTGGATCGTTTCCCGCACCATGTCCTCACCCTCATTTTCAGTCTTATTGACCATCCTCAGATTTTCTTCCTGAAGCTTCAAAAGAGCAGCTTCCTTCGCAGCAATAATATCCATCATTCTGTGATATTCAGTCTTCAGTTGGCTGTTCTCCCTTGTCTTTTCATTTAACACTGCCAACACTTGCTCTCTCTCCATAGCATAAACCTGCAATTGCTGCTGTAAGTAGGCCACATCCGCACCCATCTGCCCGTGGATGCCAGAGATCATCCTGGCATTAAGAGTTTGGATTTCCATGTTCTTCTGTTGAATGATGTGAGTTAGCTTGACCACTTCATCCTTAAAAAGAGAGAGCTGATCCAACTGCTTAATCAGAGCCAAATTCTTCTCATTCAGTAACTTTATCTCCCTTTCTTTTTCTTTTATACCTTGAACTAATCTATCAATCTCCACTTTAGACAAATCATGCTTTTCATTTCCATTTTCTCCATTCACTGTTTGCACTTTAATCTCTTGGAGAATGACTGGAGCATCTGTGGGAACAACCTGAAATTCCCTTTGCATTTTCAATTGATTGATGGATTCCTGAAGGTTGCCGATTTTGTCATCTTTTTCGGAAATTAACTTTTCATAGGTTGAAGTAATTGCCTCACACTGGGTTTTGGCTTCATCCCCTCGATCCTGCGCAGAACGCTGAAGCTGCAGAACATTCTGCTTTTGTTCCTCCACAGTCTTTTTGTGAAGCCTTACTTCCTCTTCCAGACTGTTCCTTTTGTTGTTCAGTTCAGTTATTTCGGTCTCCAGCTCGGTTATTATATCAAGAGTCTTGGGTTCAGCAATGGGCGGAGACCTGCTCTGTTGGTCCCCAAGTCGATCTATTTCTTCCTTGAGGTGGTTATTCTCCTCCTTCATCACACTTAATTGACGATCTCTCTCCTCGAGGTTGTGTTTCAGGGATTCACACTCTCTAAAAATCTTTATGTTCTTTTCAATTTCTTGCTGCAGTTCTAGACCTCGTGCCTTTAGTGTTTCAACAAATGTCTCTTTTTCTTTCAAGAGATCTGTCAACTGCTGCTGTCCCTCCAAACTAGATTTCAGCATTTCTTTGGTTTCGTCATGGTCCACTTCCAACAGCTGCTTATTACGTTTGAGTTCTTCAATCTTAAAATCCTTCTCTTGGATCGACTTGATTAAACGGTTGTGCTCTTTCTGCAAAGTCGTAGCATCTAAATTTTGGGCCTCTGTTAATTCCTTGATGGTCTGCTCATACTTTTGTGCTTCCTCATTCAGCCGTTTCTCAGCCTGGCTCAACTCTGACTGCAGCTGGACTTTCTCCATTTTCACTGCCTCCAGCAAAGTGCTGGTCTCCTTAGAAAACTCACTATTACTGAAAACGGTCTCCTCAAGTTGTTCTCTAACTCTGCCTAAGGTTACGTTGGCCTCATCTTTATCTGCAACAAGTTTTTTATTTCGGATTTTAAGATCGTAAAGTTCTGTTTGCAACTCATCACTAATACACCTTGTTTCCAAAACCTGTTTCCTCAGCTCTGAAATTTCTCGATCTTTATCTTGGAGTAATTCTTCTTGACACACATTGCTTGGAGTTTGCTGAACTGCTTGGGTTAACTCCGTTTTGGCCACCGCTAGCTGAGATTCTGTATCCTGTAGCCTCCTCGCCACACTTGTGACTTCGGCCTTCAAGCCCGAATTGTGCACCTGTGATTTGTTTAGCTTCTCCGTTAGGTCATTGACTTTCATGTCCAGCTGCTGCTTGCTCATGTGCAACTCATTAAGTGCAAAAGCACTCTGGCTCAGCTTGCCTCTCTGAGCTTCCAGCTCTTGCACCATTGATGCTTTATCAGCCACAAGGATCTCCAGCTCTGACTGCAGTTTTACGATCTTTTCTTCGGAATCTTTTCGTTGCTGTGCCAGTTGACCTTTGGATCTAATTAAATGCTTCAGGAAAAGTCAAGAAATTATAACGTTATTCAAGCAGGTTTCAACTGCATTTCTAATGGTGCATTGCATTGGTATAAATTGGTTCTAACATTCAGCCAGTGTGTGCGTGTGTGTGTGTGTGTGTGTGCGTGCGTGCGTGCGCGCGTGTGTGTGTGTGTGTGTGTGTGTGTGTGTGTGTTACTTACTGGCAGGCAGTCCACAACTATGCTGAAGAAAAAAACAATTATTTTAGACTAGACTTGAGATACAATGCAGAAACAGGCCTTCGGCCCACCGAGCCCACGCTGACTAATAATCAGCCTGTACATTAACACTATCCTACACATTAAGGAGAATTTACACCTTTTTACCAAAACCAATTAACCTACAAATCGATACGTCTTTGGGGTATGGGAGGAAACTGGAGCACCTGGAGAAAACCCAAGCGGTCACAGGGATAACGTACCAACTCCGTACAGATGGCACCCGTAGTGAGGATCGAACCCAGGTCACCTGCGCTATAAGTTTTCAAGAAAGAATAAGATATAGCTCTTGGGGATAACAGAATCAAGGGATATGGTGAGAAAGCAGGAATGGGGTATTGATTTTGGATGATCAGCCATGATCATATTGAATGGCGGAGCTGGCTCGAAGGGCCGAATGGCCTACTCCTGCACCTATTTTCTATGCTTCGATCTATATTTCTATGTCAGGCAGCAACTCTGCCGCTGCACCACCGCGTTGACTAACTAAACTATCAAGAAAACCCCCCAATTATCAGCACAAATTTCTCCATCACTCCAAGTTATCCTTACCACTGCTCCAACAGTACGGAAAAAGTAAATTACTCCAAAAATATGTTTACAATTTAAACATTCATCTCATTCAGGAAAATTTTACCAATTTGTGAGCATTAAAAACAAAAACTAGAATACTTTAATATTCCCATTATTTACAAAACATGCAACCAAGATAGTTCCATGTTGAGTACCCAATAAAATTCTGATTCCGGCTCCAATGTTATTCTTATGCCAAGGCTCTTTGCCACAAGGAGGGAATCAGTAACAACCAACCGAATCATTCCAGTGTCTGCAAATACTACTGTGTTGAAATAGAGTTGAGATCAGATTGCTTGTTCGTTTTTTCAATCGGATTAGGTGAGAAATAGATTTGACCGAAAATGACAATTCAAAAGTAGACCTTTTTGCTTACATTGTGCCCATGAAGAAAATATTTTCTGCCATGAACGCGTTTATGGAAGCAAATGAATATTAGTTTTGACACTTTGCACCAGGAGCTGCACTTCACTTCAGGAGCTGCAATGCGTGTCTTTTAAATTATGAGTCTCTTATAAATAATGAACAGTACTAGACATACTTCAGTAGCTTCTTGATTCTGTTTGTCCAGTTCTTCCAACTCTGTCATTAACGTGTCTCTCTGCATGGATATCTCCGTCAGCTCACTCGCTTTGGTCAACAAGTTGTGTCTTAGCTCACTCACTTCCAAGGCCAGACTATTAAGGTCAGATTCATTCCGCTGACTAGCCTGCAGGTTCGCGAGCTCCTGTTGGATAGCCACCTGCCATTAAAAAGAGTACAACTTTGCTTATTATTTGCACTCAATACCACACAGTTTGAAACACAATCAAGTGATCATATTGGCATTTGTAATGCCATATTGATCAAGAGATCGCCAATCTAAAATATGTGAAGCATTCAAAATTAATTGGAAGATCGTTAGTGCATTTTTACAACGAAGATCTTAAGACTGTTAAGTAAGTTATTTATGAGCAATACAATATTCACATGGCATTAAAGCATTAAATCCAAGGAAGAGGCATACAAATTAGCCAGAGGAAGCAGCAAACCGGAGGACTAGGAGAAATTTAGCACTCAATGGAAGGACAAAGGGGTTAAGAGGGGGGGAAAAAGAGCATGAAAGAAAGCTTGTGGGGAATATAAAAACTGACTGTAAAAGCTTCTTTAAATATGTAAAAAGGAAAAGATTAGTGAAGACAAATGTAGTGATCATTTTCCAATGTTCTCTCGACTCTGGATCAGTTCCTGTGGATTGCAGGGTAGCCAATGTAACTCCACTTTTTCAGAAACGAGTGAGAGAGAAAACGGGGAATTATAGCCTTATATCGGTATTGGGAAAGATGCTTGAGTCGGTTATTAAAGATGTTATAGCAGAGCATTTGGAAAGCAGTGACAGGATCGGTCAAAGTCAGCATGGATTTATAAAGGGGAAATCATGTTTGACTAATCTTCTGGAATTTTTTGAGGATGTAACAAGAAGAATGGATAAGGGAGAGCCAGTGGATGTGGTGTATCTGGACTTTCAAAAAGCCTTTGACAAGGTCCCACACAAGGGATTAGTGTGCAAAATTAGAGCACATTGTATTGGGGGTAGGGTATTGACATTGATATAGAACTGGTTGGCAAACAGGTAGCAAAGAGTAGGAATTAACGGGTCCATTTTAGAATGGCAGTGACTAATGGGGTGCCGTAAGGCTCGTTGCTCGGACCCCAGTAATTTACAATATATGTTAACGATTTAGACGAGGGAATTAAATGTGACATCTCCAAATTCCCGGATGATGCAAAGCTGGGTGGCAGTGGGAGTGCGATGAGGATGCTATAAGGCTGCAGGGTGACTTGGACAGGTTGGGTGAGTGGGCAGATGCATGGCAGATGGAATATAATGTGGACAAATGTGAGGTTATCCACTTTGGTGGCAAGAACAGGAAGACAGATTATCTGAATGGTGTCAGATTAGGAAAAGAGGAGATGCAACGAGATCTGGGTGTGCTTGCACATCAGTCACTGAAAGAAAGCATGCAGGTACAGCAGGCAGTGAAGAAAGCTAATGGCATGTTGGCCTTCATTGCGAGACAATTTGAGTTTACGAGCAAGGCGGTCCTACTGCAGTTGTACAGGGCCCTGGTGGGACCGCACATGGAGTATTGTGTGCAAATTTGGTCTCCTAATTTGAGGAAGGACATTCTTGCTATTGAGGAAGTGAAGCATAGGTTCACCAGGTTGATTCCCGGGATGGCGGGACTGTCATATGATGAAAAAAATGGGTTGACTGGGCTTGTATTCACTGGAATTTAGAAGGATGAGAGGGGATCTTAAAAAAACATATTACATTCTTAAAGGATTGGACAGGCTAGATGCAGGAAAAATGTTCCCGATGTTGGGGGAGTCCAGAACCAGGGGTTACAGCTTAAGAATAAGGGGTAGCGAATTTAGGACTGAGATGAGGAAAAACGTTTTCACCCAGAGAGTTGTGAATCTGTGGAATTCTCTCCCGCAGAAGGCAGTGGAAGCCAATTCACTGGATGTTTTCAAGAAGGAGTTAGATTTAGCTCTTAGGGCAAAAGGAATCAAGGGATATGGGAAAAGAGCAGGAACCGGGTACTGATTTTAGATGATTCAGTCACAAAATTTTGTACTGCCAGTAACATATTAATTTCTCCAGATTTTCCATTATTGTGCCAGATAAGTTGCCAATTTATTAACGGTGCTTTTCACCTTCCTGTGACAATGGGTACATGTACATATACTTGCTTCTGATCTTCAATTGCTAGGCATTTTGTTTTGGCGAATACATCAATGTCAAAAGTCTCCATTTATGTTTCTTTGCCCTGGGAATCGTCACTGGTTGATTATTAGACAACACAGGATAGCTGTTAGTCTTAACTAGAAAGGACTTTACATATAGAAGAAGCTCTTCATATGTAGCATATTGAACAAGATAACTCACCTTAAAGTAAGTGTGTTGTTACCACTCTGCTGGTTTGGGCACATGCCATATCTCAAAGGACAAGAGCTTTGGATACACAAGCATATGTTTTCACAAACAACTTTCAAGAGGTGTTTGCAACTGCTGTTACCACAGATCTTATTTTCTCCACAACCTAATTGATCTACCCTAATGGTCTTGATAAAGCCATTTGTGATACAGAAACCATCTTGATTTTCAAACACCACTTTCAAAAAGCATTCAAATGTTTGGCAATCTGACAAAGGTCATGTTACAATGCCAACCTTTTCTTTTTGTAGCTCTTCTTTTTCATGGTTCAATAAGTGCAGGCTTGCTTTCAGTTCTTGAACATCTTCTTGCCCATTAAAATTATTCTTAACAAAACAAAACAAAAATTAAGCTACACAATTTTTCTATCAAATATTAAAGCAGTTTTTATGATAAATGTAGTATGCTACAAAATGTTTAAAACCTTTTGAACCAAAGGATATTGGAATTATTTTCCCCTTGTTATGATTATCTAAAGTCTGTGACACTGTGCTGTAATTTTGACCAACCCCGAATTAAAATAAGCACGACAAATTAAAAGATCACAATCCATCCAGGGCAGAGCATAAGAATAATTAGAAATGTGAAAAACTATCAACGCTGAGGTGGTGGCAGTAGCGCTCACAACATTTAGGAAGTATAGAGAAGGCCCCAAGCCAAGTGTGGGAAAATGGGATTAATATGGATGTGTGCCCACATGTCAGTGCAACTGTGGGGTGAATGGCCTGTTTCCATTCTTTTGAAATTAAAATGTTCAAAGACTTTGGGATTTTCTTGTTCAACTAAAAATTCTTAAGTTATTTTGAATGTCATCTAACATGCATATGTCGAAAAAATTATGGTTTTATCTCATTATTTATTGTTTAATACTTCATACAGATATTAATTTACCAATTGAAATTTGTCCTTTGAGCTCTTCAAATGAACATTCAACTCAGACCGGCTAAGCTTTCTATTATTTACTTTTTACAGATAACCAAGGTAGAGTTTACAGTGCCTCATTACATACAACTTTAATCTACTCATCAATAAAGATCACTTTGGTTTAGAACTTGTCACTATGGGATTAGCAGGATAACCCAAATTCAGTATACACTTTTTACCTTACATACCCCTTTGCCGTTTTAAGAAAGAACAGGAATATTTAAAACAAACGTCAGATAAAAATACATTACTCAGGAAGCCACTGGCAAATACATACATCGTGAGAGTTATTCGTTCCTTTCTGTTCTTTCTCTGCATCTGTAACAGTCAATGTGGAAAATATTGTTAAATTATAAAGGAACAAAACTCATCTTTATTCACCCTTGCAATTCATCAGCTAAGGACACATGGTTTCCGTAAATGTGAACTATTCAAAATTATCCAAATGGAAATTTATTACATCAGAAGCACTGAAAATAAAATCTTAATCATTCCTCCTGTCAAGGTTGTACATCCTCTTTAGTTAGCAATTAGATAATTTAACCAAAAATTTGCTGTCTGATTTAGAGGCGACATAAATGATCTCAAAAAACCACTCAATTCCGATGAATAAAGTCTGGATCCAGTCAGGTGTCACACCAGCCTCATTTAAAGCACTGACATTTTATAGTCTTGGAAGTACCAAACACTACCAAAGTAATTAAATCATATACTGTGAAGAATTGTACATAAGATGCAGTGGGATTAGCATATTTTCCTTTCAACTGTGGAGATGTGATTGAATCCTGATCCAATTAGAAACATAGAAAATAGGTGCAGGAGTAGGCCATTCGGCCCTTCGAGCCATTCAATATGATCATGGCTGATCCAAAAATCAGTACCCAGTTCTTGCTTACGCCCTACATCCCTTGATTCCGTTGGCCCAAAGAGCTATATCTAACTCTCTCTGGAAAACATCCAATGAATTGGCCTCCACTGCCTTCTGTGGCAGAGAATTCCACAGATTCTCAACTCCGGGTGAAAACATTTTTCCTCATCTCAGTCCTAAATCGTCCACCCCTTATTCTTAGTTAATAGGCTGAAGGCCAACCTCTCAAGGATGGTGCATCAGATTACTCTAGCCCATCTTCAACATAGTTGCTAGTATATATATTTTCCCAATAAACAGTTGTTTTTCTTTCAGATACAATTTGTATGATTGAAATAGAACAATTATTGTGCTCTCGACTTTGACAAGCTGCTGACGTAAAAATCAGGAACTCAATTTATTTGTGTATTTTATCAAAGAATAAGAACACTAGATTGTGATCTCGTGCCCAATGCATTATTCTCCGATACTGATAGCATATTTTAAAAAATCCACCTCAAGTCTTCAATTATCACATTTTAAATGGTTTTCCAGGTTGTTGGAAAACACAGAGAACTACAGTTTAGTAATATACATGAACTTACAGTCCATGCCAAGTTAATTCCCCAGTATAAATGGTGACTTGCTGGAGACAACACAACTTCAGGCACCTTGACATCACCTGCAATTCCCTTCCTTAATGAAAATATGGTGAAAATGAAGAAATTGTAAAAGAGCATGTATATAGACTAGGGTGGTTTTGAGAATGGCCACCAGGTCACTGCACATTTAAAAAGCCAGTCTTGACAATTTAACCAGGTATACACTTTGTACGTAATTTTGTTGTTAAATAATTTAATGTAAATACTCCACAGGTGAGACACATATACTTTCACATCATCACAAAATGAACATTTAAATGTTATTGTTATAATTGTCAATAGTTTCTCTGTCAAATGACAATGCATCTTAAAGCAGTTGCTTCTAACCTTGCAATTGCTGCTCCAGCTCCTCAATGCGTTCCTCGTATTCTGCAAGCTCGCCCCTGTGTCGATTTGTGAGAGTAGTTATTTTCTGCTGATGTACATCCTGCAGAGTAGACAACTCATGCTGATGCTCATCAATCTCCCGACTGAGTTGTTGCTTCACCTCCTGTCATAATGAGCCAATTGGAAATCATTAGAGCTGCAGCGACCAAGAATTACTATCATCAAAAAAATTTACGAGGGACGTTAATCATGAAGTGTATGATTCCAATTCATCTGGGAAGCGGGCTACAAGTTCATTGGAATGCTGCAACTATTCATTGATGAAACACACATACCACTACATTTTCACATAAGGGAGTTAATTTCCACATTTCCACAGGCAAAATTAAAAAAGCTTAACTATATTTAAAAAAATGTTGGGCATAAATGCATTTAAACTGAGTGATAAAGTGCTACTGATCTTATCAATGATGATTAGTGTTTGGTGTTCATCTCCATTGGTAGTTTAACATCCTCCCACTGCAAGGCTTTTTGACAATGTACCAGATGCATAAATGTTGCTATTTTGTTTAAAATGTCAAGCATTCTTCATACCTTTAAAAGATATTCAATGAGTGGAAACATGCTAAACAACGTAACGGATCACTTGAATACCTGAACAGGTTTGACCAATGGACTCCATGAGTTGACGCAACAATTATCCAGCCATTCAAAGACAACTCGCAAATGTATACAAACCAAGATCTTTGTAACCAATGAACGCACAACATTCACTGATTTCATTTGGCCAATAGTAGAGTACTGTTGTTGGCCTCAGGACCAGTGGCCCAATGATAACAAGATTGTCACTCATCACCTATGTCACATTTCAGAGTCTTAACAACTGACAACAACCAAGAAGTGTAGTTGCCAAATGGAGTTGCCATCGATCACCCATTCACACTATTTCTACGTCCTACACCCTCAGGACAATTTACCGAGGTCAATTAACTTACAAACTTGCATCTCTTTGTAATGTTGGAGGAAACTAGAGTACCCGGAGAAAAACCCACGCAGTCACAGGGAGAACATACAAACTCCGTGGACCCAGCACCCGTAGTCAGGATCGAACCCGGGTCTCTGGTGCCGTGAGGCAGCAACTCTACCCCTGCGCCTCTGTGCCGCCGAAAGAAATTGGGGAAAAAAAGACAATGCACCTGGAATGGGAAAACAGCTCTCACTTCTTTCAATTAATAATTCAGTGCACTTACAGCTAGTTAGTTACACGTAATAGCTAAGTAACATGCCTTCATACTCAGATATTTTATTTTAAGATGACTGCGAGAATGGAGGTCCTAATTTTAATGGAGCACTTAAATTGTTTGAAAGATACTCTTACCTCAATGGTCTTTTGCAGCTTGTAAACATCATCCTGGTCAGAGCTGAGAGTCCCTTGACCCTTATTTACCTAAAATGATCATAAAGAATTAACTTTTTCCATTCTAAAACTGCAATGAGCAATTAACATAATTACTCAACAAGATCCAGATTAAATAGACCAATGAACATGCTTTTTCCAATGAAAATTAAACAGCATAGCAATTTAACAAAGGGCATTATAAAATAGAAACCTTCAAGCATAGACTCTCCAAGGTGATGCGATAAAACCTAGAAGATATATTTTACAGTCCTGACAAAGTATCCACCAGCTCAGCAAAGAAAAATAAATTTAATGGAGGCTTTTAAAATTCTAGGTTTGGATGGAGTGAAATAATATTGTATCAAGTTGAGGAGTCAGTGACAAAGGGAGTCAATTTCAAACAGACAGCGTAATCCAGAGAAACGTCTTTGCATGGATGAGCATTGGATTATGAGTACTTTGCTGCTGGAACGAGTTGGAAGAGGAACCTTCTATCCTTCAAGAGATCACTGTGTAAATATTTGGAGGAGGGGACAGAATTGAGTGAGATTGGGGCCATGGAATTGATTTCACATTGGTTTCTGTAAAAAGTCATTGCAAGCAAGATAATGAAATGCCTTGATGTCTTGTTCGTAACTTTTCCCCAAGTCCTGTTTCAGAACAAATGTTCAACAAATCCTGGGCATCATTCATCCTATTGATCTCCACTATTCATTTCTTCAGTCTACAACAATTTTTTTTTAACATCCTACCAAATAGCACATTTAATTTGTTTTTGGAAATGGATTTCAAAAACTATTTCTCTACTCAATTCTCAAAATCCCCTGACTGGATCTCCAGTGAGTGTGTACATCTTCATCCACACAATTTCCCCCAAATAATCATATTTTAAATATCTTGATCAGGAACTGAATTGAGAGTTACGTGCTTGTTCAAAAATTACATTTGAATGCATTTCCTGGTACATCAGTATAAAATTGCACTTGAAGCATACATATCAAAAGAAAACTAAAATCTGAATGTGTTCTGTATCCACAGAGACAAATCATCATATCATGTGAGAGAATATTGGTTGAAAAATAAAAGTATAGCTACAAATGTGGAGGTGGTTGAGAGCTAGAAGTATTCAGATGTTCTGATCACATGGATTAACAAAGCAGCATTGAAAATCCCAGGATTCTGGGGTCAACTTCAGCATTAACAATTATATAACTGTTTGTTAACCTGGAGGGTGGAATTCACTGACCTCCGCCAATGCTTTCCAATGGGCAACGATAGTTTCCAACCTCGACACCTCTTTGGAAAGTCTATTGATCTCATGTTGGGACCAGATGACATCTCCAAAATCCACGGTGTCTCCATCAAACGTGACAGCGTGAGGCACATCACCAGGCAAAAAGTCAGCAGATGCTGTCGACGTGGTAATACTGGTTTCTGTCTGTGTTGGCCGAGCAACAGACTGAAGCTTCTGCACTTGGTCCTGTAATGCATTCTGCCTGGATTTCAAATGGCTTATCATCACCTTAACAAAAAAAATTATAAATCAGACACCCATACCTAGCAATTTCTAAGAAAATTCAAAACAAAGCAAATTAAATTACTTGCAACATTACAAGCAAACAGGTTGAAACTATCTTGGAACAAAAAGAAACCATGTAAATGTTCTGTTATTAATATTATCATCATTGCAGCATCTTCAACTAGTAACTTATAAGGATCACCTTAACTAAAAGATGAACTGGATCACCAATCAAAAGGACAAAGGACATTTATTGTCACATACACCAATTGGTGCAGTGAAATTTGAGTTACCACGTAGCACACAAATAAGATAAAACACTATAGAATTTAACATTAAACATAAAAAACATCCCTCCATAGCGGAATCAACGTTTCCCACTGTGAGGGAAGGTAACAAAGTTCAGTCCTCTTCCTCTTGTCCACCCGTGGTCGGGGCATATTGAGGCCTCCGCAGTCGTCATTAAGGGCGGCCCTATGTTTCAGGCCCTCTCGCCGGATGATGGAACTCCGGCGTTGAAAGAACACTGAGAAAAGAACTCCGGCTTGGAGTTCCGATTCGTCCTACCGGAGACCGCAGCTCCCGAAGTCCACAGGCCTAGCCGGGCGGAGCTCCAACACTGGCGATCTCGGCGAAAGATCCCAGGACTCCGCGATGTTAAAGTCAGCGCCGCCCGCGGCTGGAAGCTCCGCAGACCACAGCTCCACGATGTTAAAGTCCCAGCACTCCAACACGGCTTCCAACACGGCAACCATAGTAAGGCATCGCCCGCTCCGCGATGGTACTTCAGTGCTGTACCGCTGCTGAAGCTGAAGCTCTGGCCGGTCTCCGGCAGGAAAGGCCGCGCCAATCGAGATGTTAGGCCGCGTGGAGAGGGCGAAGATGCGGCTCGGAGGAAAGACGCATCCACGACCAGGTAGCGACTGTGAAAAACAGTTTTCCCCTTACCCCCCCTCCCCCCACATAAAAAGACTAAAAGACCTCCAAATCAAAACTTTTTGACAAACTAAAAAAGGATGAAAGGACAAACAGCTGCAGGCGAGGCTGCCACACTCGATGTCGCCACCACCAGAGTCAGGATGATATTTTAGTGATGCACAGTGCAATCACACAAAGGGAATGAAATTATCATCACTTCACTTGTACAATCAAAATATCTTTTCATATGTTTTTATACCTAAAGGCTCTGTCTCACGGTGTTGCGGTCATCGGCGGTGAAGCGCGGCGTCGCCGGTAGAGGGGACCGCACGGCAACGGCGAGAGCGCCGAGCCTATGCCACGGGAGCACCGCACGGATGCTGCGCGGGGGCTGAGTGATTTAAATACGGCTGGTCCCACGAGCTTGCGGTAAGTAAAAACAAAGGGCGGGCCGACTGCGATGACGTCATTTTGGATCTGCGGGGCTGTGGCGGCGGCCGTCCTGATCGCGGCGCTGTGGCGGCGGCCATGCCACACACGTGCCTCACTGGCGGAGGCTGTGGCGGAGGCTGTGGCGGCGGTCGTGCCTCACTGGCGGAGGCTGTGGCGGTGCAAGTTCAACGCACGGCGCTCATGCCACACTGGCGGCGGCTGTGGCGGCGGCCGTGCCGCACTCGTGCCTCACTGGCGGAGGCTCTGTGGTAGGAAAAGTTTTTTGAACAGTGTTGGTTTTATTTTAGCACCGTGCGGTGTTGGGAACAACGCCGCACGGCCCCGGAATTGTGCGTTTGACCGACTGCGTGGCCTATGGCGGCCCAGGAGCGGTAGATTCTTCCTGTTTCGCCGCCAATGACCGCAGACTCGTGAGACAGGCCTTTTACCCAATTGACACATTCTAACAGAATGTAGTTCCTTCATCTGTGCCATCTTGCTGGATGTCATATTTAAAAGGTGACTAGAGGCTTCTCAGATTTTGCATTTGATTAAAATTGACAATATTTTTTTGCAAACGACATGGCCCATTTATCATACGTACACAATGTATGAACGGCTTACATATGTTTTTGAGAGTTGAGAAACTCAAAATTTGAGAAGCATTTCAAGGGCATCACAGTGGAGCAGCAGTAAAGTTCCTGCCTTACAACGCCAGTAACACGGGTTCGATCCTGACTACGGGTGCTGGCTGTGTGGAGATTGTACATTCTCCCCGTTATCTGCGTGGCGTTTCCTCCCATACTCCAAAGACATTCAGGTTTGTAGGCTAATTGGTAAAATTGAAAATAGTGTAAGTGTGCAGGGATCTCTGGTCGGTGTGGACTCAGTGGGCTTGAAGGACATAAAAGACTAAAAGACCTCCAAATCAAAACTTTTTGACAAACTAAAAATAAAAGGATGAAAGGACAAACAGCTGCAGTCGAGGCTGCCACACTCGATGGCGCCACCACCAGAGTCAGGATGATATTTTAGTGATGCACAGTGCAATCACACAAAGGGAATGAAATTATCATCACTTCACTTGTACAATTAAAATATCTTTTCAAATGTTTTTATACCTAACCCAATTGACACATTCTAACAGAATGTAGTTCCACGCTGTATCTCTAAACTAAACTAAAACTAAACTAAGCAACCAAGATGCAGAGATCCCCAAATGCACGATGCTTACTTTCATGGTAACTTTATTTCTCCAGACATTATGGTTTTGCCATTAATTAAATAATGTGTTAAAACATGCAATAATTAATCTGTAACTAAGGCCCTATTTTAAGGAAGGGAAATGCACAAAATATTTTAACTTACTTCTTTCTGCTGCAGCTGAGTTCTATAGTCAGATGAGAGGTGCTTTATTTGGAGCTCTGCTGCTGTTGCTTTCTCTTCGACATCTGCATAAAGTTTCTTCAACCGTTCATACTAAAAATGAATGACATTCTTAGCAACAAGTGCCAATATTTTAAAGAAACAAAATAAAATTTTAATTATTGGTGCACCAGTATTCAAAAGTAAATTACCAAGAGGTTTGGAAAACATCAATGAGATGATGTCCTATGTTGAAATCCTATTTTTTCCTCTCGAGTTTGTTGCTGAGGTGCTCTATCTATCTCTTTTAAGTTTTTTTATTGACCAATGTATGGTGAAAACTTGGTTTTGCTTGCTATCCAACAATATCAGATGTACCATACATAAATACAATCACGTCAAACTAGAGTACAATAGGTAGAGCAAAGGGGAAGATACAGAGAACAGAATATGGTTCTCAGCAATGTAGCACATCAGTTCCATAGACAATGTCTGCGATGAGGTAGAGGTGAAACGGGCAGTGCCCTAGCTTATGGAAGGGCTATTCAGCAGCCTAATAACAGAGGGAAAGAGCTGTTCCTGAGTCTGGTCTCAGGATAGGCAGTAAAACTTTCAATATTTGGGAACAATGTGTCTTAGCATTTCATACAAATAGTGGATCATAAGGACAACACAAATCAAAATCACAAGCAAAAGTTAAATTAGGTCATAAGGTCTTAGTGATAGGAGCAGAATTAGGCCGTTCGGCCCATCAAGTCTACTCCGCCATTCAATCATGGCTGATCTATCTCTCCCTCCCAACCCCATTCTCGTGCCTTCTCCCCATATCCCTTGACACCCATACTAATCAAGAATCTATCCATCTCTGCCTTAAAAATGTCCATAGACTTGGCCTCCACTGCCTTCTGTGGCAAGGAATTCCACAGATTCACCACCCTCTGGCAAAAGAAATTCCTCCTCAACTCCTTCCTAAAGGAACGTCCTTTAATTCTGACACTACGACCTCTGGTCCTAGACTCTCCCACTAGTGGAAACATCCTCTCTCCACATCCACTCTATCTAAGCCTTTCACTATTTGGTAAGTTTCAATGAGGTTCCCCCTCATCTTTCTACACTTTAGCGAGTACAGGCCCAGTGCCGTCAAACGCTCATCATATATTAACCCATTCATTCCTGGGATCATACTTGAAAACCTCCTATGGACCCTCTCCAGATCTAGCACATCCGTCCTCAGATATGGTGCCCAAAATTGCTCACAATACAATACACAATTGCACAGTCAAGTTGCACAGCAACAGACAGAAGAAACTGCAGATGTTGGAATCTGGAGTAAAACACACAGCGCTGGAGTAGCTCAACATCTAAAGAATGGCCCAACACAAAACATTGTTCACTCTTGTCCTCCAGAGATGATGGCTGACCAACTGAGTTACTACAGCACCTCATGTTTTGCACAAGAGTTTTTATTGGGTTAAATTAATTATATTTAGAAAGGCACTAAAGTATAGCATTATCCCCCTCACCATGGAGTTTAATTCTAATTTATTCTTGTTACACAACAGTGGTATTAAACAAATAAGGCTTTATCAGTATAACTACAATGAAATCCTTACGCTAATTTAATTTGTTGAACTGCTGTGTAATTTACCTTGTTAGTCAAATGCTTGCTAAATTATTTGGAACTGCAGCTTCTTATTTTCTTACACTGTTTGCAATGTTTAAATAGAAGTATTTAATAGCTGATTTTTGTTAACACAAAGTAGCTGAATTTCTCAGGCAGTCATTTTTCTTCTGAAATACTGTGATTGATCTGCATGTTAGATCACATTTCTCATTTAGGTGACCATTCAGCCCACTGAGTCTATGACAGCTCTCAGAGCATGTCTGGTATTTTCATTCTCTCATTCTCTCACCTATAACCTACTTCCTCTCACTTCCCCACCAATTCCCCTCAAGTCTTCTGCCGCTTACCGGTGACAATAGCCAAATAACATCTCAAATGCTTTGCCTTTGGGACATGGAAAGAACCCAAAGCACTCCAGAGAGACGCATGTGTCGCATGCAAACTTCACACGGACAGCACTCAACGTCAGGATGGAACCCAGGTCACCGGAGCTGTGCAGCCAAATGGTATATAGAAACAAGGAATTGCAGATGCATGTTTACAAGCAAAAAAGACACAAAGTACTGAAATAACTCAGTGGGTCAGGCAGCATCTCTGGAAAAAGTGGATAGGTGCCGTTATGGGTCAAGACCCTTCTTCGTACTGATTGGGGAGGGGGGGGGGGGAAGAGGAGAACTGGAAACGAGGAGAAGCTGGACAAAGCCTGGCAGGTAATAGGTTGGTATAGGTGAGGAGTATTTTTTGATAAGCAGATAGTATATCAATGTGCCATCCAATCACATGCCCTGTAACTTATTCCCCCCAATTTCTATCCCACCTACAGGCCAATTCACAATGACCAATTAAGCTGCATGTCTTTTGGATGTGGGGTAGGGGGGGGGGGGGGGGGGGACCACCAGGAGGAAACTTACAAGATCACAAGAGAAAATGTGCAATCTCCACACAGAGGGCATCCAAAATCAAGATTGAAGTCAGTTCACCAGAACAGGGAGGCAGCAGCTATACTGGCTGCACCACCGTGCTGCCAACAAGCACAGTAATTATACTCAACTCCCAATGACATCCAAACCTGCTTCAGAGTATTCGTTACACTTGTGCTCTGGTATGGTGATGATGGCAGCGGTTTAAGTTAACAGTCCAGTAACCTGGAGGCTTAACTGTTCAAATCTCACAAAGGCAGCTATGGAATTTAAATTTGGCCAGTAATTTGTCATTGAGAACTCGTGGTCTCTGTAACTGTGACCATGCAGGAACTAAATTGTCATTTATTTATATCTATGCAGAAAAAAGTCTACCGTGTCTGGCCAATATGCAAAGGCCCACAGCAATAGACAATAGGTGCAGGAGTAGACCATTTGGCCATTCGTGCCAGCACCGCCATTCAATGTGATCATGGCTGATCGTCCCCAATCAGTACCCCGTTCCTGCCTTCTCCCCATATCCCCTGACTCCGCTATTTTTAAAGAGCCCTATCTAGCTCTCTTGAAAGCATCCAGAGATCCTGCCTCCACCGCCCTCTGAGGCAGAGAATTCCACAGACTCACCACTCTCTGTGAGAAAAAGTGTTTCCTCGTCTCCATTCTAAATGGCTTAATCCTTATTCTTAAACTGTGGCCCCTGGTTCTGGAACCCCCAACATCGGGAACATGTTTCATGCCTCTAGTGTGTCCAAGCCCTTAACAATCTTACATGTTTCAAATGTGGCTGTCCCTTAAACACCCTCCACACAGACAGCTGCAGAGGCCAAGTCATTGGGTATTTTTAAAGCAGACTTTGACAGGATCTTGATTAGTAAGGATTTCAAAGTTTATGGCGAGAAGGCAGAAGAATGGGGTTGAGAGGGCAAGACAGATCAGCCATGATTGAATGGCAGAGTAGACTTGATGGGCCAAATGGCCTAATTCTGCTCCTACGACTTATGAACTCATTCAGTTGCACCATATCCACTGTCAAACTAGAAAAGGATCAAAAAGCAAATTGACTTTAACACAGCGACATTGCTGCCAGCCCTTTTGACATTGAAAAGTACTTTTCACAAGCATCTTGAGAATGACATCTAAATTGGGAGAGCTGTCACAAAAACTTTCAAACAACAATCTGACACAATCACTCGAATTCACATCAGCAGAAACGATACAACAGACACCAACACAGTGGTAACCTTAGTCGACAACTTATGTATTGTCATGTCATCAAGTCTAACATGGGCAAGAAAACCTCTGCTGATTACCATTCTATTGCTGAATACCATACTCTGCTGATTGTATTTAAAAGAATAGCTGCTCCTCCATGTTTAACCATAATTAGAAGAAACATTGAAAGCACTGAATGATTTAAAGGCCCATTACCAGGAGAGGTTTTGGTGATGGACACCATTTAATTGGTGCATCTTCCATTGACCAAGCTGGCCAAGTTCTTTAAATTCAATTACTCCCACCATACATACAGTGGCTATTATGTAAACCAAAGATGTTAACGCCTGGCTACTGTGGCAACATCTTCCAAATCCATGCCTTCTACTATCAAGAAGGCAAGGGATGGGGACAGCACAACCTACATGTTCCCCTCCACTTTGTACAATCCTGAGCTGGAAGTACATCACCACTCTTGCCACTGGGTTTAAGTTCTGAAACTTGCTACCTAACAGCAATGCATGAGTAGGTTCACTAGACATAGATTGGGATGGGCAATTAATGCTTGCCTTACTAACAACAGCCAGGTGCTGAAAAATAATAAATGTTTTAAAAAAATCAAACATCCATTCTCATGTGTCATGGGCAACCAGTGTGAAGACAGCAGCAGCTGAGCACTCTTTTCAATGAACAACCTGAAGTAAAATAACCCCATACAAAATAGTTGCAACTTCATTTGTTTCAAACTACAAAATTGTGAATGGATAATTACTTTAACAGACTGGCTGCCACTTGCAAAATGCTTCTGTAGCCACAAAGCCTCTTCAGTTAATTGTCTGTAACTTAAAGAGATCACATACCAACCTCTGATTTCTGTGTGGTGTAAGCTGTTTCAATGTCCCTCAGTTTGGAATTGGATACATGCAGTTCACTGGTAGCATCTGAAATTCAAACAAAGCAATGCAATTAATGCATATTTTCACAATACAGGAGCAACTGCAGCTTCTATTTATACCGTGCTCTTAAAAAAGCAATGTTAAAGGCACGTTACAAAAACATCAAACAAAAAAGACATCGAGAGATGAACTAACGAAAAAGAGACAAAGTGCTGACTTAACTCAGCGGGTCAGGCAGCATCTCTGGACTGGATAGACTTGGCTTATACTCGCTAGAATTTAGGAGATTGAGAGGGGATCTTATAGAAACGTACAAAATTCTTATGGGGTTGGACAGACTAGATGCAGGAAGATTGTTCCCGATGTTGGGGAAGTCCAGGACAAGGGGTCACAGCTTAAGGATAAGGGGGAAATCCTTTAAGACCGAGATGAGGAAAAACTTTTTCACACAGAGAGTGGTGAATCTCTGGAACTCTCTGCCACAGAGGGTAGTTGAGGCCAGTTCATTGGCTATATTTAAGAGGGAGTTAGATGTGGCCCTTGTGGCTAAAGGGATCAGGGGGTATGGAGAGAAGGCAGGTACGGGATACTGAGTTGGATGATCAGCCATGATCATATTGAATGGCGGTGCAGGCTCGAAGGGCCGAATGGCCTACTCCTGCACCTGTTTTCTATGTATCTATGTATCTACCTCTGGAGAACATGGATAGGTGACGTTTTGTGATGGGTTCCATTTCCTTCTGGGGATCCTTGTTCATCAGTCAATGAAAGTAAGCATGCAGGTACAGCAGGCAGTGAAGAAAGCAAATGGCATGTTGGCCGTCATAACAAGAGCTGTGCATAGGAGCAAAGAGGTCCTTCTGTAGTTGTACAGGCCCTTAGTGAGACCACACCTGGAGTATTGTGTGCAGTTTTGGTCTCCAAATTTGAGGAAGGACATTCTTGCTATTGAGGGAGTGCAGCGTGGGTTCACAAGGTTAATTCCCGGGATGGCGGGACTGTCACATGCTGAGAGAATGGAGCGGCTGGGCTTGTAAACTCTGGAATTTAGAAGGATGAGAGCCTATCTTATTGAAACATATAAGATTATTATGGATTTGGACACGCCAGAGGCAGGAAACGTGTTCCCGATGTTGGGGGAGTCCAGAACTAGGGGTCACAGTTTAAGAATAAGGGGTAAGCTGTTTAGAACGGAGATGAGGAAACACCTTTTCACACAGAGAGTTGTGAGTCTGTGGAATTCTCTCCCTCAGAGGGCGGTGTAGGCCGGTTCTCTGAATACTTACAAGAGAGAGCTAGATAGGGCTCTTAAAGATAGCAGAGTCAGGAGATATGGGGAGAAGGCAGGAACGGGGTACTGATTGTGGATGATCAGCCACTATCACATTGAATGGCCTACTCCTGCACCTATTGTCTATTGTCATTCCCTTTAAATTTACCCGGTTCACTGGAAAATTTACTCTAATACTCTGCAACGTATGTGTGAATTAAAAATAAGTTGTATTATTAATAGAAATAACATCCAATAGCCCAGAAAATCTGCCAATTTTGCACCAAGGTCCCACGCATGTCAGATTATAGTCGTTTCCATGTACAGGGCAACATTTTTTTTCATTGTCAGGTTCCTTTCTTGACCTATAAACTGTAGGATATATCCTATAAATGGTTGCTCAGTATGGATGCCCCCCCCCCCCCCCCCACAAATGCAAGAAAACAAACTGCATATTCATATTGAAGGCCATAAAACCACTGATGTATTGAAGTTTGCAGCACAAGAAGAAAAACTGACCCATTACAATTGTTTCCTTGCACGGCATCATCAGATAATATTCCACAATTTTAAATCACATTTTTACTATTTTAAATATTTATCTATAATCTCCTTAAAAGGTACTGATACCTGCACGAATAACTCACCGCAGGAAAACACTTAATGACTCATAAATTATCTAAATTACAATATTCAAAGACCCAGTGACTATGTTGGATTGCCATAGACTCTACAAGCATTAAAATGTTTCTGCCTTCACAATACCAAAATCCTCAAATCTTAATAGCATCTGTTAAATTTCCTTTAGCCTTGCCTACTCAAGTGGAAATAACCCCAGCATTTCAAGTTTCTCCTTACAGAGCCCTCCATAATGTTTGGGACAAAGACCCGACATTTATTTATTTGCCTCTGTACTCCACAATTTGAGATTTGTAATAGAAAAAACTCACATGTGGTTAAAGTGCACATTGTCAGATTTTAATAGAGGCCATTTTTACACATTTTCGTTTAACCACATAGAAATTACAGCAGTATTTATACATAGTCCCCCCCCCCCCCCATTTCAAGGCTCCATGTTATTTGGGGCACAGCAATGTCATGTAAATGAAAGTAGTCATGTTTAGTATTTTGTTGCATATCCTTTGCATGCAATGACTGCTTGAAGTCTGCGATTCATGGACCACCAGTTGCTGGGTGTCTTCTTTGATGATGTTTTGCCAGGCCTGTATTTTATCCATCTTTAGCTTATGCTTGTTTTGGGGGCTAGTCCCCTTCAGTTTTCTCTTCAGCATATAAAAGGCATGTTCAATTGGATTCAGATCAGGTGATTGACTTGGCCACTCCAGAATTGACCACTTGGTAGCTTTGAAAAACTCCTTTGTTGCTTTAGCAGTATGTTTGGGATCATTGTCTTGCTGTAGAATGAACTGCCAGCCAATGAGTTTTGAGACATTTGTTTGAACTTGAGCACTATACACTTCAGAATTCATTATGCTACTGCCATCAACAGTTGTATCATCAATGAAGATAAGTGAGCCAGTACCTTCAGCAGCCAAACATGCCCAGGCCATAACACCCCCACCACCGTGATTCACAGATGAGGTGGTATGCTTTGGATCTTGGGCAGTTCCTTCTCTCCTCCATACTTTGTTCTTGCCATCACTCTGATATAAGTTAATCTTTGTCTCATCTGTCCACGAAACCTTTTTCCAGAACCGTGGTTGCTCTTTTAAATACTTCTTGGCAAACTATAACCTGGCCATCCTATTTTTGCAGCTAACCAGTGGTTTGCATCTTGCAGTGTCGCCTCTGTATTTCTGTTGATGAAGTCTTCTGTAGACAGTGGTCATTGACAAATCCACACCTGACACCTGTTTCTGATCTGTGACACCGTTTGGGGATTTTTCTTTATTATATAGAGAATTCTGTCATCAGCTGTTATTGGCCTGCCAGTCCCTTTGCGATTAGTAAGCTCACCAGTGCTCTCTTTCTTCATAATGATGTTCCAAACAGTTGATTTTGGTAAGCCTCAGGTTTGGCTGACGTCTCTTGTTTCTCAGTCTCATAATGGCTTCTTTGACTTTCATTAGCACAACTTTGGTCCTCATGTTGATAAACAGCAAAAGAAGTTTCCAAAGGTGATGGAAAGTCTAGAGGAAAGGCTAGGTGCTGAGAGCTCTCTTATACCTGCATTAAGGAGGCAATTAAACACACCTGCGCAATTACAAACACCTGTGAAACCATGCGTCCCAAACATTATGGTGCCCTGAAATGGGAGGACTATGTATAAACACAGCTGTAATTTCTACATGGAGAAACCAAAATGGCCTTTAATAAAATCTGACAATGTGCACTTTAACCACACGTGATATTTTCTATCACAAATCTCAAATTGTGGAGTACAGAGGCAAATAAATAAATGATGGGTCTTTGTCCCAACATTATGGAGGGCACAGTATAATGGCTTTCCACACCCACCATCATGGTGGCAAGTTGACAGTGTTGGCTTTGAGCCTTCAAGATCCCAGTAATTTATGAAATAAAGCAGTCAAAGAAAATCCCTAACACGGACAAACATGCATTTTATTTACCCTACCTTGAAAAACACAGCACAGTACCGCACAGGAACATGCCCTTCGGATCATAATACCTTCTCATCATGATACCAATTTAAACTAATCCCATCTGCCAGCACATGATCTACATCCCTCCAGCCTCTATTTTAAATGACTCGAGTCAAAGAAGTAGACGGCACGAAAACAGGCTCTTCCGCCACCATCCCTGTCTGTGTGCTCCAGGCACCCACCACTCTCCTGACAAAATCACCCACGGCAATCTTGCATTTGATGCATTCTGACGCTGTCGTTTACTGGCTCAGTTCAACACTGGTGCATTGACTGAAGATATAATATGCCACACATGATAGATTATGGATGAAGCATTAAACCAAAACACCCATTTATTAATTCAGACAACTGCAATAATTGCGTACTAGCCAATATGTATTTCTCCAACAAACATCACCACAGATATCACCTTGCCGTTAGTTGGTGCACACAGAACAAATTGGCTGCTTTGTTGCCCCATATTATAAAAGTGACTAAAGTCTTTCCCCACTCAATTGGCTGTAAAACACACCAGGACAAGCAAAAGCCAAGGATGTTCTGTATAAACACATTTCTTCCTCCTTTTGTATATAAAACATTTACACTACAGACTAGTTCCTCCAGAGAGATCAGAGAACATAGAAACATAGAAACATAGAAATTAGGTGCAGGAGTAGGCCATTCGGCCCTTCGAGCCTGCACCGCCATTCAATATGATCATGGCTGATCATCCAACTCAGTATCCCGTACCTGCCTTCTCTCCATACCCTCTGATCCCTTTAGCCTCAAGGGCCACATCTAGCTCCCTCTTAAATACAGCCAATGAACTGGCCTCGACTACCCTCTGTGGCAGAGAGTTCCAGAGATTCACCACTCTCTGTGTGAAAAAAGTTCTTCTCATCTCGGTTTTAAAGGATTTCCCCCTTATCCTTAAGCTGTGACCCCTTGTCCTGGACTTCCCCAACATCGGGAGCAATCTTCCTGCATCTAGCCTGTCCAACCCCTTAAGAATTTTGTAAGTTTCTATAAGATCCCCTCTCAATCTCCTAAATTCTAGAGAGTATAAACCAAGTCTATCCAGTCTTTCTTCATAAGACAGTCCTGACATCCCAGGAATCAGTCTGGTGAACCTTCTCTGCACTCCCTCTATGGCAATAATGTCCTTCCTCAGATTTGGAGACCAAAACTGAACAACATGGATACAGCAATAATTATAGTTTTCCCATACTTGTCCCAAAGCTCAGGCGTCATACGAGTACTTACATTATAAATACATATGAAGGAAATTTCTCATAGGATGTATGCTTATCCAGTATGTTAGCAACCTGGCAATTTGGAAAAATATCAAAAACAAACCGCTCTCTTGTAAATTGTTTTAAAGACTTTATCATAATGTTGAGGGTTCAAGGCCCACCAAAGTTTTCAGAATCTAATCTAGACGATCAGTGTGGATCAGTGACACCTCCTCCACACTTACCAAAAACACATGTGCACCTCAGGCCTATGTGCGTAGCTCCTTGCACTAATCTCTTTACACCCATGACAGTGTGGCTAAACACAGCTCCAATGCCATCTATAAATTCGTCGACAACACCACAGTGCTTGGCCAAACCGCAGGAAGTGATGGGTGAGCATGCAGGAAGAGTAGGAAGAAACTGCAGATGCTGGTTTAAACCGAAGATAGACACAAAAAGCTGGAGTAACTCAGCAGGTCAGGTGGCATCTCTGGAGAAAAGGAATACGTGATGTTTCGGGTCGAGACTCTTCTTCAGACTGAGAGTCAGGGGAAAAGCAAATGGAGATACCGACTGCGATATGGAGAGATATAGAACAAATGAATGAAAGATATGCAAAAGGTAATGATGATATGAGTGGAGCTGCAACAACAACCTCTCGTCCAATGTCAACAAGACCAAGATCATTAACTTCAGAAGGGAGAGGTCAGGAGACCATGTGCCACCTTTCATTGATGGGTCGGTGTGGAGAGAGTAAAGCCCCTGTCCCACTTAGGAGACCTAAACAGCAACCTCTGGTGACCTTGCCCACCACCCAAGGTTTCCATGAGATCACCGGAGGTTTTGGTCACTCTCCCTAATGGTCGAAAGTGGTTTCTGTGTGGTCGAGGCTTCATCTAGGTTGCTGCTATTTTTACATCATGTTTAAAACCGGCCTCGACTAAAAATAGGTTGCCGTTTTAAAAATCGATAATTTTTTAGTCGCAGGTCTAGTCGAAGCCGGTTTTCTTCATAATCGAGGAGGGTTTTCAACATATGCGTGGGAGGTGGTAGGAGGTTGCAGGTCAACTCGACCTTGATTTCTTTTTGGGTGGCGCGCAAGGTCACTGAAGGTTGCTGTTTAGGTCTCCTAAGTGGGACAGGGGCTTTAGTAGCTTCAAATTTCTGGGCGACACCTCAGATGACCTGTCCTGGGCTCAGCACATAGATATAATCACAATGAAGACTGCCAGAGCCTCTACTTTCTCAGAAGTTTAAAGATATTTGGCATGTCTCTGAATATTTTAACAAGTTTTTAAAGATGTACTGTAGAAAGTATCCTGACTGATTGCAACAAGCCTGGTATGGCAACTCCAACAACAGGAATGCAAGGGGTGGTAGAGAATGCTGGGCTCAGCCAGTCCATCAAAGGCACAGCCCTTCCCTTCCATTGAAAACATTTACATGAGACGCTACTTCAAGAAGGCAGCACTATCAAGGATCCCCACTAGAGCCATGGCATCTTCTCAGTCTCAGGCACTCTCACAATCGGGCACCAGGCTGAAGTCCCACACCACCAAGTTCAGGAACAGCTACTTTCCTACAACTATAAAGTTCCTGAATCAATCTGCACAACATTAATCCTACCTCAACAGAGCACTGTAATTCACCTCTTGGACTACAATAGACTTGTTTTTTCCCAATTATGTTTTACACTAATGTCTTGTTTTTTGCAGTCTATCTTTTAGAAATGTATGTATAATTGATGTACAATCTATTTTGTGTTTGTATGAGTCTACGTGCCTGATACTGCTACAAGCAAGGTTTTTCATTGTGACTATACCTCACCTTACTTGTGCATGTGACAATAAACTTGACTTGTCCAAACTTCAATGCACCACTGAGATACTGCTTGACTATAGGTGAACTCTTACAGGTAAGACATTGAATCATGATCTCCAGGTGGTCATCCAAGATCTTATCATTATGTTCCAACAAAAGTTGGTAGCTCCCCTGTTGTCCCAGTTAACATTATACCCTCCAATGCATCTCTTCAAATTTCTGTGGAACCACATTGTATAAACACAGGATGGTACATTTCACCATAGAATAAATGCTCGCAGTTCAAAAGTAGTCCACTTGCTGTAAATTGACTTGCAGTATCATGCAGACAAAGCAGATAATAAAGAAAAATCAGTTACAGCAAATCACTAAAAACCAAAGAGCAACTGGAGGGGTAAGGGAAGAATCAGCCTTTACATTATTGTCCCATTCTGCCTCCTCTCCAAGCATCATTCAGTGATGTGGTAATCTCAATGTCTGTTTGTGGAATCCAATATCACATGGATGAATTGGGCAGGTTAACGTTAGTTCAATTACATTTCTTGAAAGAAGCCAAAACTCAACCAGATATTTCTTGCTGGGTATCATTTAACAGCTATTTGAAATGGATATTAATTTACATTTCTATGCAATCTTACTAAACCCCTCACAACATCTTAATGCCCTCGATATACAATCCACCATTTGATGTGTAAATTACAAATTTCAGTCAAAAGCACTCTTTTATTGGGTTGGAAACAGATCTAGGGTTGGTTATTTCTGAGAGTTGAATTACCCATGATGTAACCCAGACTTTTTACTCTTAATGCCAACTTCATCTAACTGCTTTTCAAAAATGTTTTTTTCCCAAAGTTTAATACGAACATGAGCCATGCTTCATGAAAATAAGAATTGTTCACACCCATATCATTTGTTTGTCATGTGAACTTCAGGAATAAAGTCCAGTTGTTAGTTGTGAATCACCTGTGATCTCTCCACGTTTGCAAATGCCTTTTCTTATCATGCATCAGAATTCTAATATTAGTCATACTGAGTTTTAAACCCAACGTACAAAACCGGCATTTCTACTTCGACAAGATGATATCTTCCCTTTCATAATATCAGTTATCATCTTATGCACCAAGACTATGATGCAAAAAGATATGATTGTACATATTTTTGCATAATCACGCTCACTTCTTCTTCTTACGTATGGCGTGCACAGCCTAAAGTTGTAGGACAACTTGTTCTATTTGAACTTACTTGATTGTGCACGTCAGGTTGATTGCATTCGTCGAAACAGGGCAGACCACGTGAAGGTTGCAATCTCCCACCCCATCACGCTCACTGAAGGCATGAAACCTATTGGAACTCACTTAAATCGCCTTCAGAAGAGTTTTCTGGAGAGTAATAAGTGATGTGCGAGACCATTTTAACTGCCGCACACAAAATGAAGATTCTATTCTTAAACAGTTCTTCTTTGTGCTACTCATATTTGATTCAGCAATGAACATTCCTTCTCAGGTGGGTTGAAACCACTGGACTTCACATTTAGATGGGTGATAACTATTTGTCTCCGATGACCGTTTCATTCTGGCTTCTTTCCCAAGAATCTAAATCAAAGTCATTGTCAACAGTACAGCGTAGGAACACGCCCTCGAGTCCATGAGGTCAATGCTAACCATGATGCCAAATTAAACTCATCCCATTTTCCTGCATGTGATCCATATCCTTTCATTCCACACGTGTTCATGTGCCTGTCTAAATGCCTCTTAAAAGTCACAAATATATCCATTATCCTTGAAATGCCCTTTGCATCATTTGACCAAAGGCCTGAGCTGCTGCACTAAAGACAACAATGCATATCAATGTCTGCCTTCGCTGGGAGGTGGCTTCCAAGAAGTGAAAAGCAGTCCATATTTATATTAATGTAATACAACCCTGCTCCTGGTGCACATTTTGTACAAGCAGATAGCAGTTTTGAGTAAAGTTAACCAAAAAGGGAGTTTAATTTAATATTAGCTATGTTGCTATAACTTGGGAAGACAATGGATTAATTTAAACAGAATATGGCTTGGGCCCATTGGCCAATGGAGCAGAGAAAGACATGAAACAAAAATGTTCTCACATATCAGCTTGCGACAATAATTATTAACAAACTCTCAGGAAATTTCAACATTAGCAGATTGGTGTGAATTGCAAAACCCTGCAGGTGAAGTAGTCAAACAGGCCGTGCTTTTCACACATTACATACTCTTTGTACGCTTCCATATCTCTAGTTTCCCTCTCCCCCGATTCTCAGTCTGGAGAAGGGTCTCGACCCGAAACGTCACCCATTCCTTCTCTCCTGAGATGCTGCCTGTCCTGCTGAGTTACTCCCGCTTTTTTGTGTCTATCTTCGGTTTAAACAAGCATCTGCAGTTCCTTCTTACACAAAACATTTTAATCCACTGATTCAGATCTTCCAAAGAAATATACCAACAATCTCACTTCTTCGCCCTTTCTTCATGTCTCTGCAATTTTTTTCTCCAAGTGCATATCCAATTACATTTTGAATTCTGACCTTTATACCCATTTGCACTATTCCTGTTTGCCTACATTAGGTCCATAGCCCTCTATGGCTTGCCAATTCAAATGTCTGTCTGAATGCCTCTTAAATGTAGTGATCATATCCAATTCCACCACCTCCTCTGGCAGTTTATTTTAAATATCAACCACATTTTGCTTGAAAACATTTTCCCCTCATATAGAAACACGGAACTGCAGGTGCTGGGTTACAAAAAAGGACAAAGTGCCGGAGTAACTCAGGGGATCAGGCATCTCTGGAGAACATGGATCAGTGACATTTTGAGTCGGGATCCTTCTTCAGACTGTGCAGGTGAAGAGAAAGTTAGAAGAGAGGAGGGGCAGGACAAAAAGTGGGAGGTGAATTACTACTAAGATACTCCAACACTGTATTTTTCCCTTCATATTCCCTTTAAAGCTTCTCCTCCTCACCTTAAACCTATGCCCTTGTCTTTGATGTAGACTAAATGGCCTTGAGCCAGATGTAAAGATCCCCTCCATTCTATCCCTGCTGCCATGAGCTTCTTCTTCTTCTTCTTGTAGGATTCCGGCAGTGTAGACGCTGCTAAGCGTATTACTGCCCTCCACAGGTCAAAGTTTGAACTAAATTCTTACATACAGTCCTGTAACTTGCAGGAATTGAAGAACAGCCCTGGATATCAGTTGATGTTTCTCATTGTGTCCAAACAAAGATAAAACAGAAAAAGCCTCAACTCCAAGTCCTGTCAGTCTAACAAATAATACTTTTCTTTCTACCCTATACTTTTTACATTCTAGGAAAACATGCTTAACTGTCTCATTACTCCCACATTCACACAAGCCAGAAACATGTTTCCCTACAATGCACAAATAGTAATTTAACCCACAGTGTCCCAACCTCAATCTACACAGTTTAACTGAGTCCCTACGGGACAGAGATGTACAGAAACATATTTTCCTAACTTCAGATTGTATAGAATAGTGTCTACCCCTGACTTCCATTTCCCATCCTCTCTGCCATTCTTTTGTTAAGCCCTCTTTAATTATTTCTCTCAGTTCCACTCTCCCCAATGATACATGGATATCTATTTCTCTTCTTAAACTCTCCTTTGCTATGAGGTCCACCTGCTCATTCCCCCTCACCCCAGCATGCCCGGGAACCCAGCAAAAAGTGATGTTACACGCAAACCCAATTCTAGAAAACACACTCAAGATTTCATTTAGAATGTCAGGACGAGCTTTAGATTTCCCTACTCTTAATGTTTCAAGAGCAGCTGCAGAATCAGAACAGATAATGACTTCTCTAAAACTGGCTTCCTCAATCCACCATAGAGCCCATTGAATTGCCATTAATTCAGTCGTGAGAACAGAACTTCCATCAGAAATGCGCCGGCCAATCTTCAACCCAAGCTGCTCCACATACACTCCAAACCCAGCTCTCCCACTAACTGGATCTTTAGATCCATCTGTGAAAACAATCAAAGTACTCTCACTGATTGAATTAAGATATTCCACTATTCTTGGAGTCACCTCGCGCTTATCTTTTTCCTGAAGAAAAGCAAGCTCAATAAACAGTTCAGGAAGAACCCAATAGGGCACAGGTATCCTTATTGTATGCTCTATAATACCCCCTTGTTCCAAACCCAGCTTCCTAGCCCACTGATTTATAATGACAAAAAATGTGTTATATTTGTTACCATCATCAACCTCTTGCAACAAACACCTTGCTGGGAAGGTATCATTACACCCACAAAGTTTAGCCCAGTAATGTAACCCTAGCTTAATGCGCCTTAACCATAAGGGCATTTCTCCCATTTCAACAATCAGGGCAGGGACTGGGGAAGTCCTGAAGGCTCCACAGCAAAGCCTCAAAGCCTTTGCTTGCAACACATCTAGCCTAGCCAGAACAGTTTTAGATGCAGACCCATACACAAAACACCCATAGTCAAGAGAAGATCTGATCATGGCCTGATAAATTAGCAGCATTGTCTCCCTGTTGGCCCCCCACTCACACCCAACCAGACTTCTCATAACATTCAGAACTTTTTCACACTTCAACACAATTTTACCTACATGCACAGCCCAAGTCATACGCTCTTCAAACCAAACACCCAAAAACTTAAAAACCGTTACCTTCTCCAATAGAGACCCATACATATACAGCCCTAACTTAGGTAACTTTCTTTTAAAACCAAATACCATATATTTAGTCTTAGAGGCAGAGATTTTAAAGCCCCATGTGTTCCCCCATTCCTCTACAGACACTAACACTCTTTGAATCTGTTTTAAAACAAACTCTACATTACAACCTCTTTTCCAGATGGCCCCGTCATCTGCAAACAAAGACAGACCAAATCCTCTCTCTAATTTACAAAATATGTCATTTATCATGATATTAAATAAAACTGGACTGATAACACTTCCCTGCGGGGTTCCATTCTCTATTTCTACAGACTCCGATCTGACACTACCAACCATTACTTGTATTGTTCTATTCAATAAAAAATCCTTAATCCAGTTGAACATTCGTCCCCTGATTCCCAAGTCAAAAATTTTAATCATTAATCCCTCCTTCCACAAAGAATCATATGCCTTCTCAATATCAAGGAATACACTCACTACTGTTTCCTTGCTTCTAAATGCCCTTTTAATATCCTGATCCAAAACTGATACAGACTCCATTGTAGACCTTCCATTCCTAAAGCCATTCTGTACATCAACAAATAGTCCTCTGGTTTCTAAAAAATAAACTAGTCTGTTGGTTACCATCCTCTCCATAATTTTACAGAGCACTGCTGTGAGCGCTATAGGGCGATATGAACTAGGGTCAGATGCCTCTTTGCCCGGTTTTAAAATAGGGACCACGACTGCATGTTTCCATTCCTTTGGTAAATAACCCTCTGCCCACACAGTATTAAACAAAGCTAAGATTTCATCAAGTACAATATCATCCAGATGTTTAAATAACTCATACGACAACCTATCTCTCCCTGGGGTGGTATTTGCCCCAGACATAATTGCATCCTTCAACTCTTTTATGGTAAAAAACAGATTAAAGGTATTATCATTTACTAAACTCCTCTCCAGCTTCCACTGATTAACTGCCATCATCTCGGTTCTCTTTCTACACCTCTCCACTCCCATGCTCTCTGATCTATGCACTGCTTGAAAACTGTCAACACACATGTCTGCTTTTTCCTTATTGGTGACTGCTACCACCTCACCCTTCTGCAACACTGGTAACAAACTTCTTTTATATACTCCTGACATTCTACGCACAGCTGACCACAAATGCCTTACTGGAGTTTCCGGGCCTAGCGTACCACAAAACTTCCTCCAACTATTCCTCTTTGCATCCTTTACAACTCGTCTTGCTACTGCCCTTAGCCTCTTGTACTCCATTGCATTGACCAAAATTGGATACTTTCTTAATTTTCGATAGGCTATATTCCTATTCCTTACAGCTTCATCACATTCTTTATTCCACCAAGGAACAGACATACGGGACCTAAGTTCCTGCTTCATAGGAATAGTACAACAAGCTGCCTCATGAATCATGAGACTAATGGAAGTATTCCAACTATCTACAGAACCCTCACTATTAACCTCTCCAACTAAACTTTGAGCCTTCTCTTGGAATTTAGCCTGATAAAAATTATATCTAGGGACTTTCTTTTCCACTTCTCTCCTCAAATCCCTACCAAACCTACATAAAATTGGATAATGATCACTACCCAGTGTATATCTATCCATTACATCCCATTCACCAATTCTTGCTAAATTTGATGAAGCAATTGATAAATCTATGTGGCTGCAGGTGTTTCTCACAATATTATACCTAGACGGCCTTCCATCATTTAACAATACCAACTCATACTTGTCTAGAAATTCTTCAACAATAACACCATTTTTATCCCTGTGATCACTACCCCATAAAGGATTATGCGCATTAAAATCTCCAATCCATATAACAGGACACCTTACCTTCTCCATTATCTCATCAAAATCTGACAATATCAAGGGTTGACAGGGGTTATAATAATTTATCACAATGATAGAATTCTGGCTGCTCCAAACTTCCACAGCCAAAACTTCAAGATTAGAATTAATATCAACTTTCCTATACTGCAACCCAGTCTTAACAAAAGTTGCACAACCCCCACCTGATCTATCAGACCTATCTAATCGCACACATTCATAACCTGGGATTACAAAATCTAAACAGGGCTTTAACCATGTCTCTTGGATACATATTAATTCTGGTGCTTCTTTAAATTCATCAACAAATCTCTTTAACTCTTGACCATTTCCAATCAGACTCCGGGCGTTCCATTGAAGTATATAAAACATTATGGTGTTAATGAGGATCACCATCATCCACCTCACTGACATACTCCATACTGCTAGCTCTCGACAACTGTGACCTCTCCATACACTGACTCTCCGTCATGTATTGATGCAACTTTTCTGGCAACTGCTTTACACTGAGGAACCTTTCAGCTGCCCCCACCACTAACCTGATGATATCTGACCGGTTAGCTGCTTTCTTAGCTCCTACCAGCACATCAGAAACAAAAGACAGAAATGACTCCTTATTAAAAATCAACATGTCAGATGGAAAAGCCGACGGCAAGTTTGGCACAGTGATCTCTGCCATGAGCTTGTTTCTTAACATGCTGTTTTATGGAACACCTCTTCAAAGTCCATTGGCCACATGTCTTTCCCAAATTAAAAATCAAGTAACATTTAATTGCACATAATTAGCTCTTCATTAGTCCATACTAGTCCAATTTCTCCCAATTCACCATTTCTAGAAGACACACGGAAGTTAAATTGATCAACTTGCCATTGTCAAGGTTTAATTGTTCTATTTTTTTAACCATGAAGGCCAATCATGCAGTGCCATCCATATACTTAAGGAAATTGAAATAAGGCAGCTGGAAAATTACAGAAAGGGTTGGGAGAGGGAAAAAATCATTTTTTCCCCTCAAAGGGTTCCATCTGATCTGAAGGAATTTTTTGAACTTATTAGAAGGATGAAATTTCAAAATGCTTCTGTTACAAAGAGAGACTGCTGGAGCGCGAGGTAAGTGATGAAGCTGAAAACTTCAGTATATAGTCATTTGCATCAAATTCTTCCAGCATGGGACACTGAAATAAATGCAAAACTACATGATATATCGCAATTTACATTGTGATGATAAACAAATTCACAAATTAAAGTATTTTTAAGATGCTCTAATCGTTAAACGACTTTGGTTTAATGAACTATTTACTATAATGTACAGTTTTGTATAACTGGTTGTGTCGCAAATTTGAAAGTAGGGGAAAGGAATATGGGCTCAGCTGTCAGTTTTTCTGTTGCTAGGAAATGACAGATTATATAATTCTAAATTTTGTCTCTGAACACTAATGAGTTGCTTTTGAAAAACCACTGCACATAGTTAATGAGGGAAACCGAAAAGCAAAATTGTAACTTTTCACCTTGTAATACTAGTAGGGACTGCTAACTGCAGATGTGTTTAACATCATTAGGTAAACCCTAATATTAATCTTGCTGGATGTCAGAAGTGATGGAGCACACATGTACTACAATAAAAACCAGGGTAAACAGACAAAGCCCCCAGGAACTTGGTATGAATGTTCTCACTTAGTAAGTTTACTGCATGGGGATCCCCGTGAGACCAACATGAACAAACCAGAAAAAGGAAGCACAGGAGCTGTATAAACTATTTGCTTGAGTAAAACATAAAGACATATAAGGCACACAACATTCTTCGGCAGTCCCTTGGGGTTAAAAATGACTTGCTTCCTTACTTTTTCAGTGAGTTCTGCAGTGGCTAACAATACCATGACGGGAACCTCAGGTCCTTCTGCTGATGGGGCAAGGGTGGGGATGAAGTGGTGCAAACCTTCATCTTCTCATCAGATCACAAGTTTTCCTATCTTTTATTTTAAAAACTCTTCCATAAATCTGTCTGAGCAAAATTCATCTTCACTGTACTGAGTTTTGCCATCATTATCTTACCTTGGCATCTCAGTTATAATTTCGATCTCAATATTGCCAGATGTAAAGATTCCCTCTATTCTATCCCTGCTGCTGCTATCCCTGCTGCCATCTCAATATTGACACCTTTAGCCAGATGTAAAGATTCCCTCTATTCTGTCCCTGCCGCTGCTATCCCTGCAATATTGACACCATTGGGATTTAATAGCAATGGGGAAAGTCAGCTTGTTACCAAGTTGAAACCTCAAATTCATACCAAATTTCAATAATCACCAATGCAAGTACAGTATAAAACCAAAGATAATAGAAAAGGGAATGAGCTTACAATCTATGAGACCATACTGGTTTCTTTCCCAAAAATATACTTTATTCATACTGCACACAGCAATGCATTCAGAATGCATCTTTTTATTTATTCAATATACCAAGAATTTAAATGCACTGATGCAGGTGCATTAGCCACCCCTCTGCCCCCACAGATCTGTCTGACCCAGCTATTTACTCCAGCAGTAGAAATAAAGAACTGCAGATGCTGGTTATTACACAAATGGACACAAATTTCTGGCAGCGTGGTTAGAATGCTGGTTAGGCAGCATCCCTGAAGAACATGGATAGGTGACGTTTCAGGTCAAGACCCTTCTTCAGACTCAGCAGTTTGTTTTTTGCTCCAGATTTGTAGTATCTGCACTACCGTGTCCAATTCAATGAATTCACTTACAATCTTGCTAATGAACCCACAACAGTACAGCACAAGAATAGGCCCTTCAGCCCACAATGTTTGTGCCCAACATAATGCCAAAACAAACTCTTGTCTGCCTGCACATAATCCATATCCTCCCGTTCTCTGCAAACCATATGCCTATTCCAATATCTCTTCAATGCCAATATCAAATCTTCCTCAACCACCACTCCTGGCAGCGTGCTCCAGGCATTCACCACCCTGTGTAAAAAAACTTGCCACGCACATCGCCCTAAAACTTTGTCCCTCCCAGCTTAAAGCTATGCCCTCTAGTATTCAACTTTTTCATCCTGGGAAAAAGATTCTGACTGACTACCTTATCTATGCCTCACATAATTTTATATACTTCTATCAGGTCTTCCCGCAACCTCTGGCATGCCAGGGAAAACAATCCAACTGTCTAACCTCTCCCTGTAGCTAATACCCCTATCATTCTGGTAAACCTCTTCTGCAGCCTTCCAAAAAGCCTCCACATACTTCCTGTAATAAGGCGACCAGAACTGCACGCAATACTCCAAATAAACCTAACTAAAATCATATGGTCATAAGTGATAGAAGCAGAATTAGATCATTCGGCCCATCAAGTCTACTCCGCCATTCAATCATGGCTGATCTATCTCTCCCTTCCAACCCCATTCTCCTGCCTCTCCCCATAACCCCTGACACCCGTACTAATCAAGAATCTGTCTGTCTCTGCCTTAATGCAGGTACTGATTGGGGTTGATCAGCCATGATCACATTGAATGGCACTGCTGGCTCGAAGGGCCGAATGGCCTACTCCTGCACCTATTGTCTATTAAAAATATCCATTGGCCTCCACAGCTTTCTGTGGCAAAGAATTCCACAGATTCACCATACGCTGACCAAAGAAATTCCTCTTCATTTCCTTCCTAAAGGAACGTCCTTTAACTCTGAGGCTACGGCCTCTAGTCCTAGACCCTCCCACTAGTGGAAACATCCTCTGCACATCCACTTTATCCATGCCTTTCACTTTTCTGTAAGTTTCAATGAGGCCCCCCCCCCCACACTACTTTCTAAACTCCAGCGAGTACAGGCTTTTCTATTTTCTAGGGTATCTTGGGTAGAAGTGCATGGGTCAAGGATTGCAGTTTATGAGAACAATTCTGGAACAGAGTTGTGCTAGCGATGAAAGATAATGGCTTCAGTCTTCCCAGTGTTTAGCCGGAGGAAATTTATACCTTTCAATGACTTGTTGTTAGACCAACATCCTAACAAATTGGAGACACTGGATGGAACAAGAAATTATACGGCTAACTCCCATCAATAAACATGTGGAAATTTACATAATGTTTTCAGTTAATGTCCCAAAGGAGCAGCATATTGATGACAAATTGGAGAGAGGAAGAGACACAAGCAGGAAGAGAAGCATGTGATTGTGACCTGATAGATGACCATAAGCAGCACAGAATGTTCAGTCAATTGTGTGTACATAGGTCGAGAAGGTCAAGGAGGCACATATTCTTTGCCACAATCAGATAGGTTGTTATTAATGACTTTGATAGGTGCATTTTTTTGATGCTGTGATTGGAGGATTGGTAGACTACGGGTGCTGTCTATACAGAGCTTGTACGTTCGTCCTGTGACCGTGTGTGTTTTCTCCAGGTGCTCCGGTTTCCTCCCATTCTCCAAAGACGTACAGGTTTGTAGGTTAATTGGCTTTGATAAGTTGTCAAATTGTCCCTAGTGTGTAGGATAGTGTTAGCGTATGGAGTGATCATTGGTCGGCGGGGACTCAGTGAAGTCTAAACTTTTTCCACACAGATGTGGTGGATATATAGAACGAGCTGCCAGAGAAAGTAGTTGAGGCAGGTACTATGATGACATTTAAATACATGCACAGGGAAGGTTTGGAGGGTTATGGGCCAAACACAGGTAGATGGGACTAGCACAGATGGTTGGAATGGACTAGTTGGGTCGAAGGGTCTGTTTCCATGCCGTATGACTCTAAGATTCTATGACAAACATACCAGTTACATTAAACCTTTATAAAATACAGCGAGGCCAAAATAGGAATATTTTCTGATCACCTAGAGAATATGTCCAAAAAATTCACTGGAATGGTTTCAAGAATTGAGGATGTTAGCTGGCAGGTTATGCAAGAGGAACTAATGTTGTTCTCCTTGAAAAAGTAAAGAAAGTTAAGGAGCATAACAATGTGCAAGAAGTGTAACATATGGTAAAGAAAGCAGTTGCCATTAGCAAATGGATCAAGGATATGGGAGCACAGCTATAAAATACAGGACTGGAGATGCAAACAAAAACCTTTTTGTGATCTGTAAAGATGTATTTGAAAAGAACGTATTGCCTGCAAAGATGGTTGAAACAGGATTGGTGCATTTTCAAGGGGACTAGATAGGCATTTAAGAGAGAATTGCTGTTGAGCGTGCAGGGGAATTCCTGGAACCTACCAGATTACTCTTCCATGAGTATGTATCTTCTAATCACATAAGAAGCATCCAAACCACCATTCTTGAGATCTTGATAAAGAAGGTCTCGACCCGAAACATCACCCATTCCTTCTCTCCAGAGATCCTACCTGACCCGTTCGTTTATTTATAACCCGATCATACAACAACCTCCTCGGGTTTCTCCACAAGACAACTGCAGATAACAAACAAAAGCCTTAACAGCTGTTGCACTGACAACTGGTCTGACCATACACGTCCTCAAACTGAAGGCTCATTTGTCGCGATCAAGGACTTTAAAAAGTAGAGTTTATTAGGGACCAAGACACATAGCGATTTTTGTTGATGTTGTTAGCAAACTTTTGGGGGGGGGGAGGGGGGAGGGGGGGAGGGGGGAGGGGGGGAGGGGGGAGGGGAAGGGGGAGGGGGGGGAGGGGGGGGGAGGGGGGGGGAGGGGGGGGGAGGGGGAGGGCTCACCTTGCACTTCCTCGACGCCTTCTGCCAACATGTCCTTGGTGAAGTTGGACAGTTGGCCTGTCAGGGAGGACAGGCTGCCGCCGACCTGCCCGAGACCCGAGCTGATGCCCCCGAACCAAGACATGGCGAGGAGAAGGAGGGGGGAGAAGAGCGAAGAAGGGAGAAGAAGGAGGGAGGAGAAGGGGGGAGGGAGAGAGAAGGAGAAGAATGAGAAGGGAGGGAGAAGGAGGAGAAGAGAGGGAGAGAGAGGAGAAGGGAGAGGGGAGATGGGAGGGAGAAGGAGGAGAGGGAGAAGGTGAGGAAGGAGGAGAGGGAGGAGGAGGAGAGGGAGGAGGAGGAGAGGGAGAAGGAGGAGGGAGTAGAGAGAAGAAGAAGAAGGAGGGAGGGAGAAGGAGGAGAGGGGAGCACTTGAGGGAGCGAGTCCTCGTTGAGGAGGCACCCGTCCGGTGAGGCAGTCGCCGCCTGGTCACAACCGTGGTGAGTCAGACGTGTCGGCAAGGGGCGTGATGCGGGCGCTCTTGCCGGTGACGGTACCGATGATGATGGTGGAGGGGTCGGGACGGGGCCGTCAGCCGCGCTCAGGCCGCCGCCGCCGTCGTCGTCCTGCCAACTCAACGGCCGCCATGTTGTCGGCGTCAGCAGCCACACGCCGCCAGGCATGCTGGGTACCGCGTTGGCCGTATAGACACCTTTCCCGGCCGCCATCTTGGCAAGCGCTGCATTATGGGTCAAGGCCACTGATGGCCGAAGAGATCAATTCAACACTCTAAACTAAAATGAGACAAACCGAGGAAGTGTACCGACTTCTAATTATCCAATTTTTAGTCGGCAGAATGAGAACCCTCTGAGTTCCCCTGGCAGTACTAAACGTTATTGTTGCACTTAAAGTTATTCCCTTATCATGTATCTATAATAATAATAATAATAATGGATTTTATTTACGGGTGCCTTATACCGAGGTCTCAAGGACACCATACAGAGATTTATAGAAAACATATAATCAGAATTTAAAAAAAATAGGTTATAAAGACCAATACATAAATCAGGGACAGAATTCCTTCCAAAAACACAAAAAAAAAAGAAAATCAGAAGCACAATTTGAGGAGAGAGCAGCGGCAATTTAACGCCAGCGTCCACTCTCCCCTCCGACCGCCATCTTGAACACAGACTAACAAATACAATTACAAACAATTACATACAAAAATCATCCCCCCACAAACGCTTCACTACATCTCGGTACACGTGACAATAAACTGAACTGAACAGTAAAACTAGAAACAAAGATCTGAAGATGCTGAAAAAAGCAATAGATTAGTTTGTTTGTTTAATTTATTGCCATCGTGCACCGAGGTACAGTGAAAAGTTTTTGTTGCGTGCTATCCAGTCAGCAGAAAGATAATACATGATTACAAACGAGCCATTTACAGTGTATAGATACATTATAAAGGAATAATGTTTAGTGCAAGGTAAAGCCAGCAAAGTCTGATCAAGGATAGTCTGAGGGTCACCAAAGAGGCACATAGTAGTTCAGCACTACTCTCTAGTCCAGGTAGAATGATTCAGTTGCCTGATTACAGCTGGGAAGAAACTGTCCCTGAATCTGGAGGTGTGCATTTTCACACTTCTGTACCTTTTGCCTGATGGGAAAGGGGAGAAGAGAGAATGGCCAGGGTACAACTCATCCTTGATTATGCTGCTGGCCTTGCCGAGGCAGCATGAGGTATAAATTGAGTCAATAGAGGGAGGTTAGTTTGTGTGATAGTCTGGGCTGCGTTCACAATTCGCTGCAATTTCTTGCAGTCTTGGATGGAGCTGTTCTCAAGCCTAATGCAACCTAATAAAATGTGGTGCAACCTAATAAAATGCTTTCTATATTGCTGGTTAATACAATAAAAGGATACAAAGTGCTGGAGTAATTCTGCAGGTCACGCAGCATCTCTGGTGCTGGACTGCACACAAAGCCCAGCTGCCGGACCAGCTGAGGAGTTTTGGCCCGGGCCGCGCGACGTCGCGCGCAAAATCCGGCGCCTGGGCCAAAACTCCTCAGCTGGCCTTTGTGTTCAGCTGCACGCAAAGTCCAGCACCCCATCCAATTCATGAACCAATGATCGGCCATGAGAAGGAGAGGTGATGGTGTCGGTGGTATGCGAAGATCCGAAGGTCGGACAGCTGGCCAGGCTGCCGACCGATGGGGGCAAGGGCGAGGCGCTGCTTCTGCACTCCATGGGCTGCACTATGTCAGGACGGGTGAGGCGGGGCTGGACACTCCACTCTGACCCGACAATCCCCTTGACCCAAGTAGTAGCAGTCAAATACGGGACAAGGGCGGTCCCATATGGGACAAACCAATTTAGCCCAATATACGGGATGTCCCGGTTAATACGGGACAGTTGGCAACCCTACCGACAGGTAACCCTAGATCCAGAGTCTCTATTCTGAGCTCTGTCATGGAAAGAGATTGACAAGTGACAATCCCTTAACCAAAAAGTAATCTACAGTGACAATTACCAAGAAAAGCCCCCTTGGAAAAAATGCAACGTTTCGCACTGACTCTTAAGAATCCACGGCACATGAAACACTGAATGTGGAGAAGGATCAACCGCCCTCCCCCCCCGCCCAATAAATACTAAGAAACTCGATTCGATGCACCACCACACTATCCATCCACCTGTTCCATCAGTGCTCCTTATATGGAAAATGTTGACGTTGTAACATTGGCCTCATCAACCACCACTGATCCCACAAAACCAAACTCTTCCACAGATGCAGCACAATCTCCTCGGTATTTCCAGCATTTTCTGTTTCTGTTTTAGATTTCCAATATAAACATTTCAATCAATCAATCAATCAATCAACCTTTATTGTCATCTTGCAAGCAACAGTTGTACAGTGCAAAATGAAAAGACGTTTCCCAGGGAATACCGGAGCATCGCACATGAAATTTAAAACATTTCACACATAATAACACTAAAAACAATCCAGTCCCTGATGGAACAGTATAAATAGTTAAAAAGTAGGTAAAACAACAATGTTAAAATACAGTAAAACCAATCATAAACATGTCTGGGGCAGCTGATTTGAGTGGCCAGTGCCAGTTATTGAAGTGGCCAGTGCCAGTTATTAAAGTGGCCGTGCCAAGCCACAGAATCAGGTGACTGTGAGTACAGAGTGGCTGTTTAGCAGCCTCACAGCATATGTCAGGAAGCTGTTTAGCAGTCTTGTAGTCCAGGCTTTGATGCTGCGATATCTCTTGCCTGATGGCAGGAGATCCAGGTGTATGTGGAGGGGGTGCAGTTTGTCCTTAGCAATTCTCAGAGCTTTTTTCCGACAGCGGCTCTGGAACAGTTCTTGTACCGAGAGTAGGGAGACGCCAATGATCCTCTCTGCTCCCCTCACTACCCTTGGCAGAGCCTTCCTGTCCGAGCAGTTGCAGGTGGAGTACCACGTATTTATGCAGTACGTGAGTACAGACTCCACCGTACCCCTGTAGAAAGTCCTGAGGATGTTGGTGGGGAGTGAGGCCTGTTTTAGTTTCCTCAGGAAGTGCAGTCGCTGATGGGCCCGTTTGACGGTCCCAGTGGTGTTCCTGGACCAGGTGAGGCTGTCTGTAATTTGCACACCGAGGAACTTTATGCTCTCCACTCTCTCCACTGTGGCGCCACTGATGTTGAGGGGTGTATGCTTTGGCTGCGCCCTCCTTAAGTCGACAACCATCTCCTTTGTTTTGTCGACATTTAATTCTAGATTCTTTTTGCCGCACCAGTCCACTAGTTGTTTTACTTCCTCCCTGTACATTGATTCGTCATCTCCGCTGACTATTTATTTTTGTATTTTTCACAAACCGGAGAGGAAGCAAGTCATCCCCCAGCCCGAGGTACTGCTCAAGAAGTAGATCATATGAACAAATTTAAAGTAATATACTCACCCACTTTTAAAGTGTTTCATACAAACAGTTTGGAGACTTATCAAATTATAACATATTCTTTTCAGTGAAGTGAAAAAGCTGTTTCCTTCAATGATCACAGATAAGATTATTTGAACGCAGCAGAGTCCTATTTGCCGATTTTAGTCAGATTATGTTTACTAAGGTAGACGTCTGGAAATAGCAGGCCGAGTACGTGATAAATAACGCTTGGAATAAAATAGACAATAGACAGTAGGTGCAGGAGTAGGCCATTCAGCCCTTCGAGCCAGCATCGCCATTCAATGTGATCATGGCTGATCATCCACAATCAGTACCCCGTTCCTGCCTTCTCCCCATATCCCCTGACTCCGCTATCTTTAAGAGCCCTATCAAGCTATCTCTTGAAAGTATCCAAAGAACCAGCCTCCACCGCCCTCTAAGGCAGAGAATTCCACAGACTCACAACTCTCTGTGTGAAAAAGTGTTTCTTCATCTCCATCCTAAATGGCTTACCCCTTATTCTTAACTTGTGGCCCCTGGTTCTGGATTCCCCCAACATCGGGAACATCTCCCCCAACATCGGGGACAGGGAAAATAAATAATTGTACTGTTGGACCTCCTAAAAATAAATACGGTGTAAACAATAATGGGATTGGTAAAACAACACCCTTAACACTAAATTGTAGAATGGTGTACGTTTTTAACTAAACATCCTCATTCTAAACTTTCCAACCGTAGGAAATAGGGAGAGAAATAGAAGGGAGCTGAGTTGGGGAGAAAGTGAGGAAAGTTCTTATTGCTCATGAAGGCCCCAGGAATAGGGCAATGTTTAGCTAGATAGGGCACTTTAAGATAGGGATATAGTCAAGGGATATGGGGAGAAGGCAGGAACGGGGTACTGATTGGGGATGATGAGTCATGATCACATTGAATGGCAGTGCTGGCTCGAAGACCTGAATGGCCTACTCCTGCACCTATTGTCTATTGTCTATTATTTTACAAACTGGAATTGTATTTATAGAGTCATAGAGTCTTACAGCGTGGAAACACCACCAATATTTTAATTTACAAATTCAACACGAACATTAATCAATGGGCATTCCTAACATTTGTATTGGTTCTTGTTGATTAGATATCGTGGTTGTCAAAGGAGATGTGCAGGGCACACTTTTTACCCAGATGGTATAGGTGCCTGGAACGCACTACCAGGGATGGTGGTGGAGGCAGATACGATAGTGGCATTTAAGAGACTGTGGACAGGGATAAGGATACACAGGAAATGAAGGGATATGGATCATGTGCAGGCAGATAAGAGATTGTCTTGGCCTCATGTTTGGCACAGATGTAATGGGTTGAAGGCCTGTTACTATTGTTCCATGTTCTATGTTCTAAAAATGCATTGATTTCAATCAAACCATCTCCTCAACCCTTACCTTCGCATCAAACTACTGTCTCTTCTTCATGATTCTTTAATAAACGTCATAAGCAAAGCCTGTAATGCATTCTTCACCAACTGCAGGATGGCAGTGCGCTTATCTCTTACAACAAGACTTGAGGTATGTTCGGACATAAGTTCTTCACAAACATTTAGCTGGTCCTGCAGTGAATGTGTCGCCTCACAAGAGGGCACATCTTCTGTGACCTATTTCCATTTTTGTGATGAAATTCCTCTTTTAGACGGGAATAAAACATTGTCTTGCTTTATTGCAGCTTTACCTTTGCTGAGTGTCATTATTGTAGGCACTGCATTCATACTGAGTTACCTAACATGCTGATTTGAATCTTCATGACCTTCATGTCAGTGTTGGCAAGAGATAAACGATCTTTATCAAAGGGGAGATATTATGGCGTGTCACCAAGTTAGAGTAGGCCAACAATTAAGATTATTGAAAGTTTGTTCGTTCATCTTTGTTTCTCTTAGTTTTGCCATTTGCCTACATTAAAGGATAATTTATAGCAGGCAATTAATCTTCCAGCACTTCTTTGGGATGTGAGAGGAAACCTGAGTACCTGGGGGAAACCCATGCTGTCATAGGGAAAATGTCCAAACCCAACACAAAATGTTTCCGCGGCAATGTAAGGTGTTGCACTTTGGGCGATCGAATGTAAGGGGAAAATGTACAATGAAAGGCAAGACACTTAACAGCATTGATGTACAGAGGGATCTTGGGGTCAATGTCCGTAGTGTCCCTGTCTCACTTAGGCGATTTTTTTGGCGACTACAGGCGACTAGGGTGTCGCCTGTATGGTTGTGAGTAGTCTCCTCAGTCGCCCAAAGAATCATAGCGTTTCTCTGGTCGCCGCTGGATTTTTAAATGTTCAAAACTTTCTGCCGACAGTCGGCGACAGTTGGCTTGACGCCAATGAGCGTAGCTTGACTTCTCCTGACGTAGGTGCTGTCGTACGTGGTCGCCAGGATGACGTAGGTTTACGCAAGGATGACGTAGATTGTCGCCAGTGCTGACTTTGGTGAATTCCATTGGCGACTACCTACGTCAACCTATGTCAACCGGCGACAGGTACCGGCGACTGAATTGTCTTACCTTGTCGTAGCTTGTCGCGGGTGGACGTAGGTTGTCGTAGGTGTGGTCGTAGGTGGACGTCCTAATGGGTCGCTGGTTGTCGGTAGCTTGCTGTAGCTTGACATCGACTAGGTTGTAGACATTGTGGTATGGGGGGTCCAGTCGCTGGTTTTTCGGCGACCTTCTACGAATATGACAGCGCTGAAAAAATCGCCCAAGTGGGACAGGCCCATAACTCCCTGAAAGTGGCAACACAAGTGGAGAGTGGTAAAGGAGGGATATGGTATGCTTGCCTTTTTCAAATTTCCTTTCCTACTTTCAAATTTGTAGTTTTTAAGGCATGGAAGGGGGGAGAGGCCATTCACTCCTCAAGCCTGTTCCATCAATATGTGAAATAATGAGTAATTTGTGCCCTAACTCCACATATTCCCCTTTATCCCATGCCCTGTATTTGTAAGGCGGAGATTGACAGACTCTTGATTAGTATGGGTTTCAGGGGTTTTGGGGAGAAGGCAGGAGAATTGGGGCTGAGAGGGAAAAATAGATCAGCCATGATTGAATGGCAGAATAGACCCGATGGGTTGAATGGCCTAATTCTGCTCCTATGACATGAACTTATCCTTTGGTAATCAAGACTCCTATCACTCCTCAATGTAGAATTATGAAGTCGCCATGCATTAGTTGCCATTTATTGAATAGAGTTCCCGCATTTATGTGCAGAATTATTTTCTCACCACTCTATAGTTGCTATGGATTTGGAACTCAATTTCCTATCCTTGTCTCCCCAAATGGTGAAAATATTTTCTCTTTGTCAGCACTATTGTTTCAACTTAGATCTTGAAGATTTTGCTCAAATTGCCTCTTAAACATTCAAATTAATGGGAAGACCAAACTATTTTGTGAAATCTCTCTAACTAAATCAACCCGGAATCTCTTCCTTGATCATCTACCATATGTTGTCCAGAGACACAACGTACAAGATGTGGTCTAAGAAGAACTTTCTACAGCGGCATCATAAATTTTACACACTTTTGTTTTCCTTCCCCTAACATAAAGGCCAGTCCTCCAGTAATATACTTCAACATTTTGTGTACAGACTCAAGAGCATTAGTTGAACACAATGTACCAGTTGCCAAACAAGGTCAATTCTGTGGAAGAAACACCACTACATTGTTGATGTACTTCAACAAAAATGCTGGTGCAAATGCAACCAGCGACATTTCAACTTGAAGCAACAAATATTGTTCTCCTGAAGCAAGCCATCAATCTCGAGGCAGCACAGTTAAAGAAATGATTCATGTGTAATCGATGTACTGCAAGACCATGCCAAAGTCAGCTCAGAGCAGTTTGGCTTAGAGTCATACAGCACGGAGACAGGCCCTTTAGCCCAATTCATCCATGCCAACCATGATACCCCATCTAAGCTAGTCCTAATGCCGGCATTTGGTCCATATCCCTCTGAACCTTTTCTGTCTTATATTCCTGTCCTCTGAAGGTGGTGAGCCAAAGAATCCAGAGACATTTGATATGTGGAGGAAGGAACTGCAGATGCTGGTTTAAACCAAAGATAGACACAAATTCTGGAGTAACTCAACGGGACAGGCAGCATCTCTGGAGAGAAGGAATGGGTGACGTTTAACGTCGAGAGCCTTCTTCAGACTGAAGGGTCGCGACCCGAAACGTCACCCATTCCTTTTCTCCCGAGATGTCCCACTGAGTTGCTCCAGCGTTTTGTGTCGGCATTTGATATGGATTTTGTTGCAGTGGACAAGAAGGATGACCCACCAATCCTTGGAAGTACTACAATCCAACAGCTCATAATTGTAAAGGTAGATTGTGACAAGACCATGACGTTTGCTTCAGTGCAAGCAAGCAATCATATCAGCCCATGTCTCGGAGTTGAATGTACAGATGTGGTTCATGGAACCTAGAAACCAGAACTGCTTAAAGTTTCAGGAAGACACATATAGAGGCAGCCAAAAAAAGGCAGACGGAGTACCAGGCCAAATGTGTCAAAGGCCCGTCCACAGGTAATGGATAGAGACCCTATGAGGACGAAGCCCATAGCAGAGTAACACCGGACATGGGAGTAGGTAGTGATAATTGGACATTCACCATGTCCCAGATTGTACAAAGTTATGAAAGTGGATGGCATCCCATTTCAGAAGAACAGGCATACAACCAGTACTGGAAGGACAGGTTATTGAGCCAATGTGTGGGAAGGTGCAGATATTGGTTTACACCGAAGATAGACACAAAATGCTGGAGTAACTCAGCGGGTCAGAGTTACTCCAGCCTTTTGTATCTATCTTAGGTTATTGATTCAGTGATCTGGGGGCATTCTGCTAAAGTAAAAATTGAACATAGAAGTGTAAAGCACAGGAGCAGGCCCTTCAGTCTGAAGAAGGGTCTCGACCCGGAACGTCACCTATTCCTTCTCTCCATAGATGCTGTCTCACCCACCGGGTTTCTCCACCATTTTTCGTCTACCTTTGATTGGGTTATTGATTGTTATTGTTATTGATTGGGGACGATCGGCCATGATCACAATGAATGGCGATGCTGGCTCGAAGGGCCGAATGGCCTCCTCCTGCACCTATTTTCTATTTCTATGATTGTTCCAGCATCTGCAGTTCTTTCTTAAACACACCTTTAACCTACAACGTCTGAGCCAAAATTGATGACAAGATAAACTAATCTCATCCGCCTGTACATGATCCATATCCCTCCATTCCTGCGTATCTGTGTACCTATCTAAAGGCATTTGATACACCACTATCGTGTCTGCCTCCACCACCACCCCTGGGGGCACATTCCAAGCATCCACCATCAATCAATCTGTGTAAAAAACTTGCTCTGTACACCTCCTTTACACTTTGCCCATCTCACCTTTAAACGATGCCTTCTAGTCTTTAATATTTCCATCCTTTGTAAATGGTTCTGACTGTCAACCCTACCTAAGCCTCGTATAATTTTATATACTTCTATCAGATCTCCCCTCAACATCCAGCATTCCAGGGGAAAAATCCAAGTCTGTCCAACCTCTCCCTATAGTTAATATTTTTTTTTATCCAGGTAATTTCTGGTAGACGCAAAATGCTGGAGTAATTTCAAGATAGAGGCAGCATCTCCGGAGAGAAGAAATGGCCGATGTTTCGGGTCTCCACCCGAAACGTCGCCCATTCCTTCTCTCCAGTGATGCTGCCTCACCCGCTGAGTTACTCCAGCATTTTGTGTCTACCTTCGATTTAAACCAGCAACTGCAGTTCTTTCCTACATAATTTCTAGTAAATCTCTGCTGCACCCTCTCCAAAAGCCTCTCTAAACGACACAAAAAGAGACTCCAAATGTTTGTTTAATCCCTTATTAGATCATTAAAGGAGGGAGTTTGAGTTTGTGTTTAGTTTATTGTCACATCTACTAGGTACAGTGAAATGCTTTTGTTGTATCGACAGTGGAATGACAATACATGATTACAATCGACAATGTACACATACTTGATAAAGGGAACGATGTGAATTATGTTTAGTGCAAGATAAAGTCCAGTAAAGTCTGATCAAAGATAGTTTGAGGGTCTCCAATGAGGTAGATAATAGCTCAGCACTGCTCTCTTGTTGTTGGTAGGATGGTTCAGTTGCCTGACAACAGCTTGGAGGAAACTGTCCCTGAATCTGGAGGTGTGCGTTTTCACACTTCTATACCTTTTACCCGATGCGAAAGGGGAGACGAGGGAGTGACCGGGGTGCGACTCGTCCTTGACTATGTTGATGTGCAAGCAACTTCTCTCTGTGCAGATACCAACCTGCCTAAATGAAAGAAAGAACACAGTAGAAATACTGAGTTTATCTCAGTGCAAGTTCGTTTTGTTTAATAAGGCAATTCTTTAGTTTAAAATTTTGGGCTACCCTGTGATATAATAGAGTGTGGATGACAAATAATATGGAGGGGCAGGATAGTTTAGGAGATTTAAAAGGCTAGTTATACTTTAATATGAGCCTCCCAGGCAACATCAGCATTTATTTTGCACGTGGGCAAGTTGAAAATGAACCTACGATGGGTTATCATAAATATTTTTGGCATATCAAAATAGAATTTGAATCAATTGAGCTGCGTGATAACAGCTTTGCCTATAGCTGGAAGCTTTCGCCAAATGGTCAATAACCACGACAGTCTTTTTTCCTTCCCAATCCATTTTCTATAAATAACAATTGCACTTTTAATCGACACAGATCAAATGAATGAAGTCACTTAACCCGGTGAATGATGTTGCGGTCAATTTGCTGGAGTGTAAATAAGCATTAAATCCTTGCAAGGGAATAAAGTTGGTCAAGGAATTGAAATAAGGATCTGTTTTTTCTACGAAGGACCATGGGATTTAATTGCAGCAACAGGAATGGAAGGATTCAGATCATGTGCCGGCTGATGGAGTTCATTTGACGTCATGGTCAGATCATATGGCACGGTGGCGCAGCGGTAGAGTTACTGCCTCACAGCGTCAGAGTCAGAGACCCAGGGTCGATCTAAGGCGGCTTGTCTGTATGGAGTTTGTACGTTCTCCCCGTGACTGCGTGGGTTTTCTCCGGGTGCTCCGGTTTCCTGCCACTCTACAAAAGACGTGCAGGTTTGTAGCTTGACTGGCTTTGGTAAAATTGTAAATTGTCCCTAGTGTGTACGATAGAGTTAGTGTACGGGGTGATTGCTGGTGCGTGCATACTCGGTTTGCCAAAGTAAGTAAGTAAGTAAATTTTATTTATATAGCATGTTTAAATCAACTCGCGTTGAGACCAAAGTGCTTTACATAGAAGAAATAATTAGGTTTCCGTACATCCATAGAAAAATTTAAAAAAGAAAAGAAAAATGACACAACACATTATAGAATTTAACATGAACGTCCCCCCACAGCAGAAACAAAATTTTCCACTGTGGGGAAAGGCATCAGAAAGTTCAGTCCTCTTCCTCTGTGATCACCCAAGTTCGGGGCCTATTTGTGGCCTCCGCAGCCAGTCCGATGTTTTCAGGCCCTCTTGCCGGATGATGTAACTCTGGCGTCGGGAGAAACACTCCTCAGTGGCTTGGAGTGTCTGGAACGGCCGCTCCCTCCCCGGAGACCGCAGCTCCCGATGTCCACAGGCCGCGCTGGTCGGAGCTCCGACTCTGGCAATCTCGGCCAGAGATCCCAGGCTCCGCGGTGTTTTAAATCCAGCGCCGCTGGACGCCCGCAGACCGCAGCTCCTCGATGTTGGAGTTGGCGGTCACAGCACTCACCACCCCACCCACCACATAAAAGAAGACCTCCAACAAACTTTTTTTTTTTAACAAGACTAAAAATAAAAATAAAAGAAGGTGAAAGGACGGACTGCAGGCAGAGCAGCCATACACAACGGCGCCCCACTCCTGCAGTCCGCCATCTAGGGCCTGTTTCCGCGCTGTATCATTAAAATCTAAAATCTAAAGACATCACGGGCCAAAGGGCTTGATCTGTGCTGTGTTGTATGTTCAATGTTCTAAACAGTGCAGACAATATCATAGTTTAGCACTGCATCTCAAAAATAGCATGCCCAACAACTTAATTTCCCTTCAATTCTACACAGGGAATACCACCAATAACTTCTCCTGGACCACCCATATTGAAGCAACGACCAGGAAAGCACACCAACGCCTCTACTTCCTTGGAAGGCTGAGTAAGTTTGGCACGTCCCCTACAACTCTCACCAACTTCTACAGATGCACCATGTTATCAGGATGCATGTTTGGGAACAGCTCCATCCAAGACCGCAAGAAATTGCAGTGAAATGTGGACGCAGCCCAGACCATCGCACAAACAAACTTCCCTTCTATATGCCTCGCGCTGCCTCGGCAAGGCCAGCAGCATAATCAAGGACGAGTGGGTGCATGATTACAATCAAGCCATTTGCAGTGTATACATACAGCACCTAGACTGTGGAACAGCATCCCTCTCCTCATCAGAACTGCCCCCTCCATCGACTCCTTTAAGTCGAGGCTCAGAACCTTTTTCTACTCCCTAGCGTTTTTGAGGCCCTCTAAGGGGGCCCTGTAAACAGTCTATGTATGTATTGTTAGGTCTGTGTACCATTGTATGTAGCACATTAGTACCTGCACTGATGTACAGCACTTTGGTCAACATGAGTTATTTTTAAATGTGCAATACAAATAAGATTGATTGATTGATTGATTGATTGATTGATTGGGGAATAACATTTAGTACAAGGTAAAGCCAACAAAAGTCTGATTAAGGATAGTCCGAAGGTCATCCGGTAGATAGCTGTGAAGTTTAGGATAAAGAGCTGGGAGGAATGTGTGAGCAAAATGGAATTGGAAGGCAAGAAAACCAGGAGGGTAATAACGTGAAGAACAGCTGAAGAGATTTCCATTAATCAATCCCCAATGAATAGGTCTAACAAACTAATGCCAAAACAAAAACAAGGTGCTGGGGATAATCCGTAGTCAAGCAGCATCTGTAGAAAAGGTACTGTGTTAGTGCAGGCACATGAGATTGTAGAAAAAAAACAAGGTACTGGAGGAACATTATGGGTTAGGCAGCATCTGTGGAGGGAATGGACAGACGACATTTTGGGGCAGGACCCTTCTTCAGACTGACAGATTAGGCTTTTCAGGTGATAACCTTTCCCACAACAGTATTTTGCTCTTCAAGGTATTATCCACACTGAATGTTCTTTTTTTTTAATAACGTCTGGAAATATTCGGACATTATTGCGAGGAAGCAAATGTTGCACACCCTAGTAAGTCGGCAGAAAATCCAATTGGGATCCCTGGTCAGTTCATCCGTTAGAGAAGGAGGTTTGATCTTGACAGCTGCTCTCCCAGCAGAACGAAACAAAATGCTGGAAATACTCAGCAAGTCAGGTGGCATCAATAGATTAATGAACAGAGTGTACAGAATGTGTAAGATGGAACTGCAGATGCTGGATTACACCGAAGATAGACACAAAATGTTGGAGTAACTCAGCGGGTCAGGCAGTATCTCTGGAGAAAAGGAATAGGTGATGTTTTGGGTCGAGACACTTCATTTAACAAAATAATGGGCGGCATGGTGGCGTAACAGTAGAGCTACTGCCTTACAGCACCAGAGACCAAGGTTTGGTCCTGACTATGGGTGCTGTCTGTACGGAGTTTGTACGTTCTCCCCGTGACCGCGTGGGTTTTCTCCTGGTGCTGCAGTTTCCTCCCACACTCCAAAACCGTACAGGTTTTAACCGTAGGTTAATTGTAAATTGACCCTAGTGTGCAGGATAGCGTGTTAGTGTATGGGGATCGCTGGTTGGCATGGACTCGGTGGGCCAAAGGGCCTGTTTCCACGCTGTATCTTTAAACCAAACTAAAGAAGAAAGTTTGACCTTGCTAACTGCTCCCCCAGCAGAACAAATCAGAAAATGCTGGAAATACTCAGCAAGTCAGGCAGCATCTGTGGAGAAAGGAACAGAGTTTATACTTTGTCAAATAAGGATCATTGACCTGACTGCTTCTCACTCCACAGTTGCTGTCTAACATGCAAAATATCTCCAGCATTTTCCATTTTTATTTTAAGATTTCCACCATCTGCAATTTTTTGATTTCTCCTTGGAAAGACCTGACTAGGAATGATTAACTGTCCAAACATGTGGCCTGTGAATGATGTGGAACTTCAAAGGTTCAGAGGTTCAAAGGTCCGTTTAATGTCACGTGAACTTAACACTAATAATAACAAACAAATATAAATTCATCGGGTAAATTTGGGGAGATTGCTTGGGAAACTTGCAATCGTAAAGGTCATGTACAAAATTGATGTTTCTGAGATGAGATGGTGAACAAAATGTAATAGTCACAGATTTTAAGGCCGTAAGTTGATAAGTGATAGGAGCAGAATTAGGCCATTCGGCCCATCATCTACTCTACCATTCAATCATGTTGATCTATCTCTCCCTCCTAACCCCATTCTCCTGCCTTCGCCCCATAACCCTTGACACCTGTACTAATCAAGAATCTATCTATCTCTGCCTAAAACATATCCATTGACTTGGCCTCCACAGCCTTCTGTGGAAAAGAATTCCACAGATTCACCACCCTCTGACTAAAAAAATTCCTCCTCATCTCCTTCCTAAAGGAACATCCTTTAATTCTGAGCCAATAACCTCTAGTCCTAGACTCTCCCACTAGTGGAAACATCCTCTCCACATTCACTCTATCCAAGTCTTTCACTATTCAGTATATTTCAATGAGGTCCCCTCTCATTCTTCTAAACTCCAGTGAGGATAGACCCAGTGCCGTCAATCTTTGGAGTATTTAGTATTTTGGAACTATTTTGAAATCATCTCCAGTACCCTGGGATTTTATTGAACAATACAATACCAGGTTGTACCAGATACAATACCATGGGATGATATTGAAATTTAGGCAATCAATTAATTGTTTAAAAATCCATTTAGCTTCATCTTGTCATTAAAGATTAAATTAATTCCACTGAGGCTCATAAGCTGCTACATAAGGTCAAAATACCATAATTAGATCACATACATTTGGAAAAATGATTTATTTCACTGCAAATTAAACTTAATTGGTTGCACAGCTGCAGTTTTGACTCATTTAGTTATATTTTGTAGACAATAGACAGTAGGTGCAGGAGCAGGTCATTCAGCCCTTCGAGCCAGCACCGCCATTCACTGTGATCATGATTGATTTTACAATATTTTAATTTTTATTTGGTTTTACTTTTTAAAGCATGGTGGTCTGCCACATATTCACAACCTGTGAGAGGAATAGATCGAGTAGATGCACAGAATCTCCTGCCCAGGGGAATTGAGGACCAGAGGACATAGGTTCAAGGTGAAGGGGAAAAGATTTAATAGGAATCTGAGGGGTATCTTTTTCACACAAGGGGTGGTGGGTGTAGGGACCAAGCTGCCGGAGGAAGTAGTTGAGGCTGGGACTATCCTAACGTTTAAGAAACAGTTAAACAGGTACATGGATAGGACGGGTTTGGAAGGATTTGGACCAAGTGCAGGCAGGTGGGACTAGTGTAGCTGGGACATGTGGGACGGTGTAGGCAAGTTGGGTGGAAGGGCCTGTTTCCACACTGTATCAATCTATGACTCTCTCTCCTTCAAACACGTGCACACAATTACACACTCTTTCATACATAGACACACACACACACACATGTGCATATACACCGCACAAACATCATACAGCATGGTATTGACCATCAGACAACAATTCACACTGATCCTATACTAAACCAGTTCTATTCACCCCCAATTCCCATCAATTGCCGTCAACTCTCCCAGACTCTACTATTCACCGTCACACCAGCGGCAATTTTAAATGGTCAGTTTACTGACCAACGCATGCTTTAAGTTCCTTTCGTTCAGAGCTGGGGATTTCAGTGCAAGACTTTAAAACTAAATGAGTGTGGTGTTTAAAAAAAAAGCAAAATAATATGTATTCAGAATTAAAAATATATACAAAATATTTGTTTTATGCTGAATAAATTCTATTTTAATTATTATTTAATTTAATGTCTGAAGAAGGGTCTTGACCCGAAACATCACCCATTCATTCTGTTCAAGAAGGAACTGCAGATGCTGGAAAATCGAAGGTAGACAAAAATGCTGGTGAAACTCACCCTCTGAGTTTCTCCAGCATTTTTGTCTACACATTCATTCTCTCCAGAGATGCTGCATGTCCCACTGAGTTACTCTAGCTTTTTGTGTCTATATACAAAATAAGAACTCTGCAAAAATTCTTCTGACATTCTCAGCGGTTAAGATTGCAACCTTCACGTGGTCTGCCCTGTTTCGACGAATGCAATCAACCTGGCGTGCACAATCAAATAAGATCAAATAGAACAAGTTGTCCTACAACTTTAGGCTGTGCACGTCATACGCAAGAAGAAGAAGAAGAAGACACATACATTCATTTGGTAGTGTTCACAGAAATATGAAGTTACAATCTCAAAATAATGGGGAGTCAATACTAGAGGTTTCTGAATTCAGTGGTGAGTCTTCAAAATTCTCTCCTCAGAAGGGATGTGGAGATGATGAGACCACACTTGGTAAGGCACTCTGGAGTATTGTGTACAATTTTGCAATCTTGCAACTTCACCTATTCCTTTTCTCCAGAGATGCTGCCTGACCCGCTGAGTTACTCCAGCATTTTGTGTCCGTCTTTGGTGTAAACCAGCATCTGCAGTTCCTTCCTAAACATACGTTTTTAATATTTTCAAGTGTTCTGCAGTGAAGTCTTTTGAATTGACTAAGTTCTACGGTGAAGTCATGTTTCTCTAATGAAAACTATTATAAAACAGCCAGAACTTCCACCTTATCTTGAGCGTGGATCATTTTCCATTTTCCATGGGCGGCACGGTGACACAGCGATGGAGTTGCTGCCTCACAGCACCAGAGACCTGGGTTCGATCCTGACTACGGGTGCTGTCTGTATGGAGTTTTTACGTTCTCCCAGTGACCGGCGTGGGATTTCTCCGGGAAGCTCCGGTTTCCTCCCACACTCCAAAGACATACAGGTTTGTAGGCTAATTGGCTTGCTTTCAATGTAAATTGTCCTTAGTGTGTGTAGGACAGTGTTAGTGTGCAGGGATCGCTGGTAAGTGCGGACTCGGTGCGGGCCTGTTTCCGCGCTGGATCTTTAAACTAAACTAAAAATTTGATCGTGAGCAGCAGCTGAAAGATGAAAGAGAGAGGGTGGGAGAGGTAGTGCAGGGGTGGCTCCAGGACTACGAACACAGCTTCCTCAGGATGCTTTTCACAATGTTAAAGTGCCATATGGTACGTCCATTGAGGCACTAACCCAAATGTTCCCTGTCACTGTCTGTACTGTTAAATAACTCCATCAAGGAGAGCGAAGTGGCAGACTATAGACACAGGATACAAATATCCCTCCACCAAGCTGCGTCCGAGATAGTCCCTGCATGAAAACAGCCTTTAGAGGCATCAGCTATGTATGGTTTATATCTTTTGACACCTGACAGCTGGTAATGCATGCAGATTTCACATTTACATGACCTTATATTGACGACAGTAGCTTGCAAGCCAACCTCTCATATCTTTTACTGGTGTGACTCTGTATGATAACGCTGACATGTTAATGATCTGTGGGTTTCGCGGTTATACAGTTTCAGATCTAGTTTATTATGATATACACCAGGGTGCAATGAAATTCCTTGTTCGCATGAAGCTCAGAGAGTACGCAGTGTACATGATAATAATAATAATAATAATAATAATAATAGATAGCAGTAAATACAACAGTAAATATAAAAGAGCAGAACGGAACAAAGATTGTATTCAATCTGATGTAGTGCAAAAAATTAATAAATTGCCATAACAGAATAACCAAATGAGGTGGAGTTATGAATGACAGTATACGATGTGATACGATATATGATAGAACTTTATTTCTCCCAGGAGGGAAATTGGTCTGCCAACAGCTATATAACACAACAAGATACATGAAACATGAAATTAAAGTGATGAGTGGAAAGTCCAGGATTGGGGATGTGCAAAGATTTGGGGGGGGGGGGGGGGGGTGAGGGGAAGGGGAGTCAGTCTACCCCACGACAAAAGGGGGAGGGGTTACAGTAGTTTATACTGACGTTTTTAGTTTTTTAGTTTTATAGATACAGGGCAGAAACAGGCCCTATGGCGCACCGAGTCCGTGCCGACCAGCGATCCCCGCACATTAACACTATCCTACACACACTAGGGACAATTTCGTCAGAAAACTTTCTATAGCACAGTTTAGTTTAGAGATACAGAGCGGAAACAAGCCCCTTTGGCCCATCGAGTCTGCACCAACCAGTGATCCCCACACTATCCTACACGCACTGGGGACAATTTACATTTATACCCAGCCAATTACCCTACAAACCTTTACGCCTTTGGAGTGTGGAAGGAAACCAAAAATCCACGCAGATCAGGGAGAGAATGTACAAACTCCGTACCGACAAGCACCCGTAGTCAGGATTGAACCTGGGTCACTGGCGTTGTAAGGCAGCAACTCTACCTCTGCGCCACCGTGCAGCCCTTTACCTCAGTTCTAAAGCGAAGTTCAAGAGATTCTTTGTGGGCACGTCAAATGTTCTCAGATGCCTGAGAGATTGCAACCTTCACGTGGTCCACCCTGTTTCAACTAATGCAATCAACCCGTTCACTCTCACTCACTCACTCACTCACTCACTCACTCACTCACTCACTCACTCACTCACTTTCTTAGGTCAAAAAAACAAATCTTTCATTTTGCTGACATTGGAGGCAAGGTTATTGTTCTCAAGAATCAAGAGAGTTTATTTGTCCTTTGTACTGACAACGGTATAATGAAATTCCTACTTACATATAAAATTCTTAAGGGATTGGACAGGCTAGATGCAGGAAAAAACGTTCCAGTTGTTGGGGGAGTCCAGAACCAGGGGTCACAGTTTAAGAATAAGGGGTAGGCCATTTAGGACTGAAGTTCGTTCGCTCGTGCGTCAGACGACGTATAGCTCGCTGTTGGCTTCTGTGGTCGCCCAACATGTTGACAGAATTGGTCGACCAACGCGTCACAGAGTGCATCGTGTCGTTGTTTCCAAGGATCGCCACGAGGAGGCTTCTGTCATGATCCCCAGGACTGAGGTGAGGAAAAGCTTTTTCACCCAGAGCGTTGTGAATCTGTGGAATACTCTGCCACAGAGTATGCCACACAGAGGCCAATTTACTGTATGTATTCAAGAGAGAGCTGGGGCTAATGGGATGAAGGGATATGGGGAGAAAGCAGGAAGGGGGTACTAATTTTGGATGATCAGCCATGATCATATTCAATGACGGTACTGGCTCGAAGGGCCGAATGGCCTACTCCTGCATCTATTTTCTATAACAGGCCTGTGAACACCATACACCATACACATAGATAATATGTAAGAAACAAAAAAATCAATAACCAACACTAGTGCAAAAGCAAAAAATGCTCAGTACAACTAAAGGCAATCCACGGTTCACAGTTGAGGTTAATGTTTGTGTAGTAATCAAGAGCCTGGTGTTTGCTGGAAATAAGCTATTCTTGAGCATAGCCATGGTGGTGTGGGTCTTTTTGAGGCAGGCTCCATTGAACACACAGTTGACCATTAAGTTATGGGCCCGTGAGTCGACTATAAACATACCTCTACATTGCTTTCAGTTTCAGTGACATTCCTTGCTCCTCATCCAACTTAGACAGTCACGGTGGCTCAGCGATAGAATTGCTGCCTTACAGCCAAATGTAGCACTGGAAACCCAGGTTCAATCCCGACTACGGGTGCTGTCTGTACGGAGTTTGTACGTTCTCTCCGTGATCTGCGTGGGTTTTCTCCGAGATCTTCAGTTTTCTCCCACATTCCAAAGACGTACAGGTTTGTAGGTTAATTGGCTTGATTAGTTAGTTGTCCAGTATAGAAAGAAAATATATGGATTTTTTAAATTCCAACTTCCACTATAGTCCCTGGTGGACTCTTCAGAAGGTACAAGGTACAGGGTACAAGACACAAAAAGCTGGAGTAACTCAGCGGGTCAGATAGCATCTCTGGAGAAAAGGAATAGGAGACGTTTCAGGTCGTGACCCTTCTTCAGACATCTAGACCTGAAGAAGGGTGGAAATACTCAAC